>CAWUFW010002322.1:0-1200000 GCA_963921515.1 Calotriton arnoldi | reverse complement strand
TGCATGGTGCTGCTGGAGTGGGGATTGGGTTTAAATTAAAGTATTTCAGTTTACCACCATCTGGGCTACTCCCCACTTTCTGGGCCTCTCTGAGGTCTAATGGAACTTTGCCGTTGTTTTAGAGAAATTCAGGAGCTGTGCATCACATTAAATATAAATCACAATCACTAAGGTATTTTCAGTCAATAAAGAGAGTTTGTTACAAGTTAAAGAGTTTTAGTAATCAAATCTTTTAGTAGATCATCATTATTGGCATATCACAAGTTAAATTTGTATTATTCTCAATCATTGATATATGATAGAAATAAACATCTTTATTGGTTAGTCAAAATATTAAAAATGCAGAAGGGAAGAATCCCTATTGCAGGAGTTGGGAGGGAAAAAGTCTCAGTCAGATCCCATAAAAGGCTCTAATTCGAGAGAGAGTGAGAGAACAAGCTTAAAGCTTCAGCATCAAAATCAGCTATGTAAAATGAATCATAAAGCAGAACTTCCCATAAAGAGAGGTTTAAGAAACTCAGTAGAGTCTCAAGCAAGTGGCATAAGGGTCTGGGTAAAAGGGTCCGGACAAGTGTCTGGAAAAGAACATGGAAAAGTGTGGTAACCTACTCTAGGAAGACACACTAATATAGACAACACATTTCACAAATGTTACAGCTTTCAGTCTTCCTCCTCCTTCAGCCAGCCAATCATCTTTCTATGCTCTCCTGGGAACAGGATTACTTCTCGTCTTCTCACAGGAATACAATAGTCTACAGACAGCAATGTTAAATTTGCAACTACTTTGTATTATGCTGGTAATTCTCCCATTCAGATTTACTTCCCACATTTAGTCTACATTTCTCACCTTCCAATATATCAAGTTTCTAACAATGGTCTATGTAGAAGTTGAAACTTCACTAGTACAAAAAGAAAAAATTTTAGCACAAGAAATCATTCATTTTATTTAAGAATGCGACCTCTTCATATATGAAATTTCCATTACCCTATTTAAAGATTAATTTTCTAATCATTTGTAAACCGTGATCTTTGTGTAAGTAGAAACATTCTGTAAAGATATGTGAAAAACATTAATGCAACTATTATTTATTATGAAAAACATGTTCATGAAAAGGTCAAGAATTAAACATTTTAGCCATAATCAGCGTTTTTAGACAAGTAAGCTTGTCAAGCAATGTTTCTTTAGCCATTTGAGGCCCAGTACTAGTAAATATATTGGCCTACTATAAATTTGTATTTTTTTAATGCATTATTTTTCATTAAGGCTTACACATTAATTCTGCATATTATTATAAACTGTGTTAATTTTTTGATTTCATTAGACACATTCTCCCAATTACCCCATCTGATGGGTATTTAACCATCACACTTTTTGACAAATGAATCTTTAGAGATCGCTCTCATCCTCAGTTGAGTCCTTTCTCTATCCTTTCAAACTCTCATATTGTTTTGCCTATTTGTATTGTTCAGAGATACGATCATTTAAATCTACTTTTCTTTCTATTTGTCTGTATCTTTCTCTGACCTTTCTTCTATTTATGTAAAATCTACAACCTTTGAAAAAAGCAAACAGGATCTGTAAATAAAACCCTACAATTAGTATTGGCACACATATAGCCCTAATAATTTCTTTTCCAGCTGCTGAAAACCAATTTCCAACAACAGAAACTTCTTTTCCCAAATTTTGCAAAACACTAGGGGTCTCTAATTGTTTTAATTCTTGTTTCAGGTCAGAAATGTTCTTTGCGAATTCTAAAATTTTCTTACTTTCATCAGGTATGTATGCACAGCAATGCTGAACTTTCAGCATCTTACAGACTTCGCCTTTCTCTGAAAGCAAAATGTCTAATGCTAGGCGATTTTGTAAAAACATGGATCTAATAGCCAATAATTCTGTATTTACAACAAATGAAGCACCAGAAGCACTAGTTGCCAGTTTATCTACAACTGTTGAAAGCTATCTCATTTTCTCATCATGTAGAACAACTCCCACAGGTGGAAGGATTGCTCCAAAATATCTCCAACTAATTGTGTTCCATCACCTTCACAACGTCTATGTCTGTGTGAGGGTGTCATTGTTAAAGCATCTATGTTATATACATGATGCATCTTAGGAAACAGCAAAGCTAAATAGCAAATACCCTCACAATCAGCCGGTAGTTGCAAATAAGGTATTGTCCACAACCAAAATTTACTCCTGGTGTAACTGTTTCTTCTTGTAATATTTACCATAATCCCCCACATAATTTCAAATGTGTGTTCACAACTACTAATCCATAGGTGTCTGTTTCTGGTTTGGTTTCTTCTTTTATGAACACATATTTTTCCCTTTTCTCTTCTGTCTAATTGTAATTGAGGATACATAATTTTCTTTTTAAATTCATCTTCTTCCTTCTGCCAAATGTTTTTCAAAACATCTTCCTCTCTATGTTTCCTGTGTGGAATGTTTGTGTTTATCTCCTCTAATGTCATGAATAATACTTTCTCTATGTATCCCATTCAGCAGGTTAAATTGTTTTCGGATGCTTAACACTATCTATAGGTATGGATGATTTAAAATAATGTCAAGCTGCATCCATTTCTTTTGCCTGTGGGTGTAAATTTATGCTATTCTGTAATGGAACTCTAGAAAGAACCTAGTCATAATTAGAATAACAATATTCAAAGTGTTCTCGCCTATATACCAAGCTAATCAAAACACTACATGTGATTGCATATGGCCCAGGTATGTGGTGATAAGTCACCTCCTCTGCAGCTGATGAAGGTAAATGGGCACAGATATAACAGGCCTTCGCGTCTAGTGCCTGTGTGCACTCTTGAACTAATCTAGAATGAAAGTTAGTAGAATAATCTTCTTTCATGTAACTCATGAATAATGCCTTTTGTGTGTGCAGATGTAGCAGTTTCAGGAGTAGACATAGATTTCTCTGTCTCTAGTGTGAAATAAAACCCTATTAATATGGTTATGATCACTAACACTGTTACTAAAAATGTAATACCCATAATAATGTTACACCTGACTTTATTTAGAAAACACATTTTTGTCTGTAGTCAGATCGTTAAGCAAAGTATTGCAGCAATATTTCACAGTTCATTTTTCAGATTGTCTTAAAGTAGAGTCTTGAGTTTTTCTTTTGTAGTTAATTCTTTTTGGCTTTATTTACAGCAGTCTTTGTATAGTCATTCCTAACCCTACTCCATCTTATTTTAAATGTGTTATCTCTACTTTTCTTCTGCCCTCTTGGCCCTAGGGAAATCTTCTTAAAACAAAAACATTTTTATTTCGGTCTTTTGCACTTTCTCATTTAGCAATGTCTCTCAAACGTTTTGTTTCTTTTTCAGAACTTTTTTCAAACAGCTTTTTTCCAGATTCGTTGTTGGTGTGATATCATGGGGGTTCAAACAGTTCTGTTCTCAGATTGAGCAATTCTTCCACTCACACATTTAACACCTGATTTGTGTAGTATGTCCATTAAGATGCAGAATACCTTCGACAAGACACTCTTGCTCTTTTTGAACTTCTTGGTGTCTTCTGATATTCTTCTATGTCACTTATACCACTTGACTCTGTCCCTTCAGCAATTGTTGGTGGTATGCGATCAGCTCACACACCTAATCTCAGTTTTCTTTGACCATAATTCTGTAGCTATTAAGCATTTTGGGTGATTCTTATCAATCTAGTACTTGTTCCTTCACCCGGATCATCTGTTTGTTCTGGTGTTGTCTCAACTGTTTTCTCAGTTGAGTTCTTCTTCTCCTTCAGAGACTTCAGTGCCACTTTACGTAATTACAGGAACCTGGATTGTTGTGACTTTTTGTGGTTCGTCACCCGTCTCTTCTTCTTTCTGTTGTGCCTCTTGCGGTATCGCTCCTTGCAATTGTCCAGCTTGTGACGGTTCAGTCAGTAGTGCTGTCAGTTCTGGCTCATGGAACACTATTTCTTCATATGGATTTCATACTCTCTGAGTGTGGGATGCATGCACCCAGTTTGGTACCCCGGCACACCTTACAGCAGTGTTTGTGATGAGGATCACCTGGTAGGGGCTTTTCCATCTCAGTTCCAAACAAGAGTTTTGAACTTGCTTCTTGACCAACAGCCAGTCACTCTGACTGAGGTTGTGACACTGTTCTCATTATGGGTTTAGTTTGGCAGCTTTATCCTGGTGAGAGACAGAAGGCACCACATCAGCCAATCCGTTGCAGTAATTGAGTATCATGTCATCTATGATGTTCAAAGGTGCATTTGCAGGCACAGCAGGCAGTCTTATTGCATGCCTCATCAAGATCTCATAGGGAGATAACCCTATCTTCCTGTCAGGAATACTTCAGAGACTCATCAACACCAACACCAAAGGCGAAGCTTCTGGTCATTTCAGTGAAGCACAAACTTTTACCAATGGAGACTTTATGGTTCCATTAAGCCGTTCAACAATTCCAGAGGCTTCTGGTCGATAACTACAATATAATCTCTGCTCAATCTGTAATGCTACACAAATCATTCTCAGGAACTCATTACTATAATTGGTCCCACAATCTCACTCCAGAGAAACCGGTAATCCGTACCTAGGTATTAACTCTCTCAAAAGTAATTTAGCTACAGTGATACTGCCATTTCTCCCTGTTGGGTAAGCTTCCACCCATCGAGAGAAAAGGCACACTATAAACTAGACATATCTCAACCCGTTACAAGCAGGCATCTTGATGAAGTCCACTTGCAGCCTGTTGAAGGGACCACCTGATCTCCCTATGTGACTTAATGTTACTGGTGTTCTTTTCCCTACATTCATCTGTTGACATATCACACAATGATGGCAATTCTTCAAAAGCATCCTAAATCTGGGATCAAACCAATTCTGCCTGAATATCATCACCTTTGCATCTCTTCCCAGATGTGTTGGACCATGAGAGTATTGTGTCATAGGAGACAGTAAATTGTCCGGCAACACTGATCTTCCATCTGCTGACATCCAAATGCCATTAGCTTTTTTCTCACATCCTGCTCGGATCCAACCCTGTTGTTATGCTTCTGAAGCATCTTCCTATTTTTATAGCTCTTCCCATGTATCAGCCACTGACAACAACATCAAACAGACAGTGTCCTCTTCAGATATATTTGAATGAACCCTGTTAAAAGTGCAGTTCACTACTGCACAATACCGTTTAACTTCATCTGCAAATCTGCCTCTAACTGTGACATATCCATTGCCACTCTTGTGAGCTGCACATTTGACAACTGCAACTTCTGTTAGCTTTTGCATTGCCTCGAGCAATTTTCTTACATGTTCCCCTTTTCTTACGGGTGTGCCAGAAAGACATCATGAAACTTCGTTGTGACCATAACTGCCCAAAGCCATGGACAACACCAAAGCTGTACAGACTATCTGTAAATATTATCACTTTCAATTGAGCTGCCTAGACTGCAAGATCTCATAAGTGCAGTCAATTCTGCAACTTGTGCCGAGATAACACCTCAAAGCCATAAAGTTTCTACAACTTCTTGAATTGTGCAGATAGTGTAAACTGCTCTCAAGGTACTGTAATGATTACCCCTCCCAGGACCAGAGTTCACTCACAGTCTAAGCAACACAAACCCCAGAACGTGCTTGTGGAAAAGGTGTCAGAACACCTATAATGATTTATTGAAAGGACATGTCTCATAAGGCCTTAGCCTTGAGCAAACTGGAGCAACGCAGGACTATGACCAGAATAACATAGAACAGTTCAGTCTTCCAATTCCTGGGACCTCCTTTCTTCAGATAACTTCCTTTCCACTGCTTGTCAGTTTCCCGGAGGGCTCGGTGTCCCCAGAAGAAAACAAAAGACACAAAACAACCACCAGTCAGTCCTATTTAGTACTTTGCTAAGTATAGTGTGCTGACCCTCCACCTATACAGTCTATCACCACGGCCTGTGAGGGAATAGGGGTGTTTGAAGGAGCGGTCCTAGACGGTGCCCGACATTCATGCACAGTCCCCTGCCCTTCCCCTCCCAGCCAACCTCTTCCAAAACTGTAAAAACGGCACTCGCCTGGAGCTACGGTCCTCCTGGACCATAGCGTGGGGTATCTCGGCGTCCTGCTTCTCCTGGGGACGTCCGGATACGTGGGCGTTGGGGAAACCTCCCTCTTCGGCTCTTTTTCTCCTTCTCCAGGACTCCACCGGGTCTCTCCTCCTGACGGGTCTTCCCAGGTCTTCTGGGTCAGGTCTTCAGCTGGTCCACTGGTTGTCTCTCTGTCGTGCTCTCTCTGCCTCCTCTCCTCGGTATTTGCGCCCTCCCCTCCACACACCGGGTTCGACTTATCTCTCCCTGTGGCTGATGATGTCAGTCCCGCGCCGGCCGTTGTTTCTGTCCCGCTAACCTCCTTCTTCTGATGTTCCTGCCTGGGCGCCATCTTGAAGGGCACGGAGGTCTCGTCCCCCGATGCGTCCCTATCACAGGTACCTTCATTGTTTCTCAGACATGAGCCATCAACAAAAATTACATAATCAGGCTCAATCAAAGGTTGATGTTTTATGTCTTGTCTTGGCTCATAAGTGCGTGACTTCTAGACAATCATGCTCACCTTCATCTCCATTGAAATCTTCATTTATGGGCATTGGGGTTGAAGGATTCAAAACTTGACATTGCTTTAATATTATATTCTCTGCAGCCAAAATACTGCTATTCATACTTGGCGACTCTTCTATTGGTCATGTATTGGGTTTTTGTTCTGGTGAGCAAAATCTCGACAGTCTCATGGACCATAACAGTTAAAGGGTATCCATCACAATATTCTCACTCCTCTCAATGCTAACACCAACTACAGCTACTGATTTAAGGCAGCTGGGCAGTCCTGTGGCTCCATGGTCAAGGGTAGTCATAAAATAAGCCACAGGTCTTCATGCATCTCCATGCATCTGAGTAAGCACTGAGAGTGTGCAGCCCTCCCTTGCACTGCAAAACAGCGTGATTATCTTACTGTAATCTGGCATTCCTAGTGCCGGGGCATGACAGAGACTTTCTCTCATCTCTAGGAAAGCTTTTAAACACTCATTGTCCCATGGAAACAGATCAGGCACATCTTTGTGTGTCAGCCTCAGTAAAGGCTTAGCCACTAGGGAAACGTTTGGTATCTACTGTCTACAGTAGCCAACCATTCCCCAAAACATCCTGACTTCTCTAGGTGTTCTGGGCAGATTCATCTGAAGGATGGTCTCAACTCTCTCCGGTGACATCTTTCTTGCTCCTTTCTCAATTATATTTCACAAGTATTGAACTTCTTTTTGACAATATTTAAGTTTACCTGGAGACAATCTATTTCCATTCTCAGCCAGGTGATTCAAGAGAGCAATTGTATCTAATTTGAAGCTTCTCGTGAATCTGACGCCACAAGTAGGTCATCAATATATTGCATGAGAACTGAACTGTAAGGCATCTGCAATGATTCAAGATTCTTATTCAAGATCTGGTTAAAAATGGATGGGCTCTCTGAATACCCTTGTGTAACTAGGCACCATGTAAAAATTCTCTCTCTGGACATAAAAGAGAACAGAAACTGGCTGTCCTCATGCAATAGTACAAAAAGAAAACTTGACACAGACCCACAACAGTGAACCACTCTTTAGTGCATGGAATTGAGAATAGTATTCTGGCTGGATTCGGTACCACAGGACACCATAGAACAACAATGCTGTAATCTTTCTAAGATCCTGCACAATCCGATATTTACCATTAGGTTTCTGTAAACCCATGATTGGAGAGTTGCAAGGACTTCCAATAATTTATTGTAAAATCTATTTCTTCAACATGTCTTCAATTACTGGTGCTATTCCTGCTATCGTTTCTAGGGGTCAAGTTATATGGTGGTGTTCTCGGATACACTGCATTTGGCTTCACTGTAATTCAGACAGGTTTTACACCTTTAATCAGTCTGATATCTTTCGCTGTAAAATCCCATACATCTGGGTTCACAGTTTCTCCCAAATCAGGAGGTACATCATCCACAGTCCTCACTGGAAACAATCCTACAGCTGTTTTTAGTCAAGCCATTTTAAATTCTACATCTTCATTATGGGTCTGAAATTTAATACCATCCGGACTACTGTAAATTGTATGTACAATTTAACTTGCACAACAAATCTCTCCCTAACAGATTTTACAGGACTAAAATCACTAACAACAAACTGGTGATTTTCCTCAATGAACCAATTTTTACTTGAACCTTTTCTGAAACTGGGTTTGTTATCTGTTTATGTGAAACTCCTACAAATTGGATCTTCTTTCTTGAGGTGGGTAGTTCTGGAACTTCCACTGTCCTAACAGTGGACCAGGTAGCACCGATGTCGATCAAAAAAGACAATTGGTGGCCATTGACTTCTCCTTCTACAAATGGTCCACTCTGGTCTACCTCTAGGACTGAACCAAGAACGCAATCTTCCTCCTCCCTTAGGTATCGTCATTTGAAATTGTAGGAGCCAAAACTGTCATTGTCTAGCACTGGGAACTGTTGAATGGATTCTTGTTTTGAAATGGGTTTGAAGTTGCCTTGGGCATCTGATTCATATTAAATCTAGGATCTACCATATTCTGTGGGACCATAGGGCTTGTGGAACCTGCATCATTGGAATCTGTTTCTGCATTGGCACTTGCATTTGCTGAACTGGTACATTCTGCATCTGCATTTGATTTCCTCCTTGCTTTTGACCATTACCACTCATTCTGTCTGGATTAAGTCTACACTCCCTTTTCCAATGCCCGACCTTATTACAATAGTGACAAGGGGTCATTTTCTTCAACATCTGCACCAGAATTCGGATCAATTGGAAAAACTCTACCCCGTGAAACACCAAATCCTCCTTGAACACTTTGAGTCTGCATTCCAACACCTTGCATTTCACTGTGATTTCCTGCAAATTAGTGATTTTGAGACCCTTTTTGAGCAAATGTTGTCTGGGGTAACAAGAACGTCTCCTTAATCTTTTTCTGTTTCATCTCTTGTTCATCACTACAATACTTTGCATACCTCATGATCTCATACATTTATTTTGTCTGCCAGCAGATCACACTCTATTGTGTTTGCATGCTGATCTCTGGTCTTAACCCAAGAACAAACTGAGACACAAAAAAAATCCCATAACACCTGGTTGGGCATATTCCTGTCCACTGTGTTGTTGACCACTTGAAGCAATCTCTCATATTTATCATGCACTGATTCTTTTGGCTCTTGTGAGATTATTTTAATCTTTTCCCAATCAATTATTTTTAATCTCGGGACATTTTATGGTCTCTCCTTCTCTGTCTCCTGTGCATTAAGAACCTGAATCTCTGTCTTTTTATTCTCTGCTATTTCTTCAAACCATTGGGGAAAAATCTCATCTTCAAATAGATTGGTCTCACCGTGTTTTATTGGTGTCGTAAAGACAATCCTTCTCCCTTCTCTCTTTTTAAAAAAAAATATTTTTATTGAGTAAGAAAAAGAAAAACAGTTTCTCTTTCCCCCATATTTTTTTTTATACAACCCAGTGCCCTCCCCCACCCACACCCTTCCCTTCCCTCCATTTTCATACATACAAGAATTTCATAGGCACTGTGGGATTCTGTTACACAGCTGAGAAGTTTAGCTTATTTTCAGTTCCTCTCTAACAGTAAGGTCAAAGATGCATTAATATGGTGTATATATAACATGGATTTCATTAATAGTATAGCTAATCACCACCCAGAATAGAAAACGCTGTAATTGCTAGAGTCACCTCTTATTTCATTTCATCTTTTAGCAGCCGATTCAAAGTGTCATAGTGCGATAAATACAGCAAAATTTGGTGCTATTGTGGTTAACAGCCATGCTTACATCTAGTTTTCCTACACCATTTATATAGCAGCATTAAAAAATCCACAAAGTGCAAGTGCAATTTCACAGCCCAGGTATTCAATTCTGTTTGCCGCCGATCTTTTTAGCAGCATGTTCACAGTGTAATAACGCAGTATATATAAACAGCTACTATGTTGATAAGACTAACAATGCTTTGTTCTGTTTCCATCCTCTAGTTATATAGCAGCTTAATATATTCATAAAGTGCAGTTTAGACGTCCAAGTGTTCCACCCAATTGACAAAGTGTTGCCAGATTCCAATCCCTTTCTTTCTAGCCCTATGTCCCATATATATATATATATATATATTCACTGAAAAAACCATAGGTTTTAGGGACAGTTATAGTTAGTTGGACATTTCACTCGTACAAAACCCGTGAAATTCCCCCGTTATAGTTTGTTCAGCTAACTATAACTCGCGCCCCGCAATGCACTGCTGATGACGTCACATATTACATCACTCATGACATGGTCAGTGACATCACTGATGACATCACTGATGACATCTCAAATGACATCACTGATGACTGTGTGTTTCTGTAAAGTTTAAATATGTTTAATATATATGCCAAGGTGTATTGAATAATGAGTGGGTGTATAAGTGTCTGGATGGATGATATAGTAGGTGCATGACTGACTATTAGCGAGTGATTAAACGTATCTTACTAAATGCATGGGTTAGTTACTAAACTGTGTGAATGTCTTTATCCGTCTGTCTGTTGGTGTGTAAGTGGCTGCATGGGTTTGTAAATAGCTACATGAGTGTCTATATGAGTTATTGATTGGTTGTCTGAGTATCTGTATGGGTGCCTGAGTGTTTGTGTGGATGGGGTGTGTGTGACTGCACATAGATGTATCAGTGGGTGATTCACTGGGTGCATGGTTTCAAGAGTGCATCTGTGATGGACTGTATGGGTGGGTGAGTGTGTGTATGGGTGTGTTAGTGAGTGAATGTATATCTCAGTGGTACATGTGTGAGTAACTACATATGTGAAAGGCAGTATATATGTGTGTTGTAGTATATAAATGGGTATAAGTGAGAGTGTGTGATTGTGAGAGTGGCTGTATGGATGAGTGTGTACTTGTATTAGTGATTGTATAAGAGCGTAAGAATGTGCTAGTATTTGTATGAGTAAGTGAGCTGGTGTGTGTATAACTGTATAGGTGAGTAAATGGCAGTGTGATTAATTATTTCCATGACTGACTAGGTGTGTGAGTACCTCTATGGATGAGTGGCGGTGTGTGAGTGTCTATGTAGGTGTATTAGTGCATATGATAGTCCTGTACTGAGTGACCGTAAGTATGAGTGACTGTACAGGTGAGTGAGTGGATGTGTGTGTAGACCTAAGAATCAGTGAGTGGGTATGTAGTTATTGGTGTTGGAGTGTCTATGGTTTTGAGAATGGCAGTCTGTAATTTAGAGTGGGTGTATCAAAGGTTATATTAGGGTGTGAGAGGATGCATGAAATTATCACATGGATGATGTCATCAGTGATGTCATTTGAGATGTCATCAGTGATGTCATCAGTGATGTCACTGACCATGTCATGAGTGATGTAATATGTGACGTCATCAGCAGTGCATTGCGGGGCGCGAGTTATAGTTAGCTGAACTAACTATAACGGGGGAATTTCACGGGTTTTGTACGAGTGAAATGTCCAACTAACTATAACGTCCCTGAAACCTATGGTTTTTTCAGTGAATTTCAAAGGTTTTTTAAATGCTAATTTCTAACTATAACGTACCTGAAACCTATGGTTTTTTCAGTGAATTTCAAAGGTTTTTTAAATGCTAATTTCTAACTATAACGCCCCTAAAACCTATGATTTTTTCAGTGAATTTCAAAGGTTTTGTAAATGTCAATTTTTAAATGTATTAATTGTTATATTTATTTTTTTGATACTGATTTACTACATTTTTTAAAACTATTTATTTTTAGATATTTTATTTATTAAATTACATTGTAATTACATTATACATTACAAAATATACTTTCTCAGAATGAATTACTTTAGTTTAAATAGTTTGCAAATAGGCAATAGAGTTTTAAGTACAGTAGTTACAGTTGTTGCAATGGGCAACACAATTTCAAACACAATGCAACATTGAGCTCAATGTGATTTTCTAGTTAAATGCAATTAGTTACTTTATGGATTACTTTTCTAACCACAGGACTGGATCCTAGATTCAGTCCTGGGACATCTCCTGTAAACAGTTGAGTAAAAGCGTTTTGGTTACAGTAGTGATTTTTAAGGAATATTATTGTATTTTAAAAGTTGACACTTAGAAACTTTTTCACATAGAATCACCAATGTTATCCTATGGGAGGAAATTCACTTAGCAGGTAAGTAGTGTTATCGTTACTTTTTCTTACTCAGTGTTGGATCCTGGATCCAGCACTGGTGCATCTCCTGTAAACAGTTGAAAGAATGCATTTAAGTCATACAGGCGATTTTTAAGGAATATTTGTAATTTGTGAAAATCGACACTTTGAAACTTTTCTGCTGAAAACCAGACAATGGATTCCTAGGGAAGGAAATATAAGTTACTGGTAAGTACTGTTAGAATTACTTTTCAGGGTCAGTGCTGGGCTAAAAGATGCAGCACTGGGTTCTCTCCTGATAACAGGTGAGTAAATCGGAATTCGTAGTTCGGTTGATTTTAGAGGAATATTATAAAGTTCCAAAACTCCACACTTAGAAGAATTTCATGAGGGTCCCTGGGGGCCAACTAGCCCACCAGGAACCTCCAGTATGCGCCAGGGGGCTGCGTTGCAGAGAGTGTACAGAGGCCACGCCCCTTTTTACACCTCTCTGCAACGCAGCTCTGTGGCGCTTTTTAGAAGTACATGGTGGGCTAGTTGGCCCCAGGGACCCTCAGGATTGAAGGGGATTTAATTCCCCATCTTAAAACGCGCCACGGGGCCTGTTTGCACACATGTCACCTGAAGCCCCGCCCCCTCCCTTCACCACTGTGCAAACGCGCCCTGTGGCGCGTTTTAAGTTGGGGGATTAAGTCCCCTTGAATCCTGAGGGTCCCTGGAGTCCAACTAACATACTGGAGGTTCCTGGTGGGCTAGTTGGCCCCCAGGGACCCCCAGTATTCAAGGGAGTCGTTCCCCTCTGCAAACGCGCCAGGGCGCGTTTGCAGAGTACTGCAGGGAGGGGGCGGGGCCTCCGGCACGATGCCGGTCGTTTTTTTTTTTCTATTATTTTTTTAATGGGAGGGGGCTGCTTGGCCCCCGTTCCCTTGCCCACTTTTGGCCCCGGGGACCCCATCCCCCGGGGCCTGAGCATTTTTTTGTTTTTTTTAAATTAAAAAAAAAACGGGAAGGGGCCACGTGGCCCCCTTCCCTGGGCCTGTATTGGCCCCGGGACCCCATCCCCCGGGGCATGGCCTCGATTTTTTTATTTTTTATTTGGAGGGGGCTGCGTGGCCCCCTCCTCAGGCCATTTAAGGCCCCGGGGACCCCATCCCCGGGGCCGGCCTTGCACTTTTTTTTCTTTTTTTAAATTTGGGGAGGGGGCTGCGTGGCCCCCTCCCTGGCCACTTATGGCCCCGGGGACCCCATCCCCCGGGGCCTGGCCTCTGGTTGGGGACTGTGGGGGTCCCCAATCCCCCACAGTCCCAGCCGGCTCCCCGCCTCCTGCGCGAGCCGGCATTGCTTCTACATGGGGAGCAGCTAACATGCTGCTCCCCATGTGGAAAGCAATCAGCTTTGGATATTGGAGCGAGAGCAGGTTTCCTGCTCTCGCTTCCAATATCCAAAGCAAGTTTGCAATGACAGGACGGGAGCCGCGAGGCTCCCGTCCTGTCATTGCAAACAGCAGTGTCCCGGGGGTAGGCACTCCGGGACACTGCAGGAGCCGGCCCTGGGGGTGGCGGTCCCCAGGGCCATCAAGGGCTCCAGGAGGGGGCCGCGCGGCCCCCTCCCAACTATTTCACAGCCCCGGGGAGGTGGTGGTCCCCGGGACTTTGGGGTCCGTAACGGACCCCCATATTCAAATGTTTAGTGCCCCGGGGAGGTGGCGGTCCCCGGGGCGTGTGGGGGGGCTGGAGCCCCCCCACACAGGTTAAATTAACAAATAAAGAAGCCCCGGGGGGTGGCGGTCCCCGGAGCTGCGGGTGGGCCAAGAGCCCTCCCGCACCCTTTTTTTTCTAAAGCCCCGGGGGGTGGCCGTCCCCGGGGCTTGGGGGGGCCTTAGAGGCCCCCCCCTACATAAATTAAAACCCCCCCACCATGCCCCCGGGACTTGGGTCACCCGGGGGCAAATTACCATCGAAGCGCGGAAAACCGCGCTTCGATTTTTTTTTTCCCGGCAGGATCCGCGCTCCCTGAGCGCATCCTGCCGATTTAAAAAAAATAAAAAAAATAAAATGCTTTTTTCTACCCAGGGGTCCTTGTGGGACCCCTGAGCAGACCTAGGGGGTCAGGGTGTTTCTACCCTGCCCCCTTTGTGCGTTTTGCGCACTTTTTTACTGCTTTCTTGTTCCTCGGTTCTACCGAGGAACAAGATGGCTGCCAACACTTCCTGGTTTGGAGTGTTGACAGCCAATTAGCAGACAGCTCGTGATCGGGAGGGTGCGCGAATCCGACGCGGCCATAGATATATATGTGATTTTCCTTTTGATTTTCTCAGGAACTACTGAACGGATTTACACCATTTAACAAAAGGGTTCTTTCTGAACCAAGAACTACCTCTTTGCCAAATTTGGTGTAATTCCGTTCAGCAGTTCGGGCTGTAGCCGTGTCTAAAGTTTCCTATGGGAAAATGAATGGGGAAAACACGTTTTGGGACCCCCCTTTTTTCTCGGCCCCCGCTTGACGAATTACCCCGAGACTTTCAGGGTAGGAGCAAAGCGGAGCGGGCCATAAAGTTTGAAAATTTCGCGAAGTTTCGTCAACCGGCAAGAGAGTTATTTCAAATAGAATGTCGCGGATTTCCTATGGAAAATAGGTCCTAACTATAACTATCTACTGGCGACCGCCAGTAGATAATATATATATATATATATATATATATATATATATATATATATAGCTTCCTCTAGGTCATGGGTCACCAATAATCGAGCTAACCATTGTTGAAATGAGGGAGGAGTAGGGTCCAGCCAAGCTGAGGCTATACATAATCTAAACACAGCCATTGCTATGCTGACAAAGGTGCCTCCATCCTTTACTTCCAGATTAGTTATACCCAGCATTATTAGCCTATGAGTGTAATAGAGCTCAAAACAAGTTTTATAATGCTGTGTTTGAATGTTGGCAGGCATTAGAGTTGTTAGGGTATTTGAAAACGCACTTTGAAAAGCTGTGTCTGTAATGTCTAGAGTCCCTTGCCACTTGATGGAACACTTTTCCAGATCGTCTTTCATATATTCATTAAGAAGTTTATACAAAATCCCAATGCGGGGTGGGACAGGCTGTGTTATTTTATCCATAAATTCACACTTCTCAAATCTTTCCACTCCACCCCCATCTTTTGCAAGTAGTCTCTAATCTGAAGATATTTAAAAAACTCTCTATTAGTAAGACCAAATTTCACTCTTAATTCATCATATGCTATTATACCACAAGATGTAAAAAACCACCCATATACATCATTCCCGCCTGTATCCAATTATTAAAATAAAGGTTGTTAAGAATATCAGGCAAGTTCTTATTTTGCTAAAGTGGAGTATAATAATTCAACCTCCCCAACTCTAAAAGGCGGCATACATAGGTTCATACCTTGAAGGGCATGAGCAGTGTCTTAAAATGCACCCTTTTGTAATAGCCATAATCTAGTTGACACCATAGGCACCCCCAAGCTTCGGGAACAATCAACAATTCGAAGGGGGAGGTATAATTTAGCCGCTCTTTATTAATGCCTCAGAAGTGTTGTATATTGCACCAATGAGGCAGCCCACTAGTATAGTTATGATTCGGAGGGCCAATGCGCCACATTCCCTGGGTAATGATAAGTATTTAATCGATCTTCTTGGTCTAGAGTATGCCCAAATAAATAGTGAAAATATGCTTTCAAATTTCTTTAGCCAAAAATTCGAGAAACCGAGGGGAATTGCTCTTAAAAATACAATATTCTAGGAAAAAATACCATTTTAATTAAGTTGCTTCTACCGGATTATCCACCCTTTTTAGCGCCTTTTTGGTCTCCTCTGCACATGGCCCCAGATTTTCCTTTACCACCTTATCCAAATCAGAGGTTATCGTAACACCTAGATATGTTGCTTTTTTTACTACCCTGTAATCAGTAAAAGATACAAATTCATTAATAATTATCTGTGTTTTATCCCTGTTCAGGGCATATCCTGACAATGCACCATATCTCTGAGCTTCTTCTTCATTTGTCCTGATAGACTGTTGAGGATGGGAAGTGACTAGAGCTATATTGTCGGCATAAGCCAACACCTTACTTTCCTGTTCATACATAATTACGGGGGGACTATCTGCCGACAGTTCCAAATGCTTCAAAAAAGAATCGAAATATAACGCAAAAAGAAGCAGTGAAGAGGGACACCCTTGATGCGTTCCTCTTGTTATTTTAAAGGATTCCGTCAGTTTCCCATTTATATAGATTCTAGCCTCAGGTTCTTGATACAGGGATTTAACTGCACTGATAAAGTTATTCCCTATGTCTTTTCTATACATTGACGTCCAAAGAAACTGCCAGGAGACCCTATCGAATGCTTTTTCAGCATCTAGCAAAATTGCAGCCATAGGGTCTCCTGACACCTGTCTGCCATCAAACAGAGTGATAATCCTTCTGATGTGTTCTATGGTGCCTCTGCTAGGGATGAAACCATGCTGCCCCACGGAAACAATGCAATGAATGACCTGTGATAAACGAGAAGCTAAGGCTTTTGAATATATTTTCACATCCCCATTTATTAGGGTTATTGGACGTTAGGACCCCAACTCGTGTATAGGTTTATTTTTCTTTGGAAAAACTATTATCTTCGCAGAGGCCCATGATATCGGTGGTATAACACCTTCTGCATTCTGTAAAAACATAGTTGTCATGATTTCCTTTAGCCTTTCCTGAAAGACCTTATAGAATTCTGTGGGGATTAAGTTGGGACCAGCCGCTTTCCCTCTAGGTAGGCTAGATATTGCTACCACAATCTCATCCCAGCTTAATGGACGGTCCTGCTGCTCCCTCTCTTCAGATGACAACGTCTTCCCCACCGTAGATTCTAGGTACTTAAGTTTTAAATCTTCATGCTGGCCCCCCCCAGGCTTCCCCCGTCTTCTGTATATAAAGTCAGGTAAAATTTGAAAAAGGCTGCACAGATTTCGCCGGCTTCAGATGCCAGCCCTATTAGGGGATCCCTCACCATACTGATTTCGCTTCTTGTAAGTTCCTGCCTTGTCCTAACTGCAAGTAAATGGCCAACCCTTTTCGCTACACTGGTACATTTCTTCTCGACGAGCGGTTACTTTATCTATTACCTTCTTCAGCAATTTTTCCCCAATTGCTGCCTTGTCGAGTGCTACTTCTATTGGGGCTTCCTCTACCACTTTTTTCTGCTGCAGGGCAGTAATTAGCTTTCCTTCTGCCTGGGCCAGCCTTTGTTGGAGAAGCCGCAGGCAATCCTTTTCATTTTTCCTCTTTCTAGTCGAGAATTGGATTGTTTCTCCCCGGATGCCTGCCTTTAGTATGTCCCAAACTATGCCTAGTGAGGCCATTCCCAAATTCCTTTGCAAGAAATCTGGGATCCACTCCCTCATGTGTCCCACATAGTCTTCATACAATAAGAGTGCTCTTTCAAAAGTACAAGAAGGAAGTTTTTCAGGAAAGCCCCCTCCATCCACCTCTAATACTAATGGTCTGTGATCTGTAAAAAATCTTGGGAAACATTTGATTGTGCTCTTTTGTCTAACCTAGGATGATACAAAAAATTAATCCAACCATACATGTTTCTAGTGAGGGGCAAAATAGTAAGCAAACCCATGTTCTAAAGGTCTCGTTTTAGCCCACATGTCACACAATCCGTGCACCTGGCATAAATTACATACTGCTTGAAATACTTTGGGCTTCCTTCCCGTGTATGTTTGCCCCGGTCCCCAGCCACATGCAACGTTGATATTAAAATCTCCACATATAACAATAGGGAGCTGCCAGTGTGATAATTCATTAGATAGCTACTCTAGTAGAGAAGGATCATCAACATTGCTTCCATGCAGGGAGCATAAGGTAAAGCTGGGGAACCCAGGGGCTCCGCAACTAGCTATAACCCAATGCCCTGATTAGTCCACCCGGACTTGGGGAAATTGTATTGTTTTGTTGCGGGCTAGAATTGCTACTCCCCGTGTATGGATCCCTTGGGTTGTTGCCCCCACTATACTATACCCCAAGTGCTTTAGAAGGTCTTTCTGTTTACCCTCTAAGTGAGTTTCATGCAGGCAGACGATATCTTCCTGTAGTAATTGCAGCCCTTGTGACACAATCTGCCTTTTTTTCAGCTCATTTAAGCCACAGATATTTATCGGAGCTATCCGTTGTTTACCCATCTTTATGTTCTAAAGCCCTAAACTACGCTTTAAGCTTCAACTGTCCACATAAACATCCCATGCCCCACCCGAGTGAAACCAACCCCACAGACACCGTTGCCTGCCTAAATCCATCTACACCCCCTTTTATGTCAACCACCCTTCCCCCCCTCCCTTTCACCCCCCCTAGCCCCCCAAATACACAGACAATCGGGCATAGCCTGAGTGATGTGCATCTGACAGACTGCCCCACCGTCTCTCTCATCTTAACATAGACACACATTCTACACCGACTGCTCAGTCCCAATATCTCTGTAACAGTCTAAGGAACATAACAGAGCTACCGCCCGCTCCTTTAGAAGAGTTCCCCTCTTTTTTCCTTTCTTCTGATTTCTTCTAGGTAGTCCTGTGCATGAATCTCTGATGTAAAGCTATGAAGAGTTCCTTTGTATTTGATTTTAAGTCTAGCCGGATTCTGGAGGAAGACCTCTGCCCCTACTCTTTGAAAGGGAGAAAACAGCTGTCGTAAACGCCAGCGTCTTTCCACCGTAGCGTGGGCAAAATCTAGTTTAACAAAAACTGACACACCGTTACAGGATTTTGGAGCATTAGGGCGGGCTTGATCATACACTAGTTGCCTTAATAGGAAGCTCCTGAAAAATACCAACATCGCTCTAGGTCTTTCTTGCAAATGTTTTTTCGCCATTAGTGGATCTTGGTGAGCGCGTTGGATTTCGGAATCCCAAACCAATTTCAGTTGATCAGAGAATGCGCTCTTCAGTAGGTTCACTATATAGGTTCTAGGATTGCTGCCTTCCACTCCCTCCGGAATTCCTAAAAAGCGTAGATTATTTCTTCGCTATCGGTTTTCCTGTTCTTCCAATTTGAGCATTACATCCAACATAGCCCCTCCTTGGCCAGTGCTTTGTGCTTAAAAGGACTCAACTTCAGGTTCTAAAGCCTCGGTCCATGTTTCCACAAAGGTCTGTCGCTCAGCAATGTCCCCACACATTTTATTTATTTTACAGATCCCAGCTTGTACCTTTTTAGTAGCGACTCTTGCTCTGCACCCATCATTCCTAATGTCTTCTTGCATCTGCTTAATGGACGTAAAGATAGCCATCAATGTGAGTTCTTTAGACTGTGTGTCCACATTTAGGCCCTCCTTTGGGCTTTCTTCAAATCCCTCCTCCTGGGATACCAGCTGGGTATCAGAGTAGTACCATTTTAATTGTTTACCGGCACTCCACCTCTGACTGTCTTTCCTCTTTTTCTTCTTAGCGGATTTCTTCCTCTGCGTCGACTGAACCACATCGATTGAAGTGATACTACCGAGTCCGAATGGGCCTTGCTGCTTGAGAGAGTATTTTCCTGCCCGGAAGAGTCTGAATCATCTGTTAACGAGAAGAACTTCTCGCCTGGCAGATCAGGTGACAGCTCCCCTCTACACTGCTGTGAAGAGCTAGAGGGCCCAGCACTCACCGTGGTATCAAGCCTTACTTTCACGGGCCTCCCCTCATTTGACCAGCAGCCTCAACATCTGTTCCTTGTGTCACGGACTCCTCCGTGACTAGCTGTTTTTTTTCTCCATTTTCATGTGCGTTCTCAGAGCAGGGAGCCAGTATAGCAGCGGGGGAGATGGAGCCATCCACTCCACCATCCAACAAGTTACAAGGTTCTTTTTCAGCTGCCCCTCCACTGTCCACAGCCTCCTTTGCCGGATTTTTACCCCCCCCCCCCCACCTCTGGCAGTGCGTTGTTCTTTTTTGAGTCAGCTGGAAGACAGGCAAACATAGAAGCAATAGTGGGTTGTACCGGGCCCCCCTCTACCTGTACCGTCGGCTTAGCTGTTGTCTTCTTTGCTCTAGTTTCGCGTTTTCCCTTTCCTATTCCGCTACGATGTTTGGACTCGGCCTTAGCTCCATTAGTCTCTGCTAGCTGGCCACCCGCCGATAATGCTGCTCCGCCGCTGGAAATTCCGGCTGTCCAAGCTTTCCCTATTTTGCCTCCTCTCAGCGCCATTAGGTAATTCAGTGGTTTTACCTGGAGCCGCTGCCTGCCCCAATCCTGGTATTTCAAAGATAGGCAGCAGGAGGGAGCACTCGTTGCAAGCCACCGCAGAGCCCCCTGCAGTAGCGCGTTCAACAGCCAGTTCGGCGATTCTGGTCCAAGGCTGAGCAGTTGCATGTCGAGCCGTCGATCCATCGAGAGAGAGACGAGGGGCGTAACGGCAGTTAGTCACACTCCATCTTTGCCTCTCCCCCTTCTCCCTATGATTGAACTGGTAGTGTCCAGGTAACAATCTGTGAATTCTGTTATGTCAGGATTCTGTGAGGTGCCCCTCCAATGGCTCCTCAAACTACTGCATTTGGGACAACATCAATCGAAGCATCCGTTGTGTGAATCTCCAATGGCTGAGCACATATAACTCTACCAACAGGTGCTGATACAGTTACAATAGTAGCAGTAATACCTTGATGCATTACTGTAGGAACATTCTCAATGCGTGCAGGCACAACATTAGATACAACAGGTTGTGCAACAAACTGTGTCATCTGGATTGGTCTTTCAATTTGGATCGCATTTGGGTCAACAGGTGCTTTAGCCACTGTTACATTAGATGCTGAAGTGCCGTCAGCATCAGTTACAGGAGCCACATAAGGTGGTGGACGCTCAGATAACAATGCATCCAAAATGTCATCCTCTGAATCACTCTCAGTATCTGATTTCTTTGCAGCACCCTCATCATCTTTTCCCTGTATTTTACTCTTTTTCATCTTCTCAGGTTTCTCAGTATTAATAGCTGGATATAATCTAGTCCCTTCGGCTATAGTTTACCTCTATCTCTGTTGTTCCACATCCCATCGAGGATCTGCATAATTACTCACTGATTTTTTAGTTTTATTCTGGTATTTCTCTTTCTCCTTAGCATGTGCTGTTTTCTCCCAAATATTTAATGCTTTGTATTGTGTGGGTCTAGGTGGTGGCTTCATCTCATATAGTTTTTTTCTCAATCTTTCAAGTATTCTTAATTCAAACATACCATATCTTTGAAAGCTAAAAGGACCTTCATTTTCAGTGATCTTGCACCATTGACAAAGTCACAAATGTTTTCAACCCCATATTCGTTGTCAAATAATATGCTGGTGTACCCTCAGGAGGCGCCTCTTCACCTTCCTGTACCGGAATTGTTACATCACCTCTCACAAGGCTCTTGAAAACTTTAAAACATTTCATGATTTGAGATTGGTCAACAAATAACAAACAACATAATTTATGGTCCCAAATGTTTTGATTCTATTCTGTAAATGTCTGATTTCTTTTCTCCAATGCAGTTATAACTATAATAAGTGAAGACTCATTAACCAATCTCAAGCAGTACATACACAACAATTGACCTATAGCAGTGTAGCACTCTGTGTTGTCATTAACCAATAGCAGCGCAGTAGTACACTAACCAACCAATCTCAATGCGACACTCTATGACGTATAATCTCACGCCTTGCAGCGTCTCACCCTCCTTTACAATTTCTCTCATACACACAATTCTACAACTTCAAGCGGATGTAAATATTCAAATCTTTGTCTGCTCCTCTAAAGAAAACAATAGCAATTCAACAATCAGAATATTAAGGCTTTAACACCTTCTGACTTTTTCACACAAAAAGATTTTTCACACACACGACTCGACCAGCGGAAATCACTCTAATCAATGTAGCTTCATCTTTGCGCAATTAGGTTCTGCCAACACCAATCAATATTAGTACATTCACATCAATTTGTTACAATCCCTATCTCAATTGTGTAGGCGATGGTACCTCACGATCTACACCACAAAACCTTAGCAGACAAACCACAAATCAACTCTTATTTATCTATTCAGGGATCTTAGGGTACTTCAAGCCTGATAATTTCTTCAACTTCTTCACTATAAACACTTAAACATCACCAATTCATCTAACACTTTTCTGCAACACAAGACAATATCAACGACTGCTCTGCATAGTTCTATTAATGTTCACACCTCCAGTACAGCAGCAGCCTTTGAAACCACACCTTGTCAGTCTTCGAATTATAGGCGTTGGGCAATGGTATTTGGGCACTACTCTAACTCAGGTAAATATTTATAGCTCCTCCTCCCATAACATAAACTGTCATCCCACTACCAATTTGCTGGAGCGGGTATTGGGTTTAGACTAAAGTATTTTATTTTACCATCATCTGGACTAATCCCCACTTTCTGGGTCTGTCTGAGGTCTAATGAATCTTTGCAGTTGTTTTAGAGAAGACCAGGAGCTGTACATCACATTAAATATAAATCACAATCACTAATCTATTTTCAGTCAATAAAAAGAGTTTATTATGAGTTAAAGGGTTTTATTAATCAGATTGTTTACTTGATCATCTTTATTGGCATATCACAAGTTAAATTTGTATTAAACTCAATCATCGATATATGACAGAAATAAAAAAAATCACTATTGGTTAATCAAAATATAATAAATGCATTAAGCGCATTCCATAAATGAAGAATCCCTATTATAGAAATGGCAGGCAAAAGGTGTCAGTTAGATCCCATAAAGAAATCTAATTTGAGAGAGAGTGAGAGAAAAAGCATAAAGCTTCAGCATCAAAATCAGCTATGTAAAATGGATCAGTAAGCAGAACTTCCCATAAAGAGAGGTTCAAGAATCTCAGTAGAGTCTCAAGCAATGTGGCACAAGGGTCTGGATAAAAGGATCCGGACAAGTGTCTTGAAAAGAGCGTGGCAGTGTGTGGTAACCTACTCTAGGAACACGCAATAATATAGACAACACATTTTACAAATGTTACAGCTTTCGGGCTTCTCCTCCTTCAGCCAGCCAATCATCTTTCGATTCTCTCCTGGAGACAGGATTACTCCTTGTCTACTCACAGGAATACAATAGTCCACAGACAGCAATGCTAAATTTGCAACTACTTTGTATTGCTTCTAAATTCATGCTGGTCATTATCCCATTCAGACTTACTTTCCCACATTTAGTCTACATTTCTAACCTTCCAATATATCAAGTTTCTAGCAATGTTCTATGTAGAAGTTGAAACATCACTATAACGAAAAGAAAAACATTTAGCACAAGAAATTATTTATTTTCTTTAAGAATGCGACATCTTTATATATGAAATCTCACTTACCCTATTAAAAGACAAATTTTCTAATCATTTGCCAACAGGGATCTTTGAGTAAGCAGAAACATTCTGTAAAAATATATGAAAACATTAATGCAACTGTTATTTATTATGAAAAATATGTTTATGGAAAGGTCAAGAATTAAACATTTTAGGCATAGTTGCATTTTTAGTGGTCAGCTTGTCAAGCAATGCTTCTTTAGCCATTTGAGGCCCAGTACTACAAATTTGCATTTTTTTAAATGCAATATTTTTCATTAAGGCTTACATGTTAATTCTGCATACTAATATAAACGGTGTTAATTCTGTGATTTCATTAGAAACGCTACCCTAACTCCCCCATCTGATGGTTATTTAACCATCAAACATTTTCACAAATTAATCTTTAGAGTTCACTCTTATCCTCAGTTGAGTCATTTCTCTTTCCTTTCAAACTCTCATATTGTATTGCCTTTTTGTATTCTTCACAGATATGATCATTTAGATCTAATTCTATTTCTATTCATCTGTCTCTTTCTCTGATCTTTCTTCTATTTATGTAAAATCTACAACCTTTGAAAAAAGCAAACAAGATCAATAAATAAAGCCCTACAAATAGTATTGGCACAAATATAGCCCTTATAATTCCTTTTCCGTCTGTTGCAAACCAAATTCCAATAACAGAGACCCCTTTTCCCAAATGTTGCAAAACAATAGGGGTCTCTAACTGTTCTAATTCAGGTCAGACATGTTCTCTGCAAATTCTAAAATGTTTTTACTTGCGTCAGGTATCTTGCAGACTCCACCTTTCTTTGCGAGCAAAATGTCTAATGCTAGATGAATTTGATCTAATAGCCACTAATTTCAGATTTACAACTAATAAAGCACCAGAAGCACGAGTTGCCAGATTATCTACAACTGTTGAAAGCTTTTTAATTTTCTCATCAGTTAGAAAACTCCCACTGGTGGTATGACTGCTCCAAAAATGTCTCTGCATTAAAATTATAAACTGTGTCAATTTTTCGATTTCATTAGAAACATTATTCCGTGCCATGTGTCCTCATAAAGGTCCTCATAGCAACAACCCATTCCTCCTGTGGGCCTCAGGGTATTAAGAATCAATCAGGTAAGAGAGGAAAACCAGCAGAACATACATCACTATCTTGGAATCGGAAGCAAGCAATGAAGACACATTATCTGCAGAAAAATGGTCCCTTGAATCATTACACCTAAGGACACTACCTAACAATACACAGGGAAGCTTGTGAGCCACTTGACTGACTCCGGGCAAGCAGAAATAGACTTGTAGACCCATTATTTGTGCAAACCAACCAGGGTCTGCCAAAATACAGACCAAATAGGAATAGTATTGGCAAGCTGGTGAAGTAGGTATTTTTATTGGTTTTTTTGCAAGCATATGTCACAAAAATGTTAACGAAAAAGAAACTATGCCATTATCGAAATGTGTTTGTCTTATGCTTGCAAGAAATTTTTTAAATGTAAATAAATATTCACAGATGTAGCAGTTTTATTAGTGCTTTTAAACAACAAGCCTTTACGTGGGGCCATGCGTTTTATAGCTATTATTTTTTAAGAAGATAAGAATAAATTTCCACCTTAACAAGCACTCTAATAACAGCAGCTGTAATTTTAGAATGCCATTCAAAAAGTGGATAGCATAAACCAAATAAAGGAGAGCTGGCAAAGTAAATAGCGAGTATTTAAAGTTAATATAAAAAATAAATTAAAAATACACTTTAAATCAGCTTTGCAACAGAAGGGAAAGGGACTTATTTCATGCGGATGTGAACAGTGTGTACATGTTTTGTACAGAGAGCTGAAGGGTAGAGAGAACTATCCCATTGCCCCATGTTCTGTGCTGTGATGGGCGGAAGCAAAATGTGAATGACAGTTTAGCAACTCAGTGGACAAAGCCCAGTGACCAAAAGCCCCTCTGTGTATGTATATTATGTATGATTGTTTGGGAAAGGCAATAATACACCAAAAGCTGTCTCAAAGGCCAGACTTAAAAAAAAGTTTTTTTTCAGGCTCACACAGTTGGGAAAAGTTTGTTAGAAGGACCGCTGGGTGTTTTTGAGTGGAATCTCCTCATTAAGTAAGGGTTACAAAAATAATGAGGGACTGGGTGTTAATTATATGGTCTTATCCGAGAGGATCATCAGTAAAACGTCCTGCTGATCACAGAATAGAAACATCTGACTTAGAATTGAATGTTGGGCTGTATTAAGTATAATCATGGGCCCTTTTGGGGTTTTGAAGTACGGATTTTGTTCCATACAGTGGGGTGGTGAGCACAAGACTCAGTAATAACATCTCATACCTTGAATTTTAGACCTTAACGTTGTCAATGGTGTTGTTCAAATGGTAATTACAGCAATCAGGATATGCCTAAATTTCACTCTTCTTGTTCGTTGGTGGTTTGTTTTTTCTTTCTACAGGTTTACAGCCATAAATTGCACGCTATCTCAGAAAACCTCTGTCTGTTATATTCTTAAAACCCTGCATCAAAAAATTGACCTTAACTTCACCTCCCAATTTTTTTCCCTCCTTTATCTCTTTTGAATGACTCTCTCCTTTCTTTCCATCTCTGGCATGCCTTCTAAGCACATAGACTACTCTAAGTCGCATGCATGCCTGCCTCAATCTCTCTTTTCTTTGAAACCATATCCCTGCATCCTAGCATTAATGTACCACATAGAAAATGGAGTAAATGCATGTAATGGTTTCCTTGAAAGCACAAGACTAATCCTAAAAACCAACAATAACCAATAACCACTAACCACTAACTGGGTTTCGTAGGAGCATGATATTGACCTTAAAGCGCCGTCTCAGTGGTAATAAATTGTAACCACAATATAAATTCAATTTCAATACAATTTCAATTCAATGATGTCCCCGAAAAAGATAGAAAGCTCTTCTCGTGTGAGTTTCTCACCCCTAGGCCTTAATAAATGCCTTGGGAGAGTCGCACACAAAAAGCAACTGTGTTGTAAAAAAAAACTAATTTTACTAACTGTCCCGTTGACCTAAGAAAACTAAGAGCGTATGTGCACCATTCTTGGATTTCTGTATAACATTTTCCCATACTTAGCTTTGTCTCTATGGGATGTGACCTAACACTGAAGTATCCATAAAACTCTTGACGTCTTGTCTGGACGGTTTCAAAAGACTTGAGAGATTCATGGATGCTTCATTAACGCGTTTGATTGCTTTTCACGCAGTACAGGCAGTTTTTCGATTCCTGAAAAGTCACGTTTCACACTTGGATACTGGATCGCTGCTTTCTGCATTTTTGTGGAGCGAAGTACTTTTCCCTGCTAATGTTGCTAGGATATTAAACCATTGTATTCAACAACACCACCAGGAATGTTGGAATAAGGAGCCGTTGTTCATCGAAAGTAAATGTTCCTTTCTTTTTCTTTTCTTCCTTTTCACATTAGTGTTTTTCTCTTCTCTTTTTCAAGCAGGTACTGTGTCGTTTTTGTAAAGATTCTTGGCTGCTTGTTACAACGCAGACACGTTAACGTGCGCTCACTTGTTCTCAATCACCAATTAGATTTCATAGGCAGGGGTCAGTAAAGGGAGAATTATCCTGCCACCTGTGAAACTTAAGTAGATAGTTAATTGCTTTTATTTTCCACCAGCGAAAACGTCCATACATTTCAGAACCTGAGTAGTTGCTATTATATATTTATAACATTCTGAAATTTGATCCGGATTAACGAAGATATTTTTTTCTATTTTGATCCTTTACTTTCTTATGCTTTGACAGTAATTTATAAGCAACCATGCTGGATTACTTAATACAGCCATTTTAGCGTGTGTTCTTGAAGCCTTCTCTTGCTTATTAATAGGCAGCTGTAGCATAAGATAGGTAACTCTTGGATCAACATCTATTTTTAATTAACATTTTATATTCATAAACCAGCTGTTGTACATTGTACACAATAAACGTATTACAATAAAATGCAAGGTGGCATTCATGGAGCGTTGGTGTGTCCTTTTATGTTTGTGTAAATATCACAAATAAACCACCGTCCAACAAGGTCATCTTAAATGAGTTCAGTTAATTCAGGTTTATACATTTCAGCTGTCTTCGACGTCCAAGCGATCTTTGACACCCTCATTGGTCATAGAATTCCTAAAGGGAACACTGACATCTTTCGGTCATTGCATTACATGTACAATAAGGCAAAAGCTCTCCAAACGCTCAATAAAAATCTCCCAATCCTTATCCCCTTCTCTTTAGCTATTTGGGAGGAAGGTAAGGCCAATTTGAGTCTTTGCTGACAATAGGGCAAGCCCAACTAAAGTTGTGGGGGTTGTAGACGATTAGGGAACTGTGTTTGTTACGGCTTGAATATTTTCCCCACTTTATTTCAGAATTCATGTGTTGGACTTCACCCTCTCTGCAGGGTCATCCCCAAACGTTTTGCCTACACCCTCCTGTTGTTTACTAAACCGTTTTTGTTGGTCTTTAGGACCCTGCGCCAATGCTAAAGTGCTTGTGCTCTCTTCTTTAAACATGGTGAATTTGCTAAACCCAATTGGCACATATTTAATTTACTTGTAAGTCCCTAGTAAAAAGGTACTACATGCACTCAGGGTCTCTAAATTAAATGCTATAAGTGGGCCTGCAGCACTTATTGTGCCACCCACTTAAGTAGCCTTTTAAAACATTTCTCAGGCCTGCTATTGCAGCCTGTGTGTGTAGTTTTAAACTGCCATTTCGATCTGGAAACTAAACCTTTTGCCAGGCCCAAACCTTCCCTTTTGATAGATATAAGTCACTCATAGGGAAGGCCCTTGACAGTCCAGAGGGCAAGGTGCAGTGTATTTAAAAAGTTGGACATGTACTTTTAAGTTTTACATGTTGTGGCAGTGAAACGCTCTTACCTTAGTTTTACATTATTGCAAAGCATGCCTCTCCCATAGGATTACATTGGTTTAACTTATTATATTTAATAAGTGATAATTTTCCTTTTGGAGCCGCTAGAAATTTGAGTTTGGTGTCTAAAGAATTGCAAGTTAAAATGGTAAAGTTGGATTTCAAGTTACAATTCTGAAAATACCATTTTTAGAAAGTTGGCATTTTCTGGTCCCAACCAGTTAGTGCCTGCAGCCTGTATCCTTGGTTACATGATTATGTGTAGCTGGCAGTTGGTCTTTGTGTATTGCTGCCAGATAGTGGGACAAAGGGGAAATAGATGTTGGAAGGATGGGCCATCTTTGACTTGATGAGGGAGAGGAGTGCCACATGCCACACTTGCACAACACAGAAGTTCTGGCTGAGCACACTTACAAAGGGTTGACACAATTCGTTTGTGACCCCAGACAAGCTGGGTCAAGAGCATGGAGGCAGGAAATTTCAAACACCTCTGAGGGTGGAAACCTCCAGAATCTTCTACTACAAAGTGGGTACCAGGTTTAAATAGTGGACCCTCAGACTGTAGAAATAAAAACCTTCTTAGGGGTTAACTGATACATCTGGTCCTTAAGACCAACAAAGAAGAGATTGGCACAGAAGCTGTAATATCAAAAAACATGTTTTATTAACCTCAGATGAGGGAGATTGCATCTTACGGTACCCGCAGGCCACTGTAGGAGGCATTCTAATGAGTGCAGAGAACAGGGTCCTTATATATGTATTTGTTACATAGTCAGCATAAAATCAAGGGGAGGTCCTAGCACATACAAGCATGCTTATTGACTAATATGGGTATACAAAATTTGCTTGCTCCACAAAGTGGGAGGAGACTAAACTGCTTACATGAGTAAGAATAGCCTGACAGTTCTATACTAGGAGCAGGTGCATTCTACCAGCTAGGCCTCTCTGAGCATGTGCAAGACTCTGGAAGAGGGAGAAAGCACATGGCGAGCACATGGCTAACTAAAATGGCTGCCAAGTACAAAATGGCTTTCAGCTCATGCTAACAGCGATTCCTGCAATCTTTAACAGTTGATCCTTTTAGCATGAGCTAAAGACATTCCCATGATCTAGTAGAGACATAGAAAATATTTTGCACATTTTCTTCTCATAAATTCATCAATATCCTATGCTAGGTGGGCATTTACATTCTAAACATTTCATTAAGCAGGTATATACAAGGTATAAGCAGGAGTACAAAGTGAACAGAGCATTGGGTCATACAGGTAGCAAGAGAGAATAATGACTATTATCTCAAACAGAAATCTCAATATTTTCCAATCCTAAGCAGAAAGCAAATACCAAAACCATCTAGTCTAATTTTAAGTTTCAGGGCTCTGATGTATTTCAGTGACTATTTATGTCAATTTCAAAATAGCCAACAGCACATACCTAATAAAAACATTTTCAATAGACTTTCTCAGTATTTTTTATGAGGGCTAAATTATCAATTAATATACTTAAGGAAAGAGTAAAGTAACATGCTCAGATGAACTTTTCTCGTGCAGAATAAACATTACTCTTAAAAAATATTAAAGCAATCAGACATATTATCAAAAACAATCCTGGCTCCGGGGGACCAGGAGGACCACACAGGGCCATAGGAATTAGGACAAGGAGCCGCAAAGGGCTGCTCCTCCAAAAAAAATGGGACGACCAAAGGGGTACATTACTAACAAAAAAAAAGTCCTTGGGAATTTCTAGAACCAACCAACCAGAGGGGAGTCTTCTCCCTGTGTCCGTTTGAGCCTCACAGGCAGGCTCTTGTTGTTCCCACGGTCGAGCTGCACAACTCGCAACTCAAGAATCACAGAGAAGGAAAAATCTTTCTTTCAGGATAGGGCAATCACCCCCCAGGGCAAATACCCTCAATGATCCTGTCCAGTGTCTCAGGCAGTGCACCAGTTTTCTTCACTTTAATCTAACAGGCACCAAGGGCACAGCACCTGTACCCTAAACTCAAGTCCTTCCCTAACTCCTGTATTGCACCTCTGGCGCACTGCTCTTTTGTTAGGGCCACAAATTGTACCCAGTGTGCTCGGGCATCTCTTGATCAACAAACAAAGGCGTAGACTTGCATTCACTTGGGACCAGGACTCAAAGGCCTGAAGCAACCCTTGTTTCAAAGGGGTCACCTCAAGCAAAAGCCTCCTTGCCGTCCTTGTCGTTCTGTGACTCTCTCAGCTGGGCATCAAAAACTGGATCCACACAAAGATTTCTCCATCCTGATTTGTAACCCCGTCTTTCGCCCAAGACAGTGGCAGGGGTACACACTTCACGTCCCAGTGCTTCCGCCTTCACTGAGGTCCTAGTTGCCAGCAACGCCTGTGCTGGTTCCTTTCGTTTTGACTGTAGGCTGGACTGGTGCTGACTCCCAGGCTGGATCTGATGTCCGGGCCCCTCTGGCAATGGTTGTAAGGCAGCAAATATCTATTGGTGGACAGAACAAGAGGTCTTTAGACAAGGCACAGAAATAAACTAACAACAGAGAGGATAGTCTCAGAATACTTCCTTAGTCTCGGGCGCCCCATACATTAGCAAGGCACCCAAGAGCCACTTCATCTATCTGAGAGTAGAAAACCCTGGACCTATTGGCAAGTATAAAAGGAACGTTTTGGTGAACTGACAAGAGTAATACATCACCCAATCCCAAACAGCCAAGGAAGTCTGTGTTCATTTACTAAATTCTGAGAAAAAGAGAAAAACAATACAGACATACTCCAAATACTTACATTGGTGTATTCCTATATTACCAATCTGAAGAACCCTCAAGAAAAAGGAAATGTTCTACACTTTTACTCATAGATTTTACATTACTTGTACAGGACTGCAGACACTTGTAAAATAATTTCTCTTACATGTTATGCTTAGGACCATGCTCTCATGTTATAGGTGCAGCAGGAAAATCTAAAACTGCTAATTTAACAGGGATTCTTATTGCAAAAAGAACTAAACTTCAACATAGTGAGTACATTTTCTCCAGCAGAACATGTTATGACAAACAAATTCCTATAAAACAATATTTTCCTTCAAAATGTTTGCTAAGGATCACATGAGCGTCTTTCCTGCATTGTACTTTTCACGATCTGGACTATGCAACATCATTTTCAAAAGGAAAAAAACCCTATCTCCAGCTCTAATAAGGGCTGTCAGCTTATTGACAGAGACTAGCTAATAAAAAACTAGCAATGCCCTTGCAAAACTGTATAGAACATGAGAATAACATAAACAATAATAGTGTTGCCACCTGAGATTTTTGAACAGAAACCACCACTATACAGTTCTCCTTAAAGATCAAATAAGGGAACATCAATCTGTTCTACTCATTCTTTCATACAGGATGGGCAGTAACATAACATAGATTTTATCATTTTATTAATGCTAACAATTTTTAAAACAGTATTACTGAATAGCCAATGAAATGTCTCATGTCTATTTCACAGACAGCTTAGACAGACTAAAAAAAGTAAGAAAAAGAAGAGAGAAAACATAATTTTGCCTACACTTAATTTGTAGAGGAGCTAGCCTCCTTCCCCCATTTTGACAGTAGGAAAACCTGAAACAGGTTTTACTTCTGTCAACACTTTCAACCCCTATTTGTAGCAACTGGGCACAAACAAACTTGTAGGAGATATCTTAGAAAGTGGCTATTCTCTGATTCAAGCACATCGAGTACTGTAGAAAGCGTCAGCAACAAATGTATCAATTCCTTGAGCAATTGTACTTGATTAACATGAGGGCGCATGAATGTAAACTAAAATCCATTTCCTCCTTATCGTAGCCCCTACACAGTATTCTTTAAACTAAAACCATTATTTTGATATACATGGCAGATCAATGCTCAACTGAGGGTTGTCTTCCTTCGTTTCATATGACTGCGCAAAACGTGTGTTTGCCAAAAATAGGAAGCAAAGCTTCTCTTCCTCTCTTTGCGCTATCATCTCGTCTTTCAAAAACTTTTCGAAGGTCGAAGTGTCCCAGCAAACATTACCCTTCACCCTGCTAAGTTGCTAAATGCAGAACTCCGACCTTTGACCCGTTCAGCAGCTGCTCATTTTGTTTGTGCAAGGCTTGCCATGCGGTTTTCGTAATGCAAAGCAACTCTGGAGAATCACAGCTAAAAGGCAGTCCTGTCCGATCCGTTTGCCAGTAATTTAAAGGTAGGATAATAACGTCTACTGGTTTCTGTATACTTATTTTCATTTGTGTACAGTGTGTTGGGTGCAGTAGGTCAGCTGTTTATTCTATACTTGCATATACTTTATTGAAGCCTGAGAGCACGTTAAAACTGCCTTGAGTGGTAGAACTGCTTGTAAAATTGTGAATTTAGCTCAATTTCGACTTTGGTGGTAGGGGCACTTAAAAATGAATATCCTACAATATTTTTGCATAATAGGAACCCCCAGAGTGTTCTCTAGATAGCCCAGGAATGGGAAATCAGAAATGTATAAGATATACCCTTATAAAAATGAGTTTTGTACGGCTGGGTAAAGTGACATTTCACATTTAAGTTCCCTTCTTATTGCAGTACAGCACTGCTTAAATTCAACTTTGATACTAGGAATTCACAGTATGATGATTAGGCTTTATAAAGATGAAAAAACGAATTTAAAGCACTTATGTTTAACAATATATTTTTTTTCATATAATTAATTTTTTTTTTTTTTAATCAAAACCAACCATTTTAATGATTCCACATTTGAAAAGCAAGCTTCATTCGTAGCCTATCATATTTAAACGCATTCATTCATAACCCTAAGCACAGAAGCCTTACTTGAAACAGGAAAAGTCTGCGCCACTTTTTAAAAGGACAGTTATCATTTAACATCAGAACCACAGATGTACTTATGTAAAAAGGCATTAAGAAAGGAAATCCCTACTTTCAATTTTGTTCTCTGTTATCCAAAATAATGAAACTGGTTTTTTGAAACTTTTAAAATAATGCAGGCCCTTATACCAGTTTTACACTGACTTAAAATTTCGCTGACTCAGCATTCCTGTCTGTGGCCGTGATCAGGAATAGCCATATGCTATTTATGCAGCTGTTGTTTGTCAGCAGGCGTCGAATTTTCACGCCTTTCTCAGGAAAAAACCCCTTTATTATTTGAAATACCCTGACAGAGTTAAATCCCCATTTGCTGTGTCAAACAGTTTCTTTTCAGTTAGTCAGTTTAAACACAGCTGTTGGAAAGCTTTTTCCTCGGGTGCTGAAAGAAAAGCATGTCACAGTCTATTTAAAAACTGAGGCATTTCAATGCAGTCAAATCTATCTTTCTATAATGTGTATTTAGTTCAGCAACGACCAAATTCACTCATATGATGTGCATGCCTTTTAATGTCTAATACAATGTATTTAAGGAAAATGCTGTAACATGTATTTTAGTCTATTGATTACAAAACACACAATTTCGTTTTTTTTTCCTCTGTATGAGGCCTATTTTAATCCTATTGAATACGAATTCTAATTTTATCTTTAGCATTGTGGCAATTTGCACACATGTACAGTGTCGTACTCTGTCAATTTAATAGTAACATGCAGCTGTTTAGCGTATGTTATATAATTCATTTCTGGATTTTTATTTAATATGTAAGTAACTAAATGACATTTTGCATAACAGAATGATGACAGCAAAAAAACATAAACAAACTCATTGAGCTCATTCAGATATTTACAGAAGGGGGGTCATATACGCAGAGCACACAACACAGCGCGCTTAAAGCTAGCCATTCTTTCACAAAGAGTACTCACACAAGTATTACCAATGTCAAACCACAAACCCCACATAGACATTTAAACACACATTTAACCCACAAATCAACACTTAGGACTGCTTACAAAGTGTACGCAAGACCAACCTATTTGTAAATACTAATTGTAAGTCATATTTACAAGAAGAGCTCTCAAAAGTAGCCCAAAAACTGTTCCATGGTCAAGAAGCCAAAATACACCAAATTCGCCAGTTTTGGATGGTAGAACATTCAAAAAGCGCTCTGCATATCACCACTTATGAATGTTACTAAGTGCGCAGATCCGGATCCGTTTTATGTACATATTTAGTTCCATGGGGTACTTAGTCACCAAGGAAGAAATATCTTTTTACTATACGTAAACCTATTTAGGTATCCCCTCTGAGGGGAGTCAACTAAGTACTTACTAAATCCATATCGGTACCTCCAAAACAGCAACACTTTCTGCGAAGTGTACTGGAAACAGGCATGCCAAAAATAGTGCAGAATATGCAGTATTATAATCAAAGTAGCGCTTAAGGTACTCTTCGTACGTTGCGCTGTTCAAACAATTTCAAATAGAGAAAATTCTCCTCATTACCCGCCTATATGTATTGCAATGCATATATAATTACAAAACAAATTCCAAAATTGGCCAATCATACAAACAAAGCCACAGTAAGTGTTACTAAAACTACCTTACCAATCAAAGGCATCAAACCAACAGCAAGTGCCGCAAAACGGCTCTTACCAATCAAATGGTGTCCAGGTTCCAACTGCCAAGTTCTGAGTGACCTAACGGTCGTTTTAAAATACTCACGCCAAAGAAGTTCTCAGTCGGGAGCGGCAAACACTTGGAGGATCAGATCAGGAAGACCAGAAATATACTGGGCTGGAAGACAAACAATCTCCGTGCGCAGGGTACCTCCTCAGTAGATTCCTGTCCTGTACTCCTCAGTAGATTCCTGTCTCCCTTCAAGACCACTCCCTTGGATAGCCGCTGCACCGATGAGGTCCACTTTCGGGCGCCATTTGTAGAAATAAAAACCTTCTTAGGGGTTCACTGATACATCTGGTCCTTAAGACCAACAAAGAAGAGATTGGCACAGAAGCTGTAATATCAAAAAACATGTTTTATTAACCTCAGATGAGGGAGATTGCATCTTACGGTACCCGCAGGCCACTGTAGGAGGCATTCTAATGAGTGCAGAGAACAGGGTCCTTATATATGTATTTGTTACATAGTCAGCATAAAATCAAGGGGATGTCCTAGCACATACAAGCATGCTTATTGACTAATATGGGTATACAAAATTTGCTTGCTCCACAAAGTGGGAGGGGAGACTAAACTGCTTACATGAGTAAGAATAGCCTGACAGTTCTATACTAGGAGCAGGTGCATTCTACCAGCTAGGCCTCTCTGAGCATGTGCAAGACTCTGGAAGAGGGAGAAAGCACATGGCGAGCACATGGCTAACTAAAATGGCTGCCAAGTACAAAATGGCTTTCAGCTCATGCTAACAGCGATTCCTGCAATCTTTAACAAGACCAACTCTTCCGTACATCTCTGGACCTGTGGAAGGCTCAGAAGGACTGCTTTGCTGCTCTGCAAGAAGGACTGCTACTCTACTGCCTTGCTGCCCTGCAGGCCTGTTGCTCTGCTGCCCTGCTGCTTGAGAGAGGAGGACTGAACCTGCGTCTTGAACCAAAAACCACCAGAATGACATGAGGGGCTAGTTGACTGGCCTCCTGATCAGAGCCTCATGGACAGAAATGGCTCCAACCACCTTAAACCTAACACATGGACTCTGTCTGCCGTGCGTCCTATCCCCAAGTGGTGCCACTCTAGGCCTGGACCCTTGGAAGTGGGCCTGAATGTGCTCTGCTAGCTGAGCTCTGGTCTGATGGGCAGAACTGAGGCAGCGTGATGCATCTCTTTGCAGCACGGCTTCAGAACCATCGCAGCGCGACGCATTCGCAGCGCCGGACCTCGCATCGCCACCTGCAGCATCCTCGGAACTGCTGCTGCGCGACACATCCTGAATGCAGGCTTTACCATCACAAGCCCCTCATCAATGGCATCCTCGTCAACAATGCAGGATTTTGAATTGTAGCCCGCAACTTCTTCTGAACTGCCACTGCATGATGCATCCTTGATCCCAGACTTTGCATTGCAAGCCCCTTGTCAAAAGCATCTTTGAAGATGATGCAGGACTTCACACCCCAGCCCCACAGGTTCCTCTAAACTTCTGCTGCGCGAAGCATCCTCAACGTGGGATCTCGCAACACTCTGCAGGCGAGGATTTAAGGTACTTTGTTCAACGGGCCTAACTTAGCCCCTGTATCTGGCACTCACTCTATCGCATTCAACCTGAACTTGTAACTTTGTCCCGGTTCACTGAGAGCAGATAACCATAGTTTCACCTAAATCTTTGAAACTGCATATCTCCGGTTCTACTGATCCAATTGTTGTTGTTTTGGTCTCAAATAATGTATTCAATTTTCCTCTGTTTCTAAATTGGTGTGGTATTTCCTTGTATGGTGTTTTCACTTTAGTACTGTTTGAAGTGCTACATAAATACTTTTCACATAGCCTCAAAGTTAAGCCTAACTACTTTGTGCCAAACTACCAAAGGGTTGAGCACAGGTTAATTTAGGGTTGCTTGTGACTTCACTCTGATAGGAATTGTGGTGTCTGCTTAAGTACGGTTTCATCCCCCTCAACAAGTAACCTAATTTCCAACATCATGCAATGCAGAAAAGCTCAAATCAGCTTATAACGCCGGTAGATGTGTAATCATTTCAATGCACAGAAGATAGTGGTGCCTTTGCAGTGGATGCATCTAGCTAGAAAACTATAGATTTCCACGTGGAAGTATGTCAGAGTCACACACTTTTGGTATTTACTTCTGTCTGTCTTAAATCTACTGATGCCTTAAACTGCCTTACTGCTTAAAGGGCTGCTATATGGAGGCACAAATTTCTGTTCCAAATATTGCCGTCAACGTTAACGCAGCAAATTGAAATGAAAGATGCAGTGAACTTACATCCGAATAGTAATAGAAAAAGAGGCTTTCACAAGGTCTGCACCTGTTGTTGACCGTTTGGTTGCTTGAAATGCTATTAAGAGCTAGCCATTCTCTTGCTGTTCTAATATTGAACATGTGTAATCCCTAGCATGGGACTGCCAAGCACATCTGCTGCGACCTTGCTTGTATTGTACGCCTACAGCCTTTTTTGAGGAGCTGGAGCTACCTGGTCATAATCATGATTTTGTTTTTAATGAGGATTTTAAGATGATCAGCCTTTACATATTGCATACGTTTCACCCATGCAACCTTAAAATATTAAACCAAGGCCCTGATTATTTTGGATAAATCAAATAAACAGATCGACCCCTCTGTGCTTCCTTCTGCGTTTAGAGTTCATTTTGTCTTTCTCAGTACATATTCTTCACAAATCACATTCCTAAATGTATTCCTGTCATTCACTAAAACACGTGCCCAAAAAACACGTGTCAGATTCACCCTCCAATTAAATTGTTGAGTGCACACCCCTCATTTGTTTTTTTGCAGCTGGATTAGTGAACAGTGGGTGGGCTCCAAGCCCATCCAACGTGATGGTAGGCCACAATATGCACTGCAACAGACAGCACATATGCTGTCTAATAGGTTCATCCTAAAAACGTCGGGTTCAAATTGTTGGAATAACTAGAGGATGGGGGGTGTGTGTGTGTTTTGGTACATGGTAGTGTGATTTTATTTTTTATTTTAGGCTATATCAATCCATATAACTGACTAACATATCCACCACTCAAATTACTGTCATATTTCACTATACTAATTCAGCACTAATCCTTTATGAGTTCCGGACTAGCGTGCTACTTGCCGAAAAAGCACTTTGATGCCACGCCAGGAGTAGTAAGCGCTATATAATTGCAATTACAACACAATACAATTTGATCCTACTTTTAACAGTAACGATTCAGGATCAACTAAGGCCGTCATTATGAGGTCCTTGCCAATCCTGATTCGGACAGAAAAGGTCGGCCCATAATTGGATTATTGAAAATCGTTTCTTAATAGTGTGTCTTGTAATCTCTGTGTATCTGTGGTATCAGTAATTCCCGGTGTGGTTATTACCAAAGCGGGTTTTCAGCACACCTTGTAAATGAGGCCCTAAGTGTCCGGTCTACTTGGCTCTACTAAGCAGGTGAATTTACTCGTATAGACCATCACTACCTCACCCCGCCTCTCCTACGCTGGGATTTGTTAGTTAGTGGTTATCCAGTCTTCTGCTATTGTCAGCGGTTAGTTGCAATAGGTTTGCAGTGTGAAGGGTATTTTTCAGTTGATAACTTTTAGTTTGATAAAAAATACTAGTTTCCTCACAAGAGGCAATCATGCTTACAAACAAACCATATGATTAATTAATACACTTGCACATGCAGTGCATTGCTGCTACTTCCGTGTTTCTGAAAGTAAACTACTGAACGAGTGGTTCTGCCTTCGCTTGTCAACTTAGACGGCGGGATATTTATTCTGCTGTTTCTTTCACCACAAACCTCAAGTATTTCCCAACAGTGCAGCCTGCGTTGCAGGAGGCATAATGTTTAATTGACGTGCCGTTTTTTTCTCAGAATTATCACTAGACAGAAAGGAAGCGGGGTAGGAATGTCTAGGAAGAAGCGGAAGTGGTTAGAAGGAGGAACTTGATGAAAGTATTGCAGTGGCAATCTCACTCCCACGTGCGAGTGCCGCACGCGCACGTGCGTGTTCAACGTCTGGGTACCATAGAGCCCTAGATTATTTATTCATGCAATTCATTCTTAATTACATGGAATCTTACTATTCCTTTACAGACAAGGGCGATTCTTTATCCACCAAAAACGTTCTGTGTAGCCTACCTACACTACGAGGAAAAGGAGGACTCAGTGAACTGAAGATTATTTGCTAGTAATCATTGCCAGTTTTTCTCTCTTCCATATCAAAGTCCTTATTGACGAGATTATATGGATTAATTTGAACAACGTTGATCAAGGACCGCATTGAGACGTTTCTAACTGCAACAAGAAAGCCGAGTAACCCATACAGAGAATGTAGCAAATACACCATTGCTGCACCTGCATTCCCACCATTATGCCTGTATTTGTAAACAAGTTTTAGAAGAGGTCTAAGTGGCCGCCCAGTACATATCATTGAATGAAGACCTGCAGGCCTCAGGCACAATGCCACTACTTTCCTTGTGCATTGGCTCTTGACAAGACCAGTCAGATGAAAATCTGCTGATGCATAGTTCATGCAGATGGACAACTATATCAATCTACTTAAGGCAAAGGTGACTTCTGTCATCAGCACTGAAGTTCACAAAAAGGGCACTTGAGTTCAGGAAAAGGTCCACGCAAGAGGCAATAACCTTACCCACAAAAGGGGAGTTAGTGGTCTTTCTATCAGCCCGGAGGCAAGGCAACTCCATGTCCTGGTGAGAATGGAAGTCTGAGTAAAGAAAGGAGAAGATAGGGTTTCCTAAACAGCTCCTGTCCAATTTCTTCAACACTAAGCAGACGTAATGATCACACTCCAGTTTCATTATTTGCACAGAACATACCTAACACCAAAGTATCCAGTAAAATATGTTCTGGACATACCTCAGCATGTTCCAGACGGAACTAGGCCAAAGCGGACTGTATTTATATGGAGTAACTATGTCCGGAAATAGAGTTTTTGGGATGACATAGTGACTAGACTGCAGACAGTGGTAAGCCAGCTAGTTAAAATGGGAATCCAAAAATGCCTGATAGGTTTAGTGCTAAGACCTAAAGAGAGGAAAGTTGGCCTTAAGTTTTTGACACCAAGGACTTGATTTAGAGTTGGGTGGATGCAGTGGATCTGGACAACTGTCCATCATACAGTACCACACAAGCACCTGCAAGAAAGGTAAACACTTGAACACTTGATAAGTAACCACTACCATACACAAACTGTTACCAGAAAACATTGCTGACAGTCGTATGATGGTACCAAATTGTGGAATTGTAATTCATTGTATTGGCATTTCTTTACCACCTTCCCACCCTTTGCAAGTCACAATGGGCCACATGTATAAAAGTTTGAAATACCGAGTTCCTAATTGCGATTTGCTGCGAATCGCAATTAGGAAATCGCTATTTCAAATGCATGAAACTCTTTCGAGTTTCAATTGCGATTCCCAGTGGGTCGCAAATAGGCCTACCTCATGAATATTAATGAGGTAGGTCTCGGTTTGCGACCCACTGGGAATCGCTAAAATCACAGGGATGGTGGCCTGCTGGGGTCAGCAGACCACCATGTCTGTGATTGCTTTTAAATAAAGCAATCTTTTTTTTTTAAATGCAGCCCGTTTTCCTTAAAGGAAAACGGGATGCGTTTCAAAAACAAAAATGAAAAGTTTTCTTTTCATTTTTTAAGAGTAGGCAGTGTTCCGTGGGACCACTGCCTGCTCTTCAAAAATGCTGTAACAAACATTCACAAAGGGGAAGGGGTCCTTTAGGGACTCCTTCCCATTTGCGAATGGGTTACCACCTACTTGAAGTAGGTGGTAAAATGCGAATGTTTTGCGACCGCATTCACGGTCACAAAACATTCATACATACCGCAGAGATTCGGTATTTGGAAGGGACGCCCTATACACGCCCCTTCCAAATACTGAATCGCAAACCCATTTTGGGATTCGGTAACAAGTTACTGAATCGCAAAATAGGGTTTGCTGCATCAGAAAACCATTTTTTGCATTTGCAAACAGGCCGATTCTGCGAATCCGCCCGTTTGCGAAGACAAAAATGGTTGATGCATGTGCCCTAAAGTGCTTTCTTGGTGCATGATTAAATAGGTACTCCATTTACAATAATTATATAGGGCTTTCTATCCTTGCAAGACTATAAAGCCGTCTGAATTGACGTTTGAAGTTTATTTTTCTTTGCATAAGTTAATTAAAACCATTGCATTACAATAAATACCAATTAAAGGAAAAGAGGAGCCATTGATCGTAAAATTAAAAAGTTCTTGATAGAAAAGTTGATATTATGTTCCATATAGTGGCTGGGGGCTTGTTATAATTACGTTGACTCGTTCCATTATGACCTCCCCGGTAGATGTCACCCGGCTGACTCGTCTGTGTCCAAGTTCTCCCTTCCATTCCATTGTCCTTGGCCACCTCATGATCAACGTTAGTCCCAGTTCTCTTGTAAAGTGCTTGTGCTTTACCACTTTGGCCTGAAGTCTCCGATCAGCCCTAATGGAGAAACCTGATTGACTCACAGTTGCCCTTATTTTCCTTCCTTTCAGTGCTCCTCAAACACCTCTGGTTCTTGTCCTCGGGCCTGATTCTCTTATAAGGTGCTTGTGCTTTGTGACAATATATCAGATTGGGTTAAACTGGTATAGGTAAAAACCGTTGAGCTTCCTCATGCTTAATTCTTAGCTGCAAAGCGGAATCAGCGTGCTTTCTCGGTGCTATGTTTGAAGTAATCCAAAATCAGCTTTTGAACTGAGCGTGGGCGAGGTCGGAGACTGGTACGCAGCTGGAGAGTGTCCCTGATTGATTGTATGAATCTTACACAGCGCGCCAAGATGTGGGGTTCCTTTTGTGTGAAGCATATGGCCGAGGCCTCCAGACAGGTGCTTGCTTTTTCGCTCAGGTATAGTTCCCTAAGGAGGATTCTTCTATCATTTGCTAAAGTCGGGCAGCAACACAGGAGGTGTAGCTATGATTCGTGTTTGTAGTTACACAGTCGACAAGCTCCTCCTGTATGTTGTTTTGCTCAAGCCCGACTAAATTCAGCTATTGGTAATGCCAACAGTCATGATGTTTCTTCTGGTTTTTGGTTTCAGCGTGGCAGAGAGATATGGCTGGGTTTTGATTACCTGATATGAAGCGTTTAGTGGGATAAGGAAAGGAAAAGTTTTCAGTGTTGCCTGATCTTGCAGGAACTAGGCTAATTGGACCTGTTTATTAATTCGCTTTATCCAGATTGCTTATGAGATATAAGGCAGATCGAGTGCTATTTTATTTATTTCTGTAATGGCCATGGCTCTTTCGAGTTGCGTGTTCCACAGGGAGCCAGGTTTCTCAAATATAACTCTGAGACAGCTCTTCAGGGATTGCTCTTGAGATTTCAGGATTTGAATGTAAAATTTTAAAAGGTCAGCATCAAGGGTTAGTGATGGTTTGACCAAACTCCAGCCTAATTCTCGCCCTAGAATGATGCTTTGGTAGTTGGAATATTTTTTTGTAGCCCACAGACTGTTCCCGCTCCAGGATTTCCGAGCAAGCACCCGGGTATGCTTGGTGCCCATATGAGAGCGCTGGGAGGAGGGAAGCTTGAATGAGTTTCCTTATACCCTCTGCTGACGGACTTTCCAACTTGTTATTGAGTTTTGATAAACCATAAGTAATGGCCGTCGATTTCTTGATCAGATCTTTTTTGTGGGCGGAGGGTTGAGCGGATTCTGTGAACCAGACCCCCAGGTACTTATATTTCTGCGCTGAGCTGATTGTCGTGGAGCCTATGGTACATGTGATTTGTTTTTTGTTCTTTTGCCTTCCATGTACGAGGATCTTGGTTTTATCTGGGTTAATGGTAAGGTAATTCATTATACTGTACTTGTGTAGGCCGGTCAGAGCACGTTGCAACCCGACTTTGGTGTGATCCATAATGACAATGTCATCCGCATATTGGAGAATGTGTAAAGGACGATGGCCTAGACGAGGGGGCACCAGGCAGCCGTTGGAGAGAGCTTTACCCGAGTCCGCTGTGTACAAGTTAAAAAGTAGGGGAGCAAGCACACAGCCTTGCTTTAGGCCACTGGTCGTGTTGATTTTAGCTGAAAGGGAAGTAGGGCCTGTTTTCACTCGCACTCAGGTTCCGGAGTAGAGGGACACTATGGCCATTAGGAGCGTGGGTGGAATGCCCCAGTTTGCTAGTTTCCTCCAGAGCATTTGTCTGTCGACTTTATCAAAGGCTGCGGTTAGGTCGACAAAACAACAAAACAGTGGTGGTTGGTTCAACTTGGTAGCTTGATGACACAGGGCAGAAAGAGCTATTATGTTGTCGGTTGTGGCTGCTCCTCCGCGAAAGCCTGTTTGAAATAAGGGGAGCAGCTCGTTTTCTTCTGCCCAGGTTTCTCGTTTTTCCAGTAGGATTCTGGCGTATGCTTTTGCTTCCAGATCTAATAAAGCGATTAGCCGGTAATTGCTTGGGTTGAGGCGATCACCTTTTTTATAGATCGGGCATTGTATTGAGCCTCTCCATGATTCAGGTGTTTTGCCCAAATTGTGAGCGATGTTAAATAACGGGGTTGGTAATGCAGCCCAGCCCTCTGTGGCTGATTGAAAAATCCCAGCAGGATGCCCGTTTGGGCAAGGCGCCCCGCTAGCCTTCATCGATTTTATTATTTTTACTATTTCCGTGGGTGAGATCAAGGCTTGATGTTCTTCTGCTTTCTGCAGGACGTAGGTCTTGATGTCTGTAGAATGGTGTGCGAGAATTTGGCTCTTCACGTGGTTTTCCCACACTGGAGCTGGAACTGCGTTTGCCCTTGGAGGCCCAGAAAATTTTAGGTTGTTCACGTACTGCCAGAATAGAGCTAGAGATCCTTCTTTGAGCATTTCGAAGATTTTTTTCCATTCCTCTTCTTGTTGTGCTTGTTTCAGATCCCAGATGTTTTTTTGTGAGCTTTCCGAGCATCTTTGACAGCTGATAGGTTTCCGGCTGTTGGGCTAAGTTTGAGCTGACAGGATCTGTTAGACTTGGCCCTTTTTACAGGGTAATCCCTGAACTTTTTGCCTTCCTCCTAGTCTTTTTTCTGACCTGGTGTTGGTGGTTTTAGGACTCTGGGCACTTTAGCACTGCTGTCCAGTGTAAAGTGCATGTGCTCTCTGTGGTAAACATGGTAAGATTGGTCTGCACCTGTTTGGCGTATTTAATTTACCTGTCAGTCCCTTGTAAAGTGATATCTCAGATACCCAGGGCCAGTAAATTAAATGCTACTGGTGGACTTGCAGCGCTGATTGCGCCACTCACCAAAGTAGCCTATCAAACCAACCTGTCTCAGGCCTCTGCCATTGCAGGGCCTGTGCGCGCAGTTTACTGCCGCTGTGACGTGGCACAGAAAATGGGTGCCACGTCTGTGACCCCCCTTTTTCTACATATCAGTTACCCCTAAGGTAGACCATAGCTAGCCCTATGGGCAGGGTGCATTGTAGGTAAAAGGTAGGACATGTACCTTAATTGTGTGACATGTCCTGGTAGTGAGAAACAACCATTTTGGTTTCTCACTGCTGTGAGGCTGCCCTCTCATAGGAATGCGTTGGTTATTCCCCGATAAGTGTTTCAGTGGTAATTTCTAATATGAGAGGAGCAGCATGGTCAAGTTTGGTATGTTTGGACTAGTAATAATAAATGCTGCGTAATGGTGTGCGCAGATTTATTATCACTATTTTAGAAATGCCACTTTTAGAAGTTGGCATTTCTGTGTGCTATGTGTCTTTGTGCCTGCCTGATGTGTATTGCATGTCTGGCTCTGGAGTGACAGGGACAGGGGAGGTGCCGTGGCTCCAGAGGGGCTGGGTGAGGCAGCACTAGGCTGAATAGGCAGATCTGCATTTGGAGCAGTAGGAGGAGTAGCCCCTGACCCTGAATAGGTCTGTGCCTGCCTTGTTCAATGCTGGCTCTGCCCCCCCCTGTGGTGTGTTTGGGGCCAGGACCTACTTTGACAATGAGGGTGTTTGTGCCCTATAAACAAAGGTTGGAGTGCCCCCCAGAACTGGTTTGGACCGGGCCTAGACCTGTGCCAGTGGGAGAGAACAAAGACATGTGAGGTATAAGTACTGGGGCTGTGACCCCATGATGGTGTGCTTACTTGGAGCTGTGAAGCTGAAGGACTGCTGGGCAAGGAGGAACCGCCGTGGGATCCAGGTGCTGCTTCCTGGGGGTCCCTACGTGCTGGCCTGCCTGTGCCCAGCTCTGCCCCTAATGACATTGGACTTAGTGTGTGGCGAGCGCTGGATTTTCCCCCGTGCTTGCTGGGGGGCTGATGGCCATTGCACTAAAGAGCGCGCTCGGCATGAGAAGGGCACTGCCCAGACTTTAGGGGTTGATCTGCAGCAAGCGCGTGGTGAGCGCTTTGTCTTTGCTCTTTGAGTCCTAGAAGTGGGCTCTTGCTTGCTGGCGCAGGGTGAGCGCTTCTGATCTCGTTTTGCCTGAGCCCGAGGAGAGGGGGCAGCCGGAGCAACGGAGACTTCGCTCCGAGAGTCATCAGCAGCCGGAAGTCAGGCGCCCGTTGCCTGATGGCGGGCGGAGCTGACTGGTGAGGAGAGGCCCTATCGCACAACAGCCGAGAACGACGGCTGGAAGTCAGGCACAGCCTGTGCCTGTTTGTGGGCGGGGCTCCCATGGCCGGAGAGAGCCCCACGTGTTGCCAAGTCTGTTGGGGATCGGCAAGAGAGACAGAGCCTCGTGGGCATTCAGTGCCTAAGGAGAAGTCTGTGAGGCAGCGGTGTGTGCAGCCCGACCCGACGCCCACAATGAGGGTAGTCGCGGAGGAGCCCGGAGATTCATCTGGACTCCGGAGGCTGCTAGAAGGTGAGCCGTGAGCCCCGACTGGCCGTGAGTTGGCCAGACCACAGCAGGAGGAGTCGGAGCCTCGCGGGTTCCATTTTTGCACTTTCCCGCCTCCCCCTGCCTGGTAGAGGGAGAGGCGGGTCCCCGCAGATCGCTGGTCACAACGAGGAGACCCGGCGAGGTCTGAAGAGGTCCCTTGAGCGGGGCCTGCAGGGCATTCTGCTGGTTCCTGAGTTCAGCCAGATTTTCGAACCGGCTGACAAAGGAGAGGAGCCCCGGGGAGTGGGGCATAGGAGGCACACTGTTGGTGCCTGGTGGCTTACACAGCTGCACCGCCAGGGTGCGGGCAGCTGCAACGATGGGGGCATTCCTTTTTGTCCCACAATAGAAGTACCAGTGAGTGGAGCTTAATAGGCACTGTTGGTGCCGGTTCTCACAGCTGCACCGCGAAGTTGCGGGCAGCTGCAACGACGGGGGCATTTCTTTGTGGCCTCAGAGAAACAAGGGTGAGTTGCACCCTCGCCCCATTTAGAGCCCTGACTTTTGATGGACGTAGGGCATTGCGGGGAAGTCCCAGACGGGCCCCCGAGGAAGGCCAGTTGGTCTGTGAGCACCTGGTGTGCTGGTAGGGCGCAAGGCCCTAATGTGGTGATGCATACTGTGTTTATGCCTAATGCTTACGCCTAATGCTAATACCAGTAGTTGCTGGTTGTTTTATTTTCACTACTTGTGATTTTAATGGTTCTGACAGCGGCCCGATTGGCCCGGTCTTGTATATAATCCCCTGTAAAGTATTGCCTAGTGCCAGGTGGCACAGTGTACATTTGTGATTATGATTCTAATGTGTTTTATGGATAATACAAAGGCTATTTATACATAACCTTGTGTGGAGTTTCTTTTGTGGTGTGCCTAGTGTGTCGCTGCTGTGTGTGTGTTGCGCAAACGCTTTACACATTGCCTCTGGGATAAGCCTGACTGCTCTGCCAAGCTACCAAGGGGGTGAGCAGGGGTTATCTTCAGCGTGTAACTCCCTTGCCCTGACTTGAGTGGTGGTTTCTGCCTGGCTTAGGCGCAAGCCCTGGCCAACCAGAAATCCCATTTCTAACAGAATCTCTTTCTCAAATTCGTCTGAGTGGCTTTGATGCTCCGTTGCGGCAGAGGTTTGTTTGGATGGCTGGCGGGGTGCTGCTTTTTGGGGGACCCTGTTATCCCGGAGTGATACTGCCAGATTTCTGGTTTTGCAATCCCAGTTGGCTATAAGTCTGTCCCTTGGGTGATCTTGATACCAGAGTCGCTCTTCATCGAGCCATTTGCCTACCTGGAGTGAATGGTACGGTTGCCACTTGATTCTTCTTACTAGGGTCTTAAATTCAGCTCCTGCCGAGTGGCCTAGCTAGAGTCTGGTATCAGCTATCTGGTGGATTAGGTTCAGACTTATGACCAGGGGGTTATGATCGCTTTCTGTGCGAGTAACCATGTTGTAGCTCTGGAGATGGTTTGTTAAACAGTTTGATAAAAAGATATAGTCAATTGTGGAGATTTTCTTAAACGTGGGGCGGGTCTCCCTCCCAGCGTCCATCGGAGACTGATCTGCTGAGTTTAGACCAAATATGTTGAGTAGATCATTAAATTTATCTTGTTCATTGCTCATTTGCACAAGGTTATGATGGTGGCCCAGGTGTTTGGTGTTAAAATCCCCTGCCAGCACGATTTCATGGATCGGATAGGATTCGATGATTGCTTTTATGTTCGAACACATTCACCCCATAGCGTGCGCCTTTGTGGTTTTGCGAGGGTTCAGGTAACAGTTGATGAGGAGTAAGGAGAAGGTCTTCTGACCTCTTTCTAAGCCATCGATGGACAGAGCTTGTATATTCTTGTAAAGTTGTATAGGTGGGGAGATCGATACTATTACAGGTTGTTTTAGAAAAATCGAGAGACCCCGCGAAGGCCGCTCGAATAAACTTGTTTGGGTTGCCGGTTGAAATATCTCATATAATCTGTAAATTACCGTAGGATTCAGTGACCACGTTTCCTGGAAACATATGATGTCACCACTGTTTAGGAAGCCACGCGCCTGTTTGGATCATAGCGTTGAGGCTAGCCCCGCCACGTTCCAGGAAATAATAGAGAGATGGTCTTTTAATGCCAGTTTACTGTTCAGCAGAGGCTGTGAGACTGACGAGGAAGAGACTTCCCTGGTGCTAGGTGGCGTGATGAAAATTGTAACCTCTGAGTGTTGTTTGCGGAGTTGTCTGCTCTGCGGGTTTCCAGTTGATAGTCCAGTCCTTGGAGCCACAGTGGACTGTTAGGGGGTTAAATGCCAGTGAGTACCTTACTAGCCAGTCGTGGGTGACACCCCATGCTCCCGTCTGAATACTTCCTCTCAGGGGATTTCTGTGGGCCTCAGTTAAAACATAAGGGTATTTCCGTGGTTGAGTGGGCTCCAGCTCAATACCCCAGTCCTCGAAGATGGCGGCCTCTTTGAGGATGGTGTCTCTGATTGCCGTTGAGTCCCAGTTGGTAATTGTGGATTCCAGTGCCCTTGTCCCAGGAATATGGGCGAATTTGACCATTTGCAGGTCCGCTGAGCTAAAGTGGCTCAGAGAGGGTATATGTTGGAGTAGTCTTAAAAGATTCCCCCTGTTCAAGATATCCACTGGCCCACTAGATGCATAATGATGGATGAATGTGAGGGCGGCCGTGGGGTTTTCTGCCCCCTTACGCCCAGCACCTTTGGGGCAGAGATGTTTTGGCACTTCAGGGAGTGCTGGGCTTCCACCTTCTGGTTGGCCTGTTTGCTTGGGATCTGCTACGGTCCTGGGTACTTGATTGTAGCTGGTCATCACCTGTGTGTGGTAGGCGGGGCTACAGCTGTGCCTCCATGTATTTCCAGCTGAGAATTTACTAGGTTGAGGTGGGCAAGATGGTTGTTTGCTCCCAGGCACCTGGCCCTGTGGGATGGATCTTGCAAGATCCCAGTTGTTCGTACTCCCCCTTGTCAAGTTATCCTGCGTCTGTGCTTCATTCCTCATGTATCAGCCGTGGAGTTCTTTAAGGTTCCACGGGAAGGTTCAGTAAAGATAGTCGGTGCCAATGCGCCTGCAGTAGTGAGCGACTGGATTGCACCAGATTCCTGGGCGCCCTTGAGAGTGCATAGTTGAAAGTGTGTGGGTTTTAGTATTGGCCTATATGGGACATGGTGGTTGAGGTGCATGAGAGTTGGTGATCTGGTGTAGCAATTCATGTGCATCAGTGTGATGTGTTGAAGAGATTGATAGACAACACTCAGTCATATATGCAATGCAGATACATACCATCTTTAGGAGTGAACCTTATCATAGGTCGAAAGTCCCATTAATGTGCATCGGCGGGATCTGCCAGGGTATATATAATTCCTGGAGTCCAGCCAAGATTGACAGAAGTCTAGCCCACTAGAGGTACAGCTAAGCCACCAAGGATGAACCAGATTGAATTTGCATAGGATGTGGCAGGGCCCAACCTCACTTGGGCACTGGACACTACCCAGTATAGACAAGCATGTAAACTTCTTTTGCTTACTGCTTCCTACTACGGTATGTACTATATGGAGACCACTCAAGAGCAACAGAAGCCCACCCACTGGTGGCACCATGGGAGTGCCATATGGAGTGCACCCTGGAGTGTCAAATTTCAGACCCTCTTAAGCTCTGTTAAATCACCAACAGAGTACTAAATGGAGACAGTCCAGGCATGCCAAATAAAACTAAAGGCACTGATAAGCCACTAGTGAGAAGTATATAGAGTCTACTGAGGAGCAAACAGGGTCCATGCCATCTTGGCTTTTTTTTTTTTTATAACCAATTTTTATTGATTTTGATTTTATGAGAGACCAACAAAAGAAAACAATAGACCAGCAATGTGTACAAATATCAGTGCAAAGCTGAAATATGATGACATTACACCAGCGTACATGACCCTGACATGCAAGGGAAAGACAGAGCAGCACCCATTCCAGCCCTCGGTTGCTCAACGAAAGTGTCAATCTTCGATCACCCCAACCCATTTGCCCCACATTCTGCGAAACTTCTTCGGGCATCCTCTGACCTTGTACAGGGGCCGTTCTTGCGCAGCGCACCAATCCACCCCCCTGCGCCAACGTGTCATGGTGGGAGCAGTCAAATTCAGCCAGTTTGCCGCAATGTCCCTCTTGGCCACCATCAGGGCCGTGTTTAGAAAGAGTTTGTCAGCTCTGGAGCCATCCATCCCCTCGGTGATTCCCAGGAGCACATTCATTGGGTTGAGAGGGACCTCCCAGCCCAGGACCTCAGTAAGCTCCCCTATCACTGATTCCCAGTGGCGCGCGACTGCGGAGCAAAGCCATACCATATGGTAAAAATCAGCTTGTGGGTGATTGCAGCGGGGACAGGATGCATCGGGTCGGAGCCCAGCGCGGTGAAGGCGCAGCGGTGTGAGGTAGACGGCATGGAGGTAGTGTACTTGGACTAGGCAGAGCCTTACCGAGGCTGTGATTGTTTTGGGGGCCATTAGTGCGTCCCTCCAGTCGTCATCCTCCAGGGACCCCAGCCATCCCTCCCATCTGCCCCTGAGCCGGGATAGTGTGTTGGGGGTGTTGTTTGTAAGGGAGCGATAGATACGGGAGATCCCCCCCTTCCCCAAGTTACCAGTCATGATCTGGGCTTCGGGCGGGCTATATTCGGGTAAGGAGGTGCCCTCTGAGATATGAGAGTGAAGGGCGTGGCGCAACTGCAGGTAACGATAAAGCTGGGAAGTGTGGAGGGAGTACCGGTTTTGCAGGTCTTGAAAGGTGCGTATGTGGTCCCCACCCCAGACGTCTCCCAATTGTGAAATCCCTATGAGGTCCCATGCTCTAAAGCCAGAGAGGTTGGCGACCTCCCGGAGCCAAGCACCCCGCCACAGTGGGGTATATTGAGTCAGTTTGTCTGACTAGCGGGTGTGGCGCAGAGAAGCCCGCCAGGCCAAAAGCACCCCACGTGTGACCTTGGGCAGGGTTTGGGGAATGACGTTCCCATTCAGCATCCCCTGGATGTTATACAAACCCAGGGTGTGCAGTTCCAAGCGATATGCCGGGTCTGACCAGCCACCATTAAACCAGTCGTGCAATGTGAGGAGCCGAGTAGCTAAGTAATAAAGGAACAGATTTGTCAGCCCCAGGCTGCCATCAAAGGGCGGGATCCGGCACTGGGCAAGGGCCAGTCGGGGCCTCCGACCCCCCCACAGGAACTTGGTGGTCGAGCTGTCCATCTCCCGGAACCACGACCGTGAGAAGGATAGGGGCGTATTTTGAAGCATGTAGAAGAACCTGGGCAGAATCATAATTTTAAATAAGGCTATTCTGCCCATAGGGTTCAGCAGCAGTGCCTGCCATTTGAGGAGATCAGCACGGGCCTTTTTCACTAGCGGGGTTACATTGAGTGACCAGGCAAGGTCTGGAAGGAGGGCAACCCAGATCCCCAGGTATTTGAAGGACTGTCGTCGAAGAGGTATCGATGACTGCCAATAAAGGCACTCCCGCGAGAGGTGAAGGGGGACCAGGACGGATTTAGCAGCGTTCAGTCGAAGGCCGGAGGTTTGCTCAAAGAGACTCAGCGCCCGGAGACACCGGGGTCACGATTGTGCTGGGTCCGCTAAAAATAGCAGAACGTCGTCTATGTAAAGGGCGATTTTGTCCTCTTCTAGGCCGGTCCATCTCCATCCCGTGGTGTGCTTGTCGGACCGGATAAGACAGGCAAAGGGCTCCATCGCCAAAGCGAAGAGGAGGGGCGAGAGGGGGCACCCCTGCCTCGTGCCCCTCCTGATGGGAAAGGGCTGCGACAGAGCTCCATTAACCAGTACGCGGGCCCGCGGTTTACAATATAGCGTCTTGACCAGGTTACGGAAGGAGGCACCAAATCCCATCTCTGTCAACACCGCTTCCAGGTAGTCCACTAAATCAAACGCTTTCTCGAAATCAACGAGAAGAAGGGACAAGTATGGGGTCAGCTGTTGGCGGTTCGCCAGAGCAAGGTGGAGACGTCTAAGGCAGTGTCTGGTTCCCCGAGAGGGCATGAAACCGCACTGGTCGGGGTGGACCAGTTTGGCCAGGTACGGTCGTACGCGGTTGGCTAGGACAGAGGCAAATACTTTGAGCTCCGGATTAATGAGAGAGATGGGGCGGTAGTCGGAGCAGTGCTGCGAGGGAGGCTGAGACTTTGGATCACCACGATGGTGGCCATATCCATTTCGGAGCGGAACGAGCCTTTATCAGTCGCCTCCTGATACATCTCCAGAAGGTGGGGAACCAGCATGTCGCAGTAGGTCGCGTAAAACTCCTGCGGGAGTCCATCTGGCCCCGGTGTATTACCAGAGGCCATGCGTGCTATGGCGTCGTTGACCTCCTCCGGGGTGTTGGGGAGGTCCAGCGCCTCCGCCTCAGGTTCGCTGAGTCGCGGAAGAGGGATCGGTTCGTGCTGGAGTAGTTCCGAGAGTGAGAGATTGGGAGGTTGCGCAGAGTAAAGGGTGGCGTAGTATGCGGCGAAGCATCGGGCCACCGCCACTGGGGATCGTTGGACCGCTCCGTCCGGGGCGATCACCTCAGGAATGATACGGTTGGCCATTGGGTAAGTGGCTAGTCGGTGAAGGAGCTTCCCATTTTTATCTCCCCACCCATACACTCGTGCTACAGAAGACCTCCACAGCAGCTTGGCGGCCTCCAGGGAGGCCTGCTTAATCTCGTCCCTCAGAAACGCTAGTCTCCTATCCTGGGTTTCAGTTCTATCTTCCGGGGGTTGACCTTCGATTAGGACAGCTTGGGCTTCTAGGAGCGTAAGTCGGGAGTCCTGCGCCGTTCGTTTAAGTTTGAATTGGCCCTTGGTGAAGCCCCGAATGGTGGCCTTACCAGCCTCCCACAGCGTGCCAGGGGAGGGAACCGAGCCCTGGTTGGTGATAAAGTAGTGGCAGAGCTCATCGCCCACTGAGTCCCTGAATTCCTTATCCTGGAGAAACCAGGCGTTTAACCGCCTGATCGGGCGCGAAGATTCAGGGAGGTTACCCACCTGCATCACCACAGGGGAGTGGTCAGATATACCTCTGGGGAGGATGGTGATATCTTGAATTACCCGACAATCCAGGGCCGGCATGAAAATGTAGTCAAGTCGTGTATGTGTGTGGTGGGATGCCGATGTGTGGGTGTAATGTCAGGTCGTCGGGTGCCAAAGTCTCCAAGCGTCCCCGAGCCCCAGGGCGGCGGCCCAGTTCGATAAGAGATTAGAGTGGGTAATCCTAGAGGCAGAGGGGGCCCTGGCGGTGTCAAGGTCGGGGTTCATAACAGCGTTGAAGTCTCCCCCAATGATGGAGCCCCGGTCCCTGAAGTTGAGGATTCGTACTATTATAGGGCGATGGGGCGTACCCGGCGGCGGCCTAAGGGCAAGAGAGTGGTGGGCCCGTTCGATGACAAACCATGGGGAGAGGGAGCCCTCGGGCATCCACGAGCGCAGCCAGCGTTCAATGAAGTCAGCTGTGCGGCCCTGCTCCGAGCCTTCCGGAAATCCCACCAGGCAGAGGTTGTTCCGCCGTGACCTGTTCTCGGCATCTTCGGCCTGTCTATGTAGCTCCTGGGAATGAGCCTGAAGGCGGGCGACCTGAGTTTTGAGCTGCTGGACATCGTCCTCCACCGTGGAGATGCGGGATTCGGTTTCCTTGATCTGGGCCGTGGCATTGCGGAGGTCTTGACGGATAAGAGTCATGTCGACCCGGACTTCTTCGATCTTGCCTTCCACCGAGGATTGGGAGGTGTGGATGGCTTGAAGGATAGTGGTCAGGTCCGTGGTGGTAGGGGCTTCGCTTCCCGCGGGGCCTCACGTCGCACCGGGTTCGGCGGTCGTATATTGGTCCATTTTAGTTTGTGTGGCGGGGGTTTTCGATGCCCAGTCTCTCCCCATGGTCACCGCCCAGCAGGTGAAGCCGGAACGCCGGATACGTCCAACTCGTATGAAAAAGAAGCGGAGGACGTGCGGTCAGCAACCACTGGTCACCCCAAGGCAGGAGGAGAGGAGATGGCCATGTCAGTGGTCGCAGGGCTCCCTTCCCATCGTCCAGACGGCCAGAGGAAGCAGTGTCCCAGGGTCACACAGATCGCTGATGGTCTAGGGCTCTTCGCAGCTCGGGTCACCACGCAGGACCGCCGTCGGCGCCCCGACCTCCACCATGAAGCGCAGGGGGGCCAAGCGGTCGTCAAGGAGGCCGGGCAGAGCCGTCACGGTGGCAAGCAGTCTCAGGTCTCTCAGCCCTCAGCGCCCCACCGGAAGCTGGAGCGGCCATGTGAAGCACGGCAGCAGGTCCACCACGGGGCCTACCGGCCGAGGGCCCCCTCCGACGGTCCACAGGAGGGCAGGGAACAGCACGGAGAGAGAGAGGGGGGAAAGGGCAGTCCACACAACCCCCGCCGTACGGTCCGACGGCCGATACCCCCTCCCGGCGAGGTCTTCACGCACCCTCTGGCCAGAATCAGGAGCGCTCCAGTCGTGACAGGGCCAGCGGCGGCCTCGGGCCCGAGGGGCCGAGTCCAGGCCGACCTGGGTCAAAGGGTTGTTGCCCAGAGGGGAGGCAGGCCGTCTGGAGCGGGGGAAGGAGGGAGGCCTCAGTTGCTCTGTAGAAGGCCCCACAGTGGTGTTATCGGTGAGAAGTAGAGGGGGGGAGTGCTACTCAGCCCCTCTGCCGCTGTCCGAAAATGACAGCCGAGGTGTCCTCAGCCCTCCGACGCCGCACTCAGGAAAGGAGCGTGCAGGGCAAGGAGCGCGATCCGCGCTGGTAGCAGGCCAGGGACCGGCAGCGGTCGTGGACGCAGGGCAGCCCCGGTGTCCGAAGGGCCACAGCCGCCGAAGGATGAGGGGGGGGACGGGCGGGGAGGGACCTCCGGAGCCAATGCCATCCGAAGCGACGGCGAACACCCTCTCCAGCCCTCCGCCCCCCAGGTGATCAATGGCCCAGCAGGGCGAGCGGGACCGCCCCAGCGCCTTTCACCTCTGGGAGCCCGGGTGTGATTCGCAAAACTGGGCGGATCTCTGGTCCGCAGCGGGACCGGCGCTGAGAATCCGGCAGGGCCGCTTCTTCTCAAGCAGCAGCCGAAACCGCCGGGCACTACCGGGACTTCAGGAGGACCAAGAAACACCCCCGGCGAGGGCCGCCATCTTAGGTCCGCAGCTGCCGGAGCTCCGATGCAGGGTTCGCCCGCGGCGCCTAGACGTCAGAAACACCACTCCCAGGCATAGAGCGAGAGCCCTGGGCAGCCAGGCAGCAGGATGGGAGGTGGGTTCTCTCTATGGTGGCGGATTAAGGGAGCGGATGACGGAGGGGTCCGGAGCACTTCTAAAGTGCGACCACCATCTTGACGCTCCTGGCCACGCCCCTCCCCTCTTGGCTTTTTTAACCCGCCAAAGGAGCTCTATATGTATCCACACAGGAGTGACATAAGAACACCCCTTGGAGTGCACTCAGAATAAACTTTTGCCAAAAATGGCTGGAGTCTCTGTTAACTAGTAAGGGAGTCTGTTTTGAAGAGCACCCATAAGTGACATAGGGCAAACACCTTAGATACACATGGTATAAGCATACTGTGAGTATGGCTAGAATGCACATGGGAGTATTACGCAGCAGTAAGCAGGATATCAACAGTCAACGCAGTCTAAAGGTCTCTCCAGTATGGAGGAGAGGTGGTTCAAAGAAGTAAATCAGTGAACCATATAGGAAACATTTTGATTCAATTTTATCAGAGGAAAATTATTAAGGAAGTCCAGGGTGGGGGAGAAAGACAATTGTGGCTTCCACGTCCTAGCAGGCTCAAACAGGAAATACACAACAGGAATACACTTTTAACATCTCCGCCCTTCACATGGACATTTCTGTCCATGTGAGAAAAGGTTAAATAGGAGGAGGCAGGTGGGTGTCAATTGACCCTTTCAGCATCCAGTCTCTGCAGGAAAGAGTCAATGGTTGATAAGGGGTAGAGGTCACAACTTGGGTCCAATGAGAAGGCAGCTGGAGTGCAGAGGTGGAAGAGGGCAGCCACTGCAAAATAATCAGCATCCACGTTAACCACACTAAGGCCTCAAATATGAGTGCCTTATTTGCACAGGTGTCTCAATTACAAGTGAGCTGTGATTTTCCGGCCCCTCAGAGTTTTCCTAGGAAAATATTGGCAGGTCAAACCAGCCAATATTTACTTGTTGAAAAGGCCTGATAAATTCACAAATAATCAGATTTTCGTGCAAAAATCACCAACATCTGCATGTTAGTCCCCAATGCAATGGTGAAGATTTCAAGAGCTACCATTTATTGCTGCTTTTAAATCCTGAACCCCAGAGTATTGGTATTTAAAGGGTAATATATAGAACCTGTTCCCACATGTGCGCAAGGTTTAATATGGATGCCAGCTGCCCTGTGTCATCAACAGTCCATAAGTAAAGACAACAAAAAAAGTCAAACCTGTATGCACTTTACAGTGCAAAAATTAGAACATTATTAGTCACAAAGACAAATATTGTGCGAGCTAGAGTTCACATTCCCTGCAATTTGTTCAAGGGAGTTGGAATGCAGACAAAAACAGGGTAAGTATACCTCAGGGATACCCTTGGCAACCCCTGGGGACCTCAACATCGCAAGTGGTACTTCAGGCCCTGCAGATACAGATCCAAAAAGATGTTTATATGTTTCTTCAGCCTCTAGTCACCGATTGCGACTAGTGGTTAGGGCTAGAGGATAGAACAACCAGCAATACATTTAGGTTATGTTATCTGGCATTTGTGGGGTGTGCATCTGATACTTGTGCAACTTTGTGGCACTCTAATTATCCAGAACGATTACATGTTGACTTCTATGCTTTCTTTGAGAGGCATGTGGTTGTAGTGTGACCTAGTTGTGAAGAATTGAGCGAGGTGCTTGAGGTCCTGACACATGGGCTGGTCATGGCTTGGCAAACGTGATAGAGTGTCCTTTATTTAAAAATACCTGAATTTGTGAGTCTTCAATACTGTCCTTCAAGTCAGGGTTCCATAGTTCGGTGGTTGATAGTGGTTGCCTTGTAAGTTAGGTTGAGAATTAGCTTAAGGGTTTCAAATCTTGAAGAGTCGTGTTTTTATAGCCCTGATACATGCAAGCTGGTTTTGAGATTTCCTTGTCTAGATGTGGGTGGAGTTTGCTTACTTGGATCGAAGGTGAATGACCTTTAAGCTGGGATTTGTTGAAACAAGAGACTTTGAGTGTGAGAGTGTGTTGGATCGAAGGCTTTGTCCGCGGCACTCATTCTGACATTTTTTTGGGAGAATGTTGGTCCTATCCATGCTTTTCCCCTGTATCGTAAACAGTATTTTAAACATGATCTTGTGAGACCCTCAAAATCTAAGCAAATTCACGAGGACTGTGGTAATGTGCTTCCGGGGTTTCAAGTGTGGAAGACAAGCCTGGGCGCTGAGTTTTGCAACAACTGCACTTTCTTTAGGAAATATTCCAAGATGCTAGGAGTAGACCACTCACACAAACCAAGCAAGAGAGCAAAAGTGTGGTTGTGGTCTATCTCTAGGTGGATCATTTAGGGTTGGGAATATCCTTCCTAGCGTTCTAAAAATATTGAATGAGGATCACCATTGAAGTTTTAGACCTTGAAGATGATCCATGAGTTAACTTCATAGATGAAGCAAGACAGATCGAATGATTGAGTCTGTTCAGGCACAGGGCTCAAGTAGATGTTGTTAGAGACAGTTGAACTCTGAGGGATACTGGGATACACAGCATATGATTTGGAGAAGTGGATGTACTTATTAGAGATGAGGATAGATTCTGTTTCTCTGAAAAAAGCAGCCATTTCTAATCAAAATGTATGATGCTGCTGACAACTAATGATGGCCCTGTAGAAATGGTTTTTGTGGGTTGCAGCTTAAGAATACATGAGCAGCCACATGGTTTCATTTTAACAGTTTGCAGCAGTTTCCATGGCACAGGCATTTATGTCAATAACATCAGCACAATTGCTGTGTTATATTAGACTTCAAACTTAACTCGCACTCAAAAATCACGACACTTGCCAAAGATGCAAACTACCATCTAAAGGCTCCAAGAGGCATCAGACATTTTGTCCTGAGATGCCACTTCAAAATCTGCTCCTAGCCTTAATACTATCTAGAACTGAGTGTAGCAATGGGTCTACTCACCGGCCTACCCATCTCCTGACTTACACTTCTGAAAGGCATTTTGCTCTGCTGCCTGACATCGCTGAAAAAAGTACATTTGACCATATCACCTCTATTCCATCTTCACTGAATTTGTTACCTCTTGATACATAAGTATCCACAAAACTAGGTACCTCACATACAACGACTTATAGTTAAACGAATAATCCTATCTTGTCTCTAAACTTACTCTTGCAGGGGCAAAAAATAATTCAAGAGATAAGATCTCCTCACGACTTAATCTACCTAAGCTCAAGAAATCCACTACACTGAAACCTGCATTCTCAGGGAATGCTTCCAAATTTGGAACTTACTTCCTATCAGACTTTGGAAAGCCCTATCTTTGCCCAATTGAGAAATGTAATTAAAATATTGTTACTAGAGTTTCTGGAAACATGCACACCAAGGCCTCCAGACAACTATCAACATCTTTGCGAACACCTCACTCTCCTGACCTAACATGCCTCATTCTGCTCTCATATGTCTCCTGTTCCTACATGATCTATACACTATTTTACATTCCATTTTGTCCATGTCTATCACTAATGTCTGTGTTTTTGATTATCTCCTGCAATGTTATATCATCTTCACAAAATATATACTCTCTGGAGCTTTGCTGAAAGGGAGAAATATATGAAAAATTACAGATTTTTCTCTGGATTTCCATAGCAGTAACATGCTCTTCTCATTCCCGAGCCCACTAAATCCGTTTCCCTTTTTTTCTAACCCAAGAAATCCACCGAGAAAGGTCTGTTTTTAAAGCATCTTTTAAAGCATCTTAACAAGAATGTATAATGAGCTGAGAAGCGTCAAACTCAGCAACAAAGATGGTCAAAGCCTGAGAGCATACTATTCTATTTGAGCAATAGATACGTCCATATTATGCAAGATTTCTCTTCTTGGTATAATTGAGAAGACGTTCATAATCACTATTACTTTCAAAATGGCAGCAAAATTGGATTACCCTGTGATGCTGTACGTGTATGTGAAATGTATCTACATTTTCCATGTCAGATACAAAATCCATTGACTTTTCCATGGAAGGGCAGTTGGCATGGCATCCATCACAGATGGCATGGGGATACTGCTGGTTTATTTACACACCTGAAATTACCGCTCCAGTGGGTATTGATAATTGCAGGACGAAGGAACAGAAGAATTATCATGGGAACTGGAAAATTGTATCAGATTCTCATTGTAATTTCCCATTTTCAACTCATTTCTACCCGGTAATTTTACAGTTTTTAGCAGATGAAAATTCCACGGTAAGGGAGGGAACTGCCAGGAATGTGGTATTACCGCTTTAGCAGGAAAAAACAAAGTTTCCGACCTCTTCAGGGATGAACTTGTAAAGTGGACCTTACAATCATGAAAGTGACTTTTAATGTACAGGCAGACCTCGTTGAGGCTGTACCTTTAACTGCCTCAACAGAAAACATTCTCCCACGCTACACAGTCATAGTCATAGCATGTCTTGCCCAGTAACATTCAGGCAGTTTGCTTGTATAGCTTATTTGTTCTGCATTTACTGCAGTAATGACGCAGTGTATATTGGAGGAAGTGTAATTATTCACTACGAAAGGTCAGTTCTCCTCCATGACTTAAGCCAACATAAAGTGGGCAAAGATGGCGTTGTTCTCGCTGTTGTGATGAATATTTATGATTTGTCTCTAAATGTACGTATTCACTGGACAGATCCACGCTGTTGTGTCTGCTATACAATAAGTCTTTCTACTGCAGCATTGACTTGTAAATCTGATTTTTCTATCCTTGACAAATTAAGAACCAGTTCTGGAATTATATCTAAACGGTAATATAAAAACATAACGGGGTGTGATCGATAAAATTCTATGTTAATAATGTTTTCTATTTTACTTAGGATCTAGGAAAATAAATATGGACATACATACCATATTACTTTGTAGAGAGGGATTTCAATCCTCCCAGATGGGGTTTAATTCTGGTCAATAATGTGTTCTGAATCGCAGTTGATGACGTATGAGGTCAGTCACAGTTGAAAACAATAAAAAGTCAAAGTCTTTCAAAACTATAATTTTTGGCAGAATCTCTGGAAATCTACGACATCTACCGGGCCCTTTAACGCCCTAAGCATACAGTGATGATGCTAGAAGGCCAACCAAAGCAGTGTTTGACTCATGTTGTTTCTGCAAATATTTTGTTGTTAACTGTTATTTCCCCTTTGCAGCTCACTGAATCTTGAATGTAGGAAATAGATACTGTCCCATATTATTTCCACATTTAACCTGGGAGAAAAGAGATCTAAACAGGTTTCTCACATGTATTACTCAGAGGGCAGCAGAAGGTGTACACGGACAGTTATCTATGCTCAAACCTTGTGTAAGCCTTATGTAAAATATATCGCGTAAAATGTATGTACAATGTGGGGCATATTTATAAAAAGGTAACGCAGCACAGCAAGTCACCTTGCTGCACTGTGTTACAGGGAAAGGGCAGGATTTAGCACAATACGGTGCATTCCTGCCTTTTCCTCAGCGCTGGCGCACAATGACCTGCCTAGTGCCAACTCAGGGACCATAGTGCAAGGGTGCTTGCTTTACATGCAGGATTGTTTTTGTGCAGGAAGGAACGCCTTCCTGCACAAGAACAACTGCCTGAGGCATATTCCTCTATGTGTGCTGCACAAAGAAGGAGGAAGACACAAGGAGAAATAAAGCTGTTTTTCCTTATTGTGCCTCACCTTGGACGGCATAGCATTTTGGCGCATTCTCAGGTCTACCGGTAATGGTAAATCTGGGAATGCATCAAAATCCATGTGATTTGCTTGGGAACACCCACTGAACGCCCATGGAAGTCTGATAATCATAGAACGTGATAAGCTTCCGGTAATGGAGACTGGCAAAGCGGTCTTTGGGGATGCTGACTTGAGGAGCGGAGGTCAGCCAGTGGAGGCGAAATCCTCTATGAACCACAATTGCTTCAGCGTGAGTCCGAGTAGAAGGCCCGTGTTCTATGATTATCGGACTTCTCCCACACGATCCTGGCTACATATTGACTGCTCAAGCCCTCCTTTCAAATTAATTTGCCTCCACGATACCATGTGACCGGACACCGTTGGTTTCCTCCTGGGCACCCTTGCGGACGTTGTGTCCACCTTCTCCCTCAGCACACCACTACTAGGGTGCAACCATTAATGCTCCCCCCAGTGGAATTGCCCTCCAGCATTTACGCAGCACTTACAAATTTGTAACCTGGTCCTTAAGATGACCTGAACTGACTACAGGTTGGAGCGCCGCCGACCACCCAGCGCAGTTTCTGTAGTTTATCAAATTACCTACCTCCTTTAAATCATTGTAAATTAATTTGAACCACCAAAAAGTGTTTTTTGTATATATTGACATTACAGTTTCTTTTACGCCATTTGTTGCTGTTTCACTTGTCACTTGCGCTGTTCACCTTGTTTCTCACGAGCACATTTGTGCACAAGTTTGTACAGGTTACATGTACATTCAATGTAATATAGTGCTGTCTTTGCTTTTTTCAACTTTTTTTTTTTTTTTAAACATATTTTATTAATTTTCCAACTTTAGCATCATACCTGGGAGAGAATCAAATAAACATTTAGTATTCATCAGGCTTCTTCAGACCATCAAGCGCAAATACATCCTATTGATTCCACAGACAATGTATCATACAATTTACATGCCAATTACAGTCTCGCTAGCTAGTGCAGGCGGTCTGGGTTGTGCATTTATAGTCTCTAGTAGGCTACTGAACATTATTACGCTTGTACTGGGATGCCTGAGAAGGTAGGATATTACAGTAGAGCTTTACAACAAGAAACTACCCCTCCCACCTCCCCCCTAACTTAGCTGACCTTGTCCCATCCCTGTGGTTATGTATTTTACTTCTGCTGCTGAACCTACCCTCTCAAGGGTTGTGCGTGTATGTATTGTATGATTTTAGTATTGATTTCGTACCGCCACATGCGTGCTTGTATTTTGTTCGCTATGGAGGGACTGGGGGGGGGGAGGATAGAGGGTGGAGGAGGGGGGGAAGGATTGGGACAAGTCCCAGGAGGGGGAGGGGGGGAAAGGGGGTGAGTGCACCTAATGATCTTGCACTACCGGAACTGGCGCCGGGGCAAGCAGCTTGAATGCTTCCAGAATGGTATCCCAATCCATGGAGATTAGCTTTTTGCGCAACCCACGGGCTTCCTCTCGTCTAATTGACGCACTTTCTGCGCTGCCCCATCTCACTACCTCCCCATGCCAGCCGTGGAGCGACGGGGGTTTAGCTGACTTCCAACGCATGGTGATGGCGCGTTTAGCTATAAGCAGAGCTAGATCCGTGAAACGAAGCTGTACTTTCTGTGCTTTGGGGCGTCGGGTGACCCCCAACAGATAGTTGGCTGCCGTGCACAGCACGGGGACATCCGTAGCCGCAGCAGTGACTGACACCACCTCCGCCCAGAACCCAGCAAGCTCCGGGCACTGCCATAGCATGTGGATCAGGTCTGCCTCTTCTGCCTTGCATCTGGGGCAACAGTGTTGTGTGTTTGGGAATATAAGCTGCAGCCGGTGTGGTGTTAGGTATGCCCTGTGTAGAACCATGTGTTGGATAAATTTAAATTTGGCGTTCCGTGGGATTTTCTTGGGATATTCTAAAATCGGTTCCCATTCTTTGTCTGTCAGTTCTTTATCCAGGTCCCTGGACCATCTAGTACGTAAGTCCGTCAGGGTGATGCCCGCATGTGATCTAATGCTTTTGTATAGCCATTTAGTGAGGTGCCGGCTATTGCCCATGAGATATGTCATATGGACCAGTTCGTGTTGGGCGGGCGCTTCCCTGTGCGGAGCCCAATGCTTTTTCACATAATGTATAATTGCGGCGTGTGTGATGTATAACTGATCTGTAACCCCATTGTGCCTGGCAAAGTTACCATGGTCCATAAGGGCGCCCGCATCGAACAATGCTCCCACCGTGGCTACCCCACCCGTGACCCAAGCCCGTATTCTCCGTTTAGTAATCAGGCCGGTAGGGGTGGGTATTCCCATTAACGGCGTGGTATCCGAGTATTGGGAGCAACTGCGTGTGTAATGTAGGGATTTTTTCCAATATGCGAGTGCAGTACGTAAAAGTGTCGGGCGGTAGGGGGCGTTCTGGCCCGCGGGAGCAGGAGTGTGTGCAATTCCCCTCGATCGAGTTCAAGGGTTGTGTAGCCTATTTCGTGCACGTTACGCCCTGCGAGCCAGAGTGATAGCCACTGCAGTTGGCCCGCATAACAATAGGCGCGGAAATCCGGGACCCCCAGTCCGCCCTTGTCCGTATCCAACTGTATTTTAGCAAGACCCACTCTACGGCGGCCGTTGCCCCAGATCAAGTCGGTCAGTAACTTGTTCAGGGATGTAAGTGTATTTGTTGGGTTCACTACTGGTAGGTTTACAAAATAATATAATAAGCGGGGCAGAACCACCATCTTTGAAATTGCCACTCTACCCATTACCGAGAGTGGTAAGGACGTCCGAAATGTGACCTGCGCTCTGAGCGCTCGGATAGCTTTGTTCAGGTTCCCCTCAATGAGATCCGGCATATTCCTATAAATTTGTATCCCCAGGTATTTGAAGGTATGGGGGGCAACCGTCAGGCGGAGTTGTCCGAACTGTATCCCGTCCGGGCTTCCCTCCGGGTGGAAGAAGAAGGCCTGCGACTTGTTCTCATTTATTGCCAGTCCTGAGAGTCACGCAAAGTGAGCAAAGGTCTCAGGTAGCGGTGCGAGGTCGGTAGTCAAGTCATTTACATATAATATTATGTCGTCTGCGTAAGCAGATATCACATGCGTTGTGTTGCCCAGTCGGATCCCCTTCTGCTCCGCTGTCAGTCGTACCTTAAGAGCCAGTGGTTCTATAGCTAGCACAAATAACAAGGGGGACAGTGGGCATCCCTGTCGGGTGCCGCTGCCAATAGGGTACTCCCGTGAGATATGTCTGCCGGTACGAGCCCTGGCCGTGGGGGTTGAGTACAATAACTGAATCCATTTCAAATAATCTGGGGGGATGCCAAACTTCCCTAGCATCTGGATCATGTAATCCCATCTAAGGTATCAAATGCTTGCCTCAGGTCTAGTGTGATGCAACCCACCGTGTGATTGGTTGGGAGTGTGGATTCCATGACGTGGTGCAGCCTCCTGATATTAAGTGAAGTGCTGCTCGCCGGCACAAACCCGCATTGGTCAGGGTGAATAAGTTTGTGCAAATGCAGGAGTAAACGACGCGCCAGGACTTTGCACATGATTTTGTAGTCCGTTGTGAGTAGGGATAAGGGTCTATATCCCGAGATATCTAACGGAGAGCGGCCTGGCTTAGGGAGGGACACCACTAACGCCTGCATCGTGGTGCGGGGTAACGTTCCTGAGTCTATCGCAGCATTGTATAATCGCTCAAGGTGCGGGACTAGGGCATCTTCGTATGTGGCAAAGAACTCAGCGGGGAGGCCGTCTAGGCCGGGGGCCTTGTTGCGGGGGAGGGCATGAATGGCGTCTTTGATTTCCACCCTCGTGATAGGGCCAGAGAGATCTTTTTGCGCTGCTTGTGTAAGTTTAGGAAATGGGAGGTCGGCCAAGAATGCATGGAGGGAGTCTTCTTCCAGTGGTGACGGTGATTGGTATAGGGTTTGGTAATACTCACAGAAGGCTGAGTTAATGTCTTGCTGAATGTCCACAATATTCCCACTTTGCGTGAGTATCTCATGAATTGGAATCTGCGGGAGATCATCTCTAATTATACGTGCCAGGAGCGGGCCAGGTTTGTCGGCTTCAGCATGCTTTGTGCGCGTGTATGTGGTGTAATCGACTTGTCTTAGTGTTTCTAATAGCTCTGCGTGTTTAATGCAGGCTTCTTGTAGAACTGCTCCCTTGGTGCTGTCCGCAGCTGCATCCTGCTCTAACTTATTCAACGAATTTTCAACCTCTATGACATTGTTATGTATTTCTTTCCTGATCCCTGCTGTGGTGCCAATTGCGATTCCCCTGATCACCGTCTTGAATGCATCCCACTCCACCTGCGGCGAGGAGGCAGTGCCAGCGTTCTCCGCGAAGTAGTTGGTGATTCCCGCAGATAATGTGCTATGAAATACCTGGTCTTCGAGCATCTGGGGCCATAGCTTCCAGGTGGGAACCGGAGTAGGGATTCTACCCCAAGCAAGAGTGACCTCTAAGGGGTTATGGTCTGAGAAGGTTTTCCCCAGATATGTGGCGTGTGTTATCTGGGTGGTGGTAGGGAGGGAACAGAGGATCCTGTCGATTCTAGTGTGCAGTTGGTGTGGGTGTGAGAAAAAAGAGTATTCCCTACTATTAGGGTACTTTAGTCGCCAGGCGTCCCCTAGGGACCATCCCTCCGCCCATTTGCACAATGCCTCGGCCTGTCTAATTGTGCCACCACCGTGGAGGGGAAGGTGTGATCTATCCTTATCTACATCAAGTACAGCATTGTAGTCCCCTTCGAGTATCCATGGGTATGTTGTCCAGGGCGCAAGGATAGGGTTGAGGTTCAAAAGGAATTTATCCTGCTCAAAGTTAGGGGCGTATATGCTCCCTAGTTTTATTTGTGCGCCATCTAAGGTACCTCTCACTAGTATATATCTCCCCATTGGGCCCACCCGTTGTTCCAGCATCTTGAAGGGAACCCCACTCCATAACCAGATGGAGGCGCCTCGGGCAAAGGCAGAGTAGGATGTGGAGAAGACCTGGCCTCTCCATTTCTTGCGTAATTTGGCTGCCTCAGCCACAGTGAGGTGGGACTCCTGCAGAAATGTTATATGCGCATGCCGCCTGTTTAACTGTGCATGGATTCTGTGCCTTTTGTATATGGACCCCAGTCCCCGTACGTTCCAAGTAATTATTTTATAACTGTCCTGCATGTGTATGCATTGTGTACGCGTGTCCTGCACGTTTCCCACAAGAGGGGGACAGCGATATGTAGGGCAGCAGGGAGGGTTAGGTCAGGAAGTACTAACTTTTGAACGCTAACTAAGAATACTCGGTCCAGCGGGGGAACAGTGCTGGTCCAAACCATGTTTACAACAGTGTGAACTATTAACTGTGTAGTTGTTGCTTTCGCCATGGGGGGGTGTGCGGCTCTCACACTCTAACTCTGGAAAGGTAGGTGGTGCGGGCTCTACGCTGCCCGGACCGGTGTCAGTAGTATGTGCCAAAATCGGGATTGCAGAAAAGAGGGTGCTTCCCTGCTTACAGAGGTCAATCCAACTGGGTACTTCTTGTATAGCAATCATTGTTCCCCATTACCAATCCTCACTCTAACCCAGGAAACCCTCAGCTGTTTGGGGCGTAATACCGCTAAATAATGCTATACTACTTCCAGAGTCCGAGTGTACAGTATGTTCCTCAGAGGAGTCCGAGGCTATATGATGTGTGCCTTCCCGGAACTTGTTGGCCATCTCCAGCGCCTCCGCTCGACCCTTTTGGGCCAGCCCCGGTGAGGGGTTCCTGTTTTGGGATACAGTGTTCGTCAATCGGTGGCGCAGTCGTCGGCTCCGTTTGGGCTTCGGGGCGCCAGTTGTGCTCTGTGAGGAAGGGCCAGACCCCGACGGGGGGAAAGTGATTTCAAGCCATTCCTCCACTTCTTCCGGGGTGTCGTAAAAAAGCGTTTTTTGATCATATATCACTTTGAGCCTGGCCGGGAATAACAGGGCATATTTGATGTTTAGAGTTCTGAGTCTGGTCTTTACTTCCTGGTATTGAGAGCGCTTTCTTTGCACTAAGACAGTATAGTCCGGGTATAAGGATACCCTCTGATTTTCATACTGAATCTGAGACAACTCTCTGGCTTTCTGTAGTAGTACGTCCCTGTCTCTGAAATTCAGTATTTTTACTATCAGCGGGCGGGGTTGGGCTCCCGCCGTTGGCCTGCCCGTGGGAATTCTGTGTGCTCGTTCGACACAAAAGAAATCTGAGAGGCCTTCTGGGGCCACATGGTCTCTGAACCATCGTTCCATAAATATAGTTGCGTTCTGTCCCTCACAACGTTCTGGCAAGCCAATTACGCGGATGTTATTGCGTCTGGCCCTCCCCTCTGCATCGTCCACCCTGTCCTGAAGGCCCACCACCTGTCGCTGAAGCTGTTTAAGTTGTTCTCCATGCTCTTTGTGTTGCGGCAGAATTTCTGCAATCGCTAGTTTGTTGTCCTTAACTGTGGCGGCGAGCTTGGCGTGGTCGGCCTTCAGGTGAGTAAATCCGGTTGTCAGAGATCCCAGTTGCTGCTCTATCACCTTTCTCGAGTCCCTCACTTCTTGCAGTATAAGGTCCAACTTATCCAGTGGTGTCTCTAGGTTGGTTGGTGGGATAGTGTTAGTCATTTGTGTAGGGGCCTCTATGTCTTCTGTGGGCTGGGTATCAGCACTGTTCGCGTCTGTATTTTTCCCCTTTGGGCGACCCATCATGTATAATTGATTCATGCCTCACCTGTAGGAGGAGATGTGCAGCCACTATACGAGGATCCCGGGCCACTGCCACTAGTGACCAGTACAGGCGTCGGGGCGGCTGTTCCAGACAGGGCAGGCGTCGGAGTGAGCGGGGATTCCAGCCTGTGGTTATGCTGTAGTGTGTGCTGCTTAGTGTTAATCTTGGTCTCCCGGCCCTCGTGCCCGCCAGCGGGGGATTCCCACCTGCACGTCGACTATATGTCAGGGTGTTCGGGTGTCCGCCAGTGTCAGCCTAGTTTCCGTAATGCAGGTGCGCGGGGGGGAATGGGCGGGCCTCGGAGCCCCTTATGCCCAGGCGTTCCGCACTCGCTGCACCCTGTGTAAAGTAGGTAATGCACTGGGACGGTAATTGCCCCTCCGGGGCGGCTGCGCCACACTCACCACATGACCAGTGTAAGTTTTTCAGCAAATCCGAGTGTGGGCGCCGACCCCACTGGGGGGTCGCGCAACGATCTCCAACAGAGGCTCTTCTGGCGGACGGCAGGTGTCGGACCTCCAGCACACCCCTGCGCAGCACTGCCAATGCTGCTACCCGACTCCTCCGGTTCCTTCGGCACTAGGGATGTCGACGCCTTAAGACGATTAGCCGGCCTCACCTTTGCTAGGCCCAGTCCCGCTGTGACGCAGCCCACAGCAAGCAAGGAAAGCCCCACTCCAGGGGCCCTGTCAACGACCAGATTGTCCAACACAGCCACTCCGCAGGCTCTGGGGCTCCGCCCGATACTGTCGGTGTTAACCGCCGGCCAGGCAGGGCTCCTCAGTCCCCCACAAGTCGTGGCTGCCCCTCCTCTCAGGCCTCCGGCCTCCGCCAGCTCAGGCCGTGAATTCAGTGGGTCTGCACGGGCCTGCTTTGCACTCCCAGGCCCGCATATGTCCGGCGCCAGCTAGGACCCCCAGGGGCGCCCCGGTACTTCAGTAGGGGGGGAGGAGGGGAGCAGGACCGGCCCTCGGCCGCACCCAGCAGGATACAGGCCCAGCCGCCGTCGCCCGTGTATCCAGACCGGTCAAGCCAGCCCCCAGCCGCCGCCAGCAGTCACCCCCAGGAGCAAGACCAGAGGTTCCAGTCGCCACCGCCTATCACTGGTGCAGGTAATGTAGGCTGCACCGTTCTCCGCCCCCAGCACGGGCCGCCGGCATCCCAGTCTTTGCGGCCACAGCGGGTCTTCCGCTCTTCATCCACGCCGGCGCGGCCAGGCTCGGTCAGCTCCTTGCCGCAGCACATCACCGGGTAGGAGGCAGCACTCACCCGATGCAGGAAGCAGTCCACCGCAATGCGCTCCCGGCTCAGCGTGCAGAGTAAGCGGTCAGGCGGGCCAGCGGGTCCTCCCCCGCCTCGTAGGGGTCCGGCAGCAGCCGATCACAGGCCCTCTTGCACTGGGACCCACGCTGTCCGGGCGTCCATGTGTCGCTGTGGTGGCGAGCAGGGGGGGGGTCCGCACCCCAGTGCCCGGCCCCCGGCGCCTGCGAGGATCTCAGCTCTTCGCCCGCAGTGCTGCACCAGCAGGCCGCAGCTTTCTGGGCCTCCACGCAGATCCCGGGGCACCTCGCCGGTCGGGCAGGATAATCAGCCCCATTTATTCCGCTCCCAGCCAATATGACCCCTGGCCCGGCAGCAGGGTCCCCTCAAGGAATCACCGGGTCGATGTCGCCCGATTTCCAAGGATTTCGGCAGGATTTCCCCGGTCTGGGCGCGGAGCTCGCTCACTGTGCGGCCGCCATGCTCGGCGGTTAGCCACGCCCCCTTGCTTTTTTCAACTTTGTTTAAATACAGACTGCACCTCACATTTGTTGCAACAACCATTAATGCCTCCCTGTCTCCTCCTTCTTGCAACTATTGTGCAGGTTTTCTGAAACTGTCTTTGAATATTATCTGTTGAGACTTTGTTATTTTGTTATACACACCAGTTATGGTCCAGGCACTTCCCTCTAAGGTTCAATGTTAAGTGTCATTAAGCTAAGGTGCAAATTAGTCCCTGTTACTCCCACAGTGTACTCATTTTCTCACAGTTCACTTTATCTTACTAATTGAGGCTTTTTTGTCTGCGCTGTTGTTGGCGCTGTCAGGTGGCTGACCGGCTCCTCCTTCACATGCTTGATCTCCTGCTTCTGGGACAGTGCCAGCTGGGAGTTCCAACAGGGCCTCTCTTTGAGGCCACACCTCCAGGGAGGTGGCGGCTCCACAATCGCTGATGCCTGGGACACCTCCTCGCAGGCAAGGATGGCTGTACTGAGAGAGACTGGATTCACACATGGGCTAATTAAGCACATGCTCTGGAAATGGTGCAGCCCCCACTTTAGCCAGCTGGGTCCTGTCAATATGGACATGCACAGGCTGATCTCAGTCAGGTGGCAAGGCCCAACACTGGTGTCACTCTCTTTCCAATGCGTGTCAGGTCACACCACAATTTCTTTGTTGCTTCGGTTTCAGCACAGTGGCTCAAGTCAAGCCGTAGCTTTTGTTTAAGCACAGCAGCTCAGTTCATTCAGCACTTCATGGTTGTTGCCAAGACCTGTAGGGAGAGTCTTATCCCCACTGATACCTTGGCACACAGATCACTCTCTACCATCCTCCTTTTCTGGAAGACACGCCAAGCTAGGTTAACTATTAACCTCACTCCCCCTGAACAGTCACTCCTCCTGCAAAGTTGGAAGATCCTTGTCACCCTCAGTGGCCAGGATGGCTTCTAGGACAGGTAGACAGGGCAGACAAACAGCTTTCCAAGAAAGGAACATTCAGGTGATGTCCCCTCACCTTTGAGAAACTGGGTGTCAGATAGATGCCAGCTCCGGTTGCACAGCAGTCCTTTGTACTCCGTGGAGCACCCCCTTTTTTCATCATAGCGAACTTTGAACTGGAACAACAAGAAGGTCAGAGAGACACAAATTTATACAATGAAAGCAGCCAGTAAATGTGTGCACTTTCAAAAGCAGTTTCGGGTGGTTCTTCTTTCACGTGTTTTTTCTAGGCAGCTCGCCAGGGATGGGCCTTTTTAGGTTTGCTCTCCAGACATAGCCTCTAGCATGAAGCACCTACAACAGAGTCACAAAGAGTTAAGAGCTTTCTGCAACTGGTTGTCAGCAACCATACTGAAAGAGTGTTAAGGGAAAGACAAATGGCTGGGTCTCACCTATGGAGCCCCCACGACCTTGGCCAACTGAGTCTGCAATCCCACCCTTCTCCCGACCATAATCAATTGGCGGTGCTTCAAAAAAACAAATCAACAGTTTCTTCATCAGCAAAAACATAATTGAATTTCTAAAGGAACCTTATTTCCTCTTCCCTCACTTAATTGTTTAGTTCTCCTCCCTCCAGCTTCACATATGTCGCAACACACTTCAACTGTCATGGAAAACAACTTTACTCCCATCTCGTGCGAAAACCAGGCCAGAGGCATCCAAAATCTGGTGCACACATGCACACCATGCATTTATCACACAGGCTACAGACACAACATCCATTTGGGATATTAGTGCTAAGATCCAGGTAGGCATATAGAAGTAGAGCTTTACATGAGTGGGCCAGGAGACCTTCAATCCACAGATGAAATGGCATGGTCACAGCTATGGATTCCCAAAACTAAGTACGCTGTCACCACAACTATGTATGCTAAACCCATGACTGGGACAGTAGTCCATTGTCCGTATAATGAGGGCATGCTTGGTGTGCCCTTTAAGGTTACAGGATAGATCCTGGATGTCCCTCATGTCAAAGGTCAGGCCTAAGCCTCTGCGAGCAAGTCAGGTCAGCCTAAACAATTAGAGGCCTGATTTTGAGTTTGCTGTAGAGGATACTGCTTTACAAACTTGATGGAGTACCCTGTATGCTAAACTGACAGTCTGTTCTATTTTGAGTCGAGTGGACTATAATATTTCCAACAGCAGGCATAAACACTACACCGACGCCCATTGGAGTAGGTGCAACAGACTCTCCCCCCCGAATTAGAGCATTTGGTCTGATGCACTTATTTCATTCCAGAGCTGAAAAAAATAAAAAATGACCAACACTCCCTGCTTTGAGAGTTTGTTTTTAAAACATGGGAGCCTCTCAGCAAGCTTTCACTGCCTTCAGCAGAGCCGCCATGGAACTAGTCCTCTGAAGGCACAGAGATCTCCACTGGGCCAGCAGAGATCTCAAAATATGGTGGGCGGTTGTCCAGCTGTAGGAGTGTCGGATGTGATAACCACCCACAATACTCCTAATCAGACCATAAGTATCTAGAACAATTGTTGTAGATTTTAAAATATTCAATGATTCAGACAATTTAGAAATGCACTCAGAAACACAAATGCAAGGATCTAACAAATAGGGAATTTATTTTTGAAAATTAAAAAATGTATACATTTCGGTTTTGCACCTCCTAGTGTGGTTGTTAAGGACTACTACTTGACTTGTGATGTTACAGAAACAATGCAGACAAACTAAACCACTATCAGGGCTACTTTGAGGAAACCTGGGTTGCATGCATTCACTGTTCAAGGTATAGGCACCAACTCAGGTTCCACATTCCCTGGTGGAATGCCTGTAACAACACACAAAACAAGAAGGCAAAAACAAACATTGCAGTGGAAGGGTGCCATAACCCCTTCCAAGGCACACTTGGAAGGAGTCACCTTACCCTGTATTCATTTATCAAGATTCCTAAAAAAGAGCATACCTACCAAAAGTTATATCAAAGTAAGTCACTGACACTAATTCTATACATCGACGTGTCAAGGCAAATTAGATAAATGCATAAAATGGTATTCAAAAAAAGTTCAGCTGTTTGGAAATAACCAAGGACTAGACTATTTATAAACATTGCATACACATTAACCCTTTCTGTGCCAAGGACGTAATGGTTATGTCCTACGCCACAGTGGCCATGTGCAGAGGACATAACTGTTACGTCCTCTGCACACGTCCAGGAAATCCCTCTGCTGTTTACAGCAGAGTGATTTATTTTTTATTTTTCAGCCTTGGGAGCAGGGGAAGAGCTTTCCCTGCCGCGTGAGGCATTTTTGTTTGTTGAGTGTAATGACATGTGAGTGTAATGCACCCATGTTGCGCTTATGGCATAACATTACAAGTGAAATGAGCCGATCGGCTCTTTGGGGAAAAAAAAGGGTCAGTTTTCGGTGGAAAAATGTGCTGCATCCCTGTTGCTCTTTGGGTCGTTTCCTGTGCTAGCACTAGGTCTACCCACACAAGTGAGGTACCATTTGTATCAGGAGATTTGGGGGAATGCCGGGTGGAAGAAAACTTGTGGCTCCCTGCAGATTCCAGGAGTTTTCATCACAGAAATGTGTCATCACAGAAATGTGAGGAAAATGTGTTTTTATAGTCATAGTTTGAGGTTTGCAAGGGATTCTGAGTAATAAAACATAGTGAGAGTCATGCAAGTCAGCCCACTCTGGATAGCCCTGGGGCAAGGGAGGCTTCCCCTGCGTGGCTGGGTCCCAGGGCCTGGGTTCTGGTGCCTGGCTCTTGGGTCTTGGGTCCTGGGACTTTATCCTGGGCCATCTGGTCCCCCGCTTCGCCTGCACATTAAGGGGCCCACGCGACCCGCATCAGAGCTCCATCAGGGCTCATCTTGCAGCCCTGTGCCTAAGGCCCAGCTGTGGCTCTGAGCACCCGGGCGGCAGGATCCCCTGTACCTGGTCATCTGGTCGCATGCCATGCTTTCCAGATGGGCAGGCTGCCCTGGAAGTCCTGATGAGGGCTCATTTGTGTCCTCAAGCCCAGCCAGGGCTCCAGGAGTTTGGGTGCATTCGCGCCTTTGGTCCCCTCTGTTACTTGGTGCGCACGGATTACAAGAAAGGGGGGTAGCCTTCCTCTGGAGTACTAGGGACTGGGTATCCTGGACCTCCTTGTGGTTTAGCGGTTCTCAGCCAGCCACCAGATAGCACATATCCGGGGACCCGGTGGGCCCTGGGGTGAGGGTCCCCCTCATCCTCGGCTCCGTACTTCGGCCTGCCATGTGGTAGAACGCCCGGGACAGGGTCCTGCAGGCCCGGGGGGCTTCCCCTGTGTGCCGAGTCCAGGAGCTCCGAACAGGCCCCGCCGGTCCCTAGGGAGGGTCCTCTCACCCTGGGCTCCGTCCTCCAGCTTGCCGCACCGCCAAGGCCCCGGCACGGGTGTCCATCGGGCCCGGGGAGGCTTCCCCTGCTTGGCCGGGTTCAGAAGCTCTGACTGTGGCCCCAGTGGGACCTGGGGTGGGGTCCCCCATCCTGTGCCCTGTCCTGCAGCCCGCCACATGTCCAAACGCCCGGGATGGTGTCCCGGAGGCCCAGGGAGGCATCCCCTGCGCGCCTGGGTCCAGGAGCTCCAACCGGGCCCCATGACCCCCCCAGGCCCCAGGGCAGGCCCTCCTGCCCAGGGCTCTGTTCTTCGGCTTGCCGCACCACCAAGGTCCTGGGACAGGGGTCCATCGGGCCCAGGCAGCCTTCCCCTGTTGGCCAGGTTCAGAAGCTCCGACCGGGGCCTTGGTGGGCCCTGAAGTGGGGATCCCCCATCCTGGGCCCCACCCTGTGGCCCGCTGCACGTCCAAGCATCCCGAAAAGGGTCCGGGGGCCCGAGGAGGATTTTCCTGTGCGCCCGGGCCCCGGAGCTCTGGTGCCCCACCAGGCCTTGAATGGGCCCTTCTGCCCTGGGCTCCGTCCTCCACCCTGCCGCACCACCAAGGTCCCAGGATGGGGGTCCATCGGGCCCGGGGAGGCTTCCCCTGCTTAGCTGGGCTCAGAAGCTCCGACCGGGGCCCACCGCATGTCCAGGCACCACCGGGATGGGGTCCATGGGGCCTGGGGAGGCCTCCTCTGCGCGCCCGGGTCTAGGAGTTCTGACTGAGCCCCTCTGCAGCACCGTGCCCCGGGGCGGGCCCTCCCACCCTGGGCTCCGTCCTCCTATCTGCAGCACCGCCAAGGGCCTGGGATGGGGGTCAATTGGGCCCTGGGAGGTCTCTCCCGCTTTGCCTGCATGTTCAGGTGTCTGCGGGCCCTAGGTCAGAGCTCCGTAAGGACCGCCCTCACAGCCCCATGGCTGAGGCCATGCTGTGGCGCGAGCACCTGGACCGCAGAGTCCCCATCCCCTCCGAGGGCAAGCAGAAACCCTTTCATTGAGACACAGCACGACCAGATGGCCATCTTTCAAGCCCGACAATCTCCAGAAGGCTGTGTGCTTTTGTGTCTTTGTTCCCCTCTGTCACTCAGTGCGCATGGATTACAAGAAAGTGGGGTATTTTTCCTCCGGATTACTAGGGACAAGGTACTCTAGACCCCCTTGTGCGGCCAGGGCCTGGGCCATCCCCCTGGGGCCCCCAGTGGACCGGGTCCACACCTGTCTCCCATCCCTGCCCAATGGGCATTTTCTCTGAGCTTGCCTTCCCCAAGAGCAGGCAGGGAGACGAAGCTGACATCCCGGTGCCACATACTCCAATCGATTGGGCACGCTTGGTCTATTGAGGGATGGACTGCTTGGCCAGCCTCGGCTGTTGTTTCAAGGGAATTGAAGCCAACATCCCAGCTGCCATGGAAGTCCCGATTAGGGCTCATTTGCTTCCTCAAGCCCAGGCAGGGCTTCAGGAGGCTGGATGTGTTGGCCCTAGTGGCCAACTTTGTCATTCGGTGGGCACTGATTACAAGAAAGGATGGTAGATCTTCCTCCGGATTACTAGGGATAGGGTACTCTGGATCTCCTTGTGGTCCAGCGATACTTAGCCGGGGTGATGCCAGGCTTGGGCTGGCCTGCCCGGTCTCCCAGGGGCTCGGGTCCACACCTGACTCATTTCCTCTGAGCCTGCCTTCCCTTCCAGCAGGCAAGGAGACGAAGCTGACATTCCGGCTTAGGCCGGCCTGCCCTGGGAGGGTCCTGCCAGCATCATATACTCTGATCTATTGGGCACGCTTGGTCCATTGAGGGATGGACTGCTTAGGCAGCCTCAGCCGCTGTTTCAAGGGACATATAGCCAACATACCAGCTGCCATGGAAGTCCAGATGAGGGCTCATTTGCTTCTTCAAACCCAGACAGGGCTCCAGGAGGCTGAGTACATTGGTGCCAGTGGCCCTCTCTGTCACTCGGGCGCACAGATTACAAGAAAGGATGGTAGGGGATTACTAGGGAGAGGGTACTCTGGATGCCCTTGTGGTCTAGTGGTTCTTAGCCGGGTGGCTTTAGAGCCTGGGCTGGTCTGCCTGGTCTCCCAGGGGCCCGGGTCCACACTGTCTCCCAGCCCTACCTGATGTGCATTTTCTCTGAGCCTGCCTTCCCCAAGAGCAGGCAGGGAGATGATGCTGACATCCCGGCACAGGGCGGCCTACCCAGGGAGGGTCTGGCCAGTGCCATATACTCCGATCGGTTGAGCACGCTTGGTCCGTTGAGGGATGGACTTCTTGGCCAGCCTCTCCTGTTGTTTCAAGGGACATGAAGGAACATCTCTGCTTCTTTGGAAGTTCCGATCAGGGCTCATTTGCTTCCTCAAGCTCAGGCAGGGCTTCAAAAGACTGGGTGCATTGTTGCCAGTGGCCCCCTCTGTCACTCATGTGCACGGATTACAAGAAAGGGTGGTAGCCTTCCTCCGGCATACTAGGGACTGGGTACTCTGGATCCCCTTGTTTCCAGTGGTTCTCAGCTGGGTGCTGCCCGGGCTGGGGCAAATGGCCCCCCAGGGGCCTGGATCGGCACCTGCCTCCCAGCCCTGTCTGATAGGCCTTTCCTGCGAGCCTGCCTTACCTGAGAGCAGTTAGGGATATGAAGCTGACATCCCAGCGCAGGGCGGTCTGCCCAGGGAGGGTCCAGCCAGCGCTGTATACTCTGATTGTTTGGGCATCCTTGGTCTGTTTTGGGATGGACTGTGTGGCCAGCCTTGGCTGTTGTTTCAAGCAAAGAGCTTCCCCCCTACCAGGGACCGTCTCACTTGTGGGCTTGCCATTTTGTGGAGATTCTACCCAGCAGAGCGAAGGTCGAGCAGCCTTGGCAGCTTGTGCTCCCTCCAGTGGTCTGACCAGAGTGGAAGGGGGACGGGTGGTGCCAGCTCCCGGATGCTGCCTGGTGGTCTGAGCCCCCGTGCACCATGCTGTTGCCCTCCTCCACCTAGCGCATTTCCGCAGCAGCTCGGAACGACCGTTCTGTGGAGTGTCGCTGCCGCCCAGGCTGCTCCCCCTGCGTCTTGCTCAGGCTGTGCCTCGCCCCTCCTCTCCCTCCCGCAGGATGGCTGGGCCTACTGATGCCCGTGCGACTGCACCTTCCCCCTAAAAGGCCCCCCAGTTGGGTGGGCTTCCCCAGCAGGCTCCCGAGAGGTGTGAAGGTAGGTTGGGGGATGGGCACGCGGCCCCCAACAACCCGTCCAGAAAGTGCAGCTACCTGGTTGATCCTGCCAGTAGCATATGCTTGTCTCAAAGATTAAGCCATGCACGTGTAAGTTCACACGGCCAGTACAGTGAAACTGCGAATGGCTCATTAAATCAGTTATGGTTCCTTTGATCATTCCATCTGTTACTTGGATAACTGTGGTAATTCTAGAGCTAATACATGCAGACGAGCGCTGATCTCCCGAGATGCATGCATTCATCAGACCAAGACCAATCCGGGCTTGCCCGGCCGCTTTGATGACTCTAGATAACCTCGGGCTGATCGCACGTCCCTGTGACGGTGACAATACATTTGGATGTCTGCCCTATCAACTTTCGAAGGTACTTTCTGTGCCTACCATGGTGACCATGAGTAACGGGGAATCAGGGTTCGATTCCTGAGAGGGAGCCTGAGAAACGGCTACCACATCCATCCTTGTTGTGAAAGCCATCCCTCACTGGTCAGTACCACCCACCCCCTTCAGTTGAGGCCTCGAGCTTCATTTCTGTGCAGGCATCATATTGTACAGAATACAAACACTCCGTGCCAAAATCCAAGAGCCTCACCCAACAGTGGAAATACAAATACACACTTTGTACAGGTTTTAGAGTATACTCAGGTTAGGCATCAGTTGAAACAGCTGAGCTTTTTGGCTGCTATGGTGACGCAACTATCTTGTACTGCATTAAGATGTAATGCTGGACAGATTGCCAGAGGGAGTGAGGCTCTCTGTTTAGGACAGCTGTAGATTGATGCCTGCTCTGTGTGTCTGGGTCTGCAGCTGCAAAAGATGAGAAGGTGTTTGTCTAACTGATCAAATAGACACAGGTAGGAATCCCTGGTGGTGGAGGGATGATTACTTCTTAAAAGCTGCTGTTGGGAACAGTGATTGTACTGAAGATCAGGAGGTCCATATTTTTTACACCCACAGCAGCACTGACTTTTTTGTGGTATTTTACCTCAATATCATCTTCAAAATATCGAGAGACACTCATATTGTAAAGTAAAAGAATTTCAAGAACATCGTGGTATTCAGTGTAAATATAGTTTTTGAAGGCCAGAGCTTTCAGAGGCCAGGAACAAAGCCTGCTCTGGATGGAGGTGTTACCAACCTCCCCCAGGACAGGAGGGCTTCCGAGGCAGGAAGCTTCAATGGCGAAGCCACCTTTGAAATGCAACTCAGGCATCTCCAGAGAGTGGAGGATGCCAACCCCCCTTTCCTGCTCCACTTTTGGCTGGAGGAAAGGCGTGAAAATTAGTTAGATGAGGAGATGTGCCCACATTCACCCAGCACCACCCCTAAGGTGTGGCAGGTGATGTGGACCCCACTTTTGCAAATCCACCATCTTGAGATGGTAGGAAAGCAACCTAGCAGGGCTAGGGTAGTGCCCTTCCTACAGGAAGTGGTCAGTTAGAGGGCGTAGGCACCCTAACCATAGGTAGCCAATTGGCTTCAACCTGTATCTCTCTTTAACACCCCTAAATTTAGTATTTAGGTAGCATCCACAGACCGTGAACTCAGATTCAAGGGTAACCAAGAAGAAAAGGACAAAGAAGAGCTGCTGAACCAAAGACTGAAGCCCTGCTGCAGCAATTGGCGCCAAACCCTTAAGGACTCGACAATTGTGGTATGCTGTCTTTTCCTGCAACCGTGAGGCCTCCAAGAACCTTGGAGCTTCTCCAGCCTTTTGCAAATTGCCCAAAAACTCCCTTGGAGTAGAGGTACTACTCCCCTGCAGTCCTCTGGCACCGAACCCGCGAAGTCTGGTTTGTCGACTTACTACTCCCCAGCGACTTCGGCACAGCATTGAAACCAAAAGTGGTACATCAGCTCCAGATGACTAGATCTGTCTCCCCACCAAGTTTGGAGACACCAGGATCTACCGGAGCTGTGCTACACCAATACTCTGGGTACCAGACCCCCTACAGCATAAGGCAAGATGAAGAGTCCATTCCGGACTCCAACTGCCCAGGAAGCAAGCACCCATTGAGACATGTCAAGACCCCTGAGACTCACTTTGTGAGTGGCCCAGCTGTCCCGAAATCGCCTCTCCAAGCTGCCTGCTCCTGACCGCGAGGACATCTTGATGTGCACTACCTGGGGGACCTATCTGCTCTGCACCCGGCCCGACTGGCCTTGGTAATGATGATCCAGCAGGGCTCCCCTGATCCTGAGGCCCTTGCGACCTGCTCCTTCAAGTGGGACTCATCAGACTTACCTTTAAGTCCCTTTGTGCAGTGTGTTTTCAAGTTGCCCCCTTCTTCTTAGCGCACCAGCCCCCGACGACCTCAGCACCCTGCTCCCCGCCGAATCAGGGACGCTCCAGAGAACCATACCTACTTGCCATCACTACCTCCCACACCCACCTACCTACCATAGTTGCATAGCCTTTATTCAAACAAACACATGCCTTCAAGCCAGACCTATTGGCATTGCCAGTTCTTGTTCTCTTGGAATTGTGTCAATTGAGGCATAATAAACAAATTTACAGCATTCTTTTAACACTCTTCATATACTATCTGTACTAACTACCTCGTCACTGAATCTCGCCCATACTGACCATGCCAGCTACATTGAACACTTTGAGCTCTAGAGCAAAACATTGGTTTCAATACACGGGCAATTTGCCATTTTTTGAGACGACTTCAGACAGTGGCGGCTGGCACAGGTAAGCACGGTGAGGCGAGGTGGGAGGGGGGGAATTCGAAAGACGACAGAATAGGCATAATTAAAAAAAAATAATAATACCTATTCCGCCGCGCCTCACCCCCCCGCGCTTACCTGTGCCGGCCGCCACTGAAGTCAGATCTGCATGCTGAACATTAATTGAATGGATGACTTTCACTCCATGAAGATCTGCCTACCCTTTTGCCGAGCAGAACCTGAGAACTACAGAGTGAGAATGTCAGTTCATGCAATCTGCTGGTAATAATCTTGACAGATGTTTAATGACTAAGGTGTCAATCTCCACATATGTATACGCTGGCAGGAGGGCTCGGTGAGATTGTTATTGTTAAGAAGAAATTGCATGGCACACATTTTGCCATTAGTAGGACGTTGCAGTGGTGTTCGTTAGTCAAGGGTATCAATGAATGACAGACTTATAGAGCACGACAGCTAGAACATTCCGACATTGAATGCAGTGCAAAGCCTGGAATACCACTAAGCAAGTATGGATCAATATGCTAGATTTTACATTATTTTAAAAAGGCATTCAGGGAGTTATATGCAAATCGATAGAAATAAAATTCTATGTTTAGCAGCACGGAAAGCAAAGGAGCGCCTGCCATTTCTGGCGCAAAGGGCTTTGGGAAGAGTCAAAAGCCTGCCGCCCTTAGACCTTAAGACTCTCAGGAAACTACAATTGTAATAGCTTCTGCATACAAGCTGCATCTTCTTTCCTTTGAACTCTGTAAGTTTAGACCATTGCCTTAAAACAGCACCTTTTATGGATAGGAAGCCAACATAGGTCCAGTAACCGAGAAGAGATAGAATGGTGCGTAGGTAATTTCTGATTAAGGTGAGGGAACTCGTTCTGGACAATCTGTAGCCAATGAATGGAATATTTGGGCAGACCAGCGTAAAGAGAGTTACCATAATCTAGCCTTCATATGATCACAGCATTAATCACTCTTTTATGCCTAGTGGCAGGTAGAAAGTCACATATTTTTCTAAGCAATGTCAGCAAAGAAAAGCAAGATGCTTGTACAGCTGAGGTATTTGAACTAAAGGAAAGGTCGTTGTAAAATTAGCATATTACCTTCCAGACTTTATACTGTAGTCTGATATTTCTTATGGTGGTCTGTGGCAGGTATGATGAGTATGTCAATTTTAAGTAGTTGTATGTTTTCTTGTGTGGGAGACAAGAGGGCCATACCAGTTTGCTTACATATTTCCCTGACTGGCATATGTGCTCATTGCCCATCAAATTTATATTTGTTTTAAGTAACCAACAGTAGTAAGGGATGTTAGATTCCTCAATCACCAGATGTTGTGTAATTGTGTTGGGTTTACGTTTAGAGTTGTGTCTTAATGTGTGATGTTGACAGATGGTTTGTGGTTTATCTTGGTCAGCAGTGTTGTTGTGGACATGCTGACTCCCAAGTGCATGGCATATCTGTGCTGCATTGTGGACAGTCTGAGAGTTGTGTCTAATGTGTTCTGAAGAAGGTTGTGTTATTGCTCAGTGCTCTTAGGGGTGTCATGACCCATTTATGACATACCATGGCTGTGTTAGGTGTATATGCCATATTCTGTTTTAAGACTACTGTTGGAATAACTCACAGAACATTTCAAGGAAACATGGTGATAGTCTTCACCATCAACGGAAAAACAAAGTACATAGCAGTCATTACCTTAGGAGCCTGCTTTCATTGCTATAAAGGGCAAAGATATTCCAATCACATAGACCAATTGGCATCACAGGGGTAACCTAGACCCCTGCACACCAGAAACATCCTTCCTCTATTAGTCTCCATCTTCATCTCGGCTTGAAATTAGTGAGTATTCAGGAAGGCTGACAACTGAGGGGTTGAAAGAAAACCATCCTCCCTCTGAGGTGATCTCACCCACATGTTTGCCCATCTCTACTGCATTGGAAGTGGTGGGCAGTCCAGACTGAGGACGAAGCAGCTTCCCAGACCCTGTGGCCCAATGGACATCATAAGGATTTGTGGGGCTCTGGGCAAAATATATATTGAGACCCGTTACAACCTTTGTATGAAAAACATACTAAGGGTGACTTGTTAGATGTTTAGTGGACTAGTGCATACTATTGGAATATGTAGCTCCTGCAATTGTAACTTTAATTGCAGAATATTTGTAATCATAAAACTATCCCCATCACTACTGGTGTTCTTGCTGCACAAGTGAAAATCAAAGTGCTGCTCTGTGTATTTTCACCATTCCATTGGTTAAAATCTAATAGTTTTCTCCAAATGTCTCTTCCCCTGCCTTGTCCCTCTTCTACTCTTCATATGTGTGCCCTTCTCTGGCTAGACTGGTACTTGTGACCCTGCTAAGTAAGATAAATTAAACAGGGTAGGATACAGGAGATGGACAGAGATATAAAGATAACAGCATAGCTAGAAGCATGTAGTACAGGGTGACGAGGATAGACACACACATGATGTATACAAATATGTGAAGTAGAGAGTGAAGTACAGGAAACAGAGAAGGGTAAGGTAGCCAGAAGGAAAGATTAAGAGAGGTAGAAAGAACAAGATGTAAGTGGAGAAAGAAAAGTAGAGAAATAGGTAAGGTTTTAGAGTGCTGTAGAGAGAGATGGTGATGGGGAGAAAGGAATGTAGAGAGAGGCAGAGCAGTATATTGCTCTAAAGAGTACGTTTTAGAGATTGCTAATGTAGAAAAAGAGGTGGATTAGATAAAGGTAAATGCAGTAAATAGCAGAGAACTGAAGAAAAACAAAGAAAAGCAAGGTAGAGGGAGAGAATAACATAAGAAGATGCAAAAATAACCTGTTCAGATAAAGAGAGTATTGAGGAAGGAAGAAAGGTAGAGAGAGGGCTGAGGGGTAAAAAGAGAAATGCGGTGTAGAGCCGGAAGAGGAAGGTAAAAGACATCCGTGAAATTAAAAAAGAAAGCTGAGGTGTAAACAGAGGTACAGAGTTCGGAGAGGAAGAGATGGTAAGCTAGGGAGATCTATAAAGAAAGCGGTTGAGAGAGATAGCTGAGGTGGAAAGGTGACTTGAAATGGAGAAAGAGTTCCAGAGAGAAATGTGTTTGTGTTAGAGAGAGACACAAAGAAAGGATTTGATGATAGGGAAAAAGCGGTAGAGGTAGAACAATAGAGCTAGCCAGACAAGAGTAAGATATTTAGAGAGGTGAAGAAAAGGGAACAGAGATAGATCAAGAGAAAAGGGAGGTGGACAAGTGAGATAGTGAACTAATGGTGAGGTAAAATGAAAACGTATGTGTGCTTTATATAGTGAGGCACACATGTAATGTGTGGAATGTTTGGATAAATTAAAACATTTCTCCATGTTAGGGCCTGCTTCAAGGAGGCGTTATTTCTTGACGCCAGGGTCTGGCTATCCTAGTGGATTGGGCTTTGTGCCAAAAACTATGGGTTCTTGCACTAATCTGCCCAAGTTACACCCAAATAAGGCCTCCTTGACGTAAGATATTGTAGCGCAAGACAGAGCACTATTTACGTTGAGAAAAGGGCACTTTCCCAGGGCAAAATACCTTTCACACTGGTTAATACCTATCTTAGCACGTATTTGCACTGCTTTGCGTTTCTTTGCCTTGGTGCAAACCCTTAGCAAATCCGCCCCTAAGTTTCTGTTAAGCATGCTCTGCTGTCAAATTAGGAAAAAAACGTGTTTTTATAAAAGCAACATTATTATGGCCGGAATGTTGAGTGTTTAATCACTTTACAGGGGAGGGGGCATTGAAAGGTGGGGTTTTCTGGGAAATTGTCCAGTTTGCCCATGCCATAAAAAGTCTCTGAAATAGCCTCCTGAATGACTGCCATCTTCAGAAGCATCCCAGACTCCCTTAAAGGCCAATAAAGCTGAAATACAGCCATTGAAGCATATTCTGAAACCAAGTGCTTATCAGGTCTCACATGGAATCCCAGGGAAGGCCCACCAAACATGGGCAAATCCACGTCCCCCCACCATGCTCCCTCAGACACCAATCCCAGATGAACATTCTGCACGCTTGTACATCCAGCCAAGTTCTCCTGCCCCTACATCACAGAGCGCCTCCAAGCTGTTCAGGGCTTCAAATGAAGTGGCATATACAGAACACCAGCACCACAACCTCGGGGTTCTCCCCAGAACAGGAAGGAAAGCACACCTCTGTTTCTCCTCCCATCTGCCCTAATTGAGCCCAAAAACTAAAGCCAAGTTAGGAGCGCTAGCTGCTGAAACATGTGGTGCGCAGAAGGTCGCCAGTTGGAACCCTGACAAGGCTGACTTAGTCTTCCATCCTTCTAAGATAAGTAAATTGAGCACCATTAAAACGCCTGTTATTAATTTTATTCTGCAGCTTCGGACTCTGTCTGAGTTACTGGAGAAATCTTACAAACGCCTGCTGGCCCGTAAATACACGCACCTTGCTTTCTCATTACACTCTTGGAGCAAAGTGACCTTGAGCGCTGGCTCAGTACATTGAAATGTCAGCCAAGTAGAATGCATGATATTAAGGCAGCACATTTGAATAGAAAGTAGTCTCTCGTGCTCTCTGCCTATCAAGCCAAATGCTGCCACCGGTCGGAATCCAGCCGAGATAATGGTCCTCCTGTCTGTACTGCCAAAGCTAATTGTGACCGACTTTAAGGAAGTCTTTCGGACATTCACCACAACATAGCTAAGTCATATGAACGCCACATGTACCATGAGAGAGGTAAGAGCACTCAGAACCGTACATTTCTTACCATTAAGATTCAGTCCTGGCCCAGAGCCCTGTTTTACTGACCCTTAGTTGTAGTGACATAATGCCACCAAGACCTACACAGTAAAAATTGATTTGTTGAAGCAGATAACGTGGAGTTACATGAATGAATTCATGTGTGAAGGGTGTAATTTGGACTGAAGGGTCAAGGAAATCATCACAAACCCCCAAATGTGTATGGATGTATTTCTTACAGTGCTAACATTGTGTTGTATTACACTGCTCAGGTCTTCTTGCATATTTAAGATATACAGGTTTTGCTGAGTTATGGACAAATAGTTTTGCAGGAGTCTTATTTGAAATATAAAACAGTTTGTTTACGGCCTGTAAGAGTCACATGCGAAGATTGGTGACTTCAAGTCCCTCAATCTTCTGAAAATCCGAAAGGCAGAGGGAGAGAAGGGGGCAGCACAATGGCCGTAGTCGCAGGTTGCTCACAATGCAAAGTGAGCGACTTGGCAGTAAAGTGAGAAAAGGCAGTGGCGCCAGCTGCTGGAGGGAAGCTCATAGGTGCCTGAAATGAGGAATGGCAAGGCTGAGGATGGGCTTTGTGTTTGAGATGAGTATGGCTGACTCCAAGGAAGCGCCTCCCAGGAGTCAGAATGATACACTAAAGAGCCAAATAGCCAAGAGCATGAGTTGAGTGATGTTTACTCATCCGAAACCCCAATGATATGTGTTAGAAGAGTAGCAACAAATGTTCTGGTAGATAGCTATGCTGTCAATGCAGACCTAACAAGCATTTGCAATGCAATAGGTCTCGCATTTGTTAAAGTTAGAGCTGTTGGCGTTGAAAATTACAATGCTTTTTACTTTAGTTTTTAGGTCGAGCTTAGCGCAACGTGCATGCGCTGCTCTATGGGGAGGCTTCTTGTAAGCACTCCCAACTTCCTAGAGATTTCTCCGTGTGATTTTGTTCACACCCACACATTTTATTGGCCATTGCGTGTGGCTTTCAAAAATGAAAGCACGCAAATGGCCAAAGGCGGGGGTATGTCCCGCCTTTTCTGTAAACATTCACTCCCATGGCCTATGGGTCTCGGGAGCGAGCAGTGGCGCGGAGTGTGCCCGCTGCATTCCTGGATCAGGTTACTAATTAACCCAGCGCGGTCGTTTTCACTTTCGCGACCGCGCTGGTTTTCAGTTCCAGAAACAAATGTGGGGCTTTCTTGGCGCCTTTATAAGAAGCATTTTGATTTAAAGGTAAGAAGTAAGTAACAGCTTTAGGTCAGGCAGGCACGCGGTTCAGCATCTGCAAATGGTGTTTTTCTTGTTTTCCAAGCAGCGTAAATTAATCATTCTCTGCCCCCAGGCAAACACACGTGGAGCATCTGAGCGCTCAGCAATGCATGCCTCTATTGTGTTGTGCATAGCGCCAGTGCTGACAGTCTTAATCAAATACTTCAGGGCATATGCGCCAACCATGTTTGCATAAGCTGAAGCACGAAAAAACGTCCACATTTGCTTGCTGGCATAGACATTGTCCTGGTTTTTTGAAAGCCACATGCATGAGGTAATAGGGTGATGCGGTCGACTCTTATGGCATTAGCCAACACTAACGTTCAAGACTATATTAATATTTGGAGCTTGTCAGTGAATCTAAAATTGAAACCTTTCTCTTTAATTCAAACTAAAGCTGTATTTTTGTTTTACATATTCATGAATTTCCGCAGAATCTAGTTTTGGAAGATTCCGGTTTGGTAATCACTGTTTTTTTAGGTCTTTGCTAACCTAAGAGGAACAGAGCCTTATGAACTTCCTCGTCATTCTTCCCTCTTCTGTCAGTGACAGCGTTTCCGTGGCTCTGGGGCGGAAGTATGTCACTATCTGAAATTAGCTGTGCTCGGAAGCCACGCCCTGTGCTGAAGTAAAAGTCATGGCTGTGGGTCAGGCACTGTAGCCTTTGAATGCTTTCAGAACTTTGTGAAAACGCCCAGAGCCGCGTGCCACTTGGACACTTTCCTCTATGAATATGTTGCGCCTATTAAAGACAAGCATTGACATAGCCAATAGGTCTCGCCTTTGGGACCTTATAAGTATTTAGTTATGCAGCACAATATCCTTGGTGCAACAACATCAACTGTTGCATGGCTAAACACTTATAAGGTCCCAAAGGCGAGACCTATTGGCTATGCCAATGCTTGTTTTATTTGCAGTGGAGTTATTATATTTGCATAGCACTATTGCCAATGGTATAAAACCAAAAATAAAAAACATTGTCATTTTCAACGCCAACAACGCTAACTTTAACAAATGCGAGACCTATTGCATTGGAAATTCAATCCGTCTCACATTTGTTGGAGTTGGAGTTATTGGCATTATAAATGCCAATGTTTTTTACCTAGCCATGTTACAGAGTGCAGTTCCTTATGTGGCCAAAAGAGGTCCCATGGGACCTCTTTTGCCCACACATAGTACTGCATCCTACAAAGTTGAAGTTATTGGCATTATAAATGGCCATTTTTTTTACCTAGCCATGTTGCAGGGTGCAGTACCATATGTGGCCAAAAGAGGTTGCATGGGACCTCTTTGGCCACATATGATACTGCACCCTGCAAGTTGGAGTTATTGGCATTATAAATGCCAATGTTTTTTACCTAGACATGTTGTAGGGTGCAGTACCATATGTGGCCAAAAGAGGTTGCATGGGACCCTGCAGAAGATATGGTAAACCCACCCTACCCATAATGCATTGCATTCAAAACAGTACCTCGAGTACATTCAAATAGCTATGCCCATATATACAATTAGTAGCCTTGAAATGTGACAAAAGAATTATTATATTAATTCCAGATTAGGTTGTACTCTGTGTGGAGCTGATGAAGGGAAATTTATAGAAGGTCTAACATAAATGTGAGATGTGCTAGTGAGTAAAGTAACCACTATCAGCCTTACTTAGGACTGAGCGTGTGTCCTGCCTGAAGCCCTTTAAGAAAATAGTGCTCTGAGGTTGTAATTAAAACATAGGGAGTAACAACACATGTAACAGGGGGAGTCCTCATGGGAGGTCACAAAAAGAGACAAGTCGGTACTAGGGAGGGACTACTAAGCCTATTGGCCAATGAAAAACCACCATTTACAAAGGACAGGGACAGGAACCAATTAAAAAGATGGGTGGAAAGTGGGCAGAGCATTATGCCCATATCCTGAATACAGCATGTCTCGAAGAACCAGCGCAAGCGCTGCCTAGGCAAGACCTAAAAAGGAACATAGGATTCAATGTTGGAAGCCTAATAGTAATTTTTGCTATAAAATTTTCCCTTCACTATCTTCCACAGAAACTAGATGAATGAAAATGTCCGTTTTTAGGTCTCGCCTGGCGTTAGCAGCGCGCATGCGCTGCTCTCGCCATGCGAGGGCCTTTTGGAATCGATACGGTTTCAGAAGGGTGCTTTAAGCCACGCCCTTCTTTCCAATTGGTTTGCGTCATCGCTTATGTTAAACGACGGCACGTGATTGGCAATTGGGCTTTTTGGTTACCGCCTTGTCCGATTTTAGGACGGCCCATTTCGACTGGCAGACGCCATCTTTGTTTGGCGTGACGTAGGAGGGTGTGCTGGTAGCTAGTTTACTGTCTCCTCATTGGAAATCCTACCCGCTCCTCCCTTGCCTTCCCCCCATCCCAAACCAAACTTCCCAAAGTTGTGCTCTTCATTTTTTCATGGACTTCCAGAGGCGAAGGGTAAAGTTAGCCGCGCCGTAAGTTTAATTGTTTCATCATTCATTCGCCGCATCTTTCACAATTTACTTCTGTCTTGTGTTTTTTTACCTAAGGGCAAAGTTAGCCGCGCCGTAAGTTTCATTGTTTCATCATTCATTCGCCGTATCTTTCACAATTTACTTCCGTCTTCTGTTCTTTTACCTAAGGGCAAAGTTAGCCGCGCCGTAAGTTTAATTGTTTCATCATTCATTCGCCGCATCTTTCACAATTTACTTCCGTCTTCTGTTTTTTTACCTGCAGTTTTCAGCTCTGTCTCTTCTCTCACCCTTTCGCTATCTCCCCGCCCTCCCACCTTCAGCCTCTTCCTCTGCAGTCTCCGCTGGACCCGCCCTCCCTCGCCATTGGTATGCACAGCGCACTCTCTCCCCCTCCCTCCTCCTCGCAGCGCTACACGAAGGTCGGCACCCCGGCTTGGGGCGCACATCAGCCTCGCCCTATTCCAGCACACAGCGGGTTTGCACAGGCGCTGAGACTCTGGTGCAGGGGCCCGGGGTGTCGTGGTTGCACCCCGACGGGGTAGTGGTGCAGATCGACACCATCACGCCGGAGATCAGGGCGCTGTACAACTTTGCTCATGCTGCACCTATATGATTGAAGCTTGCACTACTGCCTGCTTGTGTGCTTCGGTGATGTCTGCACAGCTCCAGCCCGTGCTGTACCGGGTGTGAAGCTTCAAGTGCTGATGCATTGCCTCTACCTGCACAGTGAGAGAGAACTGCGCTGTGCGCTTTGCTTTTTTGGGAGTGGGGGAGGAGGAGGGGTGCGCGCCGGCGTTGGAAGATTGCTCTCCCTCCTTATCCTGCAGCATCTCTGTGTTGAGAGAACCTTTCATTGTTATCATATATTTGCACATGTTCTGTATGTTATTGAAGCTGGCACTGTTTCCTCCGCTGTTCTTGGTGGGTGCTTGTACTGCTGATGTTTGCTCTGTACTGGTGTGGTGGGTACTTGTACTGCTGATGTTTGCTCTGTACTGGTGTACAGGTTCTGTGTGTACTAATTTAGCACTTGTTAGCATCAGTGCTCCAGAGTACTTTGTTTTCTATGTTTACCCACGCTACCCCAGTTTCCGAGAGCAAGGGAAGCTTGTCTGGTTGTCTATGTGTGGTACATCTGTGTGGGAGAGTCTTGCACCGTTGCTCAACATGCCGCCCCTGTTCTTTCTGGAAGCTAGGCTGCACTGCCTCTGTCAGTTTTTAAGGGAAGCCTGCACTGTTGTTACCTGTGTTATACATACTCTTCATGTGCGGGAGGCTTACGCCCCTGTGTTGTATCGGTTCTAAGTTTGGGAGGAAAGCACACAGTGCTGCACGTGATGTCATCTGTTCGCTGCTTCCATAGTTCCAGTTCCATGTATAAGACAAGCAGCACCCGCTACTGTGTAAGCTGAGTGCATAATCTGTCAGAGGGAAGCTTGCACAGCCACTCATTTTGCTGTATCTATTCTGGGTTAAAGGAAGCATGCAGTGCCGCAGGGCCTTTATTTAACTTATATATATGAGGAACTCTTTCCCTCTTTTACATGATGTGTGTTTCAGGGCAGCGTGATATTCTACTGCCTGTTCTATACCTGTTTTCTAAGCCAGTGAAGCTTGCACTGTGCTTGAGCAAGCTTGAACTGCTGCAGCCGGTGCTGTACCTGCCTGGGTATCTAGATAGTCTGTGGGAGGGAAGGCTGCACTACAGCAGCCCAGTCAGCCTATTTTGTGCATAAGGGAGACTTGCCTACTGCTGCACCTCTCGTTTTCTGAGGAAAAACGATAGTGCTGTAGCCCTTGCAGTACTATTTATATGTGTGGGGCAGTGCTTAATTTGTAGAAAAATAATAGCCAGGGCTCTCGTCAGGAGTCCACTGCAGCTTCCACCCCACATTGCCCTGCCATGCTCACTGTGACTTACTTCCAATAAACAGTAGATGTTAAAGCGAGTAGAGCTTTAAGGGGGTATTGATATTACTCTGTGGTAAAGCCGGCAGAGCGTTTTTTTTTACTAAGCAATGGTTTTAGCTTTGGTTACCCCCGATTACACACCTTGCGTGTAGAAGATTTGCTCTCACAGAATCCATATAAGGCATTCTTTACAATGGACTCTATATTGTTTTTGCATCTGTAATTTTGTATATATGTTATTTTAAGGCAGATGGTTGCCTGTGCGAAAGCTTTACACAATACAGTAAGCCTGAGTTTGTTATGGTGACAACACACCAGTGATAAAGGCTGCAGGCCCTCTTGGTTCAGGGGGAAACATTAGATCACATGCCATAGATCTATTCTATTATAAAAAAAACCAACAAAGGCTGTACACCTAACTTTTCGTATAAAAACATGTTAAAGTCGATAGTCTTTTAATAGCTAATTGTCGTTACACCATGTTAGAGCATGTAGATGGGTATTTTGTTACAGGGAAGCAAAAAAATTACCTTCGTAAGTAAGGGGTTTGATGTTAATTAACTCTTTTTCAAACCCTCAGGGTATAACATTTTAACTAAGGTAATCCTTGCTAGATCCTCTTATAAAAACCTGACAGGTTTAGTTATCTGCCAGGCTTGCATATTAAAACAAGTATTTGCAATGCAATAGGTTTCGCATTTATGCGAGTTAAAGCTATTGGCATTGTAAATAACAATGCCTTTTATTTAGGTTTTAAAAACAAAAACAAAAAAAACCCGCATTGTTATTTGCAATGGCATTAGCTCAAACTCGCGTAAATGCGAGACCTATTGCATTGCAAATGCTTGTTTCCAAAGGTAGCAGAACCCTAATTTTCAATGGAACAAGTTTCAAGCCGAGGGTTGTAAAATATTTCTCAGTAGTTCTGGAAAGTTTTTGTGAAATGTATTTTTCACCCTTTTCACAGTATTTACCATGAACCCCTGCCTTTCAGGAAGTACTTCAAAAAGTGACACCTACATTGCTCATAACAAGCCCTGTGCACATGTAAGATCTCAGGCAAATATAGCTTAGTAAAAGTTTCATATTGACCATGGAAGCTGGAGTGGCTACTTATTTGATCTGGGGGGTTTGGAATACCAGACCTCTTGTTCCAAAGAAATCTGCCAAAGAATTTGCAACTGCAGCATACCCCCAAAATATTACCCACAAAACTCTTTGTAAATATAGTTTCATTGAGGACAGCTGTCTGAATGCTTTATAATTCATAGCTCTGCAGGCACCATGGCGCAATTATATTTACAAAGTTAGAGCACAATATCCTTAGTCATAACAATCTACAGCCATGATAAAATGGGCGACCCCTTTGTTACTAGGCCTCCTCTATACGGTGAACATCTTGGTTCCCTTCTTGTGTTCCCTGGTTTGAAGTAGTTAGATCCTCTCTCCATCTGACAAACATCCATTAATCTGACTTTCAGTCACCAACGCAAGCTGGCTTTGGGGCGAATCATGCACCCACTCTCTTGGCACTATGCACAGTGCCATTTTAATGCATGGGCACGCTGGGCAGTTGCTCGGGGGTCCCACGAGCATAGGGGCCCCACGCAGGCCAGAATTTAACACAAATTTTCTGTTAAACATTTTTATTCCTGTGAGTGGTTGTGTAGGCAGGGCCCAGTACACTGTTTTGCCCGGGGGTCTATAATGCTGTTAAGACGGCCCTGACTACGCAGTGCACTTGAGCAGTAAGGAAATTACTGCATTTTATATTGATCTACAAGACAGTGTCTCTGCTGCTGTCACACAACCCTACAAACCTCTGTGTGCACACCTAATGCAATAAGAATTTGTATAGGGATTTATATGATAATTTTAGCATTTAATATAAATTATGATTGCTACTATTACTCACATTAAGAGTACTCAGTTTACCAGTTGATGCGATAAAGGATGGAATTCTGTGTTGGTCCTAACGGCACTCAAACTTAGAATCTGCTATTACAATAAATGTAACCAGCAAGCCTTTAACTCAGTGAGTCTTTTTGCTCCTATTGAAAAGATGAACCAAGTGTTTGGGTAAGATGAGCATACTTCTTGTCAAAGTCTTTACAGTAATTGCAATGTATGTGGTGTAACAAGCATTGGTAACACCAGTATGCCTGGATTTATTTGCCAATGCATGAAACCACAGGTGTTCACAAATGCACACAGACTACTTGTGCCAGGACTCTGTGGAGCCTTCCTTTTTAAGTTGAGCCTAGCAGTGCGCATGCGCTGCTCTGCGAGGCATGCTGTATCTCCTCTATGGACATTGATACCACCCCTCGCTTCCCATTAGTTCCTTTGTGTCCTTGTCTAAACTTCCTTCCTTTCTGTGGCTAATTTTCACATTTGTCCCTCCTTTCGGTGGTTGGTTCCTGTCCGTGGCAACTGGCCCTCTTACATGTATAATTGCTCTTCTATTTCGTTACATTTTTGCACTTCTTTTTCTGTTTCCTTGGGAAGGCTCTCCTCACGCACAGCACAATCTCCGTCGCTGCTTCATCTCCTCTCCCTCCCTTTCATAAAGCTTCTCCCCCCACTCCGTGCCACTGTTGGGGACAGGAGATGGACTGTAGGAGTGGGGCGCTCAGCTTCATGTTTGTTAGAGTATTCCCAGGTAGCGTATTATGCGTGTGTAAGTTAGTTACGGTGCACTTTTTTTTTTAGATTGCAGCATGTGCGCAATATGAGGCTCTTAACAAAAGGTTTCTATTCCACCAGTTTTGTCCAGGTGCGTACTAGTTTACACAGTGTGCACACTAGTGTGTGTAAGGGCTCTGAAACCGTGCAGTACTCTTTATAACAGTACTTTGTGCAAGACTGACCTTGTGAAACATACGTCTGCAGCCATTAGGCTTGTATTCCTGTTTCTTTTTGCCACCTCTTCCCCCTGCTCGTAATTCAATTTGGTACGTTCTGGGTTTCCTCTACAATGCCTTATGCTAATTGAGTGACATCAGCACTACATACACATTGATTGGCTGCTGATTGAATTACACCCTGGCAGCAAGGTCGGGGAAGAATGCGCAAGGAGCTCTATGGAGAGAGCACGACTCCATGGTAGGCACCCCTCTCAGCAGCATTCTCTAGAAGCTTTCCTCATGTATGTACATATTATTAATTTATTTTTGTATTGCTGCATGGCTGACTGGACTGTGAAGAGCATGCTGCTGCAGCATTGATTGATTTGCACAAAGCTCGCCTCCTGGTGTAATAGCGTTACCAGACAGCCGACATAAAGCACAGTGAGGCGCTATGAAACTAAGTGGTGTTTTAGCATTTCTTTAGCATCTAATACAGTGAGCCTCGGGAGAGCACCTTGGCAGCACAGCACACATATTTCACATGTATTTCATTGCTACACAATTCGTTTTAGTCAGAAATGACGCAGTTAGATAACTGTGGCACATGTAGTGTCGGCGCCACCCGGCCCGCACTATACAATATACCTATCTGCAGGCACCCCGAGGGCGGGCTCGCCCGAGGGTATAAATAAAGGAGCTCAAGACCGCTCGGGGTCTTGGCTCGTAAAATATCACTAAGTGTGTGTGTCCCCTTTGTGCGCTCTTCAAGCCTAAGGCCTAGCCTTGACCCGAGCGTGAAGTCAGACAGGCCTGACTTCTACATTGGCGACGAGGCGGGTCCCACCCATGCCTCTGCCGCGCCTCACCTCGTCCGGCGTGCCCCTGGCGACCCGGACCCCAGCGTGTGGCCGCCGCCGTGGTGTCCTCTGCCGCGGTGCAGCCAGCGGGTGCCCACTCCGCGACGACTCCAGCGAGCGCGTCCAGGCGGGAGCCCACCCCGCGAAGAATCAGGCGGAGGCTGCTTGGCGGGTGCCCACCCCGCGAGACACAGCAGCGGAGTGCCGAATCAGCCTCAGGGGCCCAGCCGGAGAGGTGGTGAAGCGTGGCCAGCATCTGCGCTGCGTGCAAGGTGAGAAATAGCCTGCACGCGCGCGCACGTCTGCATCGGCCCGGGCCAGCGCTCCTACTGACACGGCTCAGAGAGAGCGAGGGAGCCCCTTTTGCCCGTCCCGCGTGAAGCCCGGGGACAAGTGACTGTGAGCCAGCACCATCAAGCACTGGCACAGCCAAATCTAAGTCCAGGCAGCGTGAGCTAGCACCATCAAGCACTGGCACATACAACATTGGAGCAAAGGCAACACAGTGCCATAAACAAGCAGTGGCAACTGCAAGAGTGCCACCACCACTTTGAGGCCAGCAGCTCCCGCACAGACGCAGGCAAGTGCACGCAAGCACAGAACACGTGCACAGGGGGGTCTTCACGTGCACCGCACCCGGCCCCACCCCAGTACACGCAATGCCAGACACGCCCAGAGACACTGCCCGACAGCGTGGTTCCTGCCAAAGCAAGCCTGGTTCACGGCGTTACTGCGCAGAAGCGGGACACAAGGCCACGCACCGACTGTGCGTGCCACCATGAGTGTCCAGAACCCAGATGGGGCTGGTGCCCCTACACCGCCGCCGCAGCAGGCCCCGCTACCAGCACCCCAGCATGCGCCACCACGGCCGGGACATACCACAGCTGGCCCCCTGCCACCTTTCAGTGAACTGGCGGACCCTGCCACAGCTGCAGCACGATGGAAATCGTGGATTGGTCGACTGGACCATTACTTTGTGGGTATGAGAGAGACGGATGGCAGGGTGAAGAGGTCACTCCTTATGTGCTACGGAGGTGGAGAGCTATACGATCTGTTCGAGACCTTGCCGAACATGGGGGCCGACGACAACTACGAGGAGGCGGTGGCAGCCTTAAACAGGCACTTTGACCCTCAGATCAATCCTGATTTTGAGCGGTTCAAGCTCCGCCAGGTGAGACAAGGAAAGGCAGAGACAATCAACGTCTTTTATGCCCGGCTCCGGAAGTTGGCGAGTTCGTGCACACTGTATGACCAGAGGGAAGAGATCAGGGCGCAAGTCATACAAGGGTGCCGATCAGTGACACTTCGCCGCCTGATACTCAGGAAACCGGGCATAACCCTGGATGAAATTCTGGTCCTCGCAAGGTCGCATGAGCTATCTAACGCCCGGGCGGACGAGATGGAAGTGGCCCTCAACCGGCAAGTATCCCTGGCAGGGGCCTCTCGACCCCCAGTGATCAAAGAGGAAAGGGTCGACGCTATTCAACGACGACCAGCAACGCCCAAAGGAGGTTGGAAGCAGGCGCTGAAGACCGCATGTGGGAACTGCGGTCTGGAACATCCACCGTCTGGTCAATGCTTCGCCAGAGGGAAAACCTGCTCGAAATGTGGGAGGCTCAACCACTTCGCGAAAGTATGTCGAGGAGGCCGGCCCAGGATCAACAACGCAGGACAACGTGGATTGTCGACCTCAGTCAGACAGCTGACGCTGGAGGATCCGCTGGAACAAACGGACACCACCCCACCAGGGTATGGCCTTGGAGCAGATGATGACGACATATTCGTAGTGTCGTTCGTGAGCCGCGATGGGCCAAAACGGCGACCTCCACCCATGTGCTCAATCACAGTGGCAGGCTCCTCAGTCCAAGCACTTACAGACACAGGGGCATCCGTGAATGTCATGGACAGCGACCAGTATGAGCAACTGTCCCCGAAACCACCGCTCACGCCATCTAGAGCCAGAATCTACACGTACGGGGGAACGGAGCCACTTCCCTTATGGGGCATGATGGAAGTCGAGGTAGCCAGCGAAGGACGCCACATTCACACTCGGTTCCACGTCACGGAAGGGAAACGAGGGACCCTTCTGAGCTGCCACACAGCTGAGGATTTGGAGCTGGTCTTTTTTGCCAACCAAGTTCACGACCTGCATGCTCGCAACATCCTCAACGAATTTCCCATGTTGTTTGAAGGGCTTGGGTGTCTCAAGGGGAAACAATTCAAATTGCATGTTGACCGACAGTCAAGCCCACGGCCCTGAGGCACAGGAGGGTGCCATTTCACCTACATCCCCAGATGGAAGAAGAGCTGCAGAAGCTGGAAAAACTGGGAGTGATTGAGAAGGTATCGGGACCTACCCCATGGGTGTCCCCCTTGGTTGTTGCCCCTAAGCCAAAGCAACCTGGAGCCATTCGACTGTGCGTCGACATGCGCCTTCCAAACCAAGCGGTGAAGTGAAAGAGGCACATCACGCCCACCATGGACGACATTGTCGCAGACCTCAACGGGGCCAGATGGTTCAGCAAACTGGATCTCAATGCTGGTTACCACCAGTTGGAACTACACCCGGAGAGCAGAAATATAACAACCTTCTCCACACATGTGGGATTACGCCGGTACAAAAGGCTAAGTTTCGGCGTGTCGTCTGCCGCTGAGGTGTTTCAGAATGCCATCAGAGAGACACTCACGGGACTGCAAGGTGTCATCAACCTAAGCGATGACATTTTGGTGTACTCCAAGACACTCGAAGAGCACCACGGACACCTGCGGAGCACTCTCCAGTGACTCGCTGACAATGGGCTGACGCTCCACAAAGCCAAGTGCTTGTTCTATCAAGAATCTCTTGAATTCTTCGGATACATCGTCTCGCGAGATGGACTCCAAGTCGACCTGAAGAAAGCTGCGGCCATACGTGCCGCCCGAGACCCACATCGCCAACAGAGGTACGCAGCTTTCTGGGCATGGCCACTCATTGTGGCCGATTTATTCCTAATCTGGCCTCTCTGTCTGAGCCCTTACGCAACCTCACGAAGTCCGGGAAACTGTGGAAGTGGTCGGTAGACGAAGACACGGCGTTTCACGCTGTGAAAGAGGCGCTCATGGACAAGAAAGTCATGGCGTATTTCCAGCCCAGCCGACGCACGGAGGTAGTGGTCGATGCCAGCCCAGTTGGGCTAGGAGCGGTGCTCCTACAGGAAACGGCAGCAAAGGATTGGGTCCCGGTGGCCTACTCCAGCAGAGCTCTAACAGCAACGGAGATGAGGTATGCTCAGATAGAGCGCGAAGCACTGGCAATAAAGTGGGCATGTCACCATTTTCATCTTTACCTCTATGGGCACGAGTTTCGTGTAGTCACGGACCACAAACCACTAATCCCTCTCTTCGCAGGTACCCACAGACTGGCTCCCCCGCGGATCGAGAGATGGGCCGTACAACTACAAGCCTACCGTTTTGAGGTGGTGTTTCGCCCAGGAGTCAATAACCCCGTGGACTTCCTGTCCCGTCATCCTGTCACAGGTGCCCCACCAGAGCGTCTAGTGGACGAAGACAACACGGAAGAATTCATACGAATGGTCTCTCAGGAGGCATGCCCGAATGCACTCACTCTGGAAGACATCGGAAATGCCACGGAAGCCGACGAAGGCCTGTCCAAAGTCAAGGCAACACTGTCTGACCGGAGTTGGCAGTACTTTCTTGATGGCACGCGAGCCCTCACAGATGGGGAGAGAATGGCATGCCAGCAGCTCTGGAGAGTTTGCAGCAAACTAAGCGAAGGCCTGCATGGGGTGGTTCTGTGCGGCACCACTCTGGTGATACCTCGGAGCCTCCAGAAGAGAGTGGTCGACCTAGCACATCAGGGACATCAGGGGATCGCCAAGACCAAGGCCCGTCTCAGGAATAAAGTGTGGTTCCCGGGCATGGATGCGATGGTCGAGGAAATCTTTTGCACGTGCCACCTGTGCAACATCACCAGCGCCGATCAGGCCCCTCACCCAGTCATCACTGAAGCACCGTGTTTGGAGCCGTGGACTCAGGTCAGTCTCGACTTTGGGTCGTTCCCGGATGGACGGAGCACACTTGTCCTAATTGACTCTCACTTCAAGTTCCCAGTGGTGGAGGTAGTCTCGTCGACAGCTTTCCCCCAAGTCAAGGCCACACTGGACCGCATTTTTGCAATGATGGGACTCCCGGAGGAGATCAAGTCGGACAACGGGCCACCCTTCCAAGGGAGAGAGTTCCAGGAGTACTTGTCATCTCTCGCCATCCGGCACTGCAAAATCACGCCGCAGTGGCCCCAAGCGAACGGAGAGGTAGAGCGCTTTATGCGCACCCTGAACAGGGCTCTCAGGATCGGCGTGGAAAAGGGGGACGACGCAGAACACTGTTTGCAACAGTTCCTAAGTGCATACCGCCAGACACCACATTGCACAACGAAATGTGCGCCCGCACACCTGCTGTTCCGAAAGGTACCTCGAGATAGCATCCCCACAGACCCGTCGCGGAGCCCACCGCGTCTGGATCTGGCTGCGACTCAATCTCGAAGACAGGCAACCAACGACAAAGCCAGCCAAGTCCGGCGGGCGAAGGCGGCGGACATACAAGTGGGGGACAGAGTCATTGTGAAAGATCGGTACCCTGGATGGAAGTATCGTACCCCTTATGAGCCTGAAGTGTGGGAGGTCACTACGGTGCACGGGACCATGGTGTCATGAAAATATGGGACCAGAGTGGTGACGCGCAACATATCGTGGTTCAAGAAGGTGGATACAGGGCCTCAAGTGGATGATGGCGAGGCCGAACCAGAAGAATGGAGTGAAGGATTGGCCTCACCCGGCACCTCACGGAGCGACTGTGGCGTGGCGCCGCCTCGCTCAGCGGAAGGGGAAACACCGGCTGGTGTTACTTCAACAACATCAAGTGTGAGTTTAGCTTCACCGGAGAATGGCGCTGAAGGGACACAAACTGATAACAACTCCCGAAGCCAGAGGTATGGTCTTCGGCCGAATCCTGTCCCCAGCCAAAGACTCCGAGACTTTGTGTGCCATACCCATGGGTGGTAATTAGTGAACGTTATATTGATGCAGTATCTAAAAGATTGGAGGGATATAGTGTCGGCGCCACCCGGCCAGCACTATACAGTGTAGCTATCTGCATGCACCCCGAGGGCGGGCTCGCCCGAGGGTATAAATAAAGGAGCTCAAGACCGCTCGGGGTCTTGGCTCGTAAAATATCACTAAGTGTGTGTGTCCCCTTTGTGCGCTCTTCAAGCCTAAGGCCTAGCCTTGACCCGAGCGTGAAGTCAGCCAGGCCTGACTTCTACAGCACACACCTTCGGCCAGGTTTTGTTTAACAGTCGCACCTCATTAGAAGCCGAGCGTCGGAGTCAGGACTTTTTAAGACTCCTCGCGTTTCAAGTGAAGGTGAAAGTACAACCTGCAATAGTTATCTTTAGTCTATTCAGGCACAGGGCTTCCCCGGCTTTTTCCATTTCTACCATGTGTAATCCCCTTCAGATTCGTCCCTCCTGCTCTCTGATTAAAAGAAACTACAGGAACAAAGTGGGACATTAGGAAATCAGGTAGTGCTCATGAATGTTCTTTCCAGCACTTGATATCTAGCTTTCCTATTGAGTTCCTATTTAACGTTAACCCTCTTGTGTTTTTAGGTCTCGCGCCTAGCGTTGCAGTGCGCAGCACTGCTCGCGCAGCGCGAGACTTCTAGAAAGGGCTTCTGAAAACGACCCACACGCTCGTGCGTGTGGTTTTGTTTTCAGAAGCCCACATTGGCTGGTGCGTCCATTTTTTTTATGGGGTCGGCACGCTATTGGTCAAAGGCGGGCGCATGTCCCGCCTTTGCCGCGCCCATTCCCGACGGTGGCCAGAACGCGCAGCAGCGCGCGTTCGTCTGCTGCCGCTGCCGCGCTCCCTCCCCCCCGCTCCTCTGTGGTGCGCGCGCACCACTGGCTTTTATTTATTTAAAGGAAGAAGCAGAAGCACGAAAGTAAAGTCCTCTGCAGTGCTGTCGCCCCTCAAGGTAACTAACGCGCACTGCTGCCAGCCAGATGCACCCCAGGCTTTGCCAGCGTTGCTGCCACAAGCGTGCAGCGTAAAGAAACCCGAGCCGCCGCCGGACACACTGTGCTGCCGAATGCTGATAGTTGTGGCAATCTGGCATCCCCTCTTTCCTGGTGACGCCCCGGAGGGATTTCCATAGAACAATCCCCAATGACTTATGATTCATTTATTAACATGCAGCGAATATTATATGTTTGCTTTAGCCGGCAGAATAAATGTTTTTCTAAGCTCTCCCAGCTAGTCCAATTATAGTTGCAAAATCGTCTTTAATAAACATCACGTGAAGTTTGTTACTCGGTCCCTGTTGCCAACCATGGTGAGTGCCCCTGTGCCGCTAAGCTGCAAAGACTCTGTAATTAAGTAAGGCCTTAGCCGATGGCATTAAATTATCAGCTCCAGTCACCCCTACGTAGAGTGCCAGCATCTTCAAATAGAACAGAGAGTCATTTATGTTTCCAGCCAGCGCTTAAGCCCTTTCCTCCAGTGCATCAGGAGTCTCACGTAGAAGCACGCGGCCTGCGTTTGCTCTGGAACCCGATGTGTTCCTAGACTAAGAGACATGTGCGCACTCAGGTCTCCCTTGGCCTGGCAGCCCAGATGAGAAACCGGTAATACCCAGTGGGTTACCATCATATTCTGTAAGTTTCCCTAGCATGAGATACGTCACGTTTTCTTTACTAGTTTTATATTTGTATCTGTCATTTGGCATTCCCGAGCCGTGGAATGGAAGGCGCAGCCCACAAACACGCTGTTAACAAAATAGTGAACGGGTCCGGGGCGATGGGGCTGAAAGAAAGGCTCTTTATCACGGTAGTTGTTGATGGGACGCGCTGTGCTAAGGAAGAGCACGTCACCACACGTGGGATGTGCCACCGCATAGCATGCTAGATGGCGCTACAAGAGAGAGAGGCTCTTGAGGGCATGGGACGAATGGAGCTGGCACAGTGCGCACACGCAGGAAACCGCTAGGCTGCTGCACACAGGGAAAGCTCTCCAGCGCTTACTACTTCTCTGCGCTAGGGAAGGACATGACATCTGGGTGAGATGAAGCTGCCTAGGAGAAAATGCTCTCCAGCACTTATTACTTGTGTGCGCTACACTGTGCTTGTGTGCGCTACACTGTGCTAGGAAAGGACACGGCATCTGGGTGAGATGAAGCTCCTAGGAGGTAAAGCTCTCCACCGCTTACTACTACTTTGTGCTGCCCTGTGCTAGGAAAGGACACGACATCTGGGGGAGATGAAGCTGCCTAGGGGAAAGCTTTCCAGCGCTTACTACTTGTGTGCGCTACACTGTACTAGAGAAGGATACGACATGTGGGTGAGATGAAGCTCCTAGGAGGAAAGCTGTCCAGCGCTTAATACTTGTGTGTACTGCACTGCTAGGGAAGGCCACGACATGTGGGTGAGATGAAGCTGCCTAGGAGGGAAAGCTCCTCAGCACTTACAACTTCTGTGCCTGCAGCACGTCATCGGTGACAATTTCTGCCAGCCCCGGACTATTTACCGAAAGGTGCACGCGTGACCTATGACCACTGTAATGATAACTATTGTATATAGCGCTTGATGCTGCCCTTCTAATTTTTATAAGCGCTTTAAACAACAGGTGTTAGTAGTAGTTAATGTAATGTTATTCAGTGCACCGATTGGTAACTCTCGACTTCATATAGCGCCGCATTACTTCGCTTATGGAGTTCAGTGCACCGAGGTGTCCTGGCAGCTAGGCGCATCAAGCACTCCCTCACCACAACCGTGACATGATCCGACCCTGCTGCGTGTCACACACTAAAGAGGGTTGCAGGAGAGGCCATACATGAAAGGTCACTGTACCGGAGGTGCGCCGTGGGGGCAGGTTAGGGGAGGGTCACAGGGCGAACAGGTCACATACCAACCACTTCTGTGTCCGCGCTGACCCGGCCCAGTCACACTTTTCAAGCTACTTACTCGACCAATTAGAGTGAGCTAAGCGTGCGCAGTGAGTCACAGCAGTGGGAGCGGAACCAAAACTACAACTCCCAGAGTGCCTCACTGATTAAATGAAACCCATTACTGGAAGCTTAGACGCAACTAGTCGCCATAAGATTACCCGAGGGAAGTGTGCACGTGAAGGTGTCGCACACAGTAAAGATCACTTCTACGATAGGCACAAAGGGAAGTTAGACAGTAAAGGACACTTTCGTGTCATTTCAGGATAGATGCGAAGCAGGGCTTTAAGTGGGATGAAAAAACTGGGGGGTCTCTCAAAGGGGTGTGGCCAATGTAAGTAGGGGCGTGGCTTAAAAACACCTAAGCTAAAAATCTGTGCTTAGCATAGAGTGCCGCCAGATTTGTATTTTGCTGTTTGTCATTGCACCCAGCTATATGATACAAGTAACATCATACCTACAACAAGTCAGGACTATTTGCTCCCTCCCTCCGCTGACGCTCAGTGTTTACATTTTATATTGAGCCTTTTTTGTCATTAAAATGCGTACAACATCCATGTCTCAGGCACGTTCAAGACATAGGAGACAACATCACGGCACACACTCCCTGCCTCTCCCTTTTGCTGTCCATGTTGTTACAGTGAAGTTGTGCCTTGCATATAACCAAAATAAACATAACATGGAGAGAATGGAGGAATTTTCATTTGTGAAAGTGGACTCTACTGCTCCATGAATCGCTGCTGCTCCGCACCACACAATAAATGCGGCCACTGTACAATGTCGGCAACAAAAGGCAGAACGACTTCTCCTTTAAGCGTTGTGAGTCTGTGCTGATTCTTTGACCTTGGCTTCAATCAACATGAAAGCGTTTGCACAATGTAAGAAGCCACTTTTTTACAGTTAGATGTCTTCGCAGTACTGAATTAATCAACAAAACAATGACGTGTCAATCTTTAAAGCCATATTTGAGGCTGTTTATACTGAAAACAGTTTAAGCTTGGTCTTCGCTATTCCACAATCCTGTTTTCTGTCTCACAAGTGCCGGGTTGTGTGCCAGACCTCCAATGCCTACAAAGGCCCACGTAATTGGGCTGAATACAGAAAACATATTATTTGTGAGGTGTTACCTGATGGCAACGAAGCTATGCCTTCTCCGCAAATATAAATGTCTACTTCTTTCCATAGCGCCTATTGCCAATATTTAGCGGGTTCCCCAGCACGTCTACTTTCTGTCTGATTAAGGGGCTTTGGAAAGCGAGTGATTTTCCAAAGATCACACTTTGATACAATGGGAAAGCTGTAACTGGAACCGTAAGAATAAGCTCAACTCGACTGCAAGTAATAGCTTACTCCATGCAACAATCACTTCCAAACGTCACAGAGAATCAGGGCTTTAATTTGTGCTTCACAGAATAAGTTACCCATGATGCTGTACGTCAAACAGATGAATTATGCCGTTACATATTTTGATGAAAAAGGGGCTTTTCATTTGCAGGCAAGGCCACAGGAAACAATTAAACAAGCACCGATTCCAAGTAAAACATTAAAATACAGGTAATGCACGTTAAAACTTAGTTTTATCCCCTTAGACAAAGCGAAGTGTGACATATGCCTTTAGTTTCGAAAAGAATACTAAACTGGCAACAACTCTGAACAAACTCTCACACCTCTCCCCTACTCAACCTTGTGCCCTGAAAAAACAGTTAATATTGCAAAGCAGGAAGTAGGTTTTAGACAGCACTTAGTTTTCTCAAAATGTGGATTGAAATTTGGGCTGCACCTACATATCATGTCGAGCACATCTATTTTGAGGTACTCCTGCTGAAATGATTTCTGCGAATCCCCAGTTATAGCCCTTCCTGAACGCAATTGCAATATCTGTGAGCTGCATCTCAGTTCGCCACAGCTAATATAAAATGAAACGCCTCCAGGCATCTGGCTTTTGCAAGAACTCAAGAGCACTGGAATATTTGGAGCAAGTGCCTAGGCCCAGCACCCCCACCCCCTCTTGTCTAACTAATCCCCCGACCAGTCTAGGCACTTTCAGACCGGCTCCTTTTGTCTGAGGAGCCCGCCTCGCTTTTCGTTTCAGCTCCTTTACTCGCCTCTCTCCCACTTTCAGCTTCTGCCAAGCTTTTTCCTTCTGCTCCTTCTCTTGCGCATTTAACTGCTCCATCTCACACCTCTTTTCCGTCTTTCACTCTTGCTTTGACCCCTTTGAGTCTCTTTTTTACTCTTGCCTCTCATCTGCTCCTTTTCCACATTTTTCTCTACCCCCTTGAGCCTCTTTTTCACTTTTTAGGTCGAGCCTGGGAAGCGCATGCGCTTCTCTGCGAGCCATGCTTTATGAACTTGAAGCCCCGCCCACTCCGCCCATATTTGTCATTGGCTTGTTCCATTGTCCTTCCTAAATGCTGGCTTCTAATTCGTTAATAGGCTTGTTAGTCCCTCCTTAGTACTGCCTTGTCTTCATTTGTAACCTCCCATGAGGCCCTTTTACTTCGATTGTTGTACATTAAGTCTTATTTACTCTGTAAGCACTATTTTCTTTAATGGTTTCTCCTACTGCAGGCACTACATGCTTTCCTGCAACATTCAGCGTGCCATGCACGGTTTCACAGGGAGCTTTACAAAAAAATAAAAAATTGTTTGTCAACTTGACAAACAAATGCTTTTGGGTAAAAGTGCCCCATGCCGCACATTCACTTTGATAGCGGCCGCGGACATTTCTTTTAGGCACGGCTCGTCTTAAGAAAGTGGTGTGGCCTCCATTAACGTGAAAGCCAGCATGGGGCGCTTGTAAACAACAAGCATTTGCAATACAATATGTCTCGCATTTTAGAAATTTTGACCTATTGGTATTGTAAATGACAATGCCTTTTATTATTGCAGGTTTTAAAACACAAAATAAAAGGCATTGTCATTTGCAATACCAATAGCTCAAAATCTCGTTTACAATAGCGATCGCTTTCGCGATCGCTTTCACTGCCGCTTGTTTTTTTTTCACCAACATTGCAATAGATGTCGAGTGGATAATGAAATGATGTGTGGAATGCCGGAGTTTATCTCAACCACTTTTAATTACTCTGGGACCGGATTTTGATCCCCAGTCACCACTGACTTGAACCCTGAGACTGATGGACCCCCAAACAGCACATTCTGACTTCGCTAGATTGTATCCTTGATGTATTTGCCGTACGTTGTGGGGTTTGGGAATTGTTTTAGCATTTTTCGTGTTGGAAACACCGCCGCTGACGCTACAGCTGGTAGACTCTGATATAGTGAGCACCTGAACTTTCAGATTTGCATTTCAAGTCTACAGCAACCATAAAATAAAATGCTTCATAATTTGGAACACATCACTAACAAGGAATGCATTCTAGACGTTAATGTAAATGATAGTGACATACTTGAAGTTGGAGTCTAACCGCACGCGTAACCAATATACTCGTAATTACGTTATTTTCCTAATTAAGGGGCAGTTGTTGGTACCGAAATTAGAAAGATCCCCAGAACCCAAGAATGCTCCCAAAAAAACAATCACTTACCTTCCCGGACGCCTTAGTTTTATCTCTGGGTGCAGAGTGACAAGCGTTATTCCACGTCCTTTTTGATGTCTATGGCGATAACGGTGAGCGCGTGTGCTGTTCTCGTGAGTCTTACCGCTCATGAACATCAAAGAGGTACGATGAATGCCCGGTGTGACGTAATTCCAGGCGTGACTTCTACGGAGCGTTTCGTCATTGCGTTACAGCTTGACTTGAATTGTGTGACATCACAATGCTCGCTAGGGCGCCCTAGCTCCGGACCGGAAGAAGCAGTGCTCCCCTAAGGTCTCACCATGAGCTGCCCTGGCGGGCTGCCCCTCGTGCTTCTGGTCCTCCTGTCTGCCCCTCCGTGCCATGGGGCCACCAAGTTCAGCTCTCCACGAGTGCTGCTGCCCTACTGCAAGGAAGTGCGGGTCAGCATTATCCTCCGTGCCGGGAGCGCCTGCTACAGCTGGTGAGTGCCAGAAAGGGGCGGACGCGCTGATACATTATTAAGGGGGTCGGCAAGGCTAATTAATCGGAAGGAGTTTCAAAAGACTTAAAAGTGACGACGTCACTGTTGACAGGGGTGCGGTATACGGGAAGCATATAGACTAGTAAAACATTACCTACCAAACACGAAAAGTGGATCATCTACAAAAACATGCTTTTGCGGCTATATAAACAGGGCATGAATAATGTACTTTTATTGGAGGTCAACTCGAAGGTGTTCGTTCATAAAAGGAAATTAGAGCACTGAATGGGAAGGTATACAGCATCACTCAGCACCACCACCACAGCATCACTCAGCACCACCACAGCATCACTCAGCACCACCACTCAGCACCACCACTCGGCACCACCACAGCACCACTCAGCACCACCACAGCACCACTCAGCACCACCACAGCACCACTCAGCACCACCACACCACCACTCAGCACCACCACTCAGCACCATCACACCACCACTCAGCACCACCACAGCATCACTCAGCATCACTCAGCACCACCACAGCATCACTCAGCATCACTCAGCACCACCACACCACCACTCAGCACCACCACCACAGCACCACCACCACAGCACCACTCAGCACCACCACAGAAACCACTCAGCACCACCACAGAAACCACTCAGCACCACCACAGAAACCACTCAGCACCACCACAGCAACCACTCAGCACCACCACAGCATACCTCAGCACGACCACAGCATACCTCAGCACCACCACAGCATCACTCAGCACCACCACAGCATCACTCAGCACCACCACAGCATCACTCAGCACCACCACAGCATCACTCAGCACCACCACACCATCACTCAGCACCACCACACCACCACTTAGCACCACCACTCAGCACCACTCAGCACCACTCAGCACCACTCAGCACCACTAAGCACCACCACAGCATCACTAAGCACCACCACAGCATCACTCGGCACCACCACACCGCACCACCACATGTAACACTGCTGGGTGTTGCATTATTTAGCAATGCCAGTAGCTCAAACTTTAATAATGCGAGACCTATTGCATTGCAAATGCTTGTTTATCCTTTGCGAAAAGCCGAGTTTAGTCACGGAAGCAGAGGCCCGAATAACATTCACGCTGCCTGCTGCTGCTGCTTCAATAGTAGCAGTCTTCATGCTGCTATCTTACTGTATAGGGCAGCTAAACCCCCCTCTAATTAATTGCGTGCGACTAAAAAAAGATACTAACTGGGACTATCGTAAAAACAAACTGGGTTTTATGAACTGCCTCAAGACCCCAATTTGATTTACCAAATAATCTGAGATTAATGTTATTTTGTACTTCCCTTTTTGCCATTAATAGTCAACCAGCCTCTCATCTCTTCCATTCTTTCTTCCCGTCTCAACCTTTCGTGTAACCCAAGATACAAAAAGCGCAAATTGAAGAAATATTCTGCAATTGGGCATTTGTACACACAGCCTCATTAGGAAAATTGATTCAGCATTGCCTGGCAGTAAAACATTAAAACCTCATGGTGGCCCCAATTATGTAAATACAGCACAAGTGACTATCATTAACAGTATTACTGGCTTGGCCATTTCTGCGGTATTTATTGGTGATTTTTATAATCTGGGCCGGTATTAGTACTACCAACTGCCCCCCGTAACCTTTGGGACTTCTGTGTTCTGTATGCGTTGAACGCTGCAAATCTGCCAAGTGCAGAAATGTGCATGTCTTTCTGAATCTGCCCTGTCACCTTTCTCCTTCAACTCTCTAACTCTCGCTTTCTTCCATTCATTATACAAATGCAAAAACAGCACACACTTGATTTGCTTCAGTTTTTGTAGAAGTGAAGATTCATGGATTATGCGCCCATGTTGTTCTTTAAGAATGTGCACAAATGTGTCTACATTTATAGCTGTTGCATTGAAGGGGCCATATAGAACTCCAGCCTGGCAGCAGTCTTGCAACTGATGCTGGTGTCTCTTCATTACCAAGGATTTATTACCACACTGGGATTATCCAGGTGGTCCGATGGATGACTCAATTGTCTTTTTGTGAAGCTATCCCAGTTCAACCAGGAAAGTCTATCTATCTCGCACTTCCAACCCTCTCATCTCTCCCCCACACCTCCACTTCCCCTGTCATATCTCTCTCTCTCTCACACTCCCACTGCCCCCCCATCTCGCACTCCCACTGCCCCTCTCATCCCTCCCTCACACACTCTGTCCCCTGTGTACTACCTGCTCACACATGCTGCCTTCCTCAACACCACTCTACTCTACGCCACTGCACTCTATGCCACTGCACTCTATGCCACTCAATGCTGCATCACTCCACTCTATGCTACTCTAATCTATTCTGCACCACTGCACTCCTCACCACTGCATTCTACACAACTATACGCCACTCTACTGTACATCTCTGCACTATACCCTGCACCACTCTACTCTACCCTGCATCACTCCACTCTACGCAACCTCACTCTACTCTGAAGCAGTCTACCCTATGCCACTGCACTCTACATCACTCTATTCCACTTTGCGACACTCCACTCTATGCCACTGCACTCTATGCCACTACAATCTACTCTACACCACTCTACTCAACGTCACTGCACTCTATGCCAATGACTCGACACCACTTCACCCAAAACCACTGCACTCTACGCCAATCTACTCTGTACCAGTGTAGTTTACGCCACTTCACTCTAGTCCAATCTACTCTGACACTCCACTTTATGATGCTCTACTCCATTAAACTTGACTCCACTCTACTTTATGCCACTCCACTCTACTCCACTCTATGCCACTCTATGACTCTACTCCACTCTGTTCCACTCTACGCAACTCCCTCTATTCCGCTCCATGCCACTTTACTCCACTCTATTCTACAACACACTACTCCACTCTTCTCTACTCCAGTGCATCACCTGAGCATCAACTCCGCACCAGCACACCACCACCTCAGCATCACTCAGCACCACCTCAGTCTGCCCTCGGAATCTGGCATCTGTTGATTCTCCCTTAGTGTCTGTCTGCTTCTCGTGTTGTAATTCAGGTACTATTTCCCAACCTCCACCCCCCGCCCATCCCCATAACAAAAAAAAAGCTATAACAAGATAGCATTATAATAGGCAGGAAAAGTTGCCAGCATTGCAAGGACAAAAAAAACTAGAAGTCATTTTTATATTAATTCCTTCTTTAATAGGGTTGTTCAACTGTACATAATGTCTTTTTGGGTATATTTAAGGTAACAAAGATGCTTATGACACTTTTTTATTATGACTTTTCTACATACTGCACAGCAACCACACTGCTCTACAACATAGCTTAAAAACATTGGCAAAACCAATAGCTTTGGCTAAACACTTAAAAGGTCCCAAAGGCGAGACCAATTGGCTATGCCAATGATTGTTCTTTGAATCATAGGTCAGTGCCTCGTTTTTTATTCCTTAAACTTGTGTGCTACTGCTTTACAGCTTCTGCTCTGTGCTTGTGACAGGAGCTCTCAGATCTGTTGGCCAAAAGTGACTGTTCTGTGTGTGAGGGAAGACTGCAAGGCAGCTGCCTCATTGCTTCTTTTCTGCATGTGCCGACAAAGCTTGCATAGCTGATTCCAGACTGCACTTGATCTGTGTACATAAAAGAAGTTTACATTGTTGTTCCCCTACAGCACACATTATGTGCATGTAAGGGCAGCTTACATTTTTGCTTTTTAGCATCACTTGTTCTGTGTGTGAGGGAAGCTTAAAGTGTGGGAGAGAGTGCAGTGCTGCTGTCCAGCATAAAGGAAACTTGCAGTGCTGATGACATGCAGCATGCCACATACGCTTAAATTGTTGCTGCCCAGCAGCCCCTGTTTTGTGTGATGGGAGATTGCAATTCTGCTGCCACAGCATCTTCTCTGCCCCCAAATTCCTTGGTCCGATTTTTAATGTAATTGTAATGCACATGAACAGATTGGCGGTAGGCTGCTGCTTAACTGCAAAGGACTGTAAATATAAGCTGGAGCTTCACTTCAGCTACTGAAAGATCTACACCAGCACATACCTCCTCCAGTACTTCCTGAAAGATGAGCTGCTTGTACACTTTTCCTCAAGGCCAGGAATAAGGTTGATGCCTAGCTGAAGCTATGCTGGACTGCACTGCCGCTGAGCTTGTCTACATGGAAATCCATAGACAACCCTGGAGTCTGGAGTCACAGAACACCAAGAAGGTCTGTATACCCCTCAACTGAGAACAGAGGAAGGCTGCCTAAGATCCATCTACAAGTGCAGGTGAGTTGAGTGGTGACTGCTTTGTGAGCCCTCTGCCTCCTTGTGTGTGCCAATGTTTACTTTCTTTTTCCCCCTTTCTGAGACCCCCCTATTTGTCCCTTACCCGGTAATGACTATCCTACATTAGCAGTGGTGTGGGCCTCAGTGCTGGAAGAAACATCCTTAAGGTGCACTTGTGTCCCCTTGAATTTAACAAGCTTAACAGAGTTCAACATCCATTTGTTTGTATGATAGTCGGATTGTAAAGCTCCAAGAGGCCCCATGCTTTCCTTGCACTTGTGTTTTTGGCTTTAAACAATGCTCAAATTTCCCCTGAGAATCAGACCCTTGTCCGCCCTTCTTCATTTTCACTGTCTGTTCCCTCTGGACGTGGCACCATTCATCTATTGTCTCTATGTCAGTGATCAGGCCCAGCAGAGGTGGCCGATCAAGCATGGGGATAAAGGAGGTCTGGAGGCTGTGGTGAAGGGACTAGTGGAAACTGACGTGTTTGGGAAAACTTGACCCACTAATTGACTGACTCAGGATTGCACTCACTTCCAGGTTATGGGTACACTTCTGGACCTTCATGGACCATTTCTGACATGCAGCCTTTGCCTGGCAATGTGTGGTGAGATTGTTGTATTTGCACCTGTTGTTCTTCATTCACGTTTATTGTTTTTTCCCTCGCTTTATATTGCCCTTTATGCCTCCTTCCCTACTTTGCACTTTGCTGTGCTCAATGCTTTCAAGTATTCATCTTTTACATATTGCCTCAGCATCTGACCATTCTGGTTTGCGATGGCATCTTGGGGTTTGTCAGGTATCCCGGTCTGTTTGATTGCTCCACCCTATAACATCCGCTCCTGAAACCAGTAAACCTCAGATCACTTCTAGATCATATGAGTTAACTCAGCCTCCTATCCTTATACTTATCTGAGGTCATCTATCTCCCCAAGAGTTGGTTCAGTGAGCTCTCATTCTTCAAGCACTGATGTAGTTCTGTGCCATCCCTCGCCTGTGATGAATCCATTCTAAAGAGTGAGATCTGGTCCACTGTTTCTCACTCTCCTTTCCTGTTTTACCCAGATTTCTATCCTGGGTGTCCAAACCATTGTTGGTGGCAGTGTAAAGTGTAAGTGTTCAGGGATGCCGGGAGCTTTACAGCAGATCTGCTCATCAGGAACATGACAAGTTTGCCAGGTGAACCTTAGACCTGATTGAAAGCTTCTTTTAAATGATAGCTCAACCTATTGCCAAGATCCGTTTTGACGGACTGGAAGGTAAGTGTTGGTGGTGTGTGTGGGTATACATTGCATTGTGTGTGTATGTTGGTGGAGTGAAGTGCAGAATGTACACATAATGCAAACAACACATATCTCACAGACACATATGTACACCTACACAACATATGTGATTTACGTTAAAAAAAAATCACTTACCTGTCTCCCTACCTCCAGGGTCACCCCCCCCCCGTCAGTACTCCACCGACAAGACACTGCCAGGCCAATGGGAGCATCCAGATATGCTCTGCGGAATCCCAACGTCAGGATGGCAACTGCGGGTGGTTCGCCAGCACAGAAGACCATGGCGGCGGCAGTCTTCTGTATATCGCATATGCATCTGGATAGGGCGGGCAGACCGCCGTCAGCTCACTGGTGTTTCAGAGACTGTTGTAGTGGTGGGCCAGCGGTCGCACCGTCAAGATCTAAATCAGGCCCTTAGAGTTTGGTGGACAGGGTACTCCATCGCAAGTATTCTGTCTGCCAAACGCTTGGTCTGCCTGCCTCATTTAAAGATGGTCGAGCCCTCAGCTTTCCATTGATGGAGTCCCAGTTGGCTTTTCTCGATGTAAAGCTTTCTCTAATGAGCTGATGAACTAAGGACATTTTAGGAAGGCATTATACTGGATGCCCTTTTTAGGGTTGTCGGTGTAATGTCCTTTCTTCCCAGTTTGTTGAGAGACAGAAAAAACAAATAATAACCCCCCACACTCTGGGAGTACATCCTCTCGATGTGAGGATCATTCTTTTTTTGTTTTTCAGAAAGAAACTCTCACGTTGAGGGTTTGTTTTAAAAAACAAAAAAATGACCATCTAAACCGATGGCAGCGGTCCTCCAAACGTCTTAGACCTAGAAGGGAATCACTGGTTTCTTTCAAGGGACAGATGACAACTAGCTGGATGCCATCTCTAAATTTGACAGATGAAGTACCTTCGGAATAGTGGAGCAAATGTCCTCCACCAGCCTGACGGACACTACTCCGTCCATCAAAGTCAAAATGAGGTCCTACATTTTCTACCCGCCTGAGAAATGTGTATACATTTCAGAGTTTTTGGTGCAATATCAGCTGCATTTTCTAGCACAACTGACACATTTTGCTGACAATACATCCAAAGTTTCTTTCGCATTATCTTATTTAAACGAAGATGGTCTAACATGGGTGACACAGCTGATTTTCATTCACAGTCCCTTGGTAACTAATTGAAATGAATTCCTCACACAGTTTACGGCTATCTTTGGTACGTGGCACACAGCCAAGTCAACTCATGCTGGGCTGTTGATGTTTTGTAAACTAGGCAAACAGAAACTTATAAGTTTTATTAGCCAGTTTCAACAAATGGTCTTAGAAGCAGCCTAAACCAGTAAGGCCATGGCGTTCTAATGAGGTCTTCGTGAAGATTTAGAAGACGCTCTGTCATTGGCAGTCAATCAACCTACAACCTTCACACTGTTAATAGATGTAATGCTCCAAATAGATGCGTAATAGAAGGCTTGCAGGGCTTAGAGGAGGAGTTATATTCCATGATCCTGGATTCCTAAAATGTCGGAAAACATTGAGATCTTGGTTAATCCAGTTGACCCATTGCAAGTTGGGGAAGTCGATAGTATCTTCCTGTGGAATTAAAAGACTGTAGGTGAAAGTCAGGACAGTGCCTGTACTGTAGAAAGAGTGGCCATTTTTCTGGATGTGTCCCCAGATGGCTGAAAACAGATTATCTTTGCCCTGAGTAACAGACAGTAAGAGAGTAAGAGAGTAATAGAGTAGCTGAAATCTGTCATTTTTGAGACCTTTATTTTTTACAAGTGTCTGTGACCATACCAGGAGGTCCAATATCAGTTTTTGCCTATGTTGACTCTGGGGCCTCAGTGTGCTTCATCAATAATAAATCTCAGACGGATGTCCAGATTATAATCACTGTGAAACCTATCCTTGAGGAAATTCAAAGACTCAGTGAACAACATTGGTCTCCGGATCAGTTTGCAAAGAAACATTACCGCTATTGATGGCTCAACAGAGTGGTCATATGGAACAAGTGAAATTAGATCTTATTGATGCACCAGCATTTCCTACAGTCCTGGGAACAACATGGATGTCTTCAGTAAGAAAGGATGTCTACTGCAAAAACAACAAGATGATATAAGGAATTAATGAATTTATCTCAGCCATTGGCAAACACTCAGGTCCACATTCCAGACCATAATTTTAATTCAAGTGTTCTACTCATCAATTTGTTTTTTACTTCAGTGAACACCGTAAGTGCAATGTGCAATGGGTATGCCCTGACATGCGTCCCATACTCACTGTGGCACTAGACCTAGCTGCAACCAACCGAATAGGCCCATCTATGCTTAGACCGGTCGTGGTTTGCTTGTGTTCCATTTCAAAGAGGACCTCGTTTAGCAGTTTGGGCTGCACTGTTCCTACTGCTGTAGGATCAAGGCTGATTTGTATGTGGCTGGGTCTAATCTGAGGTGGCATGTTAAGCAAAATAGTGAGGGACTGGCATACAGCCCAAGTAACTACCAGTGGCTGAGATTAATTCAAGCATTCTATACATCACTTTTTTGTTTACTTCAGTATGATGCTCTCAGAGCAACGGGTTTGCCCAGACATGGGTCCTTTGCTCACTGTGCCACTGGAGCCAAGCTGCACCTGACTGAAGAGGGCCAACTAGGCTGAAACTGGTCTTGGGTTGCTTGTGTTCCGGTTCAGAGAGGACCTGGCTTGGCAGTTTGGGCTAGACTATTCCCACTGAAGCAGGACCAAGGCTGATTTACATGCGGCTGAGTATAATCTGAGGTGGCATGTTGGGTATAAGAGCAATAGTTTGTAATGTTATCGCGAGCGATTGCCAGTAGTTTGACTTATTTCATGATGCATGTTCTCTTTGATGTTAACATGGTGTCTAATTAGAAGGCATTCTGATATATTCTGACTTGTTAAAACAATATCATCGTCAGGTTCAAGAAATTCCCACCAACTAAGGCAATGTTCACTGTATGCAAAAGCAGGTTTCAGGGAAAGGATTCAACATGAGACTCTCAAAGTCAAAGTAGTCCTAGAGTGAACTACTCCTTGATCCATCAAGGGAGTACAAAGATTCCTCTGACTTGAACATTTCTATCTGCAGTTCTTTTAAAAGTTCTTCACCATCATCCAGCTCATCGTTCATCGTGACAGAGTAAGGGTTTTCTTTTTGTTGAGGTGAAGAACAGAAGCAAGCCTTTCAAAGACTTAAAGCTGCATTTACATCAGTACCAACATGTGAATGAACTTCTCCCCTTCGGCGTAGAAGCTGATGCCTCGTTGTTTGCATTATTAGGAGGAGTTTATCTCAACGAGATTCTGAGACTAGTGACTTGTAACCAGCAGCGTATCATTGCACCCTGCAGTGAAACTAACAACTTGAATCCTATGGCTTAACATTCCCAAACTCTTTCAGAAACTGTAAGAGATTATACAATCTACAATAGGAAATTCTTGGCATTTCAGGAACATTTCTCGCATTGGAGACATTATTCAGAAAAGACACATCATATAATCATAGAGTGGGTTACTTCCATGAAATGTGCCAATGCTAGTCCTGCTCGATGGGATTTATTATTTTCCAGAATTGACTGGGTAATAACTTACAAGCCCGGAAATAGACATGGCAAGGCTGATACACTCTCTCGGCAGACCAATGACTCTGAAATAACTAACACTGCTCCCTGTATTCTTGAATTGTTTACTTCAAATGCATCTATTTTCACAGAGTTTGCCAAAGAACGTAACAGGATATTAAGAGTCAACAACGAAAACCTCTGAGACCTGGCAATGGGGCTTTACAGAAAGAATTCGTATACAGAGGAGAAGCCTTTTTCTTTCCATTGGAGAAAACCAAGATATCAGAGATGAAATGGTGTCATGATTTCCTTGGAGCTGGACACCCAGAACAGAGGACGATGTTGGAATTAAATAATCAGTTAAGACTTTGGTGGCCCGAACTACAAACATTGTTAAAGGCGTACATTCAGAAATGGGTTGTATGTGCTCAAGTCAGGTACATATGCCTGTAGCAGGAGCCTTGCAACGCTTTCTTACTCTGGCACAATCCTGGAACGTGATCTGCATTTACTTTATGGTAGAATTACCCCCATTGAATGGTTATACAACATTGTAGGTAGTCGTGGACTACTTCACTGAGATAAGACACTTCAATCCACTCAAGACTCCCCACTGCAATAGAATTAGCAGGTACCATCTTCATTCGCTTCCTCCATTTACATTCTCTTACAGAAACTATCAACACGGATAGAGAAGCTCCATTCACAGCTCGCTTCTGGAAAGAACTGATGAGAATAGTGCTTACCAGGAATGTCAAGTCTGCCAGATACCATCCTTACACAGACGTTCTTTGGGCTCGATTCACAAAGAGTCTCCGCATTCGTGGCGGAGTCTCAGGACTCATGGCGGAATCTCCGCAATGAGAATTCTTGTCGTGCGGACACTCCGCCATGATTGAGGAGACTTTTTGTGAATCAGAACCAGAGTGTTGAACCAGCCAATAGATTAATACCTACAATGTTTCTTGATGGATCATCAAAATATCTGGTACTGTGGACTGCATTGGCAGAGCTTGTATATAATAACTCTACTTTTCAGTAGGAAGATATCCCTTCTTTTCTATCTTGAGCTTTGATCCACGGATGTGGTCTCCGAAGAACCCTACCCCCATAGATCCCTCAAGTGACCATTCTTCTTCAAAGACCTCAGACATCCAAAACGAAGCTGCACATCAGCATCTGTTGTAAGCCGAAAACAAAAGATCAAACATTTTGCAGACAGACACCGAAGAGAAACACCTGCATAACAGACGTGAAACAGTGTTCGTTTGTCCACTAACTACTTATCACTTCCAGGGTCCTATTCTAAGTTCATATCTCTATTTGTGATCCTATTTCTATAGCGGGGAAGATGTACACTTCTGCAGTATGTCTGTGACTCCCCTGACACGAGCACATTCACTTCATATTTCACATATTCTGAGTTAAGGCCGTTATCTCAGGCATAGTAAACAATCCTGCTCCAGTCTTGGTTCTCCAGAGATGAAGGCGATCGTAGACTTACATATACATAGAGGCCAATTAAAGTATCAGGTGGCATAGAGGGGCTAGGATATATCTGAAGGACCATTAGAGCCTGCAGATTTTGTCCATGTCCCTTGGGTAGTGAAGAAGTTTCATAGGCGCCTCCCTTTGAAACCTGATCTCACCATTCACTCTGGGGGTTATTCTTCAGGGATGGGCATACTGTCAAGAATCAGACTCAGCACAACTGGGTGATCACGCATGGGACCTATCGGCGATGGGGACTGTGAGGAATTGGACAGTGGAAACTGGAGAGGTTGAGAAATTTAGACTGCTAAAGGACTGACTTACCATTATATGCACCTTCGGGTCATGAGACATAAAGCATCAAATGTATTCTCCAACACTGACTGCAAAATGTGGGAAAAGCAGGCCTCAAGAACAAATAACTCTTTATCACAAACATAATGACTACGACTGATGTTGCTGTGCTAGAATCTTCTTTTTCTCGAACAGAGTCTATCCTTTACACTGTGTGTTTCGTGTAATTTTCCTAGGGATCAAGATCAGCTAGTGACCACCAACTGTGTACTGTGAATGATTGAAATTCACTATATTCTCCAATATATATGAACACGCAGTTATCAGTTAGCAGTTTTTTAAATATATATTACCCACTGGCGGTCGCCAGTAGGTAGTTATAGTTAGGACCTAGTTTCCATAGGAAAAGCGTTTATTGTTTTCCCAATAACTTTGGCGTCGTTTGACGAATCTTCGCGAAATTTTCAAAACTAGTGGGGTGCTCCGGTCAGCTCCTAACTTGAAAGTTTCGGGGTGATTCGTCAAGCGGGGGCTGAGAAAAAAGGGGGGTCCCAAAACGCGTTTTCCCCCATGTTATTTTCCATAGGAAACTTTAGACAAAGCTACAGCCCGAACTGCTGAACGAAATTACACCAAATTTGGCAAAAAGGTAGGTCTTGGTTCAGAAAGAGACCTTTTTTTTAAATGGTGTAAATCCGTTCAGTAGTTCCTGAGAAATTAGAAAAAGAAAAAGTTTTGATATCTGTGGCCGAGGAGGGTTCGCGAACTCTCCCGACCACGAGCTTCATTCTAATTGGCTGCCAACACTCCAAACCAGGAAGTGTTGGCAGCCATCTTGTGACTCGGTAGAACCGAGTCACAAAAAAACAGAAAAAAGAGGTTAAAAAACAATAAAAGGGGGCAGGGTAGAAACACCCTGACCCCCTAGGCCTGCTCAGGGCCAAAAAAAGCATTTTTAAAAAATAATTTCAGCAGAAATCGCGTTGGGGTCGCGAATCCCGCCGAAATTATTTTTAAAAAACAAAGCGCGGGCTCCCGCGTTTCGTTTTCAAAAAGCCCCCGGGTGGGCCAGGTCCTGGGGACACTGCCAATTAATTAGTGGGGGCCCGCGGGGGCCCCCGCAGCCCTGGGGACCGCCACCTGCCCGGGGCTTTCAGAAACAACTGCGGGGGGACACGTGGCCCCCCCGCAGCCCCGGGGACCGCCACCTCCCCGGGGCTCTATTTAAAAAAAAAAACTGTGTGGGGGGGCTCGAGCCCCCTTACACGCCCCGGGGACCATAACCTCCCCGGGGCACTAAATATGGAAATGCGGGGGTCCATTACGGACCCCCGAGCCCCGGGGTCCACCACCTCCCCGGTGCTTTGCACTGGTAGGGAGGGGGGCTGCGCGGCCCCCCTCCTGGAGCCCTTGATGGCCCTGGGGACCGCCACCCCCAAGGGCCGGCTCCTGCAGTGTCCCGGGGTGCCCACCCCTGGGACACTGCTGTTTGCTATGGCAGGCGGGAGCCGTGCGGCTCCCGCCCTGTCATAGCAAACACTGGTTTGGATTTTGGAAGCGAGAGCAGGTTTCCTGCTCTCGCTTCCAAAATCCAAGCAGATTGCTTTTCCACAAGGGGAGCTGCATGTCAGCAGCTCCCCTTGTGGAAAAGCAATGCCGGCTCCCGCAGGAAGCGGGGAGCCAGCGGGACCGTGGGGGCATTGGGACTCCCCCCACGGTCCCCAACGGAGTGGCCAGGCCCCGGGGGATGGGGTCCCCGGGGCTAGAAGTGGCCCGGGAGGGGGGCCACGCGGCCCTCCTACCCCCCTCAAAAAAAGAAAAGGCCGGCCCCAGGGGATGGGGTCCCCGGGGCCATAAATGGCCTGAGGAGGGGGCCACACGGCCCCCCTCCAAATATTTTTAAATAAATGTAAATACTGGCCATGCCCCGGGGGATGGGGTCCCCAGGTCCTAAAATGGCCTCAGTAGTGGGGCCACGCAGCCCCCTTCCCGTATTTTTTTAAAAAAAATAAACAAAATAGGGGTCAGGAACTGGGGGATGGTGTCCCCAGGGCCCAAAAAATAGGAAAAGAAGGGGGGCCACACAGCCCCCCTTCTAAAAAAAAAATAATTTTAAAAAAAACGGCATCGCGCCGGCCGCCCCGCCCCCTCAGTGCATCACTCTGCAAATACGCCCTGTGGCGCGTTGTAAGTTGGGGAATTGATTCCCTTGAATACTGGGGTCCCTGGGGCCAACTAGCCCACCAGGTACCTCCAGTAAGCGCCACAGAGCTGCGTTGCAGAGAGGTGGTCCGAGGCCCGCCCCTTTTTACACCTCTCTGCAACGCAGCTCTGTGACGCTTACTGGAGGTACCTGGTGGGCTAGTTGGACCCCAGGGACCCTCAGGATTCTAGGGGACTTAATCCCCCAACTTAAAACGCGCCACGGGGCGCGTTTGCACAGTGGTGAAGGGAGGGGGCAGGGCCTGATGTGACGTGTGCAAACACGTCCTGTGGCGTGTTTTAAGTTGGGGGATTAAGTACCCTTGAATCCTGAGGGTCCCTGGGGGCCAACTAGCCCACCAGGTACCTCCAGTAAGTGCAGCAGAGTTGCGTTGCAGAGAGGTGTAAAAAGGGGCATGGCCTCGGACCACCTCTCTGCAACGCAGCCCTGTGGCGCTTACTGGAGGTTCCTGGTGGGCTAGTTGGCCCCAAGGACCTCAGGATTCAAGGGACTTAATCCCCCAACTTAAAACGTGCCACAGGTGCGTTGCACACTTGTCACATCAGGCCCCGCCCCCTCCCTGCACCACTGTGCAAACGCGCCCCGTGGCACATTTTAAATTGGGGGGATTAATTCCCCTTCAATCCTGAAAGTCCCTGGGGGCCAACTAGCCCACCAGGTACCTCCAGTAAGCGCCACAGGGCTGCGTTGCAGAGAGGTGGTCCGAGGCCATGCCCCTTTTTACACCTCTCTGCAACGCAGCTCTGTGGCACTTACTGGAGATACCTGGTGGGCTAGTTGGACCCCAAGGACCCTCAGGATTCAAGGGGGTATTAATCCCCCAACTTAAAACGCGCCACGGGGCGCGTTTGCACAGTGGTGAAGGCAGGGGGCCGGGCCTGATGTGACAAGTGTGCATTAGTGCTCCGTGGCGCGTTTTAAGTTGGGGTATTAAGTCCCCTTGAATCCTGAAGGTCCCTGGGGGCCAACTAGCCCACCAGGAACCTCCAGTAAGCGCAACAGAGTTGCGTTGCAGAGAGGTGTAAAAAGGTGCTTGGCCTCAGACCACCTCTCTGCAACGCAGCTCTGTGGCGCTTACTGGAGGTACCTGGTGGGCTAGTTGGCCCCCAGGGACCCTCAGGATTCAAGGGGACTTAATCCCTCAACTTAAAACGCGCCACGGGGTGTGTTTGCACACTTGTCACATCAGGCCCACCCCTCCCTTCACCACTGTGCAAACGGGCCCTCTGGCACGTTGTAAGTTGGGGATTAAGTCCCTTGAATCCTGAGGGTCCTTGGGTCCAACTAGCCCACCAGGTACCTCCAGTAAGCGCCACAGAGCTGCGTTGCAGAGAGGTGTAAAAAGGGGCGTGGCCTTGGACCACCTCTCTGCAAAGCAGCTCTGTGCCGCTTCCTGGAGGTACCTGGTGGGCTAGTTGGCCCCCAAGGACCCTCAGGATTCAAGGGGACTTAATCCCTCAACTTAAAACGCGCCACGGGGTGTGTTTGCACACTTGTCACATCAGGCCCACCCCCTCCCTTCACCACTGTGCAAACGGGCCCTCTGGCACGTTGTAAGTTGGGGGATTAAGTCCCCTTGAATCCTGAGGGTCCCTTGGGTCCAACTAGCCCACCAGGTACCTCCAGTAAGCGCCACAGAGCTGCGTTGCAGAGAGGTGTAAAAAGGGGCGTGGCCTTGGACCACCTCTCTGCAAAGCAGCTCTGTGCCGCTTCCTGGAGGTACCTGGTGGGCTAGTTGGCCCCCAGGGACCCTCAGGATTCAAGGGGACTTAATCCCCCAACTTACAACGTACTAGGGGGCACGTTTGCACAGTGGTGCAGAGAGGGGGCGGGGCCTGATATAATAAGTTAGCAATCCTGCTGTGTGGGACTTACTGGTGGTAATAAAAGGGATAGTTGGCCCCCAAGGTTGACGTTGGGGGCTAACTACTCCTCCTGTTACCTCCAGTAAATCCCACACAGTGGGATTGCTAAGAGGTGTTTCGGAGGCCACGCTCACCTTTCTCCACAAGTCTGGAAACACGACTGGTATGTTATAGTTAGAAATTAGCATTTAAAAACCTTTGAAATTCACTGAAAAAACCATAGGTTTCAGGGACGTTATAGTTAGAAATTAGCATTTAAAAAACCATTGAAATTCACTGAAAAAACCATAGGTTTCAGGCACTTTATAGTTAGAAATTAGCATTTAAAAAACCTTAGAAATTCACTGAAAAAACCATAGGTTTCAGGGACGTTATAGTTAGTTTGACCTTTCACTCGTACAAAACCAGAGAAATTCCGCTGTTATGGTTAGTTCAGCTAACTATAACTCGCGCCCCTGCAATGCACTGCTGATGACGTCACATATTACATCATTCATGACATGGTCAGTGATATCACTGATGACATCACTGATGACATCTCAAATGACATCACTGATGACATCACTGATGACATCATCCACATGAAAATCTGATGCACCTCCTCACACTCTAATATAACATTTGATACACTCACTGTAAAATACAGACTACCATTTTTGAAACCATCGACACACCAATACCAGTTACTACATACGCACTCACTGATTCCTAGGTCTACACACACATCCACTCATTCACCCATACAATCACTCATACATGCAGTCACTCATCAATACAACACTATCATATGCACTCATACACCTATACAGACACTCACACACCGCCACTCATCCATGGAGTTACTCACACACCTAGTCAGTCATGCAAAGAATCAATAACACTCCCATTTACTCACCTATACAGTTATTCACACACCACCTCACTTATTCATACAGATACTAACGCATACTTACTCTCTTATATAATCACTGATACAAGTACACACTCATCCATACAGCCACTCTCACAATCACTGACTCTCACGTATAGTCATTTATATACTCCAACTCTCACATACACTGCCTTTTACATATGTAGTTATGCATTCCTGGGGCATATATTTTTTTCTGAATACTGTGTTGTTTTATTGATTTGGTGGACTTCCATTGTACCTGTTAATAAAGTTTTCATCTTTTAATACAAAAATTATAATTCCAGCGGGTCACCTATGATATCTTGTAGCTAGTCCTAACGTTCCAAGCTAACTGTTTTGACCAAGGCCTTGATTACTCGACCCAGACCACCTGGAGAGTGAAGGTTCCATGGTAGGCCAATTGTCATCACAAACGAAGTAGCTAGTGTGACAATTTGAAGGGAACACTAACAATTTCTTTGTTCATTTTGCTGAGTGATCCCTGAGTTTGAGGCCTGGCGAACATTTTTACAGCAGTGTGGAGAATAATATTTTTCACACATAAATGGCATTTTTGAAGCTAATTAAAACTTTTGGTACTTGAAGGCTTTTGTATATGTTATAAAAAAAGAATATGAGATTAGCATGCAAGAGATTGATGAGGCGGGCACATGCAGCTGAAACATATCCAGGTTACAGACTTCCATCCGAATGAAATGGCTCCTGTGGTAGACTGCCTGCTGTAGAGATCTTTGTTCAACAAGCAAGTTATAGGTTTCAAAGCCAGTAAAACACATATGTGCGTATTTGTGTTGTGTCAGAAAGTCCTCTGAAAGGTAAACTGGCGTGAACCCCTTACCCGAGTGACCCAACTGCATGCAAAACATCTATTCTGTCTTTTCTTTGGTCCAGCTAACTGGCTCATCAAGGCTTAGAACTTGTTAGGTGAACTGAGCCCTAGGGCTGCTCATGAGAACCCTTCTGATTGCAGAAAGCAGATGCATAAACCACTGCTTTGGAAGATGCTCCCTCAATTAGCTGTTAAGTTGTCTGGTTTATGGAATTTTATGTTTATACATAGACTAGCTACAGTACAAAGGAGTGCTGTACAGAGCAGTGGCGTGATGAAACTCGAGCCTCCCCACTCATGCAAAGTACATGGACCCAGTTGGGACCCCCTTAGGAGCGCACATTCGAGGGGGCCGCACCACGGGGGCTATTGTTAGGCCTCTGGTACAGAGGCGGTGGAACACACGCTGCAGGAACATGTGGGAGAAGGGCGGGTTTTTAGGTACAGCATTCGAGACCTCTTGTATATACTTTAGTATGTACTTATATGTGTATGTACTTTGTGGGCTCTGGAGATCAGCCCTAGGACTTGTCTGCTTCTGCTTAGGGACTTTTTTTTCTGTTCAACTGCCTCTATTTAACTATCTTGATAGAAAACGAACAGTAGAGGTCAGTAAAATACCAGAATTGCTTTCGGCTGAGGGACTTTTTTTTAATTTTTCTGGCAACTGCCTCTATTTAACTTTCTTGATAGAAAACGACCATCAGAGGTCAGTAAAATACCAGAATCACTTTGGCATTCTCTAGATTCCAGTCCATAGAAATCGTCTTCCACGAGCACTCGTAGACAATAATATTTTTTTCAAATCTTGTATTTTCAGTGATATGACCACCGAAGGCCCTGATTTTACATTAAAAACAGAGCTCTGGACTATACCATTTCCCGCTGAAAGGCAATATTTCTCTCCATGTGTTCCCATACCTGGAGTGTCGCGCAGTTTGGTGCTTACTTTCCCTCCATGTTAAAGAACAGTAGATGTTTCAGCACCCAGGCTAATATGCTGCATAGCTAAATACATATAAGGTCCCAAAGGCGAGAGCTATTGCATTGCAAATGCTTGTTTATCTTGTGAACCCTGGTAATTGAGTTGGTTTCAACGCTTTCCCCTGAGTCATCACAGTGGAGGGCTCTGCTGTGCAGCACACAAGAGCTCAGCAGCAAAAGCTGCTGAACAATTAAAGTCAGAAGGTAACAAGGCCCAGCTCTAACCTTATTATTTCAGTCAAAACTGGGGGCGGGTGGGGATTTAATGAGGTGTAAGTCGCTGCCTCCAGCCAGGTGAGCTTGAAAGCCCTAGATATTGTTTTAATACATTATAATGGTCAACCTTCACCTCTGATTTAAAAAGCATGAAAATCCCGTGACTTGAGTGCTCGTGCCCCTGAAGCAGCAGTGGGCAGGGGCGGTATTTTCTTCTGTCTCAGTGGGCTCAGTACTGGGATTATAGACTTGAGCACACCAAAGACAAAATGCATTTTATGAGTTCACACCATACCATTATTACTCAATTCTAGGATTTTGATGCATTTTAATATTATAAATGTGATTATTTTACAATATATTAGGAAAGATGTACGTAGGTCCCAGTTTTGGATCTCAAGAATGCCACAGGGCAGGGTTAAGGTGCTTTGACAGCGCCATGTTTGGATATTACTCCTTAAATGAGGGGGCGCTGCAAGTCATACTTGGGAGGCATGGTGTTACCCGTTAAGTTCAGTGCTGGACATTCCTTTTAAAAATCATTGTTTCCAGATGTGATACTGCAGGGAGATCAGCTAAACTAAAACAAGACTCCAGAATGGACTGAAGTGGCAAATGTAGCCCAGGACAGTGCCCCAGCCACCTGGAGTCATGCTGTAACCACACGTGCAGTTATGGAGTAGTGTGCACCCAGTGCTTGAAAAGCGGGGGTGTTACAGAATAGGACTGAAGTGCTCTGGCAGAGATGTGTGGGTCTCAGTTATGCAATGACAGAAGATGCTGCAGGACAGCGCTGTGGTGCATTGATACAGCTACTTCGGTCCTTTAGTGCCAGTCCTGTAATGTCAGTTGCAACTGTAGGTTAATGTTAGGGTGCAGTGGCAAGGCTATATGTGTGAGTTAGAGCACTACTGCTGCAGCTCAGCAATGAGCTGCATAATCTTAGATCCTTGTGTGTTCCAGAACGGGCACGCGGTTTCTCTGGATCAGGATGGAGGTGCAATGACAGATCTATGTGCCCACTAAGCCAGAATAGCTGCGATGCTGTATGCGACAATTTAAATGTAGGTGTTACTAAACAGCATTAGGGTAATTCAAGTATTGGAATGGCACTTGCTGAGGGTCAGAGTTGGTTACCATTGCTACAGTTGCTGCATCTGCCCCCTACTGGATGAGATAAGGTGCTGCATGGTATTTCTGGGTGTTTTGAAAGATCTTGGTGTACGTTCCAGTAATGGAATAGCTAGGAGAGCTGCAGGTCTACTATGGATATATTAATGGAGCTGCGCTTCCCACTGGTAGGATGAGTTTGGAAATGTGTACATGGATCCGAGTATTGGAATGACAGCTTGTGCTGAATGGTGGGATTGAGGTGCATCAACATGGCTGCCATGTATGGGTCTTTGATCTGGAATGGCAGATTATGCTACTATTCCAAAAATAATTTATAATTTCAATTAGCTCTATGCTTTTCAAAGGGCTTGGATATTAAGTATTTCTGCAGGTCAAAGTTGAGGTGCTTTGGTAGAGTTGTGTGAACCAAGTGCTTGGATTGTCGCAAACAGATGGGAATGGCTGTGGCCAACTGCCATTTCAGAAGATGCGCATCCACCCACAATGGGCTAATTAAGAAGGTGGAAATTCAGGGGCATCGATTAGTAATAAATGTTAGCGGGTGAGAGTCTGATATTTCCCAACAAGCACGGTGGTAGGCTGGGGAGTGGTGCAGAGGGTGTGATGGGCATGGTTTGGGGCTTTACTTTATTCCTGTTCGGAAAAGTAAAGACACTCATGGTAGCATTAACAAATAAAACCAATATCTTAGCATGTACCAAAATATTTTGACAGGTATAGTGAGATACCCACAGTTTTCAAATGATAACTTGAAACCATTAAGTTGATTATTTTTTCCCAAGCCTAGAGAACTATCAAACCTTTTGAACACTAAGAGTATTCGATTAGTCTGTTATCATTCTACATCAATTTATTTAGCTATTGGTGGCATTCTGTCATTTTCCACACATGCAAAGCAGTCTCTCTTTCTGTTGATATATTTCCAAGTCACACAGGGGGCGAATTGCTAAAGATCAGAGGACTGATTGTGTTAGCACTCATAACATGCATTGGCATAGCCAATAGGTCTCGCCTTTGGGACCTTAGAAGTGTTTAGCCATGCAGCACTTTATCCTGGGTGCTGTGCTGCTAGGGGTTGAAGAGCAATTTCACAACCGTCTAAACAGAGGCATTGGCGGCAATAAGGCAATGCTTGGGTTCACCGTTCCTAGGCACTTGCAACATTAGTTTATCTCTTGAGTAGGACAACAGTGAGGGGGAGTTATAACTGTAACATTGTCCTCTTCGTCTACAAACATACATTTTCACAGCGCCACTTTATATGATGAACAGTTGCATCCAAGCGCGATGAAAAAAGGCGCACGAGGATGGAGGGCTCGGTTCACAGTGTGCGAGTCCCCAGTGCTAGATTTCACCCGTGGTCTTTTGGGTTGGAGTGTGTCAGTTATGAACGTTGCAGCGGGGATCAAGGTGAGGAGAGCCCGCCTTGTTGCATAGTGGCTTTCGGTGAACTGGTGCAGCCTACGGTAAGAGTGACAGAATCAGAGTGCTCCGACACTCCGCGTTTGGTGGCGTTGCAGTTTTGCAGGTTGGAAGTGCAGGCCTGCATTGGTTGGGAGATTCTAAAATGCCCACTCTTTGTTGTTTGGCAAGCAGCTTGCTGGTGTGCAGAGGTGACATGGGGGCTTCCGCTTTTTAATGTTCTGCTAATAAAAAATCAATGGATTACCTCTTTCAAATAAAAGAAAATACCTTTAATACCACACTTGACAAAGAAGAGATGATGCGTTGTGCCTGCGTTTTTAAGTTCGGCAGAGAAATTAAAAAACTAGAATAAGCACGTTTCTCAAAATTAAGCTTCAGAGGAACGTACTTTCGATATAGTAACACAGGGCAGACGGCATATTTTTTGAATGAATCGAGGACAAATTTGTATGTGAAAAATTAAAGCAAAATAGGGAAGGGGGAAAAAGTGTTCTGGGACGAAGGTGGCATAACGCCAATGATCACTGACGATATATTTATTTATCTATATAGGGTGCTTTGGGTGAATGCACTATAAATGACAAATGGTTAATATTTTATAATGTCACGAATGACCATTTCTAAAGTTCATGCTACGCACTGTATTGTCTTTCTGCGATTGGCTGGTGATTTGACTGCTGAACCTCCTGGACATGGTATTTATTTTTTTGCTTCTGAAGGACTCAAACCTCTGATTTGCACTTATCGGCGCAGCAGGCGCACAGACCCACTGGTCTGCTTTCAATAGTTAACAGAATATCAGTACCCAGCAAACTGTTTGCTTACTTTATCGGATAGGCGGGATGAAAGGCTGAGCAGTACCAGCCAGGATCGACCCTGACAGACCTCGTCAGTAGGTAAGTAAACCCACTGGCTACCTTACAGGGCCTGCTGGTCCCGAGACCAAGTCTGGAGCTAGGGGTACGGGGTGATAGGTCGCACTCACCCTGGAGTGTCGTCTCATCTGCCCCCCCAGCGTGGAGAGCTTCTGGCGAATGTTCAGGGTTTCAGGTGCCTCGGTTCACGGACCCCCGTGGAGCCGGGTATCTCGCTCCTCTTCCCTGTGGGCGCAACAGGCCTGTGGCCTAGGAGATGGGAGGATGAGGAGGGCGCTGCCAGGCCCTCCCTCCCAAGGAAGCAAGGCGGGCTGGGGTGGATGTATCTGTGGAGTGCAGGGCCAGCCTAAGATAAAGAGGGCCCATTTCAGATGAGTGCATGGGACCCCTTATGAGCCACTTTCGCTGGTTGGCGTATGCCACGCAAGCACTAATAAAATATATAAACATTTATAAACAAATACTACAAAAGGCAGGAGGAGCTGGGGCCCTTTTCGAATGAAAGGGGTGACATGTTCACACACTGCCTCTGGCAGAGAGGGCGCGGTCACGGGAGGTGGGGTGGTTGGTGGAGGGGCATAGGTGATTGGGGGTGAAAGGATGAATGAATTTGGTGGTGGGTGGGTTGATAAGAATGGGTGTAAAGCAAGGTTTGCATATGGGCGGAGTGGGTGCTTGTAAGGGGACAGATTGAGTTAAGGCTAGGTAGGTGTTTTCGGATGGGAGTGGTTGAATGTGGGGCCGATGGATGGTAAGGGTAAGTTAATGTGTTTAAAACTACACCAGTCACAGCTACCCCGGTTACCTCACCTCAGCCAACTTTGTTTGAGACAGTGAGTGTCCGGAGTGTTCATTCAGAAAAGGCGAAGTGCAAGTTTTCCCTTGATTCGAGATGCCCCTTCTAACATAAAACACCCCGACAGGGCTCTATCCTCATTTAGCGCCGCAAAGCGGATCAGGCCAAGATGGGAGCTGCTGAGATGTCCACACTACCCGCCGATCCCCCAAAGAAAGTACATGTATCGGGTTACCCGCATCTCCGCAGCTCTGGATCGTGAGACGAGGGCCTGGGCGCCAGGGGCTGGGTGGACAGTGCGGTCTCCCGTGACCGATGCTGTGCAAAAGTGAAGCCTCTGTATGGAAAACTGAAACCTTTCGGTTGGGGCTTTGAGGAGGAAGTGGGTCCCTCCAAGAACACTCTGGGGTTTGGGAAAGTTCGACCTCCGTCTCTGTTTCTTTCTACAAGTTGTTTATTTCCTTTCTTTTCTTCAAACACTGACAACAGGAGGGAGGCGGGCGCAATGGGAATGTGGACAACGGGAGGGGGGGGGGGCGGGAGCATGTTGAACACTGACAACGGGAGGGGGGCGGTGGCAAAGGGAATGCGGACAACGGATGCATGGCGCGCTGAAACCACATCGTGCTTGCAGTAAGAGAAACTCAATAAAGAAAATGGTGCTTACAGACTAAAGAAGACGTACCGTGTAACAACCGTGTAAAAGGGCCAGTCGCCATGGGAGGTTACAAATGAAGACAAGGCGGTACTAAGCAGGGACTAACAAGCCTCTTTACGAATCAGACGCCAGCATTTACAAAGGACACTGACACAAGCCAATGACAAACATGGGTGGAGAGTTGGCGGTGCTTCTAATCCATACTTCACTACTTCGCGCTGACTCTAGACTCTAGACTCGACCTAAAAAGCAGGAAATAACTTTTCTGAGGTGTGTGCCGTCCAGTTGGGTGGGGGGCATTCCAGCCACATGAAGCAGATTGCTTCATGAGTCAACCTCATGGCCCCTTATCTGTAGCACAATGGTGGGGGAGGTGTCCATGGGGCTTGGACTTGGCGTCTCTCACTTTATCAGCTCTGTTCCATCTACCATCCCTATTTTCATCTCCCTTCAAGCCAACCTCTTACTATTTAGGCCTCCATACTAAATGCCTGATCCACTGCCAGCAGGCCAGCAGTTGAGGGATGTTACATCCTAAATGTATGGCACAACTTCTGTCACTATCTAAGAAACCACTCTTGTCTGACCACTAGTTATTTGATAAACGGTCTATGGTAGACTCAAAAAGGCAGGCATGTCATGTCATAAACAGCTCAGACAATCTCATTATTAATAAAAGTATCACAAATATTTATTTTCTTTATGTATTCATCATACTGATTTTTTCATTTTACAGAAACAAATTTATGATCAATAATTTCAAGTAAAAAACATGAATTCATATTGTTTACAGACAATCAACAAAATAGTCTTACGTGGTAACGGCAGCATCAACATATATGGATTGATCCAAGCTCATAGAGATGAAACAATAAACAATATCTAAAGCATGTTAATATATTTTATGCAAACCCCAAGAACTAACATCCATCATTCATACTCCACAAACATACAAATTCCAACCATACCAAACATCCATACACAAAACAATGTGTGTTAAACCGGGGAACTCTTGATCATATCCTTTTGCTGTTCATTTCAGTGGTTGTGCTAAATCAATCTTGTTATCCACTGATGCTTTATTGTGAATCGAGCTCCCTTAGTGTAGGTCAACGCACGTTTCGGTGGATCATTGCCACCTTCATCAAGACCAATAATTTCCAGTCAGGCATTCACAAGGGTGAAAACCTGGGGTTCCCTAGGCACACGACTTGTGCTTAGTAGATAAAATCCATCTTATGTGCAGGTTCAATGCTGCTGCAGACCCTTTAAATTTATCCCAACGTCTAGGAATATAGTCATCTGAGTTTACGCCTGGTATATGTAAGGGCTAACTGTCCTTTAGCAAAAGATTTTCCATCTCGTCAATATTATAACATTTCTGGTTTGCCTTGATCCGGTGTACAAGACTGTTCCTCTAAGTCGGGGTAGTTCCAGAAGGATTACATTACTTCTGTCACTATCCTGCACTCAGAACGCTCCAAACCATCCACTGGCTAAGCATTTGGTACCTCATTCAAAATCAGCACCACTTACCAAGGTTGAAAGCGAAGCATCATGATGTCAGAAGGATACCTCAGTGAAAATTGAACTTTATTAACTTGTTTAAACGAAATAAAAGAATTTTGTTTACAATTGAACAGTATTTCACTGGTGAATGAAGATTGAAAAGCGAAAACTGCAAGGACTACATCTCCCAAGGTGATATAGGGGCATTGCTAATGAGTAATGCCACTATACCACCTTGGGAGATGTAGTAATGCCCTATATCGCCTCAGGAGATGTAGTCTTTGCAGTTTTCACTTTTCAATCTTTATTCGCCAGTGAAATACTGTTCAATTTTAACCGAAGTACTTTTAGAGGAGGAGTAGGAGTTAGGTAGCCAGTTCATGTAGAATGACCAGGTTGTAGGTTTATTGAAGAGGTTACAGGTTACATAGTGAAGTACCCCATCAGGAGCAGCATCCTCTCTGCTCAGCCTACTCTAACTGCCAACCAACCTCCAGTCACACACCAGCATTCCATGACATCACACACTGGCTGAGCAGAGCAGAGAACAAAGAATCTAAGGAGACCATGCATTACAACTAATAGCAGGTTAAAACACATCTCCTTCCCTTAGAAATAATACAATTCAACAGGAAACAATCGATAAGTCCTATAATTATTCAAATTGTATAAATTATTCAGACAGGTCAAATAAATCCTTTACCACTTGTTCCCCTGCCGTGTACACTTTCCGGACCAGGGATATACAGGAATACCAAAACCTTCACCACTTGCTCCCCTGCCGTGCACACTCGCCGGACCAGGCACATACAGTTAACGCACCCTCTACTGCACACTTTTGCATATTGGCAGGTCCAGGTAAATACATGACCGGAACAGAGAAATACACACGCTCTTTACTGCACACACTTTTGGGAAACACACTACATGCTCCCTCTCTACTGCATACTGTTATATCCTGTGTCTCCTAGTTCCTTGCTGCTCAGCCTGTGTGAGTGTGATGAAATAGAATGTTCATGAGTGCATGGTTTGGATGAGTGGTCAGTTGGAATGAGTGGGGCTGAGCAGCAGGATGCTGCTCCTGGTGGGGCCTTTACCATCTTACTTGTAACTGAATAAACTACATAATCTACACTACTGGCTACTGGACTTATTACCTACAAGGACCCTACTTCATTTACAAAAGCGGCGACGATTTTGAAAGAACTACGCGAGCAGAGACAAGAAATTAAACAAGAAACTTAAAAGAAGATTGCCAGAGAAGCCTGAAGATAAGCTTGATAACGCCCTCAATGCCCCACCGGTGTCTTCTACAACAGACAGCCTACACATTGGAAGTTTTGGGCGTTGGACATTAGGTGGCTTGTAATCTACAAGTCTACAGACAGCTTACAGAATTGAAGATTTGATGCTTGTCTTGTGTGGCTTAAAGACACCCAGCCTACAGTCTGCCTACACATTGGACGTTTCGTGCGTTGAACCATGGATGTTTGAAATCTACCTGACAACAGCCAGCCTACATAATTCATGATTCGATGTACTACCTGATGCTTGAAACCTGCCAACCTACACACAGCCTTTTGAAACCAACTTGCAACATCATATTGAGAAGTAGTCAACGTTTAATTTTGGGTGGCTGGATGTCATACAAGCCAGCAGTCATCAATAATCCTAAGAACCGGCACATTCAATGAACCAGCAACGCTGCATGTATTTGGTACATCGTTTCAAGTCTAAACTGTGAGTAATCTGCAATGTTTCTAGTGATGTAACTGTGATGGGGAGCCAGTAACATAGGCAGCGTACAACTCTTGCAGCACATTATTAATTTCAATTAAACCGTGTAGTGGCAGCGTATGTTTTAGAAGCTGGACGAGGAATCTATGTGCCAAGAGAAATATTAACTGCAGCACTACATGTCAGTGGTTGTTGAATAGTGCTTCATCTACTATTCGGGGGCACATGTCGGGCCCCAGGGAGTGTTAGCCTGTGCCAAGTTAAATACGTCATTATGTGCTCAAAGCATATTGTGGATGTTTGTATTTAAAAATTATGCGCTCGAGCAAGCACCGTTATGACTAGTAACGATCAAGTTATTGCGCGTGGAGCTTCTCGTACCTATGACGCTCCGAGGTTGGAGTCCACGTGTTAGTTGTGACTGCCAGCTCACGAGGGCACGAGCTGTGGCATTGCTGTGCGTGGGGAGTTTCCATGGTGACAGCTGCGAGCTCAGGAGGGCACGAGCCGTGGCATTACTGAGCGTGAGAAGTTTCCATGTCAACCACCTCCGTGAGTAGAAGTTCATGGTTGCAGTTATCTTCATAAGACTTCAGTGACATCATTGGAAGCGGTTCAGGCAGCTGCGCTGAACTGACGCAGCACGTATCTCCAGCCGCTGCAATTGGCTGTGCATTGCTTTCTCACGTCGGTTGCCTAGCAATGCAAGAAACAGTGAACAGACGCGCATACTGCCAGTTGTGCGAATTGAATACGGATTCGTGAGCAGGTGCGGCACGCTGGCAATCAAGTGTACTAAGAACGTGAATCCCAGACGTGGTCATCTACATGCAGGTGCAGCAGGAGTCTGGTAATGTTTGGTGGAGTGTTTCGTGTCGACGGTGACTACTTCTATTGTTTTAATTTGTTGTGTTGCCAAGCTGTTTATGAACCTCAGTGACTCTTCACATATAGTTGTTGTATGGGTAGTGTGTTCGGGTGTACACCAAACTGCTACACAGTGTTGGTAGCATCTGTCATGTTCATACTAATTATCTGTACAACTCCTTGTTGTAGCTTATACATTTTGTCTTGAAGCTAATGTTGAATTTAGTTTTTGCCATACTTATTTGACTGTGGTTTGCGTGTGTCTTTTAAAGTTTGGGGTGCGTGTTGTGTTGGCGTTGATCTGTGTAGTTTCCCACGTGTGGGAGTCTGTAGGGCCAGGTCTGATATGTGACTTATGCTTTAATTTGCTGTGTGCAGTATTCTGTATTGTGAAGTGGTGTGCTGGTCCTGTTGTGTGACCGTGTTGGGTACTTTACTTGAGTCTGTGGTGAGTTTGAGTTTTATTCTTTTGCTTAGTTGACGTGGTGCGTTGTAGTGTTCTGCAGCGCGTACTGTGGTGGGGTGTGAATGTTGCATCCTGCCTGGAACAAGGTGTTCCTTTGCTTAGTTGACGTGGTGCGTTGTAGTGTTCTGCAGCGCGTACTGTGGTGGGGTGTGAAGGTTGCATCCTGCCTGGAACAAGTGTGTTCCTTTGCTTAGTTTACGTGGTGCGTTGTAGTGTTCTGCAGCGCGTACAGTGGTGGGGTGTGGAGGTTGCATCCTGCCTGGAACATGTATGTTCCTTTGCTTAATTTGAAGTGGTGTGTTGTAGTGTTCTGCAGCACGTACAGTGGTGGGTGTGGAGGTTGCATCCTGCCTGGAACAAGTGTGTTCCTTTGCTTAGTTTGACGTGGTGTGCTGTAGTGTTCTGCAGGGCGTACAATTGTGGAGTGCGGAGGTTGTGTGTGTTTCTTTGTATCATGAGATATGTATGTAATTTGCATGTGTGATCTATGTTTGCAATGATATTTTAATATCTTAAGGATGAAATGTGATCTTTCCTCGTGATTTAGGATTGGTTGCTTACTTGTACAGCAAGTGTAAATATGTATTTTCTTTCACTTTGCTTTCTGTTGTTTTTATTGTTTTCTGAAGGAAGGAGATGTGTTATATCCTGTGTCTCCTAGTTCCTTGCTGCTCAGCCTGTGTGAGTGTGATGTAATAGAATGTTCATGAGTGCATGGTTTGGATGAGTGGTCAGTTGTAATGAGTGGGGCTGAGCAGCAGGATGCTGCTCCCGGTGGGGCCTTTACCATCTTACTTGTAACCGAATAAACTACATAATCTACACTACTGGCTACTGGACTTATTACCTACAAGGACCCTACTTCATTTACAAAACATACTCTTGCAGGGAAAGGACCAGAGACTTAAATTGCTCACCCTCTACTGCAACACTCTTGCAGGACCAGGGAAAAACACATGCTATCACCCTCTACTGCATACTCTTGCAGGACCAGGGAACAAAAACTCTCAACCTCTACTACGTACCCTTGCAGGACCAGGGAGTTTAAACAGTTGCTGTCACCCTCTACTGCACACTTTTGCAGGACCAGGGACATATGTGACACAATACATTGCATGCAACACATATATATAAGCATTTTCCTGAAAATATCACTCAAACTGGAGCAAATTAAAACATATTCTTTGGCAGCAAATTAAGCATGACATTCATGAATAACCTCTAGTAGTAAATACAAAGTCCTCCACCCTGATGACCGACATCTCACCTGAACATTCTACGTAGAACCACTGACTGTAGATCCAATTGAAGCAGTCCATTATCCCCTATTACCATAAGAGAATCGACTGTTATGCAAATTAAGAAACATAAACCTTCAGAACACTAACAATGCCCAAAACACTGGATGCAATTCTAAAATGCAGTTTGTTTTGTTAAGGGACTGCATGTTACCCTACCGTAAGTTACTGCTTTTGTGTTTGGAATTATCCACTGAAAATTGCACTTATGCAGTCAACAGTCTAGACCTGGTTGAAAACAACTCCCAGAATAGCACAGGTCAATAGCTTTTGACCAATGAAAATGCTGCTTGAAGGTTCACTTCCTGTTCATGCCGACGTGGCTCATGAGCACTTCACAGGGATGCGGCTATGACAGACGCGTTTTAATCTTCTAGACACAACAGATGACGGAACGTGCCAAGGGATTAAAGCTTGAGACTCACGCCACTTTTAAACTACCACCCACGATTTTTAAGCGCTTGGGCCTCGCCTGTCTCAGTATGGGGTAAAGTTAAATTCAGCGCTCTTAGTGCTAATTGCAGTGCGATATTTATTCTCAATTAATCCATCAAATTCACTCACCGCCAGTTAAATGTGCAGAAAGTCAACTCGAATCCGGATAAAGTGTACGCAGGGTTTTTAGGTCGAGCCTAGCGCAGCACGCATGCGCTGCCCTATGGGAGACTTCTTGTAAGCACTCCAAACGCACTCCAAACTTCTCCGTGTGGGTCTGACTCCTCCCACACATTGCATTGGCCTTTGCGTGTGTCTTTCAATAATGAAAGCACGCAAATGGCCAAAGGCGGGTGCATGTCCCACCTCTTCTCCAAAGGTTCACTCCCACGGCGGTTTGCTCTCGGGAGCGAGCAGCGGTGCGCAGGGTGGCAGCTGCATTCCTCGTCTTCTCGTCGTGGATCAGGATACTAATTAAACACAGCGCGGTCGCTTTCACTTTAGCGGCCGTGCTTGTTGTTTTGTGTGGGCTTGTTTTAAATAATGTGTCTAAAGCAATTGCAGGAAATGATTGAACCCATATTTGGTTGGTCTGTTACTTCTAATGGTATGCTTTTGCTTTTGTTTTTGGGCAAAGTCGAAAATAGCTGTTTAAATTGGGCAGCCTGGTTTTTGGCAGTAAGAAGCAGTAAACAATGTGCAATAAAAAACAATCTGCACGTCCACTCAACTACACTCGGCCATGCACAGTGTTATTTCCGACTCCGATTTGTCATTGCGTTTCAGAGACTTATGCAGATCGTTTAAAGAGCAAATAATTCACGGTGGCACTCCTGCTAATGATTAGTTTGAATGACCGACTGATCCGTTATTGGTTAATGTTATATTTTCAATAATATTGCTACGTTGGCAGTTTCGCTTCGGAGTCTTGAGGGATCACATTATAGTTTTGGGTCCATGGCTATAGCATGCATCATGGCGACGGTTACGTTATTTCAGTCATTTGCTCTTTTCAAGATGGCGACTGGACATTTTGTGGGCATGGAAGGTTTGTGTAACATTGATGTCTTCATTGAAGAAGACCCTGGTCTGCAAGAAGAACCGTTGTCGAATACTTAAGATTTGGAGTTGGCCTTTTTAATAAAAACAAAAATGGTCAAAATGTACCCAGTTGTTGCCCTTTTGCCAGTACAATACAGTGTTACCAGCCTAGATTTACAGGCCGTCGCTCAGAAACTTGCGGGTGTACTGCCTTCAACCTGTATTATTACCACGTGGAAGCAAGCAGGCTTTAAATGGAGCATGCTATTGGGGGAAAAGACTCAGTATATTTTGTTCTCTTACTCTCAGCTTAAGTCCCTTGGCTTCTTTTATCCTTAAAAGAAAACTTAAGTGTGTCTTTTGTTTTTAATGACGAATCGCTTGCTACCCTGTGACATCTCACTTTGACATTGAATATTTTTACAGCACCATAACGTTGAAAACGCTCTTTAGAAAGGGGCTTGTTCTGGCTGTGCGCTTATATAGGCTATTTATTATGTGACTGTTTGGCCTCTGATCACAGCAGGATTGTTCGAAAATGTTGAGTGTGTGGGCATGCTAATAGGGGATAATCTGCTGCATGGCTAAACTTATAAGGTCCTAAAGGCGAGACCTATTGGCTATGCCAATGCTTGTTTCTACTGCAACGGTCACGTAGACGCGTGCTCTTCCCAGCTCAGCACTCGCCTCTGATGAGACAACCTGCCTTATCTGATGACATGCGCTGTCATGGTCGAGGGTCACTTCAAACAAAAACACTCGGCATCTAAACGCTAGCACCACCAAGCGTTAAGCATGGGGTTAGGGCTTAATCTAGCAATTTAATGTTAATTGCAGTGGCAGCAGGTATACATGGCCCTCCGAATGACTCCATTCATTTATTGCGGATTCACTCACCGCTGATTTGTCTCCCAATAGTGACAAAAGATTCACATACGGTCCCCAAGGTCTCTCACTGTCCGCTGCTAAACTTCTTTATGTTGCACATTGCACTGAGCACAGGTTTCACATTCACGCCGGGTTGTTGGTTGAAGTAAACCTATTCTCAGGTGCTCCCTGTCGGTGATCCTCTTTGTTCATCTCTGAACATACAGAGTTCAGCAGCCACTCTCTTAGGCTTACAGTCTTTGGATTCGCTGTCCGTAGGCTGTTGGAAAAGACACTGGTGGGGTACAGGTGTTTCTTTTTCTCATTTATGTCTTCTATCTCTTTTTTTCTTCTTGCATCTTAAATCTCTTTTTCTTTTTGTTTACATCAGTTTCTCTCACACGTAGGTTTGAGTTCCGGTCGTCGCCAGTGTTGTAATTTAAGATACCTTCCTGGTAAGTAGGAGTCAGGTAGCCACTTCATGTGGAATAACAAGTTGTAGGTTTATTGGACAGGTTACAGGTTACATAGTAAAGTACCTCATCAGGAGCAGCATCCTCTCTTCTCAGCCCACTCTGTCTGGCTGCCAACCAACCTCCACAGACCCACATTCAATGACATCACACTGGCTGAGCAGAGCAGAGAACAAAGACTCTAAGGAGAGAATTCATTACAACCAACAGCAGGTCATAACATGTGAGCATCCAGCGTAAAGGAAATGCGAAGCCTATGGAGCAAGGGTCTAGAAAAAGGCATTCAGCATAGAGTGTTAACCTAATCTAAGAACACACACTAATATAATCAGTCGAAAATAAATGTTGTAGCTCATTTTGTATCTTTTTCTCCTCTCGTCTAATCAGCTTTTGGTGTTCTTCTCACCTCTCCTCTTCCTTTCTCAAGATTCCACTCAATGAACTTACAAAGAATCATCACAAAGTATGAAACATTATTAAAACTATGTCTGTGTTATGAGGCCTTTCGATTATTAGACCTCCTTTCCCATGGGTATGATCACATTCTTAACCTTAATAAAATATATTGTATGTTAGCTAAACAATAGCCTATGTGAAATAGAAACATCAGCTGTAACGAATATTATTCAGCACCACATCTCTTCATTATAAAATAAAAATATGTAAAATTTTGTACTCATGCTTTGTATTTAGTGTGTGAAATAAGGATTCATTTTATTCAACAAAAGTGTTTCTAGCAAACATTTCAAAACGTTATTATTAATCAGGAACGTTCTGCAATGCGAGGTGAAGCTTTTATTAAGGGCATGTCAGGGTAAGGTCAGTGTTTAAGCATTTTGTGCACATTTAGTTTAGTTGCTTGTAAAAAGAAGCTTCCTTACATTTTGAGGCTTAGTACTAATAAATATAACTACACACTGTGTCTTGCATATTTTAATGTGTGTCAGTTCGATATAAATTGCACATTAATGTTACACAGGTGATTTTAACTAGATTACTTAGCATTTTGCTAAATAACTTTCTTTCATATCTGAATCACAGTGCGATCAGTGGAAAGACAGCAATCAAGCTGAAGCAATCAGTAGTTGGTCCATGCTCCAGCCAAAAGAAGGAGAAGTGAAGCCGGCACGCACTGGCCAATTAGAAGGCAGCAAATAGTGTAAATGAAGCCAGCAAATGGAAAGCAATGGGCTGGCTGCCAGCCCTCTGTTGTATACAATTTCTCTCACAAGTGAGAGCGCATGCAGCACATGCGCTGTCGTAGATGAGACATAAAAATGAACCACTTTGACCACAAAGCAGTGAAATGGCTACTGACTTGTATTTCGTTTGACACATTGAATACTATTGTTGAGTGCCAGTCCTCTTCTCAGTGCAGCCAACTGGAGGTTGACCTATTTGACATTATATGAGAAATAAATGCAAAAAATCTGTACCACTTCATGAGGATTTGCTTGCCAGATCTGGTAGAACCACACGAAAGACATTTCGAGCATTCTATGTAGTGCAGGGCACACACCATTTACACACTCAGACTGGTGCATCATTTCTGATTGTCATGTATGTAATTGTTACAGAGAGGCTTCATGTTAGTAGCCTGTGTATAGGGAACTTCATCTATCATTGGAAACCGTGTTTGGAATATGCTCAAGTGTAATTTAGTAATTTTCTAAATAAAGCTTGCTGAATACAAGTGAACTTATCTGTTGAATTTCTGTCTTGATGGTCTCACTTGTTTTAAGCCTGCCCTGGACGGCAGCATCTATTCATCTATATGACACTGCTTTGTGATTCGGAACGTGTGAATAAATATCTGACAACTGTAATTTTGTGATGTGGCTTGGAAGCAAGGTTCTGGGCTGACTTACACCGAGGACCTTGCAGTCCAAGTCATTACCTTCCTCAAGCATGGTGTTCCCTGATTCTGTGAGACTGTACATTTACACAGACTTTCGTATTTGCTGATTAACTGCATCTTTCTCTCTTTCATCGCTTATATCTTTCTTTCTTTGTATGGGCTTTTCCTTTGTTAGCTCCTTGTGCTTGTTTTAGTATGCTGATATGAAATAGTCTGCAGCCAAAAAGGGGGGCCTACTAAATCACTGGTGAATAATAGAAACAAATTGATAAAGGATGAAGTTTTCTTTTTTAATCAGTTTCCTCTGCAACTTTGTTCCGCATGCCTATGTTTTTGTTTTGCATATACTAAAATAATTCCTTTGTGAATATAGTATTGTTTTGCTGTGGACTTGCATGTTATAGTTTGTATTTTCTGGCCATGTTTGCAAATCATAACTGTGATGTGGTTTGAATTTCTAACTGGCTGGTACTGCTGTATTCTTATCTTGTGTGTTTGCAGATAAATGTTCCATTCTGTCCGCTGCGCTGTGCACACAGTGACATTCTTTATCAGCAGTTGAACTGCCCTGCTAAATTCCCTTCAACTGCGTTTTTTGTTACATTCTGCACCTGTAGATTTACCTCCCATTGGGCTCACCTGTAACCAGTGCTTAATTTCAACCGGTGGTTGCAGGTGGGGCCCGCCGGCACTGTTTTTAGGGGACTGGGACTTATTTTTAATAGTCAGACTCAGTCCCAGGAAAAACTAGTGAAAGGCAGCAAAGGGGGGGAGGAAGGAGGACCAAGACAGATGGAAAAACAGTGACAAAGGGGGAAAGCAGGGATGAAAAAGCAACTGCAAGAGTGAGATAAAGGGGCAGTGAGAGTGTTTTGATGTAGGAAAAAAGCATTAGATAGAATGGAGACTATACAGTATTGGTATTTGGCAGCCCGACATTCGACAGTGGTGCTGCTGGGGTTCTGAGAAAAATGTGGGCCCCCGGAAACCATTTTTTAACAAATTAAGCACAGTATGTACCATGTTGCTCTGATCTTGTAGAGCAACCTCAAGGCGATGATGGACAGAGCGCTGAAACTTTTCAGACACCCCCAGGCACAGATCTGGGTTGAATCCATCATCGTTCTTTAGCTCACTTCGCCACCCCAGTTCAGACCCAGCCATATACAAATCAGTATTGACCCTGTTCCTCATAGGAGCAGTCCAGCCCGAACTGCCAAGCCAGGTCTTCCCTGGACCGGAAACAAACATCCTGGGACCGGTTTTGGTGTAACACCCCTCATCAGCCAGGCTAGCTTGAATCCAGTGGCAAAGTGAGCAAGGGACCCATGTCTGGGCATACCCTGCCAAATTATGGTGAACAAAGCAAACACAAGGCGTTGATGGACGGAGTGCTGAAACGTTTGAGATACTCACCCCCAGTCACTTATCTGGGTTGAATCCATCATCGTTCTTTAGCTCACTTCGCCACCCCAGTTCAGACCCAGCCATATGCAAATCAGTCTTCCCAAGGCTTCATTAGTTAGAGAAAGGAGTACAATGTATTAGAGATAGAGAGGCCTGAGATGAAAATCCTCTCAAGAAGTGTGGAGAAGCTAACGTTGTGAAGAAGCTGTTTATTCATTGTATATCTGCAGCAATTGAGGTGCTCAAGGACATGGGAACACCTAGGTTTCATGAGATGGGAGAAAACTCCAATGTTACTAAAATAACAAAAGTTTCACCACCATTGGTCTGAGGAAAGGTGGCGTGACGATCAGATCATGAGTCTGTATCTGTATGCTTTAATTAATGTATATGTTGTTAGACCAGGGCCGGCTTTAGCACTGCGGTGCCTGGTGCAACAGTGTGCATGCAGTTCTTAGATGACAGTTAATAATTCACTGTTCTATATTAGGATTTTAACTTATAAACTGCAAGTAATAAAATGATGTCTCTTAGAAAAGCAGTAACCCACTGACCTATTTACATTATATGCACTTTGTGATCTGCATGGCACATGTTCTTTGCAGCAGGCTTATTAATCCACTATGCTATTTTATGATCAGTCAAAACCTCAACTATACAAAACAACGATCTCTCTCCAGGAAGAACATTAATCACCGGAGTTATCTTAACATTTTTATTGTTGCCTGGAAAGTGCTGGAGGCAAGGAATGCGGCAGCAAGTGCTTTTAAAAACAAAATAAACTAGCAAACACGGGCGCCCTAAAGTCAGCAACCGGTGCAGTGGCACCGGTTGCACCACCCTAGAGCCGGCCCTGTGTTAGACTGTAGGAGCAGATCTTTTTGGACTTTGAGAGGTACAGACCTCTCTGCTTGCCCCACTGCTTGCAACTTTATGTCTATAACACTTGTTCCCTTTAGAGGTTTTCTACTGAAATCCTCGCAATCCAGACAATTTCCTGCATTCTAAAATTCCCCACTTCTCATCCTTAATGACCCATCTATAGGTAGATTCCTAATTAGGTTAAACTACTTTTGAATTATTCATGTTTAAGGAGGATGAAAGGAGCTTCTCAGAGGAGCATCAAATTCTGTTCCTTTATCCTAGGATTATTCTGACTGTCAATTTTATTGGACTTTTGCTTTTAAGCCCTTATCCATATTTGATGCCTTAATGTATTTGTTGTAAAGCTTCATGTGCATAATATTTTTCTGTTCTGCTTTCTTGTTGGTTCAATACTAAATGTTTAATAAATTCACCTTAATTTTGACTATCGATTCCTGGTCCTTATTGTGTGACCAAATGGGTTACACTGTTATAATTGTGATTTGTTGAATGCCAACTCCCTTCACCTCTAAGTCAACCACAAAGGTCTATTGAATGCAAACTGTAACCCCGGCCATCGTGCCATCCCCATTTACAAACATCTCTCTGGCAGTTCTTTCTTAGTAAAAAACATAAGTGCCAGAGCCCAATGTAATTTTTGGGAAGCCACTGTGGCTGCACCACCCACTTCTGAAGCCGGTGCTGTCTACATGCCAGTGTCAGACCACCTACTAACCATCCCACTAAGACCCGTGGGAAATTTTGGGCTAGACCAGTTCACCTTATGCTGTAATAATGGAATAATGGAATGGATTTACCTGTTTTCGTTTTTTTAAGGTAGTTGAATTGTTAAATGCCCTGCTAAGTTATTCTATTAAAAAATAGACAGACAGTGCCACCATGTGGTGGACTGACATGAATAAATGCCAGTGTTTAGAAATAAGTGCCAGCGCCAGTGCCGACCACCGGCAAATACCAGCACAAATTAAGCATGCCATCTGGCCACTTTCACCAATGGAAATGTCATGAGATTTACTACACTTAATTTCTGGAGTAAAGCCCTTTCCAGGCTCGGACGGTGGAAGTAAACACCACCAAACTTCATGTATGTGGATGGCAAGGTGAAAAAAAAATCCTTTGTAAAAAAACAACAAAGAAAAGAATTGGGCTATTGCACAAAGACGCTTGGTTTCCACATTACAGAATTGCACCATGCATACAGTTCTGCAACAGGGAAGTTTCAACACAAGTAAAAACAAGGATTAGCGAAGCCAACATCGCCTGCTTTTTGATGGTGAAAGTGTTCAGTAACAGTTAGGTTGGTGACTTTGTATGCATTGCCCCAGCTGTTCTAGAAAGAAAATCCCATAATGAACCGATATCTTGGGCTGCAACAATATGGAAGCTGAACAGACAGCAATAGCTGGGGTAAGTTGTGCCCTAAAAATGTGTAATGAAGAGGATTCAGAAGACGAAGCCTACACTGTAAGTGGTGAACTTAAAAGATATGCACAGTAAAGTATTACATAGTGGGTGCTTAGATAAAGGGAAAGTATTTTCTTTGCATTATTAGGAAAGCCTATGTGCTCACATGGATAGTTTATGAACATAAAACGCTGACAACTATAAGATATTACCATGAGATAAAAGTAAAGAAATGAACGATTACAAAATGGCATTGTGTTTTGATAAGAGCACTGTGTGTTGATAACGGGGTATAAATCGGCAATTAAAATGTTATGTCAGGAAAGTAAATGCATCAAAGAAGGTACAGTGGCTTATGTTTATAAGCTATTCGACATGTTACGTGTGCAGTCTAACAAAAGGACTTTATTGGGAACAAACTTGAGACAGTGTAAGCATCCATGAAATGCCATGGAATTTGATTGACAGCCCCTGCAGACAATGGCAAATCACAAAAATGCCTAAAAACCTGTGGCAGAAAGAGAATGACACAACCCCCCTCCTTCCTCTCTGTAATTCGTATTGAATGTTTTTGAAGAATTGATGCTACAACGTCCTTCAGAATTCTGAAGGTCTGCAGACAGACCTAAAAAAACAGAAATCACATACTGTTCTCAGGTTTACACCTGGGAACCTAGAACCGAGCACATGATACACCTGGGTACTAAAGGAAATGTATTTCAGCTCCCCTAAGAGTTTTTGTGAGTATCGAAAATTCAGATTTTTTTTCCCTCTATGTAGCAGTAACCCTGTGGTAGAAACTTTCTAAGACTTTCACCCTGCTCTATGTGTATTAGCTCGGTGTTTGTGTAGAACTGGTGAATTTGAAAACACATATTGTAACATAGAATTTACTTTGTATGCACATTTTATTTTCTCACGCCTCTCTTTCCCGCCCAATCGCTATGAAAACGGAGGCGATATTTGCTTCCACAATTTGCCCACGAATTCCATTACTGTCTACTCCTCTAACAGATTGATGATCATACCTTTGGGCATAACCTAAGCTGAAACCAATGACTATTTAGGCATTAATGATCAGTCTACATAATTATATACTTTTCTGTATTCCAACCTGTTTCATATTTTGTGAGTCAAGTGCAATGTATGCAGCCTTAAGTTATGCTTGTTTGAATTTTCAGCCAGACTCCTACCTTCGTGAATCATCCCATTTGCATTGAACAAGTCATAAGAATGCAAATAGTGCCCGCATACAAAGAAAAAGGTAGAAACACAGAAACTTCAGAGAGATCTGACTCAGCAGTGTGGGATAAGCGCAATGAGGGTGAGTCACAGAAGGCTAGAAGTGCAAATTATACATACGTTTGAACTCCTCATTCTTGCATTTACTCAAACTTACAGCTAGACATTTTACCACATTAAATGGGATTTTCTTAAACAGTCGCCTGATATCCCCAAGTGAAACCTAAGAAGAAACGTAGAGAGTATGCTCCCTAAACACGCGAGTAGGATGTGCACTCATATGTCACTGAATTTAAGCCATTTTTTAATACTACGTAATGTCTGCAAACTTAAATTATTCCTATTTACAGGCATGTCAGTTGTAAATCTGAAAAACCCCTTTGTAAATATGAGATAGTGTTTGTACTTATGACAGGGAGCAAGAACAGGCAATACGAATGTGTGTCTACAAGCAACTCATGGGTCAGCATGCACCCCTCGGATACACTTCATCCATCCCACAGACACCACTCTGGAGCATCTGTATATCCTTTATTTATGAGAGCTCTACAGGTCAGGTTCATGATCGGACAGCCAGGACTTTTAGGTGCAAACATACATTTAGGTACGAAATCACTTTAGGTTAAAAAGTCACATGTGGTGCTACATCAGCATGACTATGGAAACAAGTATAGGTGCAAAACCACATCTTGGAGCAAGACAAATTTAAATGCAAAACCACATCGATGTGTAAAAACACAATATGGTGCAAAATTACTTTTGGAGCACAAATCACACGCTTATGTACAAAAATCATATTTACGTGGAAAAATCACATTTAGGTACAAAATCATTTTTTGGTGCAAAGTAAGCAGGATTGGGGCATTACATTTAGAAACAAATTCATATTTATGTGAAAATTCTACTTTGGTACAAAATCACCTTTAGCGCAAAGTCATCAGGAGTGTGGAAATACTTATAGAAGCAAAAATCATATTTAGGTGCAAAATTACATTTAGACATCAAGTCACTTTTGGCGCAACATCTGCTGGAGTGTACAAAAAGAAAAGTAGGTGGCAGTTTCTTTAAGTGCAATTACATTTAGGTGGAACAATCATCCTTTGTGCATCACCACAAGGACTCTGGACGCACTTTTAGTCAACACACTTTTAGATGCAAGAACACATCAAAGTCCAAAATTACAATGATGTGCTAAATCAACCCTTTTACAAGAGTGTGGTATCACATTTAGGTGCAAAATCACTCAGCACAAAAGGAAATTGTGTCAGTATGCCATCACCTTTGGATGACAGCGCATCACCCTCGATGCAACATCAACATGAGAGTGGAAAACCTTTAGAGGCATAGATCATATGTATTTGAAAATCAAATTTAGGGTTTCATAATCACTTTTCGTACAAAGTCAGCAGCAATGTGGTATCAGGTTTTCGAGCAAAATCCCACTTAGGTGCAAAATTATCTCGAGGTGCAAAGTCACCCTATGTGCTACATTTTCACAAGTGCAGAAACACTTCTAGGAGCAACAACACATTTAGATAAATAATCACTTTTAGGTTTAAAATCACTTTTGAGGTGCAAATTCATATTTACATACAAAACTGCTTCACTGCAGCCTCAATGCGAGTGTAGAAACATCTTAAGGAGCACTAATCACATTTTGGAGCAAACACACATCTTGGTTAAGGTGCATAGTCACCATTGATGCATCATCAGCAGGAGTATGAAAACACATGTAGGAGTAAAATCAGCAGGCGGGTGGTATATTTAAGTGAAAAATCACTAAATACAGAGAGAAAATGCACTCGTAATAGACTGCAATAGGTGCAAAAGTTGTACACCACTATGACATCACATATGTTTGACAGGCCATCAGCATGAACGGGGGAAACTTATAGGAGAGTAGAAAAACATGCTTGAGCAAACTAACCATAGCAAAAAAAAATCTCAACACCAATATAGATTTTAATATTAGTATTAAATTATAAAATAAAATGATTGACATAAAAATTGTATTTCTAGAGTGCGACTATTACCCAGACGTATCTAGGCGCTACGTCGACTGAAAAATGCAACGTAAGATGACATGGGAAGAACAAGGAACTACTTATTAAATTTGTTGAAATTATGGTTTTACTTTATTTTGAACATAGAACTTCAAACTAGAGGTTAGACTGTCTTATAGATACAGGTTTAGGGATAAAAAAGGCAAGGAAGAAAAAGATGGTATCCATTACATAAAGTCCTAGTTCAGTTTATATTGACATAAATATATCACTATATCTGGCCTGGGTCAACTAAAACTTCATATCAATGTCACTAATTAAATTTTTGAAGATTTTGAGCTTCACTTGAGATTTTTCATTATAATCAAAATAGATTCACAGGGTTCCAGATTTATTGATATGCATGGAACCATGTGGAGAAGACGTCGAAATCTTCTTATGCCGTGAACAGTACAGAGTAGGCCCTACTATTTCTCATGTGAAATATAATTATTATTATCCCCGTTACTAGTCATTACTACAATTGCAGTGTGGATCATTTTAGGTGAAAGGTTATAAGAATATGCCAGAATCTGGAGATCTGTGACGTGCAACCCCAATGCTATCACTTGCCAAGGCAATGGAATGTCAGTTTTCAAAATGTAATGATTTTCCTGCAGCAATAACTTTTCGCCTATGTTGGAGCGATGCATATGAATTGAAACAATGTCAGCAGTCATCAGAAGCTGAGTTTAGCTTTGGTCATTTAAGTTTGACCGTAAAAGAAAATCAATAATTTGGTGACGTGTGCAGATTTAGATTTTCTAAATACATCAATCCCTCTTTGTCTTCATGCTTTCCTTCTAATATTCGGACCTCTCTTTTATCTCTTCCACCCATGTTTTTCAATATTTAGCAAATTATTATGGTCTTTATTTGTAGAGGCCAAAGTTACATACAATCAACTGGGATTCTTTCCACTTTAAATTTAACATGCATCTAGAGCAAAACACTCTTCAAAGAAGGTATTGGTTATATTTCTTTTCTTTCCTACCAACCTCTCTTTGTAGATTTGCAAATAATGTAATTGTATTGTGTTTCAATACTAGCTCACCAAAAAATATGCCTTGTCTAGTCCAACTCATTACAATTGAAGGATGAGAAGGTCAGTTACTAGCCTGTTAATTCATAACAATGTCGCGTAAATAAATCAACCTTTTGAATGTCACTGACTTCACTTAAGTTTTTATTACAGTTTTGGTCCAGGAAATCACCAAGTCATTCAGCAAATTGCCCTAGGCAAATATGGTTTGAAAAACGTCTCCTCTACCCTTCTCCATTTCAGAAGGCCTCCACAGGGTCTGACTGGGTCAACAAATAGGCCCCCATTTGGGAATCAGATAGTTAAACAAGTGGCACGTTAGCAAATTGGGGCTGTTTTGAACCATCAAAGACACACTGTATAAGTGTTCTGCATGGTGTTGGAGATTTCATGCATTTTGGCTTGTTCCAGGCAATGTGTGTGGTAATTATCAGGGAAATCAACAGTAAACATCGATTCACCAGACCATAAAACAGGTCCACAAAAAGCCACAAACTAAACCGGCCAGCACACTGACCTATCAGACCAGCCTTCTGGTATTGCCAAATGCCCAATAGGCTGGTCCAACCCTGAGCCCGCAGCAAACAAGTGTTCAAACCTCACACAATAACAATTGCTGTTTTTAAACATATCCTAAATAAGCTAACACCAGTATCAGGTCTCTTATGTCCCCTGTCTGAAGGGGACCTGGCCTGGCAGTTTGGACTGGACTGTTTGTATTGGATCAGGACCAAAGCTGATTTGCATCTGGCTGTTCTCTGTTTAGAGTGCCATAGTGGGAAAAGTAAATACCAGTGACTGAGATTAATTCAAGCATATGAAATAAGATCTGGACAATTCTCTATATGTTTGTTTTTTGTAACTTGGGAATTCAAGGTAGGAGTCTTTCAAATACTTTTCAAATTAAACTAAGATCTGTAGCTTGTAAGGCAACTGAGAAGAGTCTGAGATTTAACTGAACAGGGGCGGCTTCTCCGCTAAGGCAGAGGAGCGTCGCCCCACTGCTTTCAGGAGTGCAAGAAAGGGAAAATAAAATGATAATAACACGATGTCACTATCGTTATATTTTTCCCTGCTGAGGCAGTTTTGCAGGGCAGGGCGGGTCTAGGCTGTTCATAGAGCAGGCGGCGGAGTGGTTGGGGCACTATCTAAGTGCGCATGATGGTTTGGTAGGCCGTCTTGAGCCGGCCAAACAGTGATGCACACTTTGCATGTTCTCCACCAGGCTGTATTACAGCCTGGTGGAGAACATGCACAGGCTCATAGTCCCCATCTGAGCGCCGAACCACGGCGCTCAGACCAATTACGTTGCTGCTGTCATGGTGACAGCAGCATGGCGATTGGCTTAGGGGAGCCTGTGTGCTTCCTGCTTCCGTTCCAGGACTCGTCGGAAGGGAAGTGGAAGAGAGACGTGGCCGGCCGAAGAGGTAAGTGATTTTTATTTCTACACGTCACCCACCCACGACCGTACCTCCACCCATGATCCATGCCAGCCGCCACTGTAACTCAAGCCTATGTTCTCATCTTAAACCAAAAGTACAGTGCTATTGCTCACACTACTTTCCAGAATTGGGAATATCAATACTTGATTGACTCTTTGCATAGAGCTTCCTGCAGAGTACAACAAGTGCTTAATTTGTGCTGGTGTTTCACAGTGCACAGCACAGGTATTTATTTGTTAACACCACCACTTACATATGACAGCCCACCACATTATAGCACTATCTTGCTATTTTTGAGGGAAGCACATCAGTTTAATAATTAAACACACAGTTACAAAATAATTCTAATTCATCCAGTCCAATTTTACTGCCAGGAATTGTCCAAACTGTTACGTTTATAGGAGTGTGATGTTTAACAGGGAGTGTTTATACTGGCATGAGGCAGTGATGGCAGTTCCAGTCGACAGTGCAAGCTGTAATGGCCTCCTGGTTAATACCTTCGGCCCTGGCAAGTGTTTAATTATAAAATAAGCCCTGAGTGCAGCCACTTTCAAAATTCACTGTTTATTGTCTATTTGGATTTCACTGCTCCTGGGTTCCTAAAATCCAATTGGAATGCTTGCTTGAACAGGACTGGGCACAATTATGCACTGCCATTTATGTACAAACTTTGAAATTGACTCTGGGGATTTACCCCGTCGGCTATAGAATAATTAGGGGCCGCCAGCCATTGATTTTCGAGATTCTCAATGTTTTTCCAACATGTAGCTTTGCGCAAGGCTTGAAGAAAACCAATAGGGCTTTTTCGCATTTGGTCAGGCCCAGCATACTATGAGGGTTATCCGCTTCCTGCACATTTTCATCATATGAGGTGCTTTTCCTGCTACTGCGGTTTGTCATATTGCCAGGTGGATCAGAACTGAATGTATCTGGATGTAAACGAAATTAATATAACATACACAGATATTTTACTAGTATTGCATATAGTTTGAAAGACCAGAAAGGTAAACTTCATGGGAGAAGTAATTCACTAGAATCAAAACTGATCAGAATCTCTCATTCAATTACCAGAGTCAACAGTTATGTTCTTTTTCTGCTAGGCTCTTAATCACTCACAATGGCTCTGACAAGACCCAATTGCAGCTAAGCTCATTGGGCCGCAGGCTTGTTTAAGCCTTCTCTACACATCTCCACGTCCAATAGAAATAGTTGGCTGCCAAGCGAAATACCGCAATTCTGTTTGACCAGCAGTGTAATTTCATTCTGTGCGCGAATGTTGGACCTGGTCTTCAGCATTTTTTCTTTATCACATGGGGACTTACCAGAGCACCTGCTTCACCCTCAGTTCAAGGGCTGACATTAACAAGCAACTACATCAATGCCACTACCATCTTGAAAGTCTTATTGTAGGGTCTACTGTCGTCGAACTTTTGCTGCCTAAGATTTGGCTGTCTCATCTCAGTTTCCTTTTCAACTGCTCACCTCCATGACTTCTGATACCACCTGCTGTTGCATCCGCTTGGGAAAAAGTGGAAGTGCCTGTTTAAAGTGCATGGATTGGCATTCAACTTGATATCTGCTTGATTCCACTATTCATAGCCTATCATTTTAAATTAACCGGTGAACCATATGGGAACGCACAGAAGACTGCACTTTGTGGTGCAATGTATTTGCATGTATATAGTGTTTATTATCCCAGGTTAGGCGTCATTTGTTACTGTACAGCATGGAGGTAAAGTTATCTTGAATATTTGCAAATATTTAAAATGCCTGCTACTCTAAATATTCAAAGTAAATACATCTGAAACATTTGCAGATGTGTGCAAGGCATGTTATTTCAAATTACTTTTGGTAAAACAATTTCTATAAAAATGTTCTGTGCATTGACACAACAGTATATTGTACGCTGCAACATATGAATGTAATCTATTTCCATGCATCCTGCCCATTCAGCCAATGATCCACCTGTCTGCACTGAGAGAAACACCCCAGTACACCATCTTGGTGGACCGTGCACAAGTTTCAGTACACCCCAAATCTAGAGATGCCAGATGACATGCTCAGCTAAGATACTGTTCTATACACCTGTTTGTGTAGTAGGTTTCTGGCGTGAAGGTTGTTCCCAGGCCATGTGCAATAACATTGAACTACCTGACTGTACAACATCTTGTTGACATGGAGGGTAATTGGATGAGCACCAACGACCCTCCCTTAAGAACAAATTGGTTGGTATTACATGAGGAATCCTGCCATTCAAGCACCATGTATTAGCCAGGTTGTATTAAATATTTGTCTCCTGGCAGTACACCTTAACTTATAGATCTTCGTATACAGCCTTGACTGCACTCTGTGTTGTGCTTCCTATGATCTCGCATATTTCGTTTGACTTTCTCCTGGCTGTGGTCCCATCTATTCTCAAGCATTGCCCATTGGCATAGGGCTACTGAAACCCAGAAATGGATTTTGACTGCTCTTTGTGCATGTGTCGGCATTTGCAGTGTCACACTTGGCGACTGTTCCACATGATCTCCTACTTACCCTTTGCGCTCTTCTTTTTAGTATGATGCATTACAAGCGTTCTGTTCATGGCAATGTCCACAGTGCAAACGCTATCCTAACTGGATGTACAGTTTTATATTACAATGTCATAAACGGGCCTTTATGAGAGTGAGACAAATACCAATGAATTGCTGCCTGGAGGATGGGATGCTATGGAAATGCTGCCCCTCTTCTAACCCTCACGCCAGAGTCCATCGCTGCCAATCCACACTAACCTCCCATTGGATTATAGAGTCATGTGACCTACTTCAACTACCTGTAACCTCCCAAGGCATCCTTGCATGTGTATTCTGAGCTAATGGTGGGCAAATACTTGGGTGACTCTTGTTAAGTTGATTTATGATCTCGAAAGGAGCTAAGGCAAGACTATTTTCCTTGCTCAAGCCTGGTAACCAACATTATGTGCCTGATCCATACACACCACATGCAATCTCCATAATATACATGCAAGATCTATACATCACCTCAATGTTAGCTCACTCACTCAACCCACTTATCAGCACACTCAGACCCCCAGTGGTATAAACTTTAAACCTCGTGCTTATCAACATTTATTTAGCAATTCTGTCGGCTGCCGACAAAGCCTACACAGCTCTTACAACCCCAACACACTTGTTATAACCAGTGCTATAACTGGACAGACATTTTTAATGAGAGAGTGCAGAACTCTTCTATAAGAAATGCCTGCCATTTAAAGCACTGGTTATGACATAGATATAGCTCATCTGCTCCATCTTTCACATCCTGAATGGTCTTTGCTGCCAAAATATAACACTCAGCACAATGATTTGATCCACAAGCCAAAGGAGGTATTCCGGTCATATACAAGGTCTCTTGGCCATGCATAATTCAGACACCATTGAAACACACTTCCAATGAGTGGCTCATTGGCACTTCCTCAATCCAGCCTCACAACCATACCTTTATTGAAGAACTCATCAACATCCTCACAAGACATACATTAACCGCACTAACAATATGTCGCTCACCAACCACCTAAATACCTTAAAAATCACCTGACTCTTCCAAGAACCAACAAACATCAAAGGCAACAGCCCTAGCCTTATCATCTGGATTGTAGGGTAGTTAGTATCCTTAGCCCATTACTTTTCTTTCTTCTGCACCGATACCCTAAAAGCGCATTGCCATTGTAAGAATTATGAAGGAGATTAGTCCCAAAATAAATAGTCCCATTCAAAATTTGATCCAGCCCAAATAAATTCTTTATTTGAACGATGTCAGATTCTTCAAATTGACTATTCATAATAATTCTCAAATAATCATTGCATACACAGCCAACACATGTGTTGGGGATTTACCCCTTCCTCAAGGCTGTAAGTAAATAAAACCAGGTATTAGTCTGGGATTCAAACAACGAATTCATATCCAACTAATACATCCAAACAAATCAGCACATCTTTAAATCCTATACAAATGTGATCACTTTTTAAACCCAATCGTTAGCCCTCTCATTAAATGATCTAATTCACAGAAAAGCAGGGAGGGGCATAATTTCTCTCGTTATGTCCAAATAGTGAACTCATATTTACATACACCTTTATTTGAAACGTAGTAATTCATACACAGTGCAAAAATACCTTCCTAAAAGTGCAATTGATATAATAACTTGGCCCCTAGATTTATTGCTCAACTAATTTTCTTAATTACTGATATACACAACATCATCTGTACCCAATGACAGATGTGTCTCCAAATTTAATAAGCAAGAGATCTGAAATTACCTTTGTCCACTGTTTGCAACTTTGATGTTCACAACATATCACAAATATTAGATCGCTTGATGGTTCACATTGGTGGCAAACATCTATGTTAATTATCAGAAACAACCCTGGTTTAATGATTCACATTAGTAGCAAAGTTCCCTGATAACTACTAAGTGCTTGCTTAATTAGAAGAAACGGCATGCATTAGTCATAACCCACCCAAATGAGTTCCAACATTACAAATCAGTACATTGCCACGATCTTCATCTTACTGAGCTCCCCCATAAATGGAATCTGTGAAAAGGTATAGAAAGAACAGAGGACACAACTCCATGGACCTTACTCTAACACCTCATATTTCTACTGCGAAAATAACCCCTCAGTTTCCAAAAACTAGCTTACCAGGAGTGAGAAATAACTCCAGTCTCTGCCCACCGTTAGGATGCTAACAGCTGACGATGACTTGAGAAAATGCTGATTAAGCAAGGACATAGAGGTTATCACAGAACTTTGCTACTAATGCGAATATTAAACAAGGATTGGTTGGGATTTTCCTATCAAATGGCATTTTTCCTGTAGCCATAGAGAGCTCAACACCAGACAAACCCCCATAACCTTTATGGCCTCTCTCATGCATGGTGTCTTCCCATATTCCCTCTAAATGGGGCACACCCACCACTTCTAAAAAGGTCACCTAGAGCCCTTAGTAAACAGTAGAACCATGATACTTCCTCACAATAGAATATAATAGAAAAATCTGTATCCATCCAACTATAATAACATCATGGTGACAGCTGCCTCTGTGAACAACAATCCATTAGTCTTACGTCCTGACTGCAGCAAAGACACTGTCATCAGTCAAATGATGCTCTCCTCATTGCTGACAAACACCATCTTTGCCTTCTCTTGCTATTCAAGCTCTCAGCTACCTCTGGAGTTGTTGCCATCAAGTTTTGATTAACATCACCCCATCACTCAATGGATTCACTGATGCTGTATTTCTGTGTTTCCATTGTTTGCATTATTTCAAAGGACCGTCCGACGTCTAACACAGCACATTAGATGGAAAATATCACATTTATCCAACACAGAGCAGATATGCAATTTACATATATTCTACAATGCACAGATCATTACTTCTTCGTCCAAGCAACAGTTGTTACAGAAAACACCACACACAAGCATCACACAGAAAACATTCAACTGAACATCTCATATACACTGTTAGACCTGGCATCCTTGGCGTGGTTTTCCCTGACTTTTTGCCTCTACCACCTGTGTTTTTGATGCTGTGCTGGATTTCGTTTTTGCTGGCTTAGATGCTTTGGGCACTTTGCCACTGCTGATCAGTGTCAAAGTGCAAGTGCTCCCTGTGTAAATTGGTATTGTGATTGGTTCTCCCTGATTGGCATATTTGTTTTACTAGTAGGTCCCTAGTAAAGCGCACTAAGTGTGCCAGGGCTGGTAAATCAAATGCTACTAGTGGGCCTGCAGCACTGATTGTGCCACCCACATGAGTAGCCCTGAAAAGATGTCTCAGGCCTGCCACCACGGTGCCATGTCGACTTGGCAAGTGCACCCACTTACCAGGTCCTACCCTTCCCTTCTCTTACACATTGGACACCCCTATGGTAGGCCCAAGGTACCCCCCTGGGCAGGGTGCAGTGTATATGAAAGGTAGGGCATGTACTGGTGTGTGTAACATGTCCTGATAGTGAAATACTGCCAATTTCATTTTTCACTATTGAAAGGCTATCTTGCCCCATAGGACAGAATGGGGAATGCTTTGTAACATTTTACAAGCATATATTCCCATAGGGATAAGATAGAAAAATGGAGTCTGGTATCCCTGAACTCAGGATTTAATAACACATCTTTTAGTAAAGATGGTTTTTAAATTGTGTGTTTGAAAATACCACTTTTAGAACATGGCTATTTTCTTGTTCAACCATCCTGTGTGCCTCTGCCTGCTTGTGGATTGACTGTCTGGCTTTGGAGTGACAGGGACTGGGGAGGTGCAGTGGCTCCAGGAGTCTGGATGAGTCAGCACTAGGCTGAATAGGCCTGATCTGCATTTGGAGTGCTGGGATGAGTAGCACCTGTACCTGAATAGGGCTGTGCCTGCCTTCCACAATGCTGGTTCCGCCCCCCTGTGGTGTGTCTGGAGCCAAGGCTCACACTGACAGTGGGTGTTGTTGTGCACTTGCAGAGTGCTCCCCAGAACTGGTTTGAACTGGGCTCAGAGCCCCTTGCACAAAGAGAACAAATACATTTTGGGGTATAAGTATCAGACCAAAAACCCCAGACTTTAGATCATTCCTGGAATTCAAGAGGAACCTTTGCCAAGGAGAAGAGCTGGAGAGACTGAGGAGAAGTACTGCCCTTGCTGTGTGTCTGGGGTCGGCCTGCAGTTGCTGTATCTGCCAAGGAAAGGAGAAGGACATTACTGTGTGCAGTGTCCCCTGCCTGAAGGAGATCTCTAGGGCCTGAAGTGAGCTGGCCTCCTGTTCTGAAGTCTCAGGGACACAAAGACTTCACCCCCAGCTCCCCTGAACTCTGCTGCTGTGAGTTCTGACCTGCCAAGAGGTGCCTGTGCCAGTTTTGGGCCTCTGGAGGTTGTTACTGCTGTTTGGGAGCTGGAAGCAAGAAGAAACTCAAAGAACTACAGAAATCGACGCACCGCTCTTCTTGCGGCTCTTTACCCGGCGCATCACCATGGCGCGAGAAGAATTTCCACGCATCACCGCGCCGCTGCAGAAACCACCGCAGTGCTTGTCGCCACTGCAAGAATCAACGCATTGAGGGAAGAGGACCGACGCAGCGCCGCTCGATGCCGCCGCATCGATTGCTGACGCATCCCGGATTTCCACGCATCGTACCTGTGCGGTAAGTTCGTCCGACGCATCACCTGCGGACCGGAACCATCACGAAGAATCGACGCATCACTCCCCGTACAGACCGGATTCGATGCAACCCTTCCTCTGCGTGCAGCGGGACTGTCGCATCACTTCCCCAAGGTCTCAGGAGTGTCGCATCTCTTTGTTTTCCGACGCTGCGGCTGTTTGGCTTGAGAACTTGGACGCATCTACAGGTACTTTGGTGAAAAGTCACGCATCCATAGTTTTCTATGGTACAAGTTCTTGAAACTTTTTGAAAGTCATTGTTTTAACTGTCTATGTTGGATATTTGTCGTTTTGGTCTTGTTTAGTTTAGATAAAGATCTTTTATTTTTCTAAACTGGTGTGGTGTCCATTTGTGGTGTTTTCACTGTGTTACTGTGAGTGTTTGTACAAATACTTTACACATTGCCTTTGGGATAAGCCTGTCTGCTCGTGACAAGCTACCAAGGAGGTGAGCAGGGGTTATCTAGAGTGTGTATCCCCCTTACCCTGACTAGAAGCAAGGGTCCCTATTTGGACAAAGGTACCTACCTCTGCCAACTAGAGACGCCCATTTCTAACATACACCAAACACAGCACCACAGCACATATAAACCATATCAATTTCTTGACATAGATCCCAACAGCACAGCATCCCAATATGCGCAATAACACAACTTACTAAAGTAATCTCTCACCTGTTCATCGCTGGGTAACACATTAGATAGGACATTTCTGAAGCATCCAACACAGCACAGATAGGGCTTGCAACCCCTGTCACCTTCAGGACACCCGCCAATTGACTGGAACCCCATCAACAATTAAACCACTGCATTAAAAGAATGGAATGCAGGTAAGATAATGTATCATAGCAGGAACTGGAGAGGCAACAAAGTCTTCTCCCTTACAAAAGAAACTTAATGCAAGCTAAAATCAATTACCTTGCACATGTGGTTAATGATGGAGGGGTGCAACCCAAGGAAGTCTTGGCGAAAAATATTCATGATTTACCTCTTCCCAAGAGTAAGGAGGAGTTATTGACGTTTTTCTGAATGGTAGAATAGAATAGTTGTGTTTTTCGAGTATCTGGTTAACAAGACGGCAGCTATGCGGGGTTTCTTGAGGAAGAATGTATCTTTATATTGGTCCAAGGAGCGTGGGATGGAATGGAAATGAGTGAAGTGGGATGTCAGCGGTACCCCTTCGATGCAAGTTTTGTGCCAGACAGATGGTCGATAATTTAACTGACAATAGGTCAAAGAGTGTCAGGCTAGTTCTTTTGCAGAAAGAGGGCAAATAAGAGGTATCAATTGCCTTTGCATCAGGGGAGTTGTAGGGTGCTTAGTTGAATTATTCAGTGGTGGAGATGAATGCTTTGTCTGTCTATTGGCAGCGAGTACGTTCAGGAGATTTGTGTGGTGAGAGAAGTTTGAAGTATAGAAGAATCATAAGCCACTGAAGGAAGAATACAAAAGTAGGTTGTGGTTTTGTAAGAGCATACCTTTAAGGTAGAATATATACCTGGTAATGCTAATACCACGTTTGATTGTTTGTCATGATTGGTGGAGAGAGTGATAGTGCTGAGCCTAATGATGATATTGTGCAAAAGAATGTGTGTAATTTTACTAAGGGAGTACTTTTTGAGGAGAGTTGGGGAGATGTACTAAAGAACAATCTGGTTTTGGAAGTGGTGAGACCATTTTTGCTGGTGAGAGATGAACATAATATTATTGATAGCTTGTTGTTCAGGTGTATGCATCTTACTCCCCCTAAAGCTCTGAAAGCAGGGCTGGTCAGGATAGCTCCTAAGGGTCATTTGGGCATAGGGAAAGCTAAGGAAAGAATTTGGTCATGCTTTTGGTGGCTGAGCTTGGATGCTGCAGTGGAGAGAGCGGTACAAGAGTATGGACTTTGCATGAATAGCAATACGATTTTTAAGCCTTGAGAGCCTCCTAGGGCGAGTCAGGCAAGGTTGGACAAACAGCGGGATGAAATTGCATTGGGTATCGTGGGACCCTTGAGAGGTGATAATGCTACACCTTAGCTATTGGTGTAAGTTGATATGTTTTCTCATTGGCCAGAGGTAGTCTGGGTTGGTGACATATTCTTGGACACAGTGGTGAAGGTTTTAGAAGATGTGCTTAGAAGGGAAGGAATGCCTACAATCCTTCTGACAGACAACAACACGCAGCTGTGTTTCAGGGAGGTGGAGAGCCTCTTGGGGAAGCATGGTATTGTGCACAAAAAATGTGCATTGTGTCACCTGCAATCCAATGAAGTTGTTGAGCGTTTCAACTGCATGCTTAAATAGAGTAATCAACTAGCTCACAATGCATGCACGATTGCTTGTATGGCTGTGCCAGCAAATTCAACATTATCTGAGAAATGGATTCTCATTTCAATTTCAAGTCCTCCATGCATAACATTTCACAATCTAACCAAACTGCATAGCATACACCTCTACCACTTTTTGCACTTCAGTAGTCTTCCAATCGTCATCACCCCACTTGCAGCACTTTACAAAATGCCCCCCTTTACCATACGGATTGCAAGTTAGCTTATTAGCAGGGCACGTCTGAGAACTGGTCATGGGACCAACTGCCCCACAATGGTAATATATGCCTCTGAAACCTTTCTCCCCTCATTTCTTGTCTCAAGATCCACTTTTGCATTCCTCACTGCACTAATCTCAGAACGAGCAACTTTTCTTTCCCTCTGAATCACACTTACAAACTGCATCATTTGTTTGACACCCTTAGCTACAACGAACACCTCGTTCAACAGTGGATCATCTTTTAGCCACAAGGCCTGCCTGTCTTTTTCAATACTGCAGTGTAGGAAAAAAATGATCTTTTATCGTCTCCTTAGTCTGTGCTCCCAACCACTATGTCTAGGCCAACCTCCTCAAAGCAGTGACATAGGGCCCGATTTTGAGTTTGGCAGTTAGAGTAGTGTCCATTGGGATGGTGAAGGGAATGTCTTCCTCAATCTCAATGAAACTCCACCTGCAAAATTTAGAGATGACCGCAGGTTGAGTGGTCATCTCTGTACATTGAGGGGAACCACTGTCTCAATGGTTCCTTTCAATGTTCTAACAGCTTAGTGGACAACTGCTGCCAGTTTTGATGGTCATCCACCAAACGTTTGACTTTTTTTAGTTTTTCTGAAATACAATCCTAAAGTGGGAGTTTGTTTCTGAAAAAAACAAAAAACGAATTACCCTCACACCCTGGGAGCTTTCTCTCAGGGGATTTGTTGACCAGTGGTTTGGCAGGCAGAGTACTTTGTCCGCTAAACTCTAAACAAGGGCTAGTGTCTTCCACTGTTTTGCCTTCCTCTTGAATTCTTTTTCCAAAATGATACCTCTCCAGAAAATGTGTGTCCTGCTTCTTTGAAGTAATATCAAAGTCATTAAATCCCCTGGCCTGCTCTTGACTCAAAGCAGGAAGAGACTTCAAAATTTCACCCTTCAGTCCCTAAACAGTGCTGTAAAAGAGCCATCTGTTTCTCCATACCCATTTGTGCCCCACGGCAATTCACATAGGTCAAAAACACCTTCCTCCAGAATGGAAGATCACCTGGTGTGTTGAAAAAAAAACTGGTGTTGTAACACTGCCCCACTCCAAACTCTCAAGGCTGGTACAACACAAGGTATTCCCAGATTTCCTCTCAGCTTTCACAACATCACACCCAGCCCATTGAAAAAATAGCTTGTTACGCACCGCAATCCCTCAGTCTGGTGTGGGCATCACAGAGAATAAAGTGCACAGACCATAGTTATGTTGAGGTGTCAAAAGGTCCAGAAAGTGTTCTGAGGAGAGTACTGGGTGTGCCACATTAATGCCTGGCACCAGTCTATTGGTGGGTGTGACTCCTGACCCCTTTCAAACCAATAGTGTGAAAGTTCCCAGAGGCAACCCACTTTTGCAGCAGTCTTGTGTGCCTCACTGCAAACAATCCCACAGTGCCCCTCACTGCCTAAACCCAAGATGGTGAAACCATTCTCCCCGTGTGCAGAGCCTGTTTGTCCACTCCAGAGATTTGGCCAGGATAATGTGCAAGCCCTCCTCTGTGGTCAGTCTAAACCAGTTTTTGGGGCAGCTCTTCTCTCACTGTGATTGGTGTGAGCAGGACTGGGGGGACAAAGAAGAGCCCTGCCCAGTTGTTAGCTAACATTTGCCTACAACAGGGCAGGTCTCTTTAAAGTCAGCCTGGCAAAGGAACAGACCACCTCCACACCCAAGCCTTTTGTCCTTGCCTAGGAGCAGTTTTCACACCTCATCGAGGGGACTATTTACTGCCAGGTGAAAGTTGGAGCTCATGCAAATTAGCCTCCACATGTTTTAGGTTTGAATAAGATTACTTTGTAAAAGTACCTTTTACAAAATATTTATTACCAATCTGACTTCGCCAGCAAATATGGGCTTGTAATAAAATACCAAAAATGAACTTTATAGTGTTTTCATAGGTGGGCATAACAATATTAAATTTAATAATGTATCCTAGTGCTTTCCTATAGAACAGTCAACCCTGCTACATTGAAAATAGCTTTTAGAGCCCTTACACTGTAAGGACATGTTCAACATTTTTTTTTTTAAATGTCCTACTTTTAAATATCATGCACCCTGCCTTCTGGACAGAAAGTCCTACTTAGGGGTGACTTATTAACATTTAAACGGAATGTTTAGGCTTGGCAAAAGGGGTTAATTTGACAGGTCGGATCTGCAGTTTAAAACTGTGCAGGTAGGCTACAGATGGTAGGCCTGAGGTCATACCTACACTGTCACTTTAGTGTTATGCACAATGGGTGCTGCAGTCCAATGGTGACTTTAACTTACGGCTCTGGGTAAACTTTTGTAACATCTGGTAGGGACTTATAGGTAAGTTCAATATGCCAATTAGGGGTGTGCCAATTTTATCATTCTGAAGGGAGGAGCACAGGCATGTTACCACTGATTGGCAGGGGCAACGTACACAGAGTTTATATAGCCAACAAAAACAGTCAAGGCAAAAATCTGGGAGTACACCACACAAAATAGGGTAGTTTCCAACACCAAAATGGAACCTGGGGAGGAAGCAAAGTATGGGCCATATAAAAAAATTAGGATACTATGAGTACACATTAGACTTGACACCTAAGACACATCTGTTTACTGCACAACATAGATGCACGAACAGTTCTAATCAATACAGAAGCCTTTGCATCAATAACACAAAGAATACATTACACAAATCTAACACATAGCCGGCAAAACTACATTTATACTATCTCTAACCGCAGAACAACAGGCACAGGAATGCAGTACATATGCAAAGGTTAAGCCCTACAACAACAACTTGCGCACACTGAAACCATACAAACTCATAAAATAATACATTGCCACCCAACTTATAGATGAACCATAAAACCACACAAAACTTATCAGAGGATGACTTACACTACAGTCTACAATGGAAACCTTGGAATTGCATGGATGGCACCGAGACACCTGACAGAACTACAAAGCCATACTATCAGGAGACTCTTCACTCTGCAAATACCAATAACACAAAAAAAATTATAGCATGATGTGGCAGAACATAAAATAACATAACATTCACAAATGTCTCAGAGACTGCCTATCTGTTATCCTTGCATTGATGCCATACTTTTCTGAAACTAAGTCCTACTAAACTGAAATTGGGCTTATCAGCAACCCTTGCAAAGAAGCCAAATCAAGGTCTGGCTGAACTTGCAGTTCAATGGATTGTCCTCAAAACTCGATGGTTCCACCCCATATCGCCTCAAATGTTTTGGTTATATCATCAATGTGCACACCTGTTTCAAGATATCATAGACAGCATTGTATCAAATCTCTCTCTCTCTCTCTCGCTGTACCATGCAAAATGAAAGCATACCCAATGAAGGGATGGTGGCTATCCAGTGCTTGAAGAAGTCCCAGATATTGTCTCTACACATTTGAAGGTTATCCCCCAGGTTTCTATAGCCCTTATTATATGACAAGAGGAATCCAACCACATATCACCTCCTAAAGACCCACACTGCCACTCCAAGCCAGCATTGTTTTCAAGAGCAGTAACATTAAATACAATAATTAACAATGCAAGTCTTTAATTGGCACAATACCTGAACATTGCCATGGATCAATACATCACCAGAAGCTAGAACATAACATATTCAGACTGCAAATGCAGAACTTCAAAAAATAATAAATCAGGAGGCAAATATTCATTTATGCAACTGGATAATGGAGTATTATCCCAGTACAGATTTAGATTGCCAAGCCACCCCCGTAGCTCAGGAAAGGTCTGATGACACATCCATTTAAAGGGCACATATTGCATTAATATGGGTAGGCATGTATCCACACCCTTCAGGGGAATTACAGATCCCCCTTACCATATTGTAACTATGTACATAATTCTTAATTGTTTCTATACCTGGTATAGGCATTCTGTAGCCTCTTGTACAGAGTCCTATGCTTCCCATTTTGGTTTAAATTATAAATACATATACACCATTTCACCAGAAACCTAATAAGGCATGCTAATTGATTAGAGTTAAATTCTTTTTTTTAAGTTTGAGTTTATTAAGCAAAAAAGATAATAGAAGAAAAAACAGCATGTACAATAAGTATAATATATCTCAATTACATATAAATATTATAAAGAAAAAGATAAAAACCAAAGTACCATAGCTTTCATGAAACATGCTGCGTAAAGTAGAGGAGTGAAGGAAGGGGAAGGGGGAGAAGGGGGGGAGGAGAGAAAAACAAGGAATGAAGAATGTATCATAACTTTATAACACTAGAAGTAATATAACTTATGGAAATATTCACTGTAAGCATAAAAACGTCTAAGGTTAAATAACATACTATGATATAAAGTACATAAGTAAGAGTTAATAATGATTTGTTACTTTAAGAAAGAAAAAGACAACACAGTGCTTTTATGGTGGTTTCCGGACTTCATCTGAGGTGTTGACAAGTGGAACAATAGACGAAGCAACCGAGATTAAGTAGTTAGTCAAAGGGAGCCACAAAAGATCCCTTTTAATAGATAAAGATATGGGGGTGACATAATTAGAATGAAGTCTGTGATGGAAACATACGGCATTCCACCAGGCTCTAAAGCTGACTTTGTCTGCTTGTTTCCAATTTGAGGTTATTAAATGTAAGGCTATTGCTAGTAATAAATCTATTAATTTAAAATTGGAAGGTGATTGGGGCCATTGAGGTGATAGGGAGCGTAAGAAAACATTAGAAAGGGAAAAAGGTATACTAGTTTTAAAGATTTTATTAATTTGATTCCAAACTAGTTGCCAGAAGTGAGAAATAGTGGGACAATCAAAAAGTATGTTTTAAGTCAGCAGACTTGCAAGGGCAGGACCAACAAGTAGATGAAGTGTTCGAAGAGAAGGATGCTAATGCTGCAGGAGTAAATACGAGACGTTGATAAACAAAATAAAGGGGTTGAGAGGTATTAGCAGCTCTAGAAGCTTTGTAGATTTTGAGCCATAGTTTATCCCAAATAATGGTCGACCAGCACTGTGATAAGTCCTTTTCCCACGCCAATTCAGCCTTTGTTTTGTCTCTGTCTGAGGAAAGAAATAAGTGCTTATAAATAGAGGAAGCAGAAGGGGAAGAAATTAATATGGGAAAAAGAGCCGAACATATCTTGGATGGCTTAGGGGCAGATGATAGAGAGAGAAGGTATTGATTAAGAGAAGGAAGTAAAAGATTATATTGTGATTTAAAAGACGACGGTAATGAAAATTTGGTTTGAAGATCAGCGAAGGATAAAGGAACGTCATTGTCTAATAATTGCGAAATCCAAAACAACCCTGTGCGTCTCCAAGATTTCCAGTAAAAGGTGCGGTTCTTTATACGCAATAAATTATTGTGCCAAATGGATTGCTGATCTAGAGAAGTATGAGAAGGATAAGAGGATGGTAGAAGAGGGATGAGAATTTTGCGAGTATGAGAGATAACAGGAGGGCGAAAAGAGGATATATTATCAGTAAAGGCAAGAGTTTCCTTAAAATCAAAGGGGGGGACAAAAAACTTTTCTATAGAAATCCATAAAGGGGGATAGATACAAGGTTCAAGGGAAATCCAACGACAAGATTGCTTTAAGGAGAAAGCATAATGATAAGATTTGAAATCAGGGAATTTAAGGCCACCATTAGATTTGTCTTTCTTTAAGGAGGATAAAGCTATCCGAGGTGGTTTGCCTTTCCAGAGAAATTTTGTTAAAAGAGAATACATTTTTTTTAAATAAATTCCAGGAACATGTACAGGGACCATTGAGAGAATATATAGAATCAAAGGAGAAAGCATCATCTTGATCGAGTCAAGTCGTCCCCACCAAGAAAGAAAAAGAGGATGCCAATGTTCAATAGTGTCATTTAGAATTGTGGTAATATGGTCAAAATTTAGTTTCAGTGTTTCTGAAATATTCGAAGTGAACCATAGGCCTAAATATTTTATTTTAGACGGTTGCCAAGAAAAACCAGTATGTATAAAATAATGTTTAAGGCATAACACATTGAGAGGCAAGATTTCACACTTATCTGGATTAAGGCGGTAGCCAGAAAGTTGAGAAAAAATATCAACCTGACTGAGAAAGGAGGGGATAGATGTTGCAGGGTTAGAACAATATAAAAGAATATCATCTGCATACACCGACATTTTGACTTGGTAAGAATCGAGTTGAAAACCAGTAATCTGAGCATCTTGTCTGATCTTAGTTAAAAAGGGCTCTAATGCTACTACAAATAATAAAGGTGATAAAGGACATCCTTGCCTTACTCCTCTGAAGAGAGGAAAATATTCCGAAATCCTACAGTTAAGGAAAATAGATGCTTTGGGACCTGAGTATAGTAAGGAGATAAAATAAATTAATTTTGGAGGAAACCCTATCCATTTTAAAGCTTGGAACATGAAATCCCATCCAATCCTGTCAAAAGCTTTCTCTGCATCTAAAGCTATAGCAGCAATAGGGTAGTCAAGAGAGGAAGCTTTGCTGAGTATGTTGAAAAAGACTCTAGAATTGTCGGATGATAGTCGACCTTTTACAAAACCCGATTGCTCTGGGCCAATAAGTTCAGGTAGGATAGGATCAATACGGAGAGCGAGAATATTTGCAAATATCTTATAATCAGTGTTAACTAAGGAAATAGGTCGATAATTTTTGCAGAGAGTTGGGTCTTTATTGTCTCTAGGAATTAAACATATCATGGCCTCCTGAAAAGTTCCACGAGAAGAACCAGCTGTGATAAAGGAGTTAAATAAAAATAAAAGATTTGGAAGGAGAAGATTAGTAAAGTGCGCATAAAATTCAATAGTAAATCCATCGGGCCCGGGAGCTTTCCCTCTTCTTAATACCGAAACTGCATGAGTAATTTCTGGTAATGTAATATCAGTTTCCAAAGAATTAAAATCAATATGATGAGATGAAGGGGGAACAATAGAATGAAAATAAGAAGAAAGATCCAATGGAATCGGTTGTTTTTCAGGGGTATATACATTTTTATAAAAGGAAACAAATTCATTTAAGATATCATTGTCTTTAAATAATGAAGTACCGGCAGCATTTCGTAGAGAATCTATTTTAGTGCGTTCACGTCTTATCTTCAAGTAATTAGCCAATAATTTCCCCATTTTATTTTGGCCTCCATAGTAACGAGAACTGCTCTTTAAAAGATAGGAGGAAGCAGCTTCCGTAGACATTTTGTTGAAAGTGAGTTTCGCATCTATAAGATTTTTTAAAGAGGATTCAGTGTTCGAATGATAATAAGTATATTCCAGATGTTTAATCTTAGTGAGTAATTGGGCAGTGTGAGCTTCAAAAGATTTTTTTCTTTTGCGAGACAAAATTTATTATGAAGCCTCGAGCTGCGGCTTTAAAAGAGTCCCAAACCATTACAGGGGAAGAATCTGGAGTTGAGTTAAGAGAGAAGAATTCAGAAACAAAAGAGCTGAACTGGCTAGAGAAATTGGGGTCGGTAAATAATGAATTATTAAAGCGCCATCTACCAGCATGTGGGGTAAAGGGTATCAAATCAAAGTCAACATAAACTGGGGCATGATCTGATATTAAAATAGAACCTATTTCGGAGTGAAGAACCTGCTGAGATAAGGATTTACTTAAAAAGAGGTAATCAATTCGGGATTGTGATTGGTGCGGAGGGGTGTAAAAACTATGGGGCATATTAGCAAGACCCACGTTAAAATTATCGCCGTTTTAGCGGCAGGAAACTGCCGCTAAAACGGCGATAATGGGCTTGCTAATATGCGTTATAGAATTCCAATAGAAGCCCAGGTTAGATGTGCAGGACATCTAACCTGGGCTTCTATTGGAGTTCTATAACGCATATTAGCAAGCCCATTATCGCCGTTTTAGCGGCAGTTTCCTGCCGCTAAAACGGTGATAATTTTAACGTGGGTCTTGCTAATATGCCCCTATATTCTCGGAGATCTGGATTACAGAGCCTCCAAATATCAACTACAGATTTGCGACGTATAGTGGAGGTAAATTGTGAGTGCATCTTAGTGTTAACAAACTTAACTGAGGAATGTCTGTCTAATACGGGATCAACTATTTGATTACAGTCGCCACCAAAAACAATATAATCATCATCAAATAAAAGGAGTTTATCAGAGATTTGGGTCCAAAAAACTTTGTCAACATTAACTGGACCATAAACATTGAAAAGAACTAAAGGTATCTGATTAATAAGAAGTTTAACAATAACCCAGCGTCCCTCAGAGTCTGATTCTTGATGAGTAACTGAAACCTGAAATTTTTTGTGGCAAAGAATCGAAACACCATTTTTCTTACCTAGAGCCGGAGAGGAAAATACATTGCCTGCCCAACATCTTTTCAATTTAGATGCCTCGGCTTCAGATAGATGTGATTCTTGAATTAATGCAATATCCGTTTTTAATTTAGCTAAATGGGTTAATACCCGTTGTCTTTTTATAGGATTACATAATCCCTTAACATTCCATGTAATGACTCTGAATATGACCAAACGATTTTAACATGAACAATTAATAAGCGAACAGTGAAACCATTAAATTTACTGTTGAGAAAAAGAAAAAGATAAAAGAGTGAAAATAGAAAGACTGTTTCAGGAAGAAGAAATGTGGAGAAGAGGTGATAGGATAGATATAAAAAGTATGAAAAAGAAGAAAGTTATGAAGAAAAAGGTGAGGAGAAGGGAAGAACATAACAAAGAACAAAAAGACAATACAAGTCAAACAAATGATAATGAAGAAAGGTAACAAAAAGGCATACCACAAACAGACAATGAATGCGGGGTTGGTGGAGCCACATAGGGGAGACAGTACGCCGAACGGGAGACTCCAGGACGAAGACGGCAAGGGGGAACATCATCCAGGCAGATTGAGGGGGACATATATCGAGGGACCACAAAACCGCACCAGGTAGAGAAGAGAAAGAGATTATTAACAAAAGACATAATACAACAAAAGGTACATCAAGAAGGAGGAGAAATGCAAGGAACAACAAACATTAATGGAACAATCAATTCATCGATGACCGAGGAATGTCCATAGACTCATGTCTGCATGTGTCCAAGAAATGTTGAAGAAGCGCAGGATCCTCATAAGTTGTTGTTTTATTATTATAAGTCACCTTGAAAAGGCAAGGGTAGAACAAACCATATCTAGCATTCAAATTTCGAAGGGCAGGTCTCATGTCCAAGAATTTTTTCCGACGGTCCGCTGTCACTTTAGCATAGTCCTGAGCGAAGAAAAGATTAGAACCATTCCAAGAAATTTTCCCTTTCTGCTTGGCGGCATGGAGGACCCTAAGCAGGTCGGTGTATTCCAGAAAATACAAAATAACTTCTGTAGGCTTCGTTGAAGAAGAAGAAGAGCGAGGGACTTGCCCCAAGCGGTGTGCTAGTTGAATATTCAATGGTGGGGACTCAGGAAAACCAAGAAGAGTTGGGAGGAAGGATCGGAAAAAGGAGAGAGGATCTGAGCCTTCGAGACCTTCAACAAGACCATAAATGCGTAAGTTATTACGCCTGTTGCGATTTTCCAAGTTTTCCACCTGCTACTTAAGATGAGCTATCTCTCTGTGCATGGAAGGAACCTGGTCGGTGACAGCTTGGACAGATTCAAATTGTCTCTATAAATTTTCGACTCTTTGCTCCGTATGTGACCAATTATCTTCAAGGCTCTGGAGACATATATTGCTTTCCTCCATGTAGGGCTTAAGAGCACGAATTTCCTCGAGAAGTAACTCCATAGAAATTGAAGGAGGAGGAGTAGTAGGAGAAGGCGGGTCTTTCTTGACTCGTTTGCCTGACGTAGAGGTTGAGGCGGAGGTTATTTTGGAACCTGGCTTGGAGCTGGAACGAGGTGTGTTAGGTGTCGAGCCACTTGTAACAGAGGGTCCAGAAACTACATCCTCCATATTCTCTTGCAAAATGCTGAAAGGATTATACTCCTCTAATGACATATAGTTAATAGGTTGAGCACCACTACGGTTAGAACGGGGCTTTGCCATGAAAAAATAGTGAAAAAGAGACCTCCTCAATGGTAGTGTAGCAAAAACTGTTTTGACAGTAAAGGTCAATCTTCAAAAATGATTCTCATAGCATAGGCACATTACATGGGCTCTTGAGGAGAAAGAAGAAATAAATATTTTATGTCAAGAAGCTTGTGGTGCACATAGTAGCAGTTACTAGGAGATGAGCGCGTTGAAAAAATGCTGAAAAAATGCCAGATGAGCATATTGTTGTGAGAGAAAAGGTATCTGAGGCAGCCAGGCGGCAAACGAGAAAAACAGCAAAAATTCAAAATGGCGGCCGCGACTACGCGTCAAGCCGCAGCCGGTAGAACAAAGTCAAATAAGCATTCCTTGCGCTCACCCCTGTCACTCGCGGAGGTCACACCCGATGCAGGAGGAGTTCCGATCCATGTACGTTCGGTTTGGGACCCAAAGAACCAGAATAGCAGCCTGGAGGACGCCCGTCGCCACGGAGCTCCTCAGAACAGCGGCCATCTCCGTAGGCTCCGAAGCCACGCCCCAAGTAGAGTTAAATTCTGAAAGAACAAAGTGGCTCCGGTTTTGCCATAGACAGGAAGTGAGCATGCACATGCTGGATTATTATATGATAGTAATCAAAGAATACCTATTAAAGGTCATAGCAAAACACCATCGAAGGTGGTTACCAGCAAGTAAGAAATATGTTATTATAGTAGAAATACTGGCAAGGATATACTCAACATATTCTGATATGAGTAATGAATGTAGTCATGTAATGTAGGTTTTGAGAAAATGACCTAGCAGATTTTGACCAGCATAACAGTTCCATAAATTTTGTGAAGTCAGCATCAGTGGTGGCTGGTAACCTTTAAAAGTAGCGTGGTGTAATCCTTGGCTCGAATTCCAGTGAGTGAATCTGACTTCTTCTCAGATGGTTTGAGGCGTTCTCTCACACTTGCTTGCACTCTGTCTTACTCTCTCACTCATTCTAACTCAGTCTCTTTCCCTCACATTGACTTTCTCTCATTCACACTTGTTCTCATTCTGACTCACTCAGTCTCTCTGGGTATCGCTCATTCTTACCCCATGCAGCCCCACTCATTCTTATTCACTCAATCTCACTGTTACTCACTCAGATTCACTCAGTCTCACTATAACTCACTCATTTGCACTGTGACTCGCTCAAAATTCACTCAGTCTCACTCTGATTCACTGAGTCTCACTCTAACTTACTCTATCTTACTCATTCTTACTCCAACTCACTCAAGTTCACTCTGATTCACTCACTCAGTCCCATTCATTCTCACTCATTCTGATTTACTCAATCTCACTCTGATTTTCCCAGTCTCACTTATTCTCACTAAGTCCCACTCATTGCCACCCATTTGGACTCACTTAGTCTCACTCAGACTAATTCAGAATCACCATGACTCACTCAGTGTTACTCATTCTCACTGAGCCTCACTGACTCACTCAGTCTTACACATTTTCAGTCAATATCACCCAGTCCTACTTATTCTACTCAGTCTCACTCATTCCCACTCATCTTCACTCAATCTGTCTCTCTTTGACTCACCTAGTCTCACTTAGTCTCACTCATTCTCACTTATTCTGACTCACTCAGTCTCACTAAGTCTCACTCATTCTCACTCACTCACTCACTCACTCAGTCTGACTCTGACTCACTCAGCCTTACTCACTCTGACTCACTCAGTATCACTCATTCCCACTTAGCCTCACTGAGTCTCAGTGACTCACTGAGTCTCACTCATTCTCACTCATTGTCACTCAGTCCCACTAACCCTCAATAATTTTCACTCCTCTTCACTTAATCAATCTCACTTTGCCTCACCTAATTTCACTCTGTCTTACTCATTCTCACTCAGTCTCACTCATTCTCACTTAGTCCCACTCACTCTGACTCACTCAGCCTTAGCAATTCTCTGACTCATCCAGGCTCACTGAGACTCTGATTCACTCAGTCTCTCTCTGACTCAGTCTCACACACAGTAACATTTTTCCTCTCTTGCTCAGTCGCATTCATTCTCACTCTTCTTATCACTCCGTTTCATTCAGTCTGACTCACTCCTTCACTAATTATCTGTCACTTTCCCTCGCATAAACAAATATAAACAGAAACATGCTCATCATAAACATGCTCTCTCTAACAGACACTCACTTTCACCCATATGCACACAACATTCAAAACCTTTTTTTTTTACTATTCCTTGCTGCCTGTGCAGGCCCTGTTTGGACTCCTGCTATTCCACTCACTCTTGGGCAGCCACACAGCTCCTTTCTGCTTTCAGCACTGGAGCATGAAACTGAAACCATGCACCTGTGTAGTCGCAGATTCAAGGTTTCAATCTCTGCTTTTTTTACCCCACCCTTGAGCCTGCAGCACCCATGGCTACCTTTAGCAGTGACGCCTTAGTATGCCACAGGTGGGCAAGGCACTGAGGCAGGCCAGGGCCCTGGTCCACCAGCCCTGACAATCTCTCAATGACTGGTGCAGGCGCCTGTGACAGCCATTAGACAATGTCACTAGCTTCTCCACGCTGTTGCTGGACCCAAAGTAGGTGAACATTTTTTATTATATGAACAGTGAATGATAGATTTTTAATCACTTTTGTTATGATAAAAATGGCCAGAAAAGAACGAGGACGCAGCCCTCCCTGGAGCCCATAAGGGAGATCCGCCACTGGTCAGCACGTCACTTTCCTTGGTTCGATACTATGGGGCCGAAACTCAAGAGCAATTTTGAGTAGGGGAACTACATGCAAGGTACTCCTACATGCCCCTGTGAATAGCCCTGAAATGTCTAGCTCTCTATTAGTAAAATTGCAAAGAGGGAAAAGGCCTTTCTATTTGTACTAATTGTATATGCAGATTCCCTGAATATTCCTCTTTTATTCCCATTTTAGATTGTTTGTGGCCAATTCAGAAAGTCATGTCTGAGCATGAAAAAGAGTGCTGCAGGAGTACTACTTTGTATACATCTTTGTGAATAGGCCGCTGAATGTTGAAATGCGAAACACCGCTTCTAGCAATTATTTCACAAGATGCTGAAGGAGGACTCTAAGGAAGGGGGCTCCAGCTGCTTTCCAAATATATTTACCTACATACGCATAAGTAGTAAGATATAGCTGTAATGGTTAGGGGGCATTGTGAATACAAACTTTAAGACAGGCAGAAGGTGTTTTCTGTCTGGGACAGTGCATACTATGCTACGCTTTTGCCATGTATTTAGCATGGAATACCACAACATACAGATCATTATATTCCTGATTTGTGGACTTTGAAGCAACATTTGACATGGTGATCCTGTGGCTTTTTAGAGGAAGATTGCCACATGTGGTATACCAGGTGGACTATAATATGTTTCAATACAACTTTATACACCTCAGCCTAGGTAGAACCTTTGTTTGATTTGAAGGGTGCACAAACACACAACAAATCTTTGACAGGCACTGGTCTGAAACAGGCTCTGCCTTTTAGCATCCCTCTGCTTTTCATGCTGTATATCAGACCTTCCTGTTTATGAAAGCAAACTATTTTGCCCTTAAGTTGGAAGAAGCTGATAGCACTGTGCTGCTCCATGGAAACAGTCATTATGGACTAGACACCCATTGCCCTCCAAAGAAACACTTTCTATCTGAGTTGTGTGAGAAAAATAAATTTCTATCAATATCGGCATGAACCAGGGGATGGTTTCTGGAAACATATCCACCAGCTTAGGTTGGGCCTTAAATACTGTAAATTTGTAAAATACAATGCAGTGCAAGTATCTTGGGGTTATGTTTACTGATACACTGTCCTGGAAAGCTCACATGGTTTGCGTGTTGCGCCACAGGTGAAAGCATCTATGACACTGCAGTAAGCATCATTTTGTATGGACTTATAATGCTGCTGACGTTTTGTGCATGAGACTAATTTAATTGAAGTGCTCGAAGAAGCCATTAGGACTTCTGCAGAACAAAGTTGTGGCAGCCATACACTTGGAGCTGGGTCTCTGCTGACTGAATATTGAAGTTTATTCTGTACTTGTGAAATTTATTTTAAAGCTGAGCAAATCCCCAAATTTACCAATAGCAGGATCATGTCTGGATGAATCTATTAATGACAAACAAACATTGAAAGGATTATTAGGAGGAGATGTACCTCCATTCTGGAGACTGATGGAGTCCATAAAATCTTGCTAGAAACGGCATCGATTGGAGATTGCAAAAGGGGATCTTGAGAGGTCTGTGTACATGTTTTCAGCTGTAACTGGTTGCTCGTTTATTAAAGGGATAGGAACATTGTCTGTGGTTCTGGCTGTTAATCCTGATTTTGAGTTTTCTGGTTATTTAACCATCACTACTTGAGCTCATTTACCTCTGCTTCAGAAGAGATTGGCATAGAAGAAGGATCAACAAAGACCGGATCAAAGTGCATGGGCAGGAACATCAAATGGTAAGTTGGGTGTTACTGATAACAACTGAAGGCAGGAGATTCCTGTTATCTTTTGACAGGTCCCAGATAACACTGGTGGTGGGAACATATTTGTTGAGAAATTGTAAGTTGTGATTGGTATGTTGTGTTTGATTATTTGATATTGGCCCGGATGGGATGCCTATTGAATTTTTCCTAGAACACCAAGACCTGTGGGCACATTGCTAACTATTGTATTTAACGTAATTGCCAAGTGGGGCCCTTTACCGTTGTGGAAAACTAGCATCATAGTGCCAATCTTTAAAAAGGGAGATAAATCTAACCCTCAGAACTATTGCCCCATTTCCTTTCTTGACAGCACTGCAAAATTGCTGGGGTGCATTCTATTAAACAGATTGGAAGACTGGGCGAGGGACAAAAACATTTTGATCCCAATGCCTCAACCTGAGTCTGATTATTGCTAAGTACACTGCAGTGAAGGGTGGCCAGACCTACATGGCTTTTATGGACCTAACGGCCGCGTTTGACTGCAGTAGCCATGCCAAACTATGGGAATTAATGAGAGATATGGGCATAGAGGTACAGTTAATCAACCTCATCCGACAGATGTATTCACAAGCATCAGCGTGTGTGCAATACGGCAGGAATGGGGAATGTACACATTGTTTTTAAATTATGACTGGGTCAGACAGGGCTTTGTCCTTGCCCCATTCATATTCCCGCTTTAAACAAATGGGGTGGAAGCCGCTCTCATCGGCTCCACACAGGATGTCCCTTCCTTCCCCCCTTTCACACTCCCGATCCTGGCTTACGCAGACGACGTTGTCCTAATAGCCAGGACAGATTTAGCCTTGCAGCGCCTAATTGAGGCCTACGTGAGCTTTATGTCATCTTTGGGCCTTAGAGTAAATGAGTCAAAAACTTTGATCCTAGTGACAGGTTTGGCCAACTCTAAACGAACCCCTTCTTTTTCATATTAAAAACCGAAAACTGGAAGTAGTGGAGTCCTTTCCTTATTTAGGAGTCACATTTGATAAAAAACAATCTTGGTCATATATGGTGGATAGGAGGGCACTAACTATGGACTGAACAATGGTAGCAGTTTCGAGCTTCTCTAAAAAATTGGGCTCAAAACCCATTGCCACTATAAAAAATATTTACAGTGCCAAAACAATCTCCGCCACAACATATGGGGCAGGGCTTTGGGAAACAGCACCAATAGACTCTCTCCAAAAGTTAGAAGATGCCTTTTTTAAGAAGGTAGTATCTCTCCCAGGCTCATTTTCAAACCATGTCTGTCACCTTGAATTAGGCTTACCATATGTAACTGACATTGTCGAACTTGCCCCTATCATGCTTTGGCACTCGATATGGAAAAGAGACTCCGTGGATTTAACTCAGACCATTATAAAAAACTGCTTATCACTGGACAACGTACAAAAAATTGCATTGTTGCAATACGTTAAATCGAATATGTTCTCATTAGGTATACCTGAACTATTTATAAACTCAAACTCTTGTGCTAGATTTCCAAAAAAGAGCCTCAAAGCATTATTTCTAGCAAGGGCAGATTATGAAAGAAAAGAAAAGCACCATGCAAAATTCTCTGTAATGCTGTATAAACTGACCCCGACCCCAATTGAGGGTGAGTACTCATATTTAGACAGTGTCAGAAACCTACAACATAGATTTATTCTTTTGAGGTTCCATATTAACTTAATTCCGTTGATGCTGGGCTTCCCTGTGAAGAAATACTCTTTTAAAGATTTGTCACCTTGTCCACGTGACAATTTTTCCGACCAATCGAACCTCCATGTTTTCTTTTTTTGTCACTTTTACAAAGAACATCGAGGTAGATACATCCTACCCCTTTTAAAACATTATAATTTTGCACAGTGTCGCCCCATTCTGTACTTTATAAAAATGCTCAATGATCCCTTTGTTTGTTTCACTGTAGCCTCATTTCTCTGGGCCTGCTTGCGAAGGAGACAGCTTATAGAAATGTGATTTGTAGAATTTAATTCTTAATTAACTGTTTTATTTATTATTCAGCAATTTGCTGAGCTGATTAGAGAGCATTAGGTAGGGTTTTTTTTATCCTTTATTTAGCAACTAATTGTGCTGATAAACGAGCATCTAGTGCAACCGGGATACTTGATCTTGCACTATGTTCACTTTCACGGGTTAGGTATACTGACAAAATATCGAAGTATAAAATACAGATGTTAAAAATATGTTAAAAAAAATATAGAATGCAAAAATATCGACTCCCTATACTTAAACAGGTAAGTACAAAAATATTGAGAAAAAAATCGATGTAAAAATATAGTTGTACAAAATATCTATCGATTTTTATATACATGAAATAAAATAATAAATATTAAATGTGTTAAATAATAAAATTTATTTAAACAAAATAAAGTAGATTTAATTTACATTTTAACAAATATAACAAATAAACGTAATTAAAAAAAGTTAAACACACATACATAATTATTTTTAAATATATGTATATATATATTTACTTTAAAACAATTAATAAACTATTAATTTTAATTTATTGTATAATTTTAAAATTATATAAAAATGTACAAAAAAAAAAAATATATATATTCCTTTCTGATTGTGCTCCTTCTGTCTCACCTCGCCCGAGGCAGTTGGATCGCTTGATGCTGGCGGAGCGTGCCGGACATAACTTTCCCAAAATACCTCCAATGAAGCGATCACTCAGGGAATTGTAATACCATTAGTTGGTTTTATTTTTCAGTAACGGGTTTCGCCTGACCACGCAGGCTTGCTCACATCAGTGAATTTCTAAGGTTTTTTAAATGCTAATTTCTAACTATAACGTCTCTGAAACCTATGGTTTTGTCAGTGAATTTCTAAGGTTTTTTAAATGCTAATTTCTACTATAACGTAGTAGTCACATTTGCAGAGTGGTGCAGAAAGAGGACTCCGACCAGCACTCAGGAATTCCGCTGCATTGGACTTACAGGAGGTACCAGGAAGACTACTTGGCCCCAAAGTCCCATAGGAGTAAAGTGGACTTCATCCCCCATCCAGTACTGTGCCAGGAGGCGCATTTGCAGAGTGGTGGAGAAAGGTGAGCGTGGCCTCCGAAGACCTCTTGGCAATCCCACTATGTGGGACTTACTGGAGGTAACAGGAGGGGTAGTTGGCCCCCAAGGACAATCTTGGGGGCCAACTACCCCTCCTGTTACCTCCAGTAAGTCCCACACAGCAGGATTGCTAGGTTCTCAAAGCAGGCCATGCCCCCTTTGCCCACCAGTCTCCAAACGCGCTCCCTGGCGCACTCTTGGATGGGGATTAAAGTCCCCTTCACTACTGGGGGTCGTTAGGGGCCGACTAGCCTATCTGACACCTCCAGTAAGCTCCAGATAGTGGGATCGCTGAGACATGGACACAGGCCACACCCCCTTTCTCCACCACTCTGCAAGCGTGCCTCCTGGCGTGCTCTTGGTTGAGGAATTAAGTCCCCTTGCCTCCTGAGGGTCCCTGGGGGTCAACTAGCCCTCCTGTTATCTCTAGTAAGCCCCACACAGCCGGATTGCTGAGACTGGTCCGAGGCCATGCCCCCTTTTTACACCACTCTGCAAACGCGCCTTCTGGTGCACTGCTGCTCGGGGGATGAAGTCCACTTTAGTCCTGAGGCCCTAAGGACACAAGAGGACCTCATCGCCCCACCAGCAATGCACCAAGAGGCGCATTTGCAGAGTGGTGTAAAAAGGGGCGTGGCCTTGGAGCACCTCTCAGCAATCCCACTGTGTGGGGCTTACTGGAGGTACCTAGTGGGCTAGTTGGCCCCTAAGGACCCTTAAGATTCTAGGGGACTTCATCCCCCAACCCAGAACGTGCCAGGAGGCACGTTTGCAGAGTGGTGCAGGGAGGGGGCGGGGCCTCCGGTGAGATGCCGGCTTTTGTTTTGTTTTTTGTTAGAAAGGGGGCTGTGTGGCCCCCCTTCCCTTAATATTTTGTGGGCCCTGGGGACCCCATCCCCCAGGGCCTGAGCCATTTATTGAATTTTTTTTTAAACTGGGAAGGGGGCCATGCTGCCACCCTCCCTGAGCCGATTTCGGCCCCGGGGACCCCATCCCCCGGGGCATGGCCACATATTTTTATTTAAAAAAAAATCCATTTTAAAGGAGGGTGGCTGCGCGGCCCCCCTCCTGTGACCATTATTGCCCCCGGGGACCCCATTCCCCGGGACATTGCCTCGTTTGAATTTTTTATTTAATTATTTATATGGGAGGGGGGTGCGTGGCCCCCCTTACCTGGGCCATTTTTGGCACCGGGGAACCCATCCCCCGGGGCCTTGCCTCAATGTTGGGGACCGCGGAGGGAGCCCCAATGCCCCCGCGGTCCCTGCCGGCTCCCCGCCTCCTGCGGGAGCCGGCATTGCTTTTGGGCAAAGGGACATGTAGCTCCCTTTGCCCAAAAGCAATCTGCTTTACTTCATGGAAGCAAGAGCAGGTTTCCTGCTCTCACTTCCACGAAGCAAAGCAGTGTTTGTGTTGGCAGGGCGGGAGCCGTGCTCTCGCCCTGTCATAGCAAACTGCAATGTCCCGGGGTGGGCACCCCAGGACATTGCTGGAGCCGTCCCTGCAGGGTGGCGGTCCCCAGGGCCATCGAAGGCTCCAGGAGGGGGGGTCGCGCGGTCCCCCTCCTAACTGTTTTAAAGCCCCAGGGAGGTGGGGATCCCCGGGGGTCCACAACAGACCCCTGTATTTAAATAAAGGGTGCCCCAGGGAGGTGGTAGTCCCCGGGGCTTGGGGGGGCCCGCAAGGCCCCCCCACCCTATATAATTTAAAGCCCCGGGGAAGTGGCAGTCCCCAGGGCAACGTGGGAGGGAAGGAGCCCCCCCATGCATTTCTATAATAAAGCCCTGGGGAGGTGGCTGAGGGGGGCCGCGTGCCCCCATGCATTATTGGCAAAGTCCTGGGGAGGTGGTGGTCACCAGGGCTGCAGGGACCCCGCGGGCCCCGCTACATAAATCTGCATTGCCCCCGGGACCTGGTCCACCTGGGGGCTTAAAAAAAACAAAGCACGGGAGACAGCGCTTCGCTTTTTAAAAAATAATTCTACCGGATTTGCACACCCGACGCAACTCCAGCCAAAAATTATTTAAAAAAATGCTTTTTTGGGCCTTTGGGGTCCCTTAGGGACCCCAGACCAGGCCTAGGGGTCAGGGTTTTTTTTACCCTGCCCCCTTTTCTTGTTTTTTGTTTTTTTTAACCTTTTTTCCTGTGACTCGGTATTGAGTCACAAGATGGCTGCCAACACTTCCTGGTTTGAAGTGTTGGCAAAGCAAACACAAAGGGGCCGATTCCGATTCGGGCAGGAAATCTCTCCGACCGAGCCGGACCCGGAGAGATTTCCGACCGAATCGGACTCTAGCAGCCCGACCGAACGAGTACGATGCGTACGCATGCAATCAGACTCGATTCGGTCGGACTCCCATTGAAGTCAATGGGAGCCGGTCGTACAACGCGTACACGGGCTCCCATTGACTCAATGGGTGCGACGCAAACAAGGGCGCCCCCTACAGCGGGTACGCGTCAAAGCGACTCGCGCCGTACATGCACAGGTAGGGGGGACCCATGGGTCCCCACTGTGTGCGACTCGCGCGGCTACGCGTGCAGGGGGGTCCGACACGGACCCCCAAAGTCCGGCTCCGACTGCTCTTTGGAGCCGGACGGCGCGAGTCGGTCGGACTGCTCGAGGTGCGCATCGTACTTGCTCGGTCGGGGAACGTCTCCATTGCGCGGTGCGAGTCGTGTCCGTGCGAGTCGGTCGGAGCGGTTGTGTCCCACGAACGAGTCGGTCGGCGATTTCGCGTACGCTCGCATCGTACTCGCTCGCCCGGACGCATGCACGAATCGGTCGGAAAAGAGGGCTCCGAATCGGATCCGGTAAAGCCGAATCCGATTCGGTGCCCTACCGGCCGAGATCGGAATCAACCCCAAAGTGTTGGCAGCCAATCAGAAACAAACTCGTGATCGGGAGGTTTCAGCCAATCAGATCTCACAATTTTCAAATATCGATATATGAAAATCTTTAAATTACTGAACGGATTTACACCATTTAAAGAAAAGCGTGCTTTCTGGACCAAAAGCTACCTTTTTGCTAAATTTGGTGTAATTCCGTTCAGCAGTTCGGGCTGTCGGCCCCTGCTTAACGAATCACCCCAAAACCTTCAAGACAGGAGCTGACCGGAGCGCCCCATTAGCTTTGAAAATTTCGCGAAGATTTGTTAAGCGGTGCCAAAGATATTGGCAAAAGAAAAAATGCTTTTTGAATAGAAACAAGGTTCTAACTATAACTACCTACTGACGACCGTCAGTAGGTAATATATATATGTATATATGTACACCAATAACATAAAATCAAATAAAAAAAAATTCTATCATGAATTAAAACATTAAACTATTTAAAAATCTTTAAACTTACATTTCCCACTCCAGTAAGTGCAACAGTAGGAAAAGTGTTGGATAGTGCAGGGGTAAAATTACTATTCCCAGTTCGGTGAGTGCAACAGTAGGGAACGTGTTGCATAGCGGAGGGGTAAAAATTACTATTCCCATTCCAATAAGTGTAACAGTAGGGAAAGTGTTGGATAGTGGAGGGGTAAAAATTACTATTCCCACTCCAGTGAGTGCAACAGTAGGGAAAGTGTTGGATAGCGGAGGGGAAAAAATTACTATTCCCACTCCATTGAGTGCAACAGTAGGGAAAGTGTTGGATAGCAGAGGGGTAAAAATTACTATTCCCACTCCAGTGAGTGCAACAGTAGGGAAAGTGTTGGATAGCGGAGGGGTAAAAATTACTATTCCCACTCCAGTGAGTGCAACAGTAGGGAAAGTGTTGGATAGCGGAGGGGTAAAAATTACTATTCCCACTCCAATAAGTGTAACAGTAGGGAAAGTGTTGGATAGTGGAGGGGTAAAAATTACTATTCCCACTCCAGTGAGTGCAACCGTAGGGAAAGTGTTGGATATCGGAGGGATAAAATTTACTATTCCAACTCTAGTCAGTGCATCAATAGGGAAAGTGTTGGATAGCGGAGGAGTAAAAATTACTATTCCCACTTCAGTGAGTGCAAAAATAGGGAAAGTGTTGGATAGCGGTAGGGTAAAAATTACTATTCCCACTCCAGTGAGTGCAACAGTAGGGAAAGTGTTGGATAGCGGAGGGGTAAAAATTACTATTCCCACTCCAATAAGTGTAACAGTAGGGAAAGTGTTGGATAGTGGAGGGGTAAAAATGACAATTCCCACTCCAGTGAGTGCAACAGTAGGGAAAGTGTTGGATAGCGGAGGGATAACATTTACTACTCCTACTCCAGTCAGTGCATCAATAGGGAAAGTGTTGGATAGCAAAGGAGTAAAAATTACTATTCCCACTCCAGTGAGTGCAAAAATAGGGAAATTGTTGGATAGCGGAGGTGTAAAAATTACTATTCCCACTCCAGTGAGTGCAACAGTAGGGAAAGTGTTGGATTGCGGAGGGATAAAAGTTACTAACCCCACTACAGTCAATTCAAAATTAAAAACAAACAAAATATCAACAAAAATTATTTGAAAAACAAAATAAATTAAAAAAATATATAAATATGTAAAAAATTAAAATACAAATATATTTAATATTAAAAATTAAAAAATAAAAACATAATATAATGTTCAATACATATCACAAATACCTACAAATATTATATTAAATAAAATATAAAAATATTTTTCAAACAAAGAAATATTTTTAGTTACAAATTATAATAAAAAACATTATTACTTACATTTATCTTATTTACATCCTACCCTATAACACCACATAATTCACAACCCACATCTAAATAAAATGTACTTCCATAATTAACATAATTAATTATCAATTATATAAATATTATTAATTGAAAAACAAATTAAAACACATAAAAATAATTAACTCCCCATCCTTTACCCCTAGAAACCCCACAACCCACATCTAAAATTAATTACACAATTCTCATATTTAATTTTTAATTAATGAAATATTATTAATTAACAACTAATTATTAATTAATTAAAAATAAATTACTTCCCACCCTTTACCCCTATGTACCCCACAACCCACACCTTAAAATAATTACACAATTTCAATATTTAATTTTCAATAATTAACAACTAATTATTAATTAATTAAAAATAAATTACTTCCCACCCTTTACCCCTATAAACCCCACAACCCGCATCTAAAATTAATTAAACAATTTAAATATTTAATTTTCAATTAATTAATTAATTAATAATAATTAACAACTAATTATTAATTAATTAAAATTAAATTACTTCCCACCCTTTACCCCTATAAACCCCACAACCCGCACCTAAAATTAAACAATTCAAATATTTAATTTTCAATTAATTAATTGATTATAATTAACAACTAATTATTAATTAATTAAAATTAAATTACTTCCCACCCTTTACCCCTATAAACCCCACAACCTGCACCTAAAATTAATTACACAATTTCAATATTTAATTTTCAATTAATTGATATTAATTAACAACTAATAATTAATTAAAAATAAATGACTTCCCACCCTATACCCCTATAAACCCCACAACCCACACCTAAAATTATTTACACAATATCAATATTTAATTTTTAATTAATTAACATTAATTAACAACTAATTATTAATTAATTAAAAATAAATTACTTCCCACCCTATACCCCTATAAACCCCAGAACCCGCACCTAAAATTAATTGCACCATTTCCATATTAAGTTTCAATAAATTAATTAATGTTAATTAACAGCAAATTAATAATTAATTAAAAATAAATTACTTCCCACAATTAACACTGTAAAATATCAATTAAATGAATATTAATAAATAAAAACTATCATTAATTTATCATAAATAAATTACTTCCCACTCTATTCCCCTATAAACCCACAACCCGCTACGGAACAAAAAAACGCAAAATTTGATTAAAATAAAATTGATAACTACTAAAAATTTAACACATATATTAAACATTAACAAAACTTATACAAAAAAATACATCACATACATTTATAATATATACTAAACTACATAACACTAATTAAAAAATGGATATTTTAAACAACTATATTTTTGCAAACGACTTCTATATATTTGAAAACGATATTTCTTACCTTAAATTCGATATTCTTGACCACGATATTCTTGCTGTCGATATTTCCCACTGATGATATTTAGGACTCCATATTCCTGTACTTCGATAATTCCAACTCGATATTTTGTCTGCACACCCATGGCTTGTGGCACCATTTACCTAAACGTTGTGTAATAGAGAGCTGCTAGGAGTGTCTAACAGGGTGTTTTCTTTTTTAAAGTTTTTTAATAACATGCATATTTTAATTGTTTTTTATTGTTTTTTACTATTGTGAGAATAATTCATGTGTAATCCAACCCCCCACCCATTTATATTATCGGGCTATTGCTGATAATTGGGGTATCTGACTGAATTGTATTTATTTTATTGAATGGAGGTATTAATTATTGAAAACTCTGGTCAATGGGGTTCTTTTTTTTTTTTAATGTTTTCATTGAATGTCCAGTCGTACAGAAACAACGTTACATGATACCAATATTAATGTGCCACATACAATAGCTATATAGCCTATACATAAAAGGAAAAAAGGATGTTACTGTACTGCCGGTAAGGACATTTTCCATCTATAGTCTGTTATTGAAACCTCCCATCCTACAGCAACCTCCCTCCATCCATTTAGTAATAGTCATAGTTTGACTTATTCATTTGAATGGTACCACTGCCCATAACGGGGCCTCCGGAGCATATGGCGCTTGTTTCATTACTGTCGTCACCGCCGTCTCCCAAATCGCAGCTACGTGTCTAATAAGATAGGGAAATTGCGTGGGTACCCTTGATCCCATCATAAGGAGATCCGGTAAAGGAGTCCTACCATGAGTTCCATCCAGCAGCCGCTTCTCCCAATTATCATTGTCGTCTAGCCACAGTACGGCATGTTGTAGCTGTGTCGCCATATAGTAAAGGCTCAATCTAGGAACCTCCAACCCCCCTCGTTCCCAAGTCCTCTGTAATGTATCCAATTTCACCCTTCTTCGTTTAGTGCCCCATAAGAGGTCAACCAGCAAGCGATCCAGTCTATGAAAATACTTCCAAGGGATACGATAGAGAGAATTTTGTATAGTGTATAAGCAGCGTGGAAGAACCACCATTTTTATTAAGGCGATCCATCCCATCAAAGACAGGGGGAGGTCACGCCAGAACTCAATGGAGTTTTGAACCCCCATCACACACCTCCCCACATTGCGTTCTAGATAGTCTTCCGATGTGTGGGCCAGCCGTACCCGTAGGTAACGGACCGTGTTTATGACCCAGCTCATTCCCACCACAGGTAGTTCACTCTCCTCGGTATCACGTAGTCTGCCCATGGGGAAAAGTTTTGATTTCCCGGGGTTGAGACAGAGTCCTGAGATTTCCTCAAAGGTGTTCAGCTCCCTAAGGAGCTCTGGAACTGCCGTCTCAGGGTGTCGGAGGTATACCATAGTGTCATCTGCATACATGGACACCACATGAACCATTGTCCCCAACCGGATACCCTATTGCTCCATCCGGCGTCTAAGAACAATCGCCAGAGGCTCCATCCCAAGGGTGAAAAGGAGTGGCAATAGGGGGCAACCCTGACGAGCACCCCACTGGAGCTCTAGACCCTCTGATACCTGATTCCGGTGGCAGATCCGAGCCATTGGCTTACAGTAAAGCAATTTAAACCACCTTATAAAGTTGTCTCCCAATCCCATCTGGGTGAGCACCGTCCACAAATAATCCCACTCAACAGAGTCAAAAGCCTGTGGAATGTCCAAGAGACATAGGGCCCATTCAGAGTCCTGAAGATCCGGCGCGTGCCATAAGTGTGCGAGCCTGCGCAAATTATGTGTGGTATTCCGTCCCGGGACAAACCCGGACTGGTCTGGGTAGACCAGTCTAGTCATATGTGGCAAAAGACGTGCAGCTAACACACCACTTAATATTTTCTCATCGATATTCAGGAGAGAAATAGGCCTATAAGAGCTCGGGGAGAGAGGATCTCTATCAGGCTTAAGAATCATGGAGACTAGTGCCTCCATCATAGTATTAGGGAGGGTCCCCTTATCTAGCGCCTCGGTATACACCTCCAGGAGGTGATCCACCAACTGCGGGGCAAGCACCTTATAAAATTCAGCCGGAACACCGTCACTCCCGGGGCACTTGCCAGTCCTCAGCCGTTTAATAGAAGTTAATAGTTCCTCCCTAGTGAGCGGCGCTCCAAGGGCTCCAGACTCGTCCTTCCCAAGAGTGGGAAGCGCCATGTCCTTAAAAAACTCCTGAAATGCAAGAGGTCGAGTCTGGGCGGCAGTCGAGCAGGTCCGACGCAGGTAAGTCGCAAATTCTTCTATGATCGCATCTTGTGTATATATTATGTGCCCTTTGCTATTAAGTAGCTGCAACACCGGTGTGTGTTCTGTCTCCGTCCTAATAAGACGAGCCAGCAATGCTCCGGACCTGTCGCCCTTCATATAAAGCCTCTGCCTACACGTGGTGTATTTATGTTTGTCCAAACGCGACCAAGCTTCCAGCAATTCCCCCTTGACCCGCGTCCACTCAGTTCTATCTGTGGGGGACTGATATGATGCAATTTCCAGGGCTTGTAAACGCTTCTCTAGAGATTCGATATCAGCAATAAGCTGATGATAGACCCCGTATGTGGTCTTCATACAGACCCCTAATAACAACCTTCATGGCCTCCCATTCCGTAGATCTAGCGGCAGTGGACCCCCAGTTTTCCCCAAAGTAATGTCGAAGGGCGTCTGTCACAGTCTGTACGTATGGGGGATCAGTAAGGGCCATAAAGGAATGGGAGGTCGTCCCGGTCTTGTGGTCAGACTTAGCAGCAGTGGCGCATGGTCCGATAAATATCTTGGTAAGTAGGAGATAGACTCTGTCGTGGCTGACAGGCCCGCAGTAAGACAACAATAATCGAGCCGTGAGAAGGTGTTGGCTGCAGGAGTATACCAGAAGAACTCTCTCTTAGCAGGGTTACGCGCCCTCCACTCATCCTGTATTTGCATCCCCTGCAAGAACCTAGAAGGGATCGCATCATGCGAGGTTTTGTATTGTCTCGGGGAGGTTCCCTATCTAGCGACCCCTCCAGCACACAGTTAAAGTCTCCAAAGAGAAGGATTTCAGCCCCCATGTACGATGTTGCAGCCTTCAGTACTGCTGGTTAGAAATCGGGGTAATCTAAGTTTGGCGCATATACATTAATAATGCACAGCTCCCTCCCTTCCCATCGCCCAAACAGAATAACATATCTCCCCTCAGGGTCTAAGACATGGTGAAGGTGTTGAAATGGGACCCCTGGTGCCACCCACACCATTGCTCCCCTTGCAAAGCCAGAGTAAGATGTGGCATAAATCTGTCCCCTCCATCTCTTCCGTATGCACTTTATAGTATTACCCCATATGTGAGTCTCCTGCAGTCCCGCAATCGCTACCCCGTATCTCTTCAGGAATGCGTGCACTCTGCGGCGTTTATCTAAGGCAGCCATCCTTCGGACATTCCAATTAAGAAATTTCAGCATTTGTACTGTCATGACGGTGTGTTAAAAAGATGCCAGACGTGCAGTCTTCTCTTCCTAGGGTGGTCATTTCGTCTTCCCTTATGCCCGTGCTGCATAGTGCTATCACTAGTAACCCCAACAATCCCCCAACTAACCAATAAGCATCCAGAAACTGTAAGTACCCAACCCCCACCTCCTCCCATGGGCAGTAGTGTAAATGTGATCATACATTGCCATATAAACAACCATACATACCGCCCCATACCTCCCCCCCCCCTCAACAAGTGACAATCAAATGCTGTGCAAGAGAGGTGGTTACACCGGGGCGCGAGATTGCTCTCAAGCTTCCCCAGTGGACCTTGTCTCTGGTGGGGGCGTCGCTACTCCGGCGGCAGCCCATCTCTCTACCTTATGCAGTTATTAGTACAACCGTTGACCAGTTTTATGATCTGTTTGAAGGGAGAGAAATAAAACACAATAGTACAAGGGTCAAGCGACCGCTCCCTCATTCACAGAAAGCACAACCCCCAAGAATCCCCGACTGATTATTACAGACCAGGCTATCTAAGCCTCTGACAGACTAAAAACACAACAACAACTTATCTGTACAGTTCAACAGTCGGTGCATCACTTTTTTGAACTCAGTCATGCCCTCCGTCTGGGCCCCCAGTTCCATGATCAAGTCCTGGCATCGCCTCCACCGAGTCCGGGACAACCTCCGAATCTGAGGCCTGAAGCGTGCCATCGTGTCGGACAGTGATTCGGCCCAAGCTCATCGTTCTCTTCCTGGGCATCTGTCGCGTAGGCTGTCTACGGCCTCTCAAGGGGGATTGCGAGATATGCGACCCTGCAGAGCTCGTAGAGGGGACCAGGCGTCTTCCCTCCGGGGCCCTGGTGTCCAACCAATCTCTCGCCTCCTCCGGCGAGAAAAAGAACAGAACACGACCCTCAGCTTCCACTCGCAGTTTTGCAGGGAACATGAGGCTGTACTTAAGGTTCAGATCCCTGAGCCGTCGCTTGATTGCAATAAATGACTTCCTCTGTACCTGGACTCTTTGGGTATATTGCTATGGAGTGACCTTCAAAAAAGAATCGCCGTCCACTATGAGAGAGCTGAAGCAGAAGATCCCTGTCTCTGAAATTAAACAATTTTGCAATGATAGCACGAGGAGGTGCTCCGGGTCTAAGGGGGGCAACCAGAGCTCTGTGTGCACGCTCAACGCTGAAGAATTTCGACAGCTGTGTAGGAGCCATTTCCCGGGTGATCCACTCCTCCAGGAACAGGTCCACCGCCGGGCCCTCTGCCTTTTCAGGGAATCCCACAAATCTGAGATTCCCCCTTCTCGACCGGCCTTCCGAATCTTCAGCCCGGTCTTCAAGCTTGATCACTTGCCATTTCAGTTCCACTACCGTGGCACTGAGGTTCTTGACCTCCGCCTGCAGGACTTCTGTGTCTTTTTCCGTGACCGTTACCCTATCCGAAACTTTTTTAAGGTCGCAACGCAGCAGGTTGACATCGATGGCCACGACCTCGATCTTCCGGACCATATCGTCTCGAGTCGACTGCACGGCTCGGATAACATCCATCAACGTGGGGGAATCCTCACCAGCCCCCTCCTCTACAACCTTATCCGGAAGTCGGTCCTCATTTCTATCCTCCGGGCCATGCACCAGAGGCTGGGCGTAGTTCAGTATTTTATTAGGTTGCGATTTTGCCGCCTTGTCTTTTCCCATGGTGACTGGTCATACAGGCAGTGTCCTAGAAACCCCCTTCCGGCAGCAGAGGCACGAGCTATATCTTCCCTCAAGGATTAAACCCTAGCCAGGGTCCAGTTCCTGTGTGCTCCTGATGGTCGTGTTCATACCCTAATATAGGATGTCACACATGGCCCAAAACGCTCCACTCCGATGGAGCCCTCCAGTAGCCTACTGGGTATCAATGCGTTCAAGTCAGGGGCATCCGACGCTGCTCTATGCACTTAGATAATCTCACCCCTCCACAGGCCTTCAGGACGTGTCCCAAGGTTAGATTCCCTGCAAGCCCGGTCGCATCTCTGGTCTCGGCCAGGACCTCTGGCCACAGCCGGGTATAGGCGTCCCTGACCTCACCGTCGCACCGGCTTCTCTATGTGTTGTCTTGCCGTGATCCTGTACCTCCGGTTGCCCCTCATGTGTGCTTCATGCCTCTGTTGTTTTAGGGCTGGGCCCTAACACTGGACCGCTCTCAAACAATAGGGGGACCACAGATGCAGCCAAGCTCCGGGAGCCGGGCAAAGCGGTCGCACCTCGACAACCCCCACTCAGCAGTATGTGACTGCGCCGGAGGATTCAACAGATGGAAGGAGCGCTGACCCCTCACGCGACGCCAGGCCTCGCCCAGCCCACCAGGAAAGTAAGTCTCACCGCAGCTGGCCCGGGAGGTGATTCCATCAGCGAGTCTCTCAGGCAAGTCTCCCCGCTCCTAACTTGGGTCTCGGCACTGGTAAACCCACTCTGCCGGGGTCCGGGAAGTGCACAACACCTACCATGCAATCTGGCCTCATCGGCCCGGTCTCCAAGATGGTGGCCACACCTTCATTGAATCGGGGCTCCGGCTCCGATGCAGCTCTTCCCAGGCCGTACCGTCTCCTCTTCTCGTCGGCCCTTACTTGGGTCCCGGTGATGATAGACCCACTCTGCGGGGTCCAGGAAGCCCGCAACGCAGACAGCGCAGTCCGGCCTCGTCGGCCTGACCCCAAGATGGCGGCCGCACCTCCGTTAGACCAAGGGCTCTGGCTCTGCTACACCTCGTCCCAGGCTGCACCGTCTCTCTCTCCCACCGGCCAAAGGTCTCAGAGAGTATCAGAAATATGCTTTTTAGCCCGCGAGGGCAAGGATCCTGCAGGATAATGATGAAACGTGGGTCGCCGCACGGAGCTCTTCACAGGCACGTCTACATGGCCATGCTGGAAAGCCACGCCCCGTCAATGGGGTTCTTAACTTATGACCAGCATGCTTAACTTTTCGCCAGATTTTAATGTTCGTGTGGGAAACATCATAATATATGTCTGCTCTTTTATGATCTACGTTTTTTAAATAGATCGAATAAAGTTATTTGAATGAATGATTATTTAATATCATGATTTATTGCATGATTATATTACGTGTGTGGGTATAGGTTTAGATGGACCTTATCAATGTATTAAACGATGATAAATGTAATTAATAATGCAGCTAGGAGAACCTAGGACATTATTCAGAGTTTGGCAGGCCAGATAGCTATCAAAACGTGATGGGTATCCCGTCCAGCGTATTGCAAGTGCCACAGACTATGATACAATTGTACCACGGTGAATGGTGCAACCAGACTCTAAATAAGGCCCTTGGTTTGTCTCATCCTATCATCGGAGATCACGAAGGACGGGTAGGCAAGTTTGTCTAGAATGTTAAATATTTCCCCCAAGCACAATCCTATGGTCAGATGGCAGAGGGGGGTGACATGCTCTAATGCTCAGTTTTGAAGGGAACACTATCACTCGAGGAAACCCTGTGAAAGTGTTTTATGAAAATGAGTTTTGAATTATTCAGAAACACAGGTATCGCTTCGAAGCCTGATCAAAACATAGGTAGTAGGTTCATTATATTTTGTTTTAAAACATCATGATAATTCTAGAACTGCTTTCTTTACACTTAATAGTTTTTAAATTCTCCAGAAAATGGAGTCCACAGTTTCCAGAAAAGGAATGCAGCCTCTTGTCTTGGAGCTACATGTGTTAACAAGCATTGGCAATGCCAATAGGTCTTGCATTTGCAAGAGTTAGAGCTATTGGCGTTGTAAATGACAATGCCTTTTACCCATGTGTTTTGGTTTGGGGTGGAGAGGATGTATGTGGTGTGGAGTGGAATTATGTGGGTTGGATTAGAATTGTTATTTGTGGAATTGTGCCAGGTGGGATCGTGTGGTGTGGAGTTGATTTGTGGAGTGGAACTTTGTGGAATGGTAGATAGCTAGGGGTGAGAGCTGCATGGAATACAAAGACAGGAAGACAGAGAGGGATAGGTAGCTTGTGCACAAAGTGGTGAATGAACTCCAGGCAGAGGACCAGAAAGAGTGTGTGAGAAAGAGTGAAGGAAGGGGAGAGCAGGCAACAGACGCGTAGAGAGGGAGCGCCTATGTACGCAGAAGACACCCCAAGAGTGGAGGAGAGCTTGGGACTGAGGGACAGATAACTTGAAAAGGCACAGGAAAGAAACTGTACTCAAAGACCTGAAGTCAACCACATGAGAGAGGGAGGAAGAGTGCGTGGGAGAGAGGGTTGAGAGAGTACAAGAGAGAGACAGGGACTGGTTGCTCTTCCCAAAGAAATCTTATTAACCTCAAAGTAAGACAGGAGTTCAAAGAGGCAATGACCACCCATCAGATGATGGCGGGGCACCAAGGATGGGTACCGGACTGAGAGAGGCGTGTGAGCCAACAGTGAGAACAAGGAAAGGGACAGTTTGTGCACATCTTTCGGTTTCTGAGTATAAGTGAGGACAGCACTGAGATTAGTGGGAGGGGCACCCGGGGGAGGGGCGAGAGGTGGACGAGGACACAGCGCGAGGAGGTACAGGAAGGCAGCATATGTGAGCCAGCAGTACAGAGAGGAGACAGGAGTGTGAGGGAGGGATGAGAGGAGGCAGTGGGAGTGCAAGATGAGAGGGGGAAGTGGAAGTGTGAGGGTGAGATGAGCGGGGCGGTGGAGGTATAGGGAGAGATAACAGGGTTGGTGGAAGTTTGAGGGAGAGATGAGAGGGGCAGTAGGATTGCGAGTGAGAGATGACAGGGTCGGTAGGAGTGTGAGGGAGAGATGAGAGGTGGCAGTGGGAGGTTGAGGGAAAGGTGACAGCGTTGGTGGGAGTGTGAGGGAGAGATGAACCAAGCTAACCACCTAGATTGAACATGGACACACAAAATCTTTGGTGAAAGATTTTAAAAAATTGAGACGTTTTTTGCAGCATTGTTTACAGTCTGTGTCTGGCTGTACTGAGCTCACGATACACTATTTATAGAGTGTGTTTTGTGTATGTGGTAAGCACGATACCAATTGTGCAGAATTAGGCCAAGAAACTTTCTACTAGGCCTGGGCGGTGAACTCTGCTTCGTTTGCGGAGTTTTCCACACTCCGTGCTCTGTGGAGCAAACATAGTTCCAAAAAACTCCGCTCCTGAGTTTTTTTCTTGCTCGCGCTCGCTAACATCAAGTTGGCGAGCGCGAGTGAGGAAAATCCACATCCCGGCAAGATTTCTCAATGTGGGCGGTCAGATATCTCAACGCGGGCGGTTGCAGATGGTTGCAACCGATTGCGTTGAGAAACCTTCCGTTCGCGTTGAGAAAGCTGCTGCTCAGGTAGAAAATCTACTCAAGTGGCAAGAAAAGAAGCAGCGCCCTCTTGAGATGCGCATGGTGCAGTTAGCACTGATTTTACAGCGCGGAACAAGCACCTGGCGCTGAAAATCAACGCAAATAGCGTGACCAAACGCACTCTGCTGAAAAGTCGGACAAGGAGCGGGGTTCTATTTCTGAACTTGCGACCATAGGCTTGAGCTGTTTTGTACCCAAAAAGGAATCTATGTTAGCATACGTCTTGTGAGCATGTGATTAGAATGTATAGTTGTGTGTGTGCGGGTGTAATGTGCCATATATCCCCCAGGCCCATCTTGCACAGCCAAAGCACCTCCTCTCTGGAGAGGGACGCAGTCTGAACTTGGTGCTATGCTGATCTATCCATATCATTGTTAAACACTAGATTGAGATCCCCTCCCAAGAGCACCATACAGTCCCATGTGCACATCACTTCAGCCACTGCGCGATGCAGGAAACATTCTTGTCCCTCTTTAGGAGTGTAAATGGTCCCCAACGTGAGGGTCTAGGTACATAGGGTCATCGAGTAGGGCCACAATCTTCCCCTGACTTCTGCTTGGGACCTATCTTGCCCAGGAAGGAACGGGACACTAAAATTGCTACTCCCGCGGTCTTAGAGGAGTTGTAGGAGAAGAGTTGTTGCGGGAAAGCCCGCAAATATATCCTATGCAAATCGCTAGCAACAAAGTGTGTTTCCTGGAGAAGACAAGTATGCACACCGAAGTTTTCTAGGTAGGGCAAGATAGCCCTTTGTTTAACTGGGTTATTAAGACCCTTCACGTTAAAGATGAGTATTTGTAGATTGTGGTGCATTGTAAATGGGGGGAGTGTGTGGTGAGGTCGCATGAAATGAGGATATATGTCTGCATTAGATGCGCGGGACAGAAGTCATAAAGAATCGAGAGCATAACCTGTTGCCGTAACAAAGAGTGGACGATATCTACGGGTTCCTCCTCAAACAACTTTAATAGAAAGGAAAACAAGGTAAAAAACAAGTGAAACATAGTCCAATAGAGTCAATCTTCAGGTCAGAACCTAGTTGGGATAAAGTGGTTGGGAGTGTGTGGTGGCCTGGAAATTCAGTCTCTCTCTCCCCATCAAATCCACCAGCCTTTAAGCATGGAAGGACAACATCACAGCCAGGCTCACGTCTCATCTGTATGAGAGGTGTCACCAGAGAGCATCTCTAGTATTGCCTGCCTCTCTTTGACCATGGTCGCTAGATCAGGGTGGAGTCTCTAGGGTGAAATTCTGGTTTTCTGCACCCTCTGGTGCCTGCGGGACCCCCCTTGGCGCTGGCTGGGCGGGGGGTCATACAGAGGGGTGTCATCAATGCCAAGCAACTGACACTCCTCTTCAAGAGATTAAAGTTGGTAAAGTATTCCATTGAAGCAGAAGATGATCCGGAATGGGTGCCTCCACGAGTATGGTATGTACTTGCTTTAAAGGTGATCCGTGACCGGGTGAAATTCCCTGCATTTCTGGAGTGTAGAGACAGCTCGATCTTGGTATAGCATTGGCTTGTGCCCTCTAAACTGTATTGGGCGCTGGTCTCTTGCTGCCCGGAGAATTAATTCCTTCAATGGAAAATCGTGGACGCATACTAGTATATCCGCTGGTGGCGCCAAGTCGGGTCATTTGGGGCTTACTCTGTGTGCTCCATCCGCCTTGATATTAAGCTCCATTGATGCTACCAGAATCCATCTGAAGAGGTCCGTGATGATCAGAGCTATGTCAGGTCCGTCGGCTCCAGTCGATATGCCTTTGATGTATATATTATTGTGTCTGGACGTGTTTTCTAAGTCCTCAGCATGGGCTTGCAAGTTGAGCTGTTGGTCTTTTGGGAGATAACCTCCTGTTGCAACTGCCCAATCTCTTCATCTCAGCTTGCGTCGTGGTCTTCCAAGGAGGAACTCAGTCACCCAGACTCCCCAGGTCTTGGAGGACCTCCCTGAAATCGCTGGTGAGGGCCTTCTTGAGGTTCTGGAGATCTTCCTTGAGGGAAGCAAAGAAGGCTTCCAAGAAGGAGCGGGTTACTAGGGGGTCTGCTTCGGCATTGTGTGGCATGGGCTCAGTTTCTGAGTGTGGTGGGGGGGTCACTGCTCCGCAGCTCAATGCGTTTAATGAGCATGTCCTTCAGTGAACTATCCTTTTTCCGCCTCCCAGCAGCCATTGTTCCTGGTGGTGGTGAGGAGTAGGCCAATGCAAGGGAGGGCAGGTTCCCTCGTGTTTCGCAACTCAAGGGTTGTAAACAGGAAGAGACCGGAGGGGAGCAATGGAGTGATTAATGGCCCCACCATTATATAGGGCAGTCCAAGTAGGCAGATGGCTTTAAGTTCAGTAGCCTATGGTGATTGGCATTATTCCCTTGTAAGTATGGGCAGGCTGGTGGTGGAAGAGCCCCCTTTGAGGAAGGTGTTGTGTCCCGCTAGTAAGGTGAACTTGTTGCAGCCTGCATCCTCCTACTGGAGGATATATGGTCCGCACCAGGCAGTCAGGGCTCCAAACCCTGGAGGCTTCCGATAATGCAATTGGGAATGGTAGGGCCAGCCCTCAGCAGGCACCCACGTGTAGACTATGTGCCTCAAAAGATCACCTCAGTCGCACTGTGAGTCGCGGAGATGAGGGCAACCGCCCCTCTGCTACCTCGAAAGCCCCTTAGGCTGCAAAGCTCAAGAGGGTTCAGGTTGGTTGAAGGGAGTCTCCTGCGGTGGTGGCTGCCAAGCAGGGTCTTCTGCTGGGTAAGGCCCAGGTCAGGCGGGTATTTCCAATGTCTGGCACTGGATGGAGGAAGACCCTGGAGCTAAATGAAATGAAATTATGATTTATAACACACACTAATACCCAAGGGTGTCTAGGAGCGAATATTCTGATTTTCTAACAAGCAGAATTACAAGAAATGAAAAAACCTGGTTGAGAACCTCATTTTATTTTTTAAACAGCCAGGTTTTTAAAAGTTTGTGAAAAACAAGAAGACTATTTTCTTTCTTAGGTGCCAAAGGCAAAGAATTCCACAGCCTGGCTGTGCCTGCCACAAAGCTTCTTCACCCTCAAGAAGCTGTTTTTGCCCTTGGAGTTACAAGATTAAAAGATGAGGATGAGTGTAGCTGCCTTTCTGGAACCTATCACGCAAGTCTATGTTTAAAATAGTCAGGGCCAAGTCCATGTAGTGCATTAAAAGCAATGCATAGGGATTTAAACTCAATTTGCCTTCTAACTGGCAGACAATGCAATACTGGCAGTGCATGCGACACTGATTGATATTTAGGGATGGCAAGCATAAAGCGTGCAGCAGCATTTTGAAGGACCTGCAGTTTAATAAAAAAATCTACATTGGTTATTAAAAAAGAGTGCACTAGAGTAATCAATCTTTGATAGAATACGTGCTGAAATTACAGCTTTCTGAAGGTCTAACGGAATAAAAAGTAGAACCTTCCTGAGAATTTTTATCATGAGAAAGCAGGAGGAGGTAATAACGTTAATTTGACCTTCAAAAGACAGTTTAGTGTCAAAATAGACTCCTAAGTTTTTTACCTTGGTGACCGGGTTGGGAAGTTCTCCCAGTTCCCGTGCCCACCAACTAGGGGGCCGATTCCGATCTCGGTCGGAGGCGCACCCAATACTATTCGGTCGGGAAAAAAGCCATGCGAAAGCCAGTTTCCCGACCGATCCGTACAGCACACCGAACGAGCAAGTACGATGCGCACAACAGCAAAAATCCCGGCCGAGCCGTACTCACCCAAACCAGGTCCTGTTCTCCGACCGAGGCGAATCCGGAAACGCCGAATCGAGTCGCACGGAAGGGAAAATGCAGCCCCGTCCGGCCGGACAAGTACGATGCGCTTTCCGTACGCGCCGAACCCGTCGCTACGCACGGCACGTCAAAGCATCCGGGAGAGGCGCACATAAGCTCCGAATCGCGCCACAACACGATCCACGGCTACGAGACGAACACAGCACCGACGAGGACGACGCGAAGCGACGAGGACGAAGCCAAGCGACGAGGACGACGCGAAGCAACGAGAAGGACGAACGACACGAACCAACCATGAATCCCTTCGTCCCGATCATACCAATATTCTACATCTACTACCGGAACAGGCACGGACGCGTACGGCGCAGAAGGTAAGTCAGACACCAACCACAAAACACATACAACACGTACACGACACATCACACACATACACTGGGAATCTGAATATACTTACACCAGCAACAGCAGCACCATAGGGGCGGGATGCCCATCACCAATGCCACATATGCACACAGGGGCCTGAATGCGCGCCACCACCCCAACCCAGGGGGGCTGGATGCCAACCACCACAACCACCCTCAACCAGGGGGGCAGGATGCCTACCACTACTACCACCCTCACCCAGGGGGGCAGGATGCCCACCACTACTACCACCCTTAGCCAGGGGGCAGGATGCCCACCACTACTACCACCCTTAGCCAGGGGGCTGGATGCCTACCACCACCCTTAGCCAGGGGGGCTGGATGCCTACCACTACTACCACCCCACCCAGGGGGCAGGATGCCTACCACTACTACCACCCTCACCCAGGGGGCAGGATGCCCACCACTACTACCACCCTCACCCAGGGGGCAGGATGCCCACCACTACTACCACCCTTAGCCAGGGGGCAGGATGCCCACCACTACTACCACCCTCACCCAGGGGGCAGGATGCCCACCACTACTACCACCCTTAGCCAGGGGGCTGGATGCCTACCTACCACCCTTAGCCAGGGGGGCTGGATGCCTACCACTACTACCACCCCCACCCAGGGGGCAGGATGCCTACCACTACTACCACCCTCACCCAGGGGGGCAGGATGCCCACCACTACTACCACCCTCACCCAGGGGGGCAGGATGCCCACCACTACTACCACCCTTAGCCAGGGGGCAGGATGCCCACCACTACTACCACCCTTAGCCAGGGGGCTGGATGCCTACCACTACCCTTAGCCAGGGGGCTGGATGCCTACCACTACTACCACCCCACCCAGGGGGCAGGATGCCTACCACTACTACCACCCTCACCCAGGGGGGCAGGATGCCCACCACTACTACCACCCTCACCCAGGGGGGCAGGATGCCCACCACTACTACCACCCTCAACCAGGGGGGCAGGATGCCTACCACTACTACCACCCTTAGCCAGGGGGCAGGATGCCCACCACTACTACCACCCTTAGCCAGGGGGCTGGATGCCTACCACCACCCTTAGCCAGGGGGCTGGATGCCTACCACTACTACCACCCCCACCCAGGGGGCAGGATGCCTACCACTACTACCACCCTCACCCAGGGGGGCAGGATGCCCACCACTACTACCACCCTTAGCCAGGGGGCTGGATGCCTACCACTACTACCACCCTCAACCAGGGGGGCAGGATGCCTACCACTACTACCACCCTCACCCAGGGGGGCAGGATGCCCACCACTACTACCACCCTTAGCCAGGGGGGCTGGATGCCTACCACCACCCTTAGCCAGGGGGCTGGATGCCTACCACTACTACCACCCTCAACCAGGGGGCAGGATGCCTACCACTACTACCACCCTCACCCAGGGGGGCAGGATGCCCACCACTACTACCACCCTTAGCCAGGGGTGCCAGATGCCCACCACTACCACCCTTAGCCAGGGGGGCAGGATGCCTACCACTACTACCACCCTTAGCCAGGGGGGCAGGATGCCCACCACTACTACCACCCTTAGCCAGGGGGGCTGGATGCCTCACCACCACCCTTAGCCAGGGGGCTGGATGCCTACCACTACTACCACCCCCACCCAGGGGGCAGGATGCCTACCACTACTACCACCCTCACCCAGGGGGGCAGGATGCCCACCACTACTACCACCCTTAGCCAGGGGGCTGGATGCCTACCACTACTACCACCCTCAACCAGGGGGGCAGGATGCCTACCACTACTACCACCCTCACCCAGGGGGGCAGGATGCCCACCACTACTACCACCCTTAGCCAGGGGGGCTGGATGCCTACCACCACCCTTAGCCAGGGGGGCTGGATGCCTACCACTACTACCACCCTCAACCAGGGGGCAGGATGCCTACCACTACTACCACCCTCACCCAGGGGGCAGGATGCCCACCACTACTACCACCCTTAGCCAGGGGGCTGGATGCCTACCACTACTACCACCCTCAACCAGGGGGGCAGGATGCCTACCACTACTACCACCCTCACCCAGGGGGGCAGGATGCCCACCACTACTACCACCCTTAGCCAGGGGGGCTGGATGCCTACCACCACCCTTAGCCAGGGGGGCTGGATGCCTACCACTACTACCACCCTCAACCAGGGGGGCAGGATGCCTACCACTACTACCACCCTCACCCAGGGGGGCAGGATGCCCACCACTACTACCACCCTTAGCCAGGGGGCTGGATGCCTACCACTACTACCACCCTCAACCAGGGGGGCAGGATGCCTACCACTACTACCACCCTTAGCCAGGGGGCAGGATGCCCACCACTACTACCACCCTTAGCCAGGGGGGCTGGATGCCTACCACCACCCTTAGCCAGGGGGGCTGGATGCCTACCACTACTACCACCCCCACCCAGGGGGCAGGATGCCTACCACTACTACCACCCTCACCCAGGGGGGGCCGGATGCCCACCACTACTACCACCCTTAGCCAGGGGGGCTGGATGCCTACCACTACTACCACCCTTAGCCAGGGGGGCAGGATGCCTACCACTACTACCACCCTTAGCCAGGGGGGCAGGATGCCCACCACTACTACCACCCTTAGCCAGGGGGCTGGATGCCTACCACCACCCTTAGCCAGGGGGGCTGGATGCCTACCACTACTACCACCCTCAACCAGGGGGGCAGGATGCCTACCACTACTACCACCCTCACCCAGGGGGGCAGGATGCCCACCACTACTACCACCCTTAGCCAGGGGGTGCCAGATGCCCACCACTACCACCCTTAGCCAGGGGGCAGGATGCCCACCACTACTACCACCCTTAGCCAGGGGGCTGGATGCCTACCACCACCCTTAGCCAGGGGGGCTGGATGCCTACCACTACTACCACCCTCAACCAGGGGGGCAGGATGCCTACCACTACTACCACCCTCACCCAGGGGGGCAGGATGCCCACCACTACTACCACCCTTAGCCAGGGGGGCAGGATGCCCACCACTACTACCACCCTCACCCAGGGGGCAGGATGCCTACCACTACTACCACCCTCACCCAGGGGGGCAGGATGCCCACCACTACTACCACCCTTAGCCAGGGGGGCAGGATGCCCACCACTACTACCACCCTCACCCAGGGGGCAGGATGCCCACCACTACTACCACCCCCACCCAGGGGGCAGGATGCCCACCACTACTACCACCCTTAGCCAGGGGGGCTGGATGCCTACCACTACTACCACCCCCACTCATAGGATGGACAATGCATGACACAACAAGCACACCACAACCTAGGGAATGCAAGATTAAGACATCCCCCACCACCATGACAAGCATGTGAGCAGGCTGTGTCAAATGCCTACAACACCGAACATGACATTGAACATACAATGTGACCCCCTAGCACATGTGCCACACATATATGTGTGTGGCACCCACAATGCAAGCAGCCCATGACCATTGTGGCAATGGGGCCTAAACCCCCATCATCACAGTGACCAAAAGGCAAGTGTGGGGTCCATAGCTAAAGCACATTTTGACCATTGTGGCAATGGGGTCTAAACCCCCATCATCACAGTAACCAAAAGGCAAGTGTGGGGTCCATAGCTGAAGCACATTTTGACCTATGTGGCAATGGGGCCTAAACCCCCATCATCACAGTGACCAAAAGGTAAGTGTGGGGTCCATAGCTGAAGCACATTTTGACCATTGTGGCAATGGGGTCTAAACCCCCATCATCACAGTAACCAAAAGGCAAGTGTGGGGTCCATAGCTGAAGCACATTTTGACCATTGTGGCAATGGGGTCTAAACCCCCATCATCACAGTGACCAAAAGGTAAGTGTGGGGTCCATAGCTGAAGCACAGTTTGACCATTGTGGCAATGGGGTCTAAACCCCCATCATCACAGTGACCAAAAGGCAAGTGTGGGGTCCATAGCTGAAGCACATTTTGACCATTGTGGCAATGGGGTCTACACCCTCATCATCACAGTGACCAAAAGGTAATTGTTGACAAAGAAAGAGCTGCAACTGCCAAACTGCATGGATCATTCCTGGTCACAGAACCAAAAACTCATCTGTGGCAAAGTAGTGTATGTGTCCCATTGCAACATAAATTGGGGGAGCCAAATACTGCAGTGCAAATGAAACATTCCTTTGGCCATGTGCAGACAAACAACACCCATGGTGGCTGAGACCGTCAACAGTCATCAATGACACAATGACAGAAGTGACCATCAGAATGCAGAACCACATATTTGCACCAATGGGCACACAAATGCAGATACCCTGTGGAGACAGCAGATGTGAGGTGAACAGATACCATACCATGGCAGCAATGGGACACACAAACCATGATCACTGTGCTGACCGATGACCTAGGAGTCCCAGGGACAGCAGGGGAAACACACCAAACAACATACAGCCAATGGCACACCCAAGATATGCCAATGCAGTGGTGCAGATGCACAAACACAAACAGGCAGACCAACACTGTCATCATACACAGCAGGTGAGGGGTGGGGGTGCCATTGTCCCCAGGCAACAACACAACACATGAGGAGAGCTGAATACCAATCATACAGATGTGCATACACTGCCACACTAAGGTAACTCATGGATCCAAATCCCCTATGTGGGCAAGCAGGCATTGACAGGTGAGAGGGAGCACAAAACACACATGTCACACAGGCACGTAGGAACAACAACTGACACAGCAAGTCACAGACACACCACAGCACCACCCCCAGGGCCCCCACAATGTGGTGACCCTGGGCTGAAGAAAAATACCACTGTGATGACAAAGCTAAATGTCGTTCACACTGTGAACCACAGTCAGGTGTCCTGAGCAACTAACTACCATCACACCTACACAAGCACAAATCAATCAGCATGGCCAGTAAGCCAAGGCCAACATGGAGGCAGGGGACTAGCCGGGCAACAACTCTCATCTGCACACACTCAACACCACACCCCTCGACCTCCAACAATGTGCAGCAGTGAAGTACACATGCACTGGTGACATTGCACATGCACCCATTACTATTCCAGGGTGGTGGGTGGGAACCAAGGTGTAGAAACACATCACACATGGACACTCAACAAGACTCCTGAATGTCTGACACACTGCACACTACGCTGTACATGGACATGACGGCAATACCACACCGACCAATGGGATCCCAGCCACAGTCACACACCAATGAAGAAGCCAAGGTCACCCACAAAGAACACACATAGACAACAACCAACATTGCAGCCCGGACCCTAAGGAGTGCCAGCAGTCACACACACAACGTGTCACAATCACTGAAAGATAACACAAACTGGAAATCACATGACAGGGGCAAACAACAAGTGCCAAAGGGAAACCTGACTGTGACCCATCTGCGTCAGCACACAAACTCTGCCCTGACAGCAAACACACCTATGGGTGACACCCTGATGACCAGTAATGTGCCATGCACCCACATCACAGAGAACACAGGGAGAAGACTTTGGGGGAACATAGCTCAAGTCAGCAAGCATCACAAACAGGTACAACACTAGGGATCACAGCATGCGCAGATGAATGGAAGTGAACACACAGACATGCACATACAACACACACCTTGGGCGCAGGCAATGTCACACGTGTACACACTGCCATGAGGGGACTCCACTCCTGTGTGAGGAAAGCTGTGCCATATGTTGCCTCAGTAGGGCCCCATCATGTCAGCTGAGCACTTGGTCACACAATCAACAATTAGCACCAAATGAGGGCTCCCATCACATCAGCCTGGTCATGGATGTGCCAACGGAATCATCAGCACAGATCCAACACACTTGTATAGCAATGTTGCACTGACTACACGGATGAGTCCCTCCCCATTGATGCCCAAACCTGCATGTCCACTGGAGATGGCAACACGGTCAGGGAAGTAGACAAATGCAACGATGGCAGGCACAACAGATGTGCAGGGGTGGAAGCCACAGATGTGAAATTGCCAATGTAAGTAGGAAACCCATTGCCAAATACTGAACACATGACACCCTCAGATGCTGCTATTGATGACATGGATACACCACATGATAGGACACATTCCCCTGGACCACATGGGTTCCTGCACAGTAACACTTCATAATCATGAGACCAGATATCACCATCACTGCAGCAAGGGCATGGTTAGCTGCACCAACAACATGTACATCTGAAGCATGAGCACTAGAGAAAAGAAAGTTGCTTTATTCAGCATATGTGTTGAGGCCAAACGAAGTCCTGAAAAAAGAGCAAAGGCCAATGGCCAGTCCATTGTCAAAGTTCAAACAGGGTGACACTGGCAGATGTCACCCTACGCATGCCTGCACAATACCAGGGACAATCCACTAGGAGGGGCAACCGGGGGGCAGGCCAGGCACCGCAGGGACAGGATCAGGGCTCACCAGGGGGAGTCAGGGAAGGGGTGGTGGGTGCTGGAGAGCCACTGACAACTGCAGTGGAGGTGTCTGACATGGTGTGTGCCGGCACAACTGGGGGCATGACACAGATGTCGTGGGTGCCGGCACAACTGCAGTGGACCCTGCAGATGGGGTGGACAGGTCCGCCACTGCAGTGCCCAAGTCAGACAGGGCGGTAGTGGACTCCACTGCAGTGCCTACCTCCAGGGGAGGAGAATGGGGAACAGGCAAGGTGGGTTGGACAGAGGGGGAGGACACCCTCACCACATCAGTGGCACAGACAAGCGCAGCGGGGGGTGTGGTGCTGGGAGAGCAAGTGGCAGGGGGAGAAGGCCGGAGCATCTTGGGGATGGTATATCTGTGGGTGGGGGAACCTGGGGCAGGGTGTGGTGGGGGCACCTGTGCAGTGGGGGCCTGAGGGATGGAGGACGGAGACCTTGTGCCTGAGCTGCAGGGCGGTGGCGGGGTCTTGCTCTTAGCACTCCGGGGGACTTGCGGGTGGGGGCCTCAGTCCGTCTGCGCCTGGGGGAGGGTGTCCGGGGGCGAGGGGCACTCTGCTCCGTGTGGGTGGGCTTCCTCTTCCCCCGGGATGCTGGAGCAGCTTCATCGGTGGGGAAGAGGCCGAGGTCACAGAGGAAGAGCTGCTGTGACTTTGGGGTTGCAGGTGAGGCAAGGGAGGGTGCTTTGGAGGGAGAGGGAACTGAGGACTGCGCAGTGCATGTGGATGCGTGTGTGTGTTCCAGGGCCCCATCCCCTGTGAGTCTGGCTTCAGTCCCCTGAATGTGCTTGCATGTGCGTTTTGTCATTGGCGTGTGTGTCAGTGTGCTGGATGTGTGTGTGCTGGTGTGTGCCAGTGTGTGTGTGCCTGGGATGGGTAAGGTGCTGGGGAGTGTGGATGGAGCAGAGGCAGGAGGGGTGAGGGACCGTTTGAGGAGGGACACTGCTGCCGTCAGGGAGGAGTCCATGGACCTATTGCCCCTCTGTAGGTCAGACATGCCCGATGAGATGCCCTCCATGAACGACACCAGCTGAGTCAACAGCGCGGTGTGCGCATGGAGGACACTCAGCATGGCTGTCTGCCCTACATGGAGCTGGCGAAGGAGGTACACAGACTCCTCACTCAGGGCAGCAGGGGACACAGGGGCAGGGGGTGCGGTGCCTGGCCCAAAGGAGACACGCTCCCGGACATGGGAGCCTCCACGGACCTGGGGAATGGGAGCCGATGGGAGGGCGGTGGTGGTGCTGGTGGTGGCGGGGACAGCAACACTAGCTGGGGTGTGGTGGCTGCTGACACCCGCCTCCACAAGGGAGTCATCCTCCGAGTTGCTCTGGTCCTCAGCTGAGGTGGATGCTGCTGAGGACTCCTCGGTGTGGCTCCCCTCGCCCTCCGTGCCACTGGGTCCCTCCGACCACTCCTCGGCTGCTGACCCAGTCTGGCTCTCCGGCTCCTCCTGGTCCGTGGAGCTGTCCCCTTCCGTGGCCGTGGATGTATCTGCAAACAATGGGGAAACAGACAGACATCAGTCACCTGCACATAACGCACACACCACTGTGAGCACAGCACATCACAGAGCAAGCCCTGGCATCATTAGTTGTACATTGCTAAAAGTGCACTAATTGAACAGGAGAAGTCAATTGTCAGTCTGATGCCAAGCATGGCACTCACATCCCACATGGCCTTGCACCCATCTGTCTGGTGTCTGTTGGATTGCAACACCCCAGTGTTGACACATGCACCAAGTACACAGTAGTTGGACAGTGCAGAGGACACGGTGTGGACACATCACAGCTCTTGCCACTGAGTCAGTACAGGTTTACGGATGTAAGGGATGCCCAGAGTCAAATAGGAAATGCATGTGATGCATACCAGCGACAGACACCATGATGCACCCATGTCCTGATAGCCAGCGCCACTATGGTGTGCATGTAGCACATGTCACTCCCCTGCAGGATCACCAATCAGTAGACACATGCCATGGCGGAGGCATGACTGCAAAGTCATACATCACTGTCTCAGTGATGTATGACTTTGCAGCCAGACAACAACACTCTGCACTGTGTCACAATAGTAGGTCATGGGGAATGCAAGTCCTGGAGCTGCACAAGTGCACATGTACATCCCCCACAACACATCCTCTTAACCCTCATCTGTCCAGGTCATACCTATTGGACATATGGGAGACCTGTGACACTACCCTCTGAACCTGAGCCCCTCACACTCTGCTGTGCATGGGGAACAGCTGCCTGAACTTCACATTTACATGCCCCAGTCTGCATGGGCAGCTGATCAGACACCTATGTGTCACACAAGTATCGTCTCCTATGGTCACATCTCCAGTGGCATGCTGAGCCCCTACCAAGAAACTCCACAGCAGTCCTGGCGACTAATCCACAGCACACTGACACAGAGGCAGACACCTGAGGGGCAAATCACTGTGCACAATGTGTCCTCTGATACACGGGAGTGGGAGTACAGAGTGTATTGTATGGCCTGGAGTAGGCATGACTGTCCAGCCCCACATGAATGAGGGATGAGCCCTGGACTGTAGGCAGCTGGCTAAGTATGTGTGACACACGTCATATACATACTCCTGGGGCCCAAACATTGTTCCCACCCGCAGCATGGGTGTGTGCCAGGTACCCCAGCCACATGTGGTGGATCAGCTCAGCAATTGGACCACAGATCAAAGTAACACGCTGAATACATGTCAGAATACAGGCATTGTGTAAGCAATGGACCCACCCATGATGCCCACCACAGAGTCAGGGAAACAGATGCTGTCTCCCACCTTGAGTCAAGCAAACTGCAAGGACACAGTCCTAAGTGACAGAATTCCCTGCATGTAAGGGCCACACCTGGGTATCAGATGAGGAGTGGGCAGTGCACAATAGAGGGACATGGCTCCTGGACAACATGACTGCTGTACTGTGGCAGTTCAACCTGGCCCGAGGAGGGCACATAACATGCTAGACAGAGTACACAGTGCAGTCTTTGACTCACCCCTCCTTGCTGCTCTCTGGCCTTCAGCTGCCCATCCAGGTCTGGAAAGACCACCGCCAGGATCCTGAGCATGTGGGGGTCAGGGTCCGTGTTCCGCCCCTCCTGCGAGGAGGCGACAGCTTCAGCTGGACCCGTGCAATCCTCCGGGTCCAGCCCCGAAGGTCCTGCCACCTCTTTTGGCAGTTGCGGATCCGGCGCTTGTAGACCCCCACGGACCGGACAGCCCGGACGATGTCCTTCCAGATCTCATGCTTCCGATGGGCAGAAGCCTGTCAGGATGACAAAGTGATAAGGACATTACTACACATGCAACATATCCGTGCATGACACAGTTGCATATACATGTCGCAATCACAGGGGCACATGGTGTACCCAGGCAGTGCACGGCTGCCCATGGACAGTTTTCCAGAAGTCACTACATGGTATCATAGCATGGGGAGTAAAACCCTGTTCAGAAGCACTGTCACTGCACCATACCTGTCCAGTGCAAGTCACTACACACTATGGGGGTGACAACTACTCAGTGAGCCTGCTAGCCAGTGGTGTGCTGACTCTCAGCCTTGCTAGTCAGACAAAATGCACATTCAGAAAGGCAGTGCACAGAACACTCACCTGCTCCCCTGGTGTCCCATACAGCTTGCTGTACTGTGGAAGTAGGCTGTCCAGCAGGGCCTGGTTCTCTTCAAGGCTGAAGGCTGGGGCTCTCTCCACAGTACGTGCCATTGCAGGGTCCAGAGGGGCAGAGACAGCAGCAGTGCAGTGGCAGATGTCGTCCTGGAGCATGTAGTGCAGGCAAGTGGGCTCTCAGGGGAACATGCAGCAATATATATGTGCTGGAGAGGCAGATACTGTCCCTTGTGTCCAAAGTGATAGGTCCAAGTCGTTTGCATCTTCTGAATCTGGCCAATCCATGGAATAGCAGCACCAAAACACGCCCACAGCATCCTTCAAATCTTCAACTTCATGACATACATGATTTTGCAACATTGTTGTGGGTGACCAACTGATTTTCCAGCAACCGACTCGTTCGAATATTCAAAAACGCGTCCGTTGCCAGGCAAGCCCATTGTCAATGGGTGCGCACCGATCGGTCCATTGCTGTTCAACGCGCACAGGGGTACAACGCGTACCCGCACACATTGAATGCAATGGGCCGGCCGGAGGCACCGATCGGTCCATTGCTGTTCAACGCGCACAGGGGTACAACGCGTACCCGCACACATTGAATGCAATGGGCCGGCCGGAGGCACCGATCGGTCCATTGCTGTTCAACGCGCACAGGGGTACAACGCGTACCCGCACACATTGAATGCAATGGGCCGGCCGGAGGCACCGATCGGTCCATTGCTGTTCAACGCGCACAGGGGTACAACGCGTACCCGCACACATTGAATGCAATGGGCCGGCCGGAGGCACCGATCGGTCCATTGCTGTTCAACGCGCACAGGGGTACAACGCGTACCCGCACACATTGAATGCAATGGGCCGGCCGGAGGCACCGATCGGTCCATTGCTGTTCAACGCGCACAGGGGTACAACGCGTACCCGCACACATTGAAAGCAATGGGCCGGCCGGAGGCACCGATCGGTCCATTGCTGTTCAACGCGCACAGGGGTACAACGCGTACCCGCACACATTGAATGCAATGGGCCGGCCGGAGGCACCGATCGGTCCATTGCAGTACAACGCGCACAGGGGTACAACGCGTACCCGCACACATTGAATGCAATGGGCCGGCCGGAGGCACCGATCGGTCCATTGCTGTTCAACGCGCACAGGGGTACAACGCGTACCCGCACACATTGAATGCAATGGGCCGGCCGGAGGCACCGATCGGTCCATTGCAGTACAACGCATCACTGTACATGTGACTGGCATATGTCAGCATGCCTGTCTCAGATGGACATATGCCAGCCACAGATAGCTCCCAGGGAGTGAGGGGCACACCTACATCACGACAGCCTGTCCAAACCTTATCATAAGGCATGTAAGGCTGCATTTCCTATTGTGTGTATGTTGGTGTACATGTTGTCCTGTGGGTGTCACCTGTGGGCAGCCACCCCCAGGCTGTGCACGTGTTCATGGGGACAGGATCATGGGTGTTACGTGTACGTGACCACTGTGATGTGCAACTGTTCATATCTGTGCATGTGCCATGGTCACATTTCACAGTGGTGTTTGTGTATGTCATGTCACATACCCCGTGAGTCCCATGTGGGACGGTATGTTTGAGCCAGGGTGTCCCAGTGGCACAATAGTGATGGCCCTCCACAGTCTTTGTGCATGTAGTGTTTACAATGTCTCTGATTTCATGTGCACAATGGGAGACAGTCTCCACATCCACGTTGTGTGTGCATGGACTCTGATGTTGTGCGTGTGTGTCACAGACGTCCATGGCTCTCCTGCCATGGCAAGTGTGGCCACTACCTGTGGGGGTCATGTTTGTTTTGTTGTGGTGTACACATGATACTCCAGGTGATGCCAGTGTCCATGTGGCATTACAGGGTCCCTGGGAATGTGCCTGTCGTTGAGCTGTGGTGCCTGGGGCACATCTGTCCTCACATGTCACTGGGGGGTGACTGTGACACAGCATCATGATATCCAATGGGCCAAACAGGGACAAATTGATGCCACCTGTAGGACCGTGTTGACAGATGTTGGCCATGTATGTACCATAAATGTCGTTCCGGTACTGCACACTTCATGTAGTTGTGCCTCATGATGATGTATGTTGGGATCTTGAGTGTGTTCAATGCCGCATATGTGGGGTGACTGACGATCTTGCTTACTTCTCCTCTGCACTGCAGGGCTCCTGCTGTCCATCGGCCATTCCCAGACCTGGCAACGATGGTGGAACGGGACAGCATCCGACGGTACCGCTTCACCAGGCAGCTGATTGAGGATTTGGCAGTGCAGTTGTCCCCACATTTGCAGCCTGGCCGGCCGTATCCTACAGCGCTGACCCCCAAGGTGAAGGTGATGGCAGCCCTACACTTCTTTGCCACCGGTACCTTCCAACATACTGTGGCGTCTGCTGGTGGGATGTCACAGACCATGTTCAGCCGTGTGCTCCGCGATGTTTTGGCGGCAATGTTGCTCTTCCTGAACCGGTACATCTATTTCCCTAGACTGCGACGACTCACTGACGTGAAGAGTGACTTTTATGCCCTGGGGAGGATGCCGCATGTCATTGGCTCCATTGATGGGACACATGTGGCTTTGGTACCACCACAGGCCCAGGAGCAGGCCTACAGGAACCGCAAGCACTACCACTCGGTCAATGCACTGGTGGTGTGTCTTGCAGACATGACCATCACACACGTGTGTGCCCGTTTCCCTGGTTCAGCACACGATGCCTTTGTGATGAGGAGTAGTCGCATCCCCAGGTTGATGGCACAGATGCAGAACCAGCGTGCCTGGCTTGTCGGTGTGTACTGACTTTGTGCCATTGTGTGTGATCTGATCTGTAGTATTCCGCCCACTTTTCCAAGTCAGCTGATGTGCACTTGTCTGTCCGTAGGTGACTCGGGATACCCCAACATGCCGTGGTTGCTGACACCCCTCAGGAACCCTGTGACACCTGCCCAGATGCGCTACAATGAGGCACATGGTCGGACCAGGAGAGTGATTGAGCGGACCTTTGGTCTCCTGAAGAGCCGCTTCCGCTGCCTGGACAAGACCGGAGGGTCCCTCCCATATGCCCCTGCGAAAGTGTGCAAGATTATCATCGTCTGCTGCATGCTCCACAACCTGGCAGTGCGGAAGGAGTTGCCTCTCATCCAGGATGACGATGACCAACATCCGCCACCTGTGGAGGATCCTGGCCTGGACCACGATGCCAGTGACGATGATGATGATGATGGTGATGGTGATGTCCGCACACAGCTCATCACCAACTTCTTTAGCTGAATGTGAGTATCCTGAGGTGTCATGTGAATGATGTGAGTTGGCATGATGTGTGGGTGGTGCTCTGGTGCTGTTGGAGTGTGTCCATGGGCTACTTGACAGGATGTGTGTTGCGATGTGTGGTGACAGGTGGGCTGTACTCCCCAACAGTGTTGACATGCTAACTTGGTTCTGGGTGGGTATCTTGTAACATGTATTGTGCATGAGTTTTGCTGTTCTGTCCTGTACTGCATTGCTTTTGACTGTGTGTCATTTCTGTCCTTCACAGGGTACTTTCAGATTCGTTTGGTCAACTGTGTCCACCGACGACGTGATTGCACATCCAGGCTGGTAGCTGTTGTGTCCCTACAGGTGATGTGCGCCACACCCATGGACTTCCTTCTGTCTACAGTTGTTGACTGTGTGCCCGCTACCAGGTGGGGTTACCTTGCATCTGTAGTGGTTACGGCATGTTGCTACTGTGTAATAAACCTGTGCTTCACTTAGTGATGTGCGTTGTCTGTGGTCACACATTTGACTGCCATTTGCTTACTGCACCTGTGGGCTACTTGACTACAACTGGGAATGGGTGTGGTGTCTGTGCATTGCACCGTCTTCCCTGGCAACATCAGTGTAGGCAATGAGTCAGATGGCCTAGGTGTGTATGTGTTGTGTAGCCCTGGTGGTGTGTCTCCCTCATATGTGTCACGTTGCCTGTACTCACATGCCTGTGTTGTCCTTGCTGTTGCAGTTCGCATACACTGTGTAATTTTGCAGTTCATCATCCCCATAACAGCACCCACGTTGGAATCACGACAGAGGCAAGTATGGTGTATTAGTGTGTTTATTGTGATAATAGTGCATAGGATGGATTGTGCTGTACATGAATCTTGCAATCCCAAGTTCCTAGATGAATAGAAAGTCCAGGTAGACAGGATCCCCAGTATCGGGGCCACTGTTGTCTGACACATTGTTCCAACTTATACTCCCCATGCAATGTGTGGGAGTAGTGTTGCCATCAACAGGGTGAACAGTCTGTGCACAAAGGCGAAAATCCAGAACAGGTTCAGGCTTCCTGGGAGTTGTGCTTGGCCATCAGCCTCTCACTTTCCCCTCCTCGGACGACCCCTCTTCTTGGGGGGGGCCCTCAAGTGCAGGCTGCTGCGGTGCAGGGGACTCTCCGCCAGAGTCCTCCTCCCTCCCTGTGGCAGTTGCAGTTTGTTTGGTACCAGATGTTGTTGGCACACAGGGAGGTGTGGACTGGTTGCTGTTCATCTGGCGGAGGCATTGTAAAATGTCCCTGTGCACCGCCGTCATCTCATGTAGTACATCCCACTTGGACTCCACGCGGGTCATGTGGGAGTCCACACGTGACATGTGGGAGTCCACACGTGACATGTGTGACTCCACTTGGGACATGTGGGAGTCCAAGCGGGCATGATGGGCAGCCTGCTGCTGTTTAATGTCTCTGAGGAGCCCCACTACCTGGCTGAGCTCTCCGGTGCTGGACTGGTACGCATCAGCTATGCGTACCAGTTGTGGGTCTTCATGCACACCAGCAACGTCTGCAAGCAGCGACCTCTGTCTCCCACCCCTCCCACCACCCCTGCTGACATGTGCAGTGTGTGCAGTTGCACGCACAGATAACCCTGGTCCACCTTGGGGGTTGGTGGTGGTGGTGGTGTCCATGGCCCCAGGTTGGTCCAGGGTCACTGCGCTGGTGTTGTTCCTTATTCTGTCCATGTCGGCAGGGATGGTATTCGTGGTGACAGTCGTTGGAGGGGTGGGTGCAGGGGTGCAGCTGGTGGACCTGCTGGTGCTGCAGCTGGTGGTCCTGCTGGTGCAGCATGTTGACTTGCACCGGATGTGCCAGGTTGTTCATCGTCCGAGGAGGACAGAGGCTGTACGACGCCAGTGAGCTCGGCATCCTCTTGAGCCTGGGACTGGGACTCCTCAGCGTCTGCTGCTGTGTCCCTATCATCACCTGTTTTTGGGAGACACAAACAATGTATGTCATGTTTCTGCAGGCATCAGTGGTTGACACACCTGACAGTTGTGACTGTGCCTCGGGGTGCGGGCCTGTACATTGTATTGTCCTAAGTCGTCACAGTCAGGGGTTGATATTGGTGTGGCACATTGTCCTGCATTATTTGGGCATTTCTATGTATTCTCTGGGGTGTGAACATGGTCTGCATTGATTGTGTTTGGTTGACAGCCAGACCTCCTTCCCACCCACCCACCCACCCAGTCAGTTATCCCACCATGGAACGTGCTTGCATTGCAGGGAGTGTAAGTTGTCTCTCAGGATGTCAGTCAGTGGTGTCCTGCTGTTTGTTGGTGCACAGTTGGCAGCAGGGCCTTGTGCTCCCCACAGCAGTAGCCAGTGTCAGCCATCTTGTGAGTCCTTCTCCACTCCCTGTGATGTGAGCATGGTTCAGGGTGGTGTTGATGGGACAGTTGTGGGGGTGAGCTATGTCTGTGACTACGTCTCCCATCATGCTATTGCCTCCACCCCCTTCCCAGCATGCCCATGCTTCCTTCCTTTTGACTCTGCTTCCCTGTGGGGTGGGCTGGCTGTGCTGACAGGATGGCTGGGAGTGTTGTCCTGGCAGTTGTTTGGCTAAGAGTCCCAAGAGTGTCCCTGTGCTTCACACAACATAACCCAGGGTGGTGGTGCTTTGTGGGATCTTGTGTTAGGATGGAGGGCATTGCATTCTACCAGGTGGGTACTGTGGAGTTTGTGTTGGGGGGGTGTGAGGGGAGGTGCTGGTGACTATAGTCAGTGCTGCAAGTCCCCCTTCCCACCCAGCCAGCCAGATAGCCCACCATGGAACGTGCTTGCATTGCAGGGAGTGTAAGTTGTCTCTCAGGATGTCAGTCAGTGGTGTCCTGCTGTTTGTTGGTGCACAGTTGGCAGCAGGGCCTTGTGCTCCCCACAGCAGTAGCCAGTGTCAGCCATCTTGTGAGTCCTTCTCCACTCCCTGTGATGTGAGCATGGTTCAGGGTGGTGTTGATGGGACAGTTGTGGGGGTGAGCTATGTCTGTGACTACGACTCCCATCATGCTATTGCCTCCACCCCCTTCCCAGCATGCCCATGCTTCCTTCCTTTTGACTCTGCTTCCCTGTGGGGTGGGCTGGCTGTGCTGACAGGATGGCTGGGAGTGTTGTCCTGGCAGTTGTTTGGCTAAGAGTCCCAAGAGTGTCCCTGTGCTTCACACAACATAACCCAGGGTGGTGGTGCTTTGTGGGATCTTGTGTTAGGATGGAGGGCATTGCATTCTACCAGGTGGGTACTGTGGAGTTTGTGTTGGGGGGGTGTGAGGGGAGGTGCTGGTGACTATAGTCAGTGCTGCAAGTCCCCCTTCCCACCCAGCCAGCCAGATAGCCCACCATGGAACGTGCTTGCATTGCAGGGAGTGTAAGTTGTCTCTCAGGATGTCAGTCAGTGGTGTCCTGCTGTTTGTTGGTGCACAGTTGGCAGCAGGGCCTTGTGCTCCCCACAGCAGTAGCCAGTGTCAGCCATCTTGTGAGTCCTTCTCCACTCCCTGTGATGTGAGCATGGTTCAGGGTGGTGTTGATGGGACAGTTGTGGGGGTGAGCTATGTCTGTGACTACGACTCCCATCATGCTATTGCCTCCACCCCCTTCCCAGCATGCCCATGCTTCCTTCCTTTTGACTCTGCTTCCCTGTGGGGTGGGCTGGCTGTGCTGACAGGATGGCTGGGAGTGTTGTCCTGGCAGTTGTTTGGCTAAGAGTCCCAAGAGTGTCCCTGTGCTTCACACAACATAACCCAGGGTGGTGGTGCTTTGTGGGATCTTGTGTTAGGATGGAGGGCATTGCATTCTACCAGGTGGGTACTGTGGAGTTTGTGTTGGGGGGGTGTGAGGGGAGGTGCTGGTGACTATAGTCAGTGCTGCAAGTCCCCCTTCCCACCCAGCCAGCCAGATAGCCCACCATGGAACGTGCTTGCATTGCAGGGAGTGTAAGTTGTCTCTCAGGATGTCAGTCAGTGGTGTCCTGCTGTTTGTTGGTGCACAGTTGGCAGCAGGGCCTTGTGCTCCCCACAGCAGTAGCCAGTGTCAGCCATCTTGTGAGTCCTTCTCCACTCCCTGTGATGTGAGCATGGTTCAGGGTGGTGTTGATGGGCCAGTTGTGAGGCTGAGCAATGTCTGTGACTACGACTCCCATCATGCTATTGCCTCCACCCCCTTCCCAGCATGCCCATGCTTCCTTCCTTTTGACTCTGCTTCCCTGTGGGGTGGGCTGGCTGTGCTGACAGGATGGCTGGGAGTGTTGTCCTGGCAGTTGTTTGGCTAAGAGTCCCAAGAGTGTCCCTGTGCTTCACACAACATAACCCAGGGTGGTGGTGCTTTGTGGGATCTTGTGTTAGGATGGAGGGCATTGCATTCTACCAGGTGGGTACTGTGGAGTTTGTGTTGGGGGGGGTGTGAGGGGAGGTGCTGGTGACTATAGTCAGTGCTGCAAGTCCCCCTTCCCACCCAGCCAGCCAGATAGCCCACCATGGAACGTGCTTGCATTGCAGGGAGTGTAAGTTGTCTCTCAGGATGTCAGTCAGTGGTGTCCTGCTGTTTGTTGGTGCACAGTTGCCAGCAGGGCCTTGTGCTCCCCACAGCAGTAGCCAGTGTCAGCCATCTTGTGAGTCCTTCTCCACTCCCTGTGATGTGAGCATGGTTCAGGGTGGTGTTGATGGGCCAGTTGTGAGGCTGAGCAATGTCTGTGACTACGACTCCCATCATGCTATTGCCTCCACCCCCTTCCCAGCATGCCCATGCTTCCTTCCTTTTGACTCTGCTTCCCTGTGGGGTGGGCTGGCTGTGCTGACAGGATGGCTGGGAGTGTTGTCCTGGCAGTTGTTTGGCTAAGAGTCCCAAGAGTGTCCCTGTGCTTCACACAACATAACCCAGGGTGGTGGTGCTTTGTGGGATCTTGTGTTAGGATGGAGGGCATTGCATTCTACCAGGTGGGTACTGTGGAGTTTGTGTTGGGGGGGGTGTGAGGGGAGGTGCTGGTGACTATAGTCAGTGCTGCAAGTCCCCCTTCCCACCCAGCCAGCCAGATAGCCCACCATGGAACGTGCTTGCATTGCAGGGAGTGTAAGTTGTCTCTCAGGATGTCAGTCAGTGGTGTCCTGCTGTTTGTTGGTGCACAGTTGCCAGCAGGGCCTTGTGCTCCCCACAGCAGTAGCCAGTGTCAGCCATCTTGTGAGTCCTTCTCCACTCCCTGTGATGTGAGCATGGTTCAGGGTGGTGTTGATGGGCCAGTTGTGAGGCTGAGCAATGTCTGTGACTACGACTCCCATCATGCTATTGCCTCCACCCCCTTCCCAGCATGCCCATGCTTCCTTCCTTTTGACTCTGCTTCCCTGTGGGGTGGGCTGGCTGTGCTGACAGGATGGCTGGGAGTGTTGTCCTGGCAGTTGTTTGGCTAAGAGTCCCAAGAGTGTCCCTGTGCTTCACACAACATAACCCAGGGTGGTGGTGCTTTGTGGGATCTTGTGTTAGGATGGAGGGCATTGCATTCTACCAGGTGGGTACTGTGGAGTTTGTGTTGGGGGGGGTGTGAGGGGAGGTGCTGGTGACTATAGTCAGTGCTGCAAGTCCCCCTTCCCACCCAGCCAGCCAGATAGCCCACCATGGAACGTGCTTGCATTGCAGGGAGTGTAAGTTGTCTCTCAGGATGTCAGTCAGTGGTGTCCTGCTGTTTGTTGGTGCACAGTTGCCAGCAGGGCCTTGTGCTCCCCACAGCAGTAGCCAGTGTCAGCCATCTTGTGAGTCCTTCTCCACTCCCTGTGATGTGAGCATGGTTCAGGGTGGTGTTGATGGGACAGTTGTGGGGGGGGCAATATGTGTGACTGCGACTCCCATGATGCTATTGGCTACACTGACTTGGCCAGCATACACAGAATTCCTTCCTTTGAGTGGTCTTCACTGTGTGTTGGTGTTGTTGTGGTGGCTACATGTGTGGATGTGTGTGTTAGTTCTATTTGTGCCACTGCCTAGCTGTAGTTGTGGTTGTGTTTGTACATGTGTTGGCACAGTTGGATGTGACTTTTTTGATGGCATGTGTTGTGTTTATCTGACTGACATACACATTTTGGGATGATTCTGTTCTAGTTGCTGTGTAATTGCTATGTGTGCATGGTTTGACTCTCCCCTTGACAGTGATGTGTGTGTTTTGTGGCAGTTTATTGTGTACATTTGTTGTGTACTCACCAGGCTCTGGGATGTTCTCTAGTCCATATACGCTCACTGGCGGAAGGATGGCCCGCACCTTCTCCTCCCAGGGCCTGAGGTATATTGGCTTGGCAGGAGGGCCACTGCCGGTCTGTTGGCTGTTGATGTAGTCTATCTTCAGCAGGTCCCGTACCCTCCTGCGCACGTCATACCACCTGTTCTGGATGTCCGTCTTTGTGCGCCGACATGATGATTGGGCGTTCACCCTGTTGATGATCCTCTCCCACATCTTGGTTTTCTGCGACATGGGGGTCTGTTGGACCAGAGTGCCAAACAGCTGTGGCTCCACCCTGAGGATCTCGTCTACCAGGACTTCCAATTCACAATCTAGGAACTTGGGATTCTTCTTGGGGGGCATGGTGATGGGTGGTGATGGTGAGTGATGTGTGTGTTGGTGTGCAGGTGAGGGTGTGTGAGTGTGTGTTTTGCTGGGTGTATGTGAGGTAGGTATTTGTTGGTGTGCTGATGGTGTGTGGCTTGTGTGAGGGATGAGCTGTGGGTGTGTGGTTGCTTTCTCTTGGGTGCTGGCAGTGAAATGGCATTTGCAAAGGCTCATGGTAGTGATTTGTGTCCTTTATATAGGTGGAGTTGTGGGTGTGTCTTTGTTCTCTGTCCCCACCCCCCCAGTATTTATTGGCTTGGTAATTGCTTGTTTGGCCTTTTTTTGGTTGATTTTTCCTTTGTGCTGTTTGTGTATGTTGGAAACGTTCTTGTGACCGAGTCGGACCCTGCATTGGTCTCGTACGGTGTTTTCCGTTTCGTTCACGCTGTGTTTGTGCAGTTTTGTATGCTGCGTACGCGTCGGTCGCGGTGTATTGTGTTGCTTCGGCTCGGTTTTGTATGCGTGTCGGTCGTACGGCTTGTCCTCCGTCCGACTCGGTCGTGTTTTTCGCGCCTTGCATCGTACTTTGCGGGTTGGAGTTGGCGGGTACGATTCGGTCGGATTTGTTCCGGGTGCGTGTCGGTCGGTTGGATTCGCGTGTTTTTCCGGCCGGATTGCTATTTTCCGAGCGGCTCGGTCGGTCGGCTTGGTTTCCTGACGTGTCGGTCGGATTTATCGCGGCTTGCATCGTACTTGGCGTGTCGGGCGCCACTGGTACGTGTCGGTCGGTATTTTTTCCGGATCCGAGTCGGTCGGTGCTTTTTCCGGCCCGAATCGGAATCGACCCCCTAGGGGTCCAGAACGAAGTGCCATGCCAAAATAAAAGCACCTCAGTCTTTCCTGAGTTCAGCTTGAGACAATTTTTGGACATCCACTTTCCAACTTCCTGCATACAGCCATGACATCTAGAGGCATTGTCCTCCGGACCACCAGCCAAATATGCGTGTCATCGGCATATGACACCACCGTAAATCCAAATGACTTTATTAGAGTGGCAAGGCGGGTGACATAAAGATTAAAAAGTGTTGGACTTAATGAAGAGCCTCCGCAGGTAAAGGAGAACAATGTGGACCTAAACCGGTCAAGCTCCACCAGTTGCTCCATATCTTCAAGGAAAGATTTAAGTAGTTCCAATGCCCTGACCCTTATGCCTAAGACAAAGAGTCGATCGATGAGAAAACTGTGGTTGACCTTATCGAAAGCCGCAAAAAGGTCCAACAAGATCAAGGACGTCTTCCCGCCTTTGTCCAAAACTTCCCTGATTTCCTCCGAGACATTAATAATAGCCAGCTTGGTTGTATGTTGGCTTCTAAACCCATATTGTGAGCCATCCAGGAGATTGTTATCTTTAATGAACTGTGATAGTTCTATGTTCATAGCCTTCTCAACGATCTTAGCTGTGGAAAGGTAGTCGAGAAATCGGCCTATAGTTGTTGGGGTCCTTACTATCTAGATTAGGTTTCTTCAGCAAAGGTAGAATGGATGCTCTCTTCCACTCTCTAGAAAAATACCCATCTTAAAACATCCTAAAGAAGAAAAGACCACTACAATAGAATACTCCACTTCTTGTACCTACCACGCAGAATACGGAATCTGGGATTACCCTACAAACCAATATAAGTTTGAGGGCACAAACCTATCAAACACGTGAAAATTTACCTAAGAATAGGTGGTTTCTGGGTGAAACCACCAGATTGGTATGTGCCACATCCATAATCTGGGTCATGATAAAGTGGGTGTGAACCCTGGTAGCACCCATCAATGAAAAACGGCACTAAAATGTTTTAACCCTGTATTAGTTGGAATGGAATTGGTGGTTTTTGGCCGTGAATTGGAAGAGATAGTGTCAAACATTGTGGGAATAGCACCTCTAATTTTGATGTTCGTCAAAGTAAGCTGGCAATGAGGGCAGGTCCTAAAATTTGATAGGTCTTATGGTTCCAACGCAGGTCCTGGACAGTGCTTACAGTGATCTCTAAAGAGCACCAATTCATCCCGTGTTTAGCGACGAAGATTTCCTTTTGAAGGGGAAACCATCCGAGTGGCTGGCGCTGAGCGCGGTCTGAGCTCGGACGGGCGCAGATGGGCTTTCCTTTGGCGTGCCTGCGGCGCCCCAGCTGCACATGTCCGCTGCGCTCGTCCGCTGCGTGTCAGCGGCATTATGATGTTTGAATCGATTGGGGCAGAGAACAGTTAGAGCGTCAACTTCTGCAATCGCGCAGGAACCCGAAATAGAGAGAGCTCGTTTTGGGAAAAAAGACCTGTGGTGGAACGGAGAGCGGGCAGGAAGAGAAGCCCTAAAGGACCTGTATCCAAGGTAAGCCTACAGCAAAATGCTCAGAAAAAAATTTAGGTTCTTCACAGCATTTATGATTAAAATCCTACGAGCATCAAATGCTAAGAAATAGTGCGGCAAGTACAACCACATTAAAAATAACAGCGATAGGCATTCAAAGTAACAGAAGTTCGTAACGTTTTAAAAAACCAGATCAATGCTGACCTGAGCATCCGCTGCGCGACAGCGGTGTCATGATGTTTAAATAGATTGGGGCAAAGAACAGCTAGAGCGTCAACTCCTGTGGTCTCGCAGGAACTGGAAATAGAAGGAGCTCGTTTCTGTCCCTCACGCTCTCTCCACTCAAACGGGAAAAAAGACCCTTGGTGAAACGGAGAGCGGGCAGCAAGAGAAGCTCTAAAGGACCTGTATCCAAGGTAAGCCTAAAGCAAAATGCTCAGATAAAATTTAAGGTTCTTCACAGCATTTATGATTAAAAACCAACGAGCATCAAATGCTAAGAAATAGTGCGTAAGTACAACCACATTAAAAATAACAGAGATAGGCACTAAAAGTAACAGATATTCGCAACATTTTAAAAACCAGGTCAATGCTAACCTGAGCATTGGCTCACTCCTCATTCACTCCTGGCCAGTCAATACAAAGGGGGGTGGCCCTCAGGAGTGCTGTGTCCAGCGGGGGACCCTCTAGTCTGGTCACTGGGAGTCCCGGAGGAAGCCTACTCACTGGATGGATCTGTGCCTCTCGTCTATTCGAGGGCTCGGCTCGCGTGTGGCACTGGCATCTCCAGTCCCAGGAGAGGGCCGCAGAGGGTGATACGGACAGACGCTGGTCCCTGTGAACAGTCTAGGTAGGGGCCGGGGGCCCGGCCGACTCCAGATGTAGGTGGGGGCCTTCATAAGTGAGAGGGAGCCCCAATTCCTTTTCCCAGCCCCGGCGAAGTGCGCCAGTGGGTCGCTCCATATTAGCTGGCCTGAGGAGGCCGTAAGATCCAGGCAGGATGGGCCAGCCGGCCGGGGGTTGCGGGACACAGCAACACTCACCGCCCTCTGGGAGTGCCTCCAACAGATTAGGGATGTATTCTCCTTGTTTTGACGGCACTGTCCCTCAGGAGCGAAGTAGGGCGCAGAGGGTTCCCTCTCCGCAGGTTCAGAGCATTTGCGTTGCCATCTCGAGCAGGCCGCTCCGCTCTTCTTGCGGTCCTAAGCATTCCACTTCTGCATCATGAGCTGCTCGCCTCCAAAGCAGTCTCAGCAATGTCTCATCACTGGCTGGGGCATACTGGGGGGTCTATTGCCCCTAATGTCAGCTACGTAGGTGGTCTGATTGGCGGCGGGGGATGGAGAGATCGGGAAATACGTCTCACCCATCTGCCATCATGCCCACGCCCCCTTTTAATTTCTTTGATAGGGCAAAATAAGACATACATTAAACACATATGCAGAGGGCACATAAGGAAACTTGATTAAGACACTCTGTGATTCTGATGCGAATACTTGAAGCACAGATACAAAGATAACAAATGAAATGGTATTGCAGCATTATAAAAACATTTCTAAAAAACCATCAAGTATTAGCTATTAGGAAGCAAATGATTTTTTTGAAAAGACTTCCTATTCTAACACTGGCCCAGACTTCAACACAAGCATTGGTAAAACTGTTTACAATGGAAGAAGCAGAAACAGTGGTAACATCTTTATCAAATGGGAAAACTACTGAGAAGGATGACTCTCCTGCTGATTAGAAAAAAGTAATATTTCAATGCTACTGGATCGCGGAGTGCCATCGAGCAGATCGCTTCAACTTCTTGCATATCCCTTTGAGCCTGCAGATCAGAAATTGAGTAGTGACGGCTAGTCTATCAGAGCATCACGATCCAACGCCTTGCACATCCCTTTTGACGAGCCGACCGGCAATTAAGTCCTGACGGCATAACGATCTACTGAGATATCTGGCCAGATTATCGAGACGTTACCGCATACCCTCACGTGACCATAACTTAGAGAATGGCTCACTGTGGAAAGTCATTAACTGTACGGTATTTCCAGACCTTGCCATAAAGGAGGATTATCTACTCATAATCTTGTAGATGCTAAAAGAACTTGCTCTGTGCACACTAACGGAAGCACAGCTCCCACTTAGTCCCCAGGGTATTCCTGTCCTGAAGAGACCCTCATATTTCAAGCAGGGTCGAAACGTCATCGACAAAACCTAGGAATAGTCTATTAAAGAAAGCACCAGAGATCATTCTGGTGCCTCTTCTGTGGAATTAAAAAGAAAATACTTAGACATCCTTGTACATACCAATAACCCTTTCCCGATTTTAAGTCACTGTAATGTCACGTTAACAATTTTATGGAGGAGGAGCAGGCACTCAAGCTGCACAAACATCTTATCATTTGTTTTAAAATCGAGCGTTTTTAATTCTTGTTTTTAACTGCTACGAATTGTCTATTGTCTGGGAAGCTGTAAGGGGTTCGAATTTTACCTGACTCCGGCGCTTTGCGTTTCGGCAACTCTCCGGTCCACCGCAATCGTGTCTATCTGTCGATTGTTTGAGTGGAGAGAGGCTGCCCATTAGCTTTCCTAAGCGTGCTGGGCGCCATTTGCAGCGGCTAGCGCTCTAGTGACTGGCCCTCTTGGGGCATAAAACGACCGCGCTAGCGGCCGCGCAGCGGATGCGCGCAGTGGGCGTGCCGCTGGCGCGCCGAAGGCAAGCCCGTCTGCGCCCGTCCGCGCCTGGACGCGGCCAGCTGCCAGGAGATGCTGCCCGTTCTCCCCCAGGTATGTCCTCCACTTAGGATAGGGTACTCTAGAGAAATGCTGCTGAAGCTTGGACACTTGTCCCCTTGTATGGGGGGTAATGACAACCCACGAGTAGAGGACGTCATCCTTTCGGGGAAATGCCCTTGCTGTGGTTGGTCATTGGTCGAACAACAGCAAGCTTCTTGCAGCATACATTCTGTCTCCAGCAACAATAGATTATGTAAGGAGCAGTTTGTTAGGACGGAGAAGCAGACAGGGGGAGGGCAAGCAGCGCTCTTCCAGGGGCTATACCTCAATGCAAGATCTATTCCGAAGCATGTGGCAGAAATCTGGGATTTGTTAGATGACGCAAAACCAGATATATGTCTCTTCACTGAGACCTGGTTGCACAAGGATTCCACGCCGGTATTGGCAATGGCATTCCCTGCAGAATATTCTGTTGTCCGTCTGGATAGATTAGGAAAGAGGGGCAGAGGTCTAGCTATTGCCACGCGTCCTCCTTATTTTATTAAGACCTTGGACACCGTTTCCTCCCCCAATTTAGAGCTGCTGATCTTTAGGGTGGAGCGAGCCCAAGCAACGGAGTGGGTGGGAGCTTTAGCCTACCATCCACCAGGAAGAAATAAGAAAGAGTTTTGCACAATGTTATTAGAAAGGTTGGCCCCATATACTTTGCATACGGACAAGTTCCTACTGGTAGGGGACTTTAACCATCATCTGGAGGCCCTCTCCAACGTAGAGTCTGCCAGCTTAGTGGCAGCTATGGAGTCACTTGATCTTTCATCAAGAGTCGTCAGTCCCACACATGTCGCTGGTCATGTGTTGGACACTATCTTTTCCAACATCCCGGAATTAGTAGTAGAGCCCCTCAGATTTTAGGCTGGACTGACCACTCGGCGCTAAGCTTTTCCTGGGCGCTCACTAAACCATCCGCAAGTTCGTAAAGACTTTCGCAGAGCTTGGAGAAAGGTGACATCCTCCACCTTCAGCCGAGTATACATCGCCCCTTCGTTCTCGAACTGCGAAGATTGTGATACAGCCTTAGGGAGGTTTGAGGCTTCAATAACAGAGGCCCTCGACGCCATTGCATCAATTAAGAGGGTAAAAATTCAGGACAGGGCAGCCCCAGCCCCTTGGTATTCAGACACTCTCAAGAGAGAAAAAGCCCTCTGTTGGGTCAAGGAAAGGAAGTGGAGGAAATCCAAAACTGAGCTAGATGAATCGTTCTATCGATCGGCACACAGAGCCTATTTAAACAGCTGTAATTCAGCTAGAAGAGCACATCTAGGCTCCCGTATTACGGAAGCGAAGAACTCCTCGAGGGAGCTTTTTAAGATTCTGAAGGAGTTCACAAACCCGAAGGCTAATAACCCGCTCCCGCCATCCACTCAGGAGTTATGTGAGGACCTAGCCAGTCACTTTATTCATAAGATTGACACAATCTATTGCTCCTTTGGACGTGAGGAGTTAGACCATGAGGGAGCCCCCCCTCAGGATAATCCACGCCCTCCCAGCCTAGATTTTTTTCCTGATGTCACGGGTGAGCAAGTGGGCTCCTTATTAATTCACGTGAAATCAGGATCCCCACTAGACCCGATAACCCCTGCCGTTATGTCATAACTCACCCCGGTCTTAGCTAATGTGCTTGCAGAAGTCTGTAACATCTCATTAGCTACAGCTACATTTCCGCGTAAGTGGAAAATCGCACGCATTAAACCATTGCTTAAGAAGGCCTTAGCTGATCCGACCGATCTTCAAAACTATAGGCCGATCTCTCTCCTCCCTTGCTGCTCAAAGATCATGGAGACATTAATGAATAGGCACCTCTCTTGCTATCTGGAACAAAACAACCTACTGGACTCATCTCAGTCCGGCTTCCGTGCTTCTTATAGCACTGAGGCCGCATTGTTGGAGGTCACTGACACAATACGGATGTCATTGGACAATGGGACCCCAGTGATGCTAGTCCTCCTCGACTTGTCGGTAGCCTTTGACACCATCTCTCATCGTATCCTTCTGGATAGGCTGCGAGAGATTGGTGTCAGAGGCATGGCCTATAAATGGATTCAAAGCTATCTATCCGACAGAACACAATGTGTCCAGCTGGATTCATTTGTGTCACAAACCACTCTGGTAGATAAGGGAGTCCCACAGGGATCTATCCTAAGCCCCACCTTGTTTAATGTATACGTTGGCCCCTTGGCCGGAGTTATCAGAAGTTGTGAGTTTGAGACCATATCGTATGCAGACGACACGCAGGTGATAGTCCCTATAGAGGATGACGCAGCAGCAACCAAACTAAAGTTCAAAAATTGTATGTCCAATATAGCGAGATGGATGAGAAAGAACTTCCTTCAGCTTAATTCCATCAAAACAGAGATTCTGCTGTTTGGTAAAGCCGAGGAATTGTGGACTCCAGATTGGTGGCCATCTGAACCAGGAGAGGCCCCCTCCCCTAAAAGTTGGGCTAAGAATCTAGGCATCAGAATCGATAATAAATTATCGATGGAAGAACAGGTGAAGATGTTGTCAGGCGATTCCAAAGGGGATGATGGACGGAGCGTTAGAGCAAATCAAACACTCACCCCCAGTCAACTGATCTGGGTTTAATCCATCAACATTCTTTAGCTCACTCCACCACCCCAGTTCAGACATGGCCATATGCAAATCAGTCTGACCCTGTGCCTCATGGGAACAGTCCAGCCCGAACTGCCAAGCCATGTCTTCCCTGGACCGGAAACAAGCATCCTGGGACCGGTTTCGGGTTCAAAACCCTCATCAGCCAGGCTATCTTGAATCCAGTGGCAAAGTGAGCAAGGGACCCACGTCTGGGCATACCCTGCCAACTTAGGGCGAACAAAGCGATTCCAAAGGGGATGATGGACGGAGCGTTAGAGCAAATCAAACACTCACCCCCAGTCAACTGATCTGGGTTTAATCCATCATCATTCTTTAGCTCACTCCACCACCCCAGTTCAGACATGGCCATATGCAAATCAGTCTGACCCTGTGCCTCATGGGAACAGTGCAGCCCGACTGTTCCCATGAAGATGTTGTCAGGCACCTGCTTCGGAACAATGCGGATGCTTAGAAAGATCTTCCCCTGGATCCCTCTTTCGGCAAGAAAAACCCTCATCCAGTCGCTCTTGGTTAGTCGACTGGATTATGGCAACTCTTTGCTGGTTGGAATAAGGGAAGACCTACTATCAAAACTGCAGGTGGTGTAAAACACGGCAGGCCGCCTTGCCCTCAATAAACCGGCCCGCACCCCTTCTCTACCGCTTCTACGTCAATTACACTGGCTTCCTATTAGGAAAAGAGCTATTTTCAAGCGGTTATGTACGGTTTTTAAGTCTTTGCAGGGGAGTGCCCCAGCTTATTTTAAGAAGAAACTTGAACTGTATCGACCCGTGCGTCAGTTGAGATCTAGTAATCGCAATCTGCTCTGCACGCGGAGAATTAGGAAGGTCAAGTTGGGCGGTCGGGTCTTTACTCATCTTGCCCCCAGCCACTGGAACAGTGTCCCTGAGGAGATCCGTACCTGCGCCGACCTGTCTCGATTCAAGAAATTGCTAAAGACCTGGCTGTTTTAAGATTATTCTGCTCATTGGGTGTTTTCTTCTCAGGCGCCGAGAGATCCCCCTGGGGATGATTCGTTGCGCCCTACAAATGAGTATAATAATAATAATAAATAATATGCTTGGTTATGGTCACTTCAGTGGGGCTTCATACTTCACTCTTCTCTCTAAAAACACCACTCACTAAGTTTATTTTGCATCATAATTAAAATGAATATCTGTCATATTATTTGGATGAACTAATGAATAAATACAGTACTCAGTTCAGCTGAATTGAGTATAATGTAAGACATCCAGTGGGCTACTTACCTTCAATTGAAAAATAATTATACTTCTGTTGTTAAAATTAATTTGCAGCAGATATATCCTGCCTTACTGTTATTCTTTTCCCTCACCTTACTAAACCAACACAAAATAAGAAGTTGTGATAAAATAATATTGCTTTCGAAATAAGTTCCTTGTGAACACTTGTTGCAAGCTATAACTTAATGGGGGAAAAGTGGAAAAAGTCTTTTTTTTTCATTTTAAAAGCCTTTGGGTTTCCTTCCCGGCTAATGAGGGTATTCTTTAAACTTTATAAATGAGCGAGGGCTAGATTAATTGTGAATTCTATTTGTAAATTGATATTGTTTTTTGTAAAGTTGTAAAGTTGTACGCAGAACCAGGCACAAATGACCATTATCCCCCATTTTATTTGCTCTATTATAGAGCTCCTTGCCATTGCTATGAGAAATGACTCGACAATTAAAGCGCTCACCGAACAAATGCCCAAAATTAAGTTATATACTGAAGGTATTATACTTTTTAAGACCAGAGAATGATATTCAGTAAAGAGTTTTTAATATTTTCTCACAATTGCAGGAGTTGGGAGGATGCAAGTTAAACAAGCCGAAAACTGAGATTTTGCTATGTAACTGTTCTAAAGATATGTTAGTTTTAGAACTATGGGCACTTATTAACAGGAGGCCAAAAGATATTTGGGAATATATACAACTACTAATTTAGATTATCTATATAAATTAAACTATTGACCATTAATATATAAAATTAAATCAGCATTTATAGGATGGAATTCTCCTTCTCTACAATGCTAGGCAGAATGGCTCTGGATTAGAATGCCAATTGTTCCACTGTTTAATTCCCTGTACACCACACATCAATTCTTTATGCACTGAAAATTATTTCAAGGAATTGAGGGAATGCTTTCTGCATGTATTTGGGCCAATAAAGCACCTAGGATGGAACTTACCATAATATATAAGGCAATGAAAGAAGGGAAATTAGCCCTGCCAGACATAAAACAATGTTATTTTATGAATTTTGTATATTCATCCTCTTGTTTTCAAAGCACACACTTTATACATAATGTATTGGATAATGATTTTATGAGTCAGATGTTTAACAAATATAAAATTCAATATTTTTTGTACTTGAACAAATCACCTAAAAAAGTTTGTTATAAAATATTGTCATGGTCATTAAAAAAGGAAATATCAGATTTTCAGGCACTACTCTATCTCATGTCTCAATGTGGCTACTCGTCTAGAGGATATTACATTAGACCAACAGCCACTGTGAGGAATAATTTGTTACATAAATGGGAAATTAACTCTAAAGTAGGGGAAATTTAAAGTAATGATTTATGTAAAATATTGGTCAACATTGAACCACATATTATGCTTTTTAAGGTTCCAAACTGTGCTCTTATAATCAAATCTCCTATTTTTTTTAAGATAAGATCTGAACTAACAGGATCATGTAGAGATAACCACAAAGAGGTCAGTAGGATTTTTTAAAACCAGGTTAGATGCCATAAAAGGGTCAGACACATTTAACAGAATGGCTCATATGTGGCAAACAGGAGATAACATGCCCATTTCGGCCGAGACACTGAGTACTGTACATAGATACAATTTCTCAGTTCTTAAAGAATCATATTTTCACGGAATATAGTTTTTTACCAAGTGACTACTATATAGAACTCATGTTTTTTTAAATAAAATGAATCCACAGATTCAGTCAAAATGTTACAGATGTGAATCTCAGTTTCTGGGCAATAGGCCACACATTATATGGTTATGTCCAAAATTGGAAAACTATTGGACAGAAATATTACAATATTGCTGGGTCACGTTATTTATTAATATTTCAGATGACTTTCAATTATTTGTGTTGGGTTATGCTTCAAAAACTGAGCTTAGTTCAAAAAACTGCAAACAGTTATATTTAACATTGCTTGTAGCATGCTCCTTAATATTGCAAAAATGGAAAACAATATTATTTCCTTAATTCGATCAATGCTAAAACGGTGAAAGCAAAGCAATACAAAAAAACATGCTCATTGAGAACCAGTACAAATAGAAAATTCCTGAGATTATACGAAAACTTTGTGTAAAGGGGTAGGACACATAGACTTGTAAGTAGGGGTGATTTGTTGCAATCAAGATTTTTACCGATTTTTTAAAAATTTTTTATGGTTTAAATCTTTTATTATTTTTGAAAAGACAAACATAACAATAGCCGCCACCTACATCCACCGGCCGGTGGGGATCAAACGCATTCAATGAAATAAAGAATGTAGAGGAAACAAGAGATAGTAAAAAGGAGGGGAGAGAGGTAGGTCAACCTTCTTCTGGGTGTGTGCTGTAAGTCAAGCGGACACTGTGTGGGCGTCCGGGGGCGGCCGGGATCTGCTACCTTCATTCGTCCTTGGAGGGAGGAGCCTTAGTAAGCTGGAGTACTCGGAGATATCTCGGGCATGTAAGTTCTGTAAATTTGTTGGATAAGAATTCTATGGTGGTACCCCATGTTTTATCAAATTTGGGGAGAGAACTTGTGAGGCCGGCTGTAATCTTCTCCATCCCCAGTGTTTCCCATAATCTATATAACCAATCCAGTCGAGAAGGTGTCTCCTCCGTTCCCCACCTGGATAACAGCGCCTGTTTGACTGCTCCCAGTGTTAGGGTGATTGCTCTGCCTCAACAAGATCTAAGAGGGTACATCAATGCATTGGGGAGTCCTAGCAATATGAAGGTGGGGAGTTTAGGTAAGTCGGTGTGGTATATGCTGTCTATGTCTTGGAGCATTGCTTCCCAAAAGCCCAGTATCTTCGAACATGACCAAAGAATATGTGTAAGGTTACCCAATTGACCACATTGACGCCAACATTGCCCATTCCCTCCCGGTTTCCATCTAGCTAGCCTCGCCGGCGTATAATACCAATAATGTGCAATTTTTAAAAACATTTCTTTACCAGCAGTACTGCAGGAGGAGGCTCTGGCTCTATGTATAGAGCCTATGTATTCCTTGGGGGAAAACTCGTATTCCAATTCCGCTTCCCACCACGCTGCGCAGGAGACTTACTATGCTGCTTAGGGGTATTTAGGAAAGAATAAATATCCGACAGTAAGCGCTTATCGGATGTCCTTGTAATGTACCACCTCTCATACTTGGTCAGGGGGCGACCAGCGTGGGGGCACACTTGTGGCTGGGTCACCCAGTGGCGAAGTGCAAGATATTGCCAGTATGCTTTCTGAGGGATCTCGAAGCCTGTGGTAAGGCTCGTTAGCTCCATCACTCCCTTCTCATCAAAGAGGTCCCCTACGCGCTTGCAATTGGCCTCTTGCCAATGGAGATAACCATTACCCACGCTTGCTGGGGGGAAATCCGGGTTTCCTATAAAGGGGGTCAGAGGAGACATAGGGGTTGAGAGGCCACACGACTCCTGTACCCTATCCCACACTCCCATGGTGGTTCTCAGGACTGGGGACACATATACCCCACTGGGTCGGTGCCTCCGAGGGAGCCATGGGACCCTCCAAATATGCATGTCCCCTATCGAGCGGTCAATGAAGCACCAATGCTTCTCCGATTCCAGCTTGTACCACTCGAGCATACATCTAAGTTGTGCCACCTGGAAGTAGCGCTCCAAATGCGGGATACCCAGCCCTCCATCCGCCTGCTTCAAATATGTCAAGTGGCGGGCCATTCTCGCCTTCTTCCATCCCCAGACAAAATTACCAATAAGGCGTTGTAGTTGTGCTAGCATTGTGGGTGGTGGTCGTTGCGGCAGTGTTTGCATCACGTATAGGATGTGCGGGAGGATGGTCATTTTAATGACTGCCAGTCTTCCCAGCCAGGACATAGTGTGTCTCTTCCAGTTCGAGAGTTCTCCCCTGACTTCCGACAAGTGAGTAGAATTGTTCACTTGGGCTATCTTGTCTAAAGTAGGGTACATCTGCAAGCCCAAATACGGGACGCCATTAGTCGCCCACGCGAACGGGAACTGTGTTGCCAAAGCCTGTTGCTCTGCCTAGGGTAGGGTCAGGCTAAGAGCCTGTGTTTTGTGGATATTCACTTTAAAGCCCGAAGCTCGACTAAAGCATTCAAGTTTCTCCATTAAGGGGGATAGTAAAGTCACCGGCTGGGTTAAAAACAATACCACATCATCCGCGTAGAGCGAAATTTTATGCTCCCTATCGTCCATTCTGATCCCAGAGATAGCCGGGTTTTGGCGTATCCTTTCTGCAAAAGACTCCATATATAAGGTGAAGAGCAAGGGTGATAAAGGGCAGCCTTGCAGAGTGCCTCTTCTAATACAAAACGGTCGGGAGGTCACCCCGTTAACCCTAATCCGCGCCTGTGGGTCTCTATGTATGGAGTCCATCCATCTCAAAAATCGGTCCCCAGCTCCGAATCTGCGCAAAACCCGTTGCAAGTACGGCCAGTGCACCCAGTCGAACGTCTTCTCGGCGTCGATCGAGAGAAGCACCGCGGGTCGCTGTGTGCGTTGGGTTTTGTCCAGCAAATGGCACTTCCGTCTCGTTCCATCACTACAGTTCCGTTCTGGTATAAACCCCGACTGATCGGGATCGATCAGTCCTTGCATATAAGGGGCCAGTCGGGCGGCCAGAATGCTCGTAAAAATCTTAAGGTCAACATTCAATAAAGAGATAGGGCGGTATGATGCGCAGTCTAGTGGGTTTTTGCCAGGCTTAGGGATCACAACAACCTCAGCCATGGTCATGGTCGGGGTCAAGCTACCAGTGTCGCTAAAGGAGTTAAATAAACAAACCAGCATTGGGGCCAAATCATGGGCAAAAGTCTTATAAAAATCGGTCGAAAATCCATCCTCCCCAGGCGGCTTCCCGGACGTGAGCCCACAGATGGCGCCAAGGACCTCCTCCAAGCGGACGTCTGCGTCCAAGTTCCTCGCCTCCAGTGGGCGAAGGGACACCACCGGGACCTCCCGCACGTAGTCCTCGGCAGCTTCCGGGTCCAAATCGCCAGCCCTATATTGATCAGTCTAAAAGCACTTGAACCTGCCCACTATATCACAGTCCGCATGCAAGACTTCGCCTTGGGTAATTCTAATTTCTGCAATACGCCGTGCGTTCGTCTGTGCTCGGAATAGATTTGCAAGGAGTTTCCCGGCTTTGTTACCTCCAGCGTAATAACGCCGTTTGGTCCGCAGGAGAGAATATTCCGCCCGGTCGTGGTCAAGGGCTTTCAACTGCTGTCTAGCAACTTTGAGTTGCCTCCTAAGTTGTACGGCTCCAGTGCGACAATGGACCCCTTCTAGCTCTTTCACTTGTGATTCGAGGTGTTCCCTTTTTTCCCTCCTATCTTTATTGACCCCTGCTGCTATTGCAATAAATCTCCCTCGGATGACGGCCTTGAGCGAATCCCACAGAAGAGCAACTGAAGACACGCCAACCTCATTAGTCTCAAAATACGACTTAATTGTCGCCCGTATTTCTTTAATATTGTATTCATAGGCAAACAGTTTGTGGTTGGGCCTCCACGACCTATGTCCTGGGGAGGCCCTGGGATGTGCATCTCTAGGCTAATTGGCGAGTGATCGGAGAGTGCTGCGGTGCCTATCAAGACCCCCCCCATAGCTTCCGTGACTCACGGGGACGTTAAAAACCAATCTAAGCGAGCATAGGTTTGATGAGCCGCTGAAAAGCATGTGTACTCTCTGGCGCTAGGGTAACTCTTTCTCCATACAGCCGTCAAACCCAGGTCTCTCAGTTTTTGCCGCGTAGTATCCGATAGCGCCCCAGCGTGCCCCTGCCTTTATACAGATCTGTCTAACTGCGCATCATGTACTATATTGAAATCACCCCCCAGGATGAGATTTTCGTCTAGCGACTCCAGGATAGCATTCAAGGTACCATTAAGAAACACTTCCTGGCGCTCATTCGGGCCATAAATGGATGCAATGGTATATGTATGATTCCCCACTATCACCCTCAAAGCCAAAACTCTGCCCGGCACCTCTGTATGTATGCCCAAAACTGAGACAGGGAAGTGTGTAGCAAACAGGACCGCTACTCCTGCCTTCTTGACCCCCAATGAAGAGAAGTATTGCCTATCGAACCTTCTGGATCTAAGGCGTTTCCAGTCTGCTCTCAGTAAGTGGGTCTCCTATAAGAGGCAGACATCACACTTAGACTCTCTCAAGAATGCCAGAAGCGCACGTCTCTTAACCGGGGAGTTAAGGCCCCTGTCAAAGCTCAAAATGCTCACTATAAGTGTCAACATGAGGTCTAAATGGTGGTTCTGATTTTATTTCATGCCTGGGTATCAACAGTATTCTCCTACCCTCCTGAATCCCTCCCGTCCTACCCGCCCACCAGTCCCCCATCTCCACCCACTCCCCGAACTGTCCTCCCAGCACACACTCTAGCTTGTGTTCTTGTGTCTCCCAATTGAAGGCCTAACTCTAATCCTACAGGGAATAGCATCAGGGTGTCAGAAGAAGGGTATGAATAAGAAGAAAAATATAGCAAAACACTGTAACTGAAAGTCGAGAGCAAAAAAATCGCCCTCCAACGGGTTCGGAGCACATCACCATGCATGGGTCCGTGCGTCAGGCGGTTGATCTTCCTCTCAACGAAGTGGGGCTCCCAGCCCTGGCTGATTTCGATGAGTTTGGGACCCTTAAGGAAGCTAATAGGCTCTTGGCTGAGTCATCTGCAGGGCATCTTTAATCAGTCGCTCTTTGGATCTCCAGAGTCTTCTCTGCTCTGTAGCTGGCGGATCAGGGCCTCTCTCTCTTGCTGCTTTTCAAGTTCTGTGGGTTTCGTGGGCTTCCCTTTCCCAGTCCTCCTGCGTCTACTCGTGTTGGCCTGCCTCAGGGACATTGCAGCAGACCGCTGGCCGCCCTCCGGCTCTTCTTCATCTGGGCTGACGCCACGTATTTCCTGTGCCTTCTTTAGGGATCTCACTGTTCATAGCTCCTTACCCCACGTGAAGGACAAACTGAAGGGGTGGCCCCAGCGGTAGCGTATTCCTTTTTCCCTCAAGAGAGAAGTGATTGGCTTCAGGGCCCTCCGGCGCTGGAGAGTAAGAGGTGAAAGGTCCTGATATATGCCAATCTGGAGACCCTCAAATGTAATAGTTGCTTTGTCTCTGGTTGCCTTCATGATAAGTTCCTTCTGTCTGTACGAGTGAAGGCAGGTAAGGATATCTTGCTGCTGACTCGGGCTCGTCACCGGTTGTCCCGCCCGGTGTGTGCGATCTAGGATAATCTCCCCATCTCCGAGATCCGGGGCTGCGTGACGGAAGAAGCGCACCACCCATTCCTCCAGCTTTCCTCCAACCGCCTGCAATGGCACCCCCTTAATGCGAATGTTGGACCTCCGGGAGCGATTCTCCAGGTCCTCCAGCCGGAGATGTAACTCTTCGTTGCGATCTCCGAGCTCCAGTAGCTCACAGACTTGTACCGTAAGCTCCTCATCTCTGCGGTCGCCTGCTCGCTCAAGGGAGTCCACTCGGTCCCCAATCTCCTGGACGTCCGCCTTAAGCTGTTTAACGTCTGTGGCCACCTCCTGGTGGAGGGCCGCGAAGTCCTCTCTGAGGGAGCCAAAGAGTTGTTCCAAAAAGCCCCTTGTTATTGGCTCCGCCGTCTGGTCGCTCGCAGACTCCGTCTCCTTCTCAGCAAGCGGCTGGTCAAGTCCGTGCATCTCTGCTTTCTTAGAGTTAGACTTTTGTAGGAGGTCTTTAATTTTGGAGTCCTTCCTTGCTCTATGGGTGGACATCCCGGTGTCTGATTATGACAGGAGGCTAGGTGCGAGAATAGAACAGGGAACCGCTCCCACCTTATTGTTAGCTCAGGGCAGTGCCTGTTTGCCCCACGACAAGCTCCTCAAGCTGACCACCACCTCGCGTCCCTTGCATCAGGCCAATGCTCCAAAGGACCACCAGGTCCACCTCCGCGTCTCTTGGTAAGCCGAGTCCGCGCACTGAGCAATCCTGCTAGTCGTCCTGTTCCTAGGCCCTGACCCTCCTCTCGTCGCTGGACTACAGGCCTCGTCCACCAGCCGCGTCCCGATGGGCACTCTGCCGGCACCTGCCAAAGTACAGCGTTATCTTTATCTGTCGGGTCCTTCACGCGCCGCAAGCATGCTCCTCCTGCCCCGATGCAGTGTCTGTGCCGCCTGGGCCAGGCCTCACTCTCAAGGCCTGGTGCGCTACGGAGCAGGGCCGGTCTCCACCTTCTGCCCCCAAGTCTGGACTCTGGTCCCAACAAGTGTCCACCAGGCAGGGATTATTATTGGCCCACTCCGCTCTACGCAGGGCGGCCGGGCAGCCTCAGTCTCCGTCTGCCTCCCTTAGAACAGTGAGTTCGCTGAGGGAGGAAGGGGCCCACCGCCCCTCGCACTCACCTCATATGCCGGGCCCCAGATCTGCTCTCCTGCAGGCTATGCCTGCTGCTGCACATCTTTCTGCCCCCCCGGGGTCGCGAATGGTCTTCTCACCGCCTCAGGAGGGTCGAGGTGCCCCGGCGGACATCTGCTGCTATGTGCGGGCCGAGTCCGGAGGCCAAGGATTCCAGCAGCTCCGCCGTCAGGCGTCCTACTTCTATTCTTCACTGGTGACCACACCGGTTAGAAAGGCCACTCCACACTAACTGCATCTCCTTCCAGATGGGCGGAGGCCCAGCACGGTATCCGACGCTGCACTGCTCCTCGTGGCCCTCTCTTGCGCTCCTCGCTCCGGCAGACCTCCGCTCCTGCGCCCTGGATCCATAGCGATGGGGACCCTCCGGGAACAAAAGTCAGAGTGGTGCCGTCTCTAGGGCCCCCGCAACTCCTCCTGGGCCCCTGGGGTCCCGAAACCAGCGGTATGGATGCTGTAATCGGCCACGGCGAGCGGAGCCCCTAAGGTTCGCTGCTACTCCGCCGCCATCTTCTACCGATTTTTTTAAACACAAAATGAATATGGTGCTATGTTTTTTATGTGCTAAATTATTATGGGTTTGAATAATACGAGATTAAGAGGATGTGCTGCTGAAATTTTAGAATGCTAAGTATTTGACCACTTCGTCACTGAGATGCGTTTTAATGCATTAATAATTGACGCTACATTGTTAAGATTGTGAAGGTTGTAATTTCTCCCTATGAATAAAAATAAAAACAAAACATTTAAAATGTAAACAATGCATTGGAAGAAATATAATTTGTAACTGAACGGTAACCAGCAACACAGTCCGAAGGTACACATTCCAGTTCCACATCTTCAGTAGACAGTTCCAGGTCCAGGTCTTCCTGTCGACAGTATTAGTGCTTGTAGTGATTTTGTCTGCTGGGGCCCTCATTAAGAGAAAGTATAAAAGTGAAAAAGTGGCTTTCCATGAACATGGATTACCACACAGTTTATACTATCGTTATAGTTAAAATAATGTAGTAGCAGTGTTTCAATAATGCTCCACGTTGAAAGTTGGTAAAAAGCTGAAGCTACCTTTTCAACTTTAAATGTGGAAAAAATATAGAAACGCTACATATGCTGTAATATCATGATTACCGGGTGCAGTAGTACAATTATGAAACAGTGGTATTGCCACCAATATTTTGAGCATCTCTAATTTGCAGTTTGAACGTAGAATAGCAGTTTCAGAGAAACACCCACTTTGAGTTCTCAGTTGGGAATGGCAAAGCCCTGTTGACCATTGTGTACAACAGGCATGGATAGTGACAATCGCAATTTAATTCCATGATTAATTTGCTTTTCATATTTACTACTCTTTCTACTTTGCTTGAGATTTATGTTCCTTTTGAAACTAAACAGTGGTCAAAAGTGCAAAGAAAAAAAGACAGCAAGGCAGGGATCCTGCATATTCATATTCTTGTTTCATTGGCTCCTTATCAAATTCAATAGATTGTCTGCCAATCTCATTCTTTGCTCCCAGCAAATAATCGACCAGGTTTTCAAATGGCCTCTGACTTGGGGCCAAACCACTCTTCATAGTGATATCATATTTAGAGAGCTCGGCTGTGTGCACAACAATTTACAAGCATGCTCACGGCTTACTGTCATTGCCTTGCCACCAGGACAGACACTCATATGTCTTCCCTCTATGGGGTAAGATGACAGGAGAATCATGGTTAGCTCTCATGTCCTTGGCAACTGACCCTCAAATGCATTCTTTGAGTTGGCAATTTCCTCATGGTGTTGAAAATGGTGGAGGAACCTTGTTAAATAGTGCCAAAATCTCTTGTATGACAACGTAGCACATGAATGGGAAGCTCTAGTGATGCATTCTCTGTGAATGTACACACAGTGTTGGACTATGAGTTAATTCTCTATGTCCATGGAGCATTGACCACCAGAGGCGATGTTAGTCAGTGAGATTCGGAGGGATGTGAGTCTGAGACTTAGCCAAGACGCACTAAGATATATCAAACAAAAAAAGCTATGCGTCAAGTGGGAGATGTAGGGTATTGGGATGTTAAAAGTCTTGGGGGTGTTAGTGCTGGCAATGGTATGGTAGTATTTTGAAAAGTAAAGCATATTTGTGAATGCCTTGAAATATTTCCGAGCATTGTATAAAAAAACGCACTAGAGAAGCTATCACTAAATTGATCACTATCACAAATTGACACTGGCTTGAGCACCTGAAAAAAATCCATTCCCGGTAAAATAGCTGTGGAGGTTGAGTGGGGCAGTGCATAACCTGCAGGCCGCTGTAAGATAGACTGGTGGCTTAACGCACTTGCTGCACAAGTGTGCCCTTCATGGTTAGCAACAGCAAGGCACTGCCCTGTGAGTATTTGTATGTCATTAGGCTCAAACGACATTGAAGGACTTTGACTAGAGCAGTATTTTGAGTGTTGGCTTCAAATGAAATCATGATACAAACAAGCATTGGCAAAGCCAAGCAGTCAGGGTTTTTTTTATAACTGAAAGCAGGCGCACAATGTCTCACAAACTTCTCACATCATCATTTTTCTTACACACATACACATCATTGTCAAGCACACATAGCTGTTTCACAAATACAGATAAATAAGAATGTGATTGTGGTTGGAGTAATGGTGTAGTGGTGGAGGCTGTAGTAGTGCTAGTGTGACGGTGGTAGTAGTAGTGATGGTGTCTGAAGTAATGGTAGAGTGATGGTAGTAGTAGTGGTGGTAGTATTGGTACTGTTATGGATGCTGTAGATGTTTTTTGCTGATAGTCTTGCAGTGGAAGTTGTAGTGTTAGTGGTATTAGTAGTAACAGTTGTGATAATGAAGAGGAGGTGATGAATAATAACTTTGTGTTTGCAAAATTACTAGACAGCAGAATGTGCAGTTCGTTTTCACATTACATATATTTTTTACATCATTCAAATTTACACTGGGGTTCAGGGAGATACAGTGATTTACCTTCAAACAGGCAATGTTTCGTCACATGGCGAAACACGGGAACATGGTCTGCAGGTTCCAAATTCTTAATAAGTACTTCTCAGTGTGGTTATTTTAATAGCTGTTTCTCGATTTGAGAGGTAGTACTAGAAGCAAATTTATAAATCCTTACACCTCGCGATTTTACAATTTTTAAAAGCGTTTGCCAGGTTTGCAAACCTTGTATCTCAAAAGTTAAAACAAGCATCGGCAAATGCAATAGTTTCAACTATGTGATCAATACTAAGGTTTTTTTTTAAAGTTTTAGCTTGGTGAGCAGTTGAGAAATATAAATTAGAGAAGTTGCGAATGACAAATAGAGTAGCTACCTACTTGTCCACCTTTAGCACACTTTGGGCACAACAAGGGATTCTAAAGTGCTATGTAAATGCAAAGACAATACAATACAATAACGCTAACATCACAAATTCACTAGGACACAGAGTTTTTTCAACTGCAGCAAGAAACAAAAGGGAACCCACAGGCATACACAGGTAGTAATTTAACAAGTTCTGCTACACATCTGTAGTGTAGCATGTATCCCCCATAAATACAATAGCCTGAGCAATAGTTTGAAATCCTGGCTGCCTACACACATTGTAATCCTGCACACAGAGCTTCTGTTATGGGCAAGTATGCATAAAACCTGGCGTGGTGACAGACATCTGCAGCTGAAATGGAAGTCCCTGTGAAAACATTAGCTAGATAATACATACATTAGTTAAAACACCAGAACAGCTTGCTGCGTCCATGTACAAAATGTCCTCACAGTGAATGGCACTTTGCTTACAGCACTGGCTGGGTATCTCCTTCACAATAATATGCAAAACTAGAAAAAGTGTGCACCCTGATGTATCGTAACGAAATAGTGGTTGTCAGCCTTATCTTTAGAGCCCAATTTGGAAGAATTGTGCCTGCAAGGTTCACTAACAGGCAGCTGTCTCAGTGAGACATCTGAAAATGGGGCACGCAAGAATACAGGAGGGGTATGCGAGGTGTGTGGGGGCAAGCAAAACACAGGAAAGAGGTACAAACATCAACACGGCAAGCAACGATGGGACAACAACGACAGGGGATGCAACGAAGGGGAAACAGTAATGGGGCAACAGCAATGTGCAGAGGGAGGAGGGAAACAGCCTGCAAACACTGTTAAGGAGTGTATAATTAAAATGTTAACAAGTTTGCAGCGGTGAGCACCACTGAACTTGTCAGAGTGGGGGCAGAATCGGTATGTCAATACAGAGAGACACACGTGTTGATCTGATCTTACTAGAAACACTGGAGAGCAGGAAGGGGTTGGCAGGAGGGTGGGGTGGGTTGAAAACAACGGCAGAGGTCATCGAAAGAGAAGGCAGGGACATGCACTCTCTACTAGTGCAGAACTAAAATTTAAATATAAAAAAGAGTACCTGCGTCCAGCAATTTGGCAAAATCATACACATGAACGCCTCCCGAACAACCTTTACTTATCGGGCGGCAAGTGCTTAAATATGTGAAGCACGGGCGCAGGCATGCAAACGTACTTGTGCATAATGAAAAAAAATATATGGCAAGTCGTGCTTCTGAAAATTGCCACAATGGGACTCTAGGGGGCAGTGGTGAATTATCACTGCGTTTGTAGTTTCCTGTAGGCAGTGCTGCACAGATAAACAGTAGAAAAACTAAAAACGTGGACAGCTGTGCCAAAGTCCATAAACAGGAAGCAGAAAACCAACTCTGTAAGGGGGTGTCGGAGGGGAGGGACAGGAGTCTAAAACATGGGCCAGTGACAGTTGGGTGTGTGTGGAAACTAACGCAAAAAAACAAGTAAACACAATTGAGCAGAGTAAAAATCGTTAACGGCAGTGCATGCTGCTGCATGTCCGTGGCATTGCCCAGCTTGTTTAGAGTGAGGAAAGCCCGATTCCAACCACTAGCGCGCGTCAAACCAAAATTGTGCCTCTGTGGTGGAATTAGTAAAAACAAGCACAGCAAAAGTGCTGTACAGGCAAAACATAAAAACAAGTTTGACAAAAGCAGATGAAATTAGTGCTTGGACTAAGGGACATTGCTAAGAAAGAGCACACGAAGAACAGCAGGAAGTAGAATGCTACAACCAATAGAAATGGAGGAAAAGAAAGTGGCAAGCATGTGAACAAATGAAAAGTTAGGGAGGGATATAAGCCCCTTTTAAGATTTATATTAAATACAATAGATTTCACAAGCACAGCGCAAGCACTGTGCAGGCAAATCATAAAAAAGTGAATATATAAAAGTGGCCCTGCTGTACAGAGGGAATGTTCACTCTGCTTCAGAGCAACATGAACACATCACTGAGCAGTCGCTCACTTTTACTTTCAGCTGCAGCACACATCTGCTCGTTCCCTGGGAGGTCTTTGGCCAACAGGAAAGGGATGGAGAGGGCTGTTGAGTGGTGGGTGTTGTGTTTTCCTGCATTCAGTCAGGACTCACAATCCCTACAGCCTAATATCCTGTACTTGTTGGCAGTCATTCTGTAGCAGATAATCTGGTCATCAAAGTAAAACCAATGCCTTAGCGAAGTCAGGGAGCTTTACACTATTTCACGAGTTTCCCCACATGCAGAGGTGAATGTTTCTTTTAGCCCAGCACTATGTAGGATCTAGGTGCCCGTGGGAAATTGACATGCGGCCAATTTCATCATCTGCTCTCTCTAACAATAGAAAAAGTGCTACACAACTAGAGCTAGGCAATTTTCTTCACTTCAGTTTGCTGTATGCTGAAGCACATCCTGTGGTGTATCTGCTTTTTTCAGGTGATCTGTTTCCTCCTTCTATGGACCAAGATAAGAACAAGTGGTAGACTTGTAGTGGTTCATGAACCACTGCGAAATTACTGTCCCACGGGTCTCACAGACAGTTCGCCCTAAGGCTTTTCTGATTGATTGCCAGTGGCCAATCAGAAGAGGCCTAATATAGGGACCTACTCTGATTGGTTAAAAGGTTGGTCAAAAAGATTGCAATCTGTATGGTCAGCATTTCAGTCGGTCAGACAAGAACCCCAAGTTAGGTGCAATCTGATTGACTGCTGGCAACTAATCATAACCCCTATAGGTACCCCATGCTTCTGTGGACCATGTTTTGTCATGTGGGAAGCAGTGGAAGCCTGAACACAGTTGCCTTTCTGTGTTTGGGGATAAATTGTTCCTTTTCTCTACTTTGTTTGCAGAGCGGATTTAGCAGTTTTTCAAATCTAATTCATTTTCTCTGGTGTATTAAGAAAAAGTTAAGATTTCTCCAATTTCACTTTCCAGTGAAGTTTTCACTCACCTATTCATATCATATTTGACTGCATAAAGTTGAAAACATAAGATAATCATATACATATTTGCAAGTATAGGCAGGGCTTCTGTAATTGTGCAGTAGTGGAGCACCAAATAATGTGACAAGGAAAGGCAAATTAGGGTGCATTATGTGACACACGAATGAATGTTTTCTGCTGAGCTCATGTTTATAGTTGTTTACGTGTGCACACCTATTATAACAAAAGGAGTACATCTTTTATTCGGCGAATCTTTGATGGGATTTAGAAATGTTTTTCAGTTTTGGGTTTACTCTACGTGGAAAACACTAGGGCTGCATCGTCCCATAATTCCAGTTGCCCTGGTGACTATAGGTGAGGATTGTCTTGTCATGCTAAAGGGGGGCAGGGGGGAGCTGTAAAGTAAGAACTGACATAAGGACGATTTAAGCAGATTCCCTACTTATCCCTGTAAAAAAATATAAAGGAGGGATATTGTCTACTTTTGTCCAACTCTTCCACCACAAGTTCCTCCACTCCCAAAAAATAGAAAAGCTGCTTAATAGAGGACCATTGTTTTGCATCCTCTTTTCTACTTCTAAATCACAGATTATATGTTGGGAATTTGCGTCTGTGAGTCTTCTTCCAATTACAAGTGAAGACAGCTTCTCTAAACACAAAAAAGAGCAGGAAGCTTACTTTTTAAATGTCTCTGGTTTCTGAGCATCAGTTGGTTACACAGCCATCAAGTCTTCATTCCTGTAAATAACGTCCTTTGTTTTCCACTGCCTGTACTGTGTGACAGGGCTTAGGTAAACAGAAACATGAAAAGTTAAAAGGAACGCACGTTCTAGTTTCACAGCACAGACAAGAACAGACCCAATAGGAAGTCCCAGGACCCGAATATCAAAAACCAAAATCTTTTAGTTTTTTTACAGACAAACGGGCCATAAAAAATAGTATAATATTGTGTAATTTAAGACATAAAATCACATTAATTCTTGATATTTCCTCAGTTAAAAATACAATACAACCAATTATCTGTAAAAGCAATTACTTTTTGATAATCGAACTAAAATGCAACATAACATTTAAAAAGGTAATTAGTCTCAAGTTGAACAAATACATCTTGGCTAATGCAGTCTCTGTGTCCATAGAAAATATTATAGCTAAGTCAGGTGGATGTGTGGATACAACATAGAGGTCATCATATTACTGTATCCCTATACACCAAACCCACAGCTATGAACACTCTTCTCCAAAACAGCAACTATCATACGCGCTGCCAAAAAGATGGGATTCCCTTTAGTCAGTTCCTACGCTTGCGTAGGAACTGTACTAACATCCATGACTTTGACTTTCATGCCGATATTCTCAAAGGAAAACTTCTAGCCCGAGGTTATCCAAAGAGACTTATTCGGGACTCCTACAAGAGAGCCAAATAATTTGACAGAGATACCATGTTCATTCCCAAGACCGAATCGACAGATAAGAAATTGGTTTGTGTGACCCGCCACTCCAACCTCAATCACAAAATCCAACAATCCATATATTCGGAGTGGCATTTGCTTAACATTAGGGATGATGTCCCCAAAATCCCCAAACCCACCTTTGCATTCCGTCAAAATAGGAACCTTCAGAACTTCCTAGTGAAGGCAAAACTGGGTAAAACTGATACTTTCCTTCAAAAATCGATCATTGGAGATACCCCGGTCAGAGGCAACCATAGATGCGGCACATGCCAGGCCTGCGACAATGCCATAACTGCTGATCACATTAACATCAGACACAAGACTATCAAACTCAATCAAATGACCAACTGCAGGACCGCTAACGTAGTATACTGCATCATTTGCCCATGCAATCTCTGCTATATTGGTGAAACCAGCAGAGAGATCAGAGTACGTACTGGAGAGCACAAATCCAACATTCGGACGAAAAGAACGTCCGCTCCCTTGGTCCAACACTGGATATTGATGGGACATACCGAAGGTGACCTTAAATGGACGGTCTTAGAGAAAATCACTTCCGAAAGAGGAAGAGATGAGAACAAGGTTAGAAAGACTAGGGAAGTATTTTGGATTTTCTTTCTTAATGCTGAAAAACAGGGATTGAACGAAAACACCTCTTGGGAACAAGTGATCTGAGCCCCTTTTGTCTCTATAACAAGTGATCTAAGCCCCTTTTGTCTCTAGTTTGGCGCCCTCCAACTTTGGCATTATTCTGACATAGAGACTAGGATTTAACCGGGAGTCTGTTTAGGCATGCAGAACCGTTTATTCCGGGTATTCCAGTTGTTTTAGCACTTTATGCCAATCCCTGTCCATTTGTAGAACCTGGTATCCTCCCTTTTCTTTTCTGCCCATTTGCAGAACTCGAGGTCTCAACTCTTTCCCGGGTACCTTCATTCTCTTACCAGTTGTCTCCTATGGGATTCCCTTTCTTTCATTCAGGACCACGCCGACCCACTCTATAGGTCTTATTTCCATCTGTGTTTGGGCCTCCCGAGCTACAGTGTCCTTTTTCGAATCCCAGATACTCTTAATATGGCCCGACCGTGTTACAGTCCTCTTTCTATTTCTGCGGCGATAGACAGTCCCCGGGAGAGAGTTCCGCGTTCAAAGGATCACGTGCCCACCACCTGGGACCAATATATAGCCAGCTTATTGGCAGGCCAGTCACCTGACCATCCTTATTGAAGGCGGGTCCATTTTTTTAATTCAAGACCCAGGACGCTGTATGCCTGCTACCGTGACCATTGGAGGAACTGTATTTTGTTCGCCCCGCGAAATTTATATCGGCACACTGCCAGTTTCGGCTGAGTTTGGATTAGGACCACCACGGTTAGAGCGAGATTCCACCGCTCGGTAGGTAAGAACCAGAGTCTCGCCGGACGTTACAGTAGTTCCATTACTTTAACCTTTCTGGGTCAGATTTCCCAGCATCCCCGCGTTTCTTGGTTTTGGGTAAATTGTTGCTGCTCCCTTCATTGGCCCCTACACCAGAGAGTATGCCCACGGGGAAGAGGTTAATTTCCTTAGTTATTTGTCTCCCGTTCTTCACCTTACTCCCCGCATTTTTCATTGTTTCACAGCTTCACTGAGTTCCGACTTGTACTGCAGTTGGCTTGCCATCACTCGCTGCTCTTCAGCTGTTAATCCCGGGCTTATCCCTGGCCCTGTGGAAGTCCTTGGAGGATTCCGTCCCCTGACTCTCATCATTTTTAAGGTAATCATTCACTTCTCTCAGCGGTTTATGCATTGGCTTTTTTACATGGGCTCGCCATGTTCTCTGTCCTAATCTATCTTTGGTATACCTAGAGGCAGCAGCATCAGGTCATCTCCTGCCCTTTGTTGTTTCAGACTCTCGTCTTTGAACCGACTTATCGGGTCACTTCGATTTACTGCCACTGTAGAAGGACTTCTTTATTGTATCCAGCGCTGCGATATACTTCTTTATTGTTCCACATAAGAATCCCTTGTGACTGGATCTAAAGGAAGTTATAGGGACCATATGTCTGCTATAATACTGTCAAGGCACCTAGATATTTCTGTAACACTCTTCATGCCTGGATTTTCCTATATAGCACTTGGCTTCCCTCTGTGTGCATGGATTTGTTCTGGTATGTTACTTTGGGTCTTGTTCTTTTATGCTTTTTCACATTGGTGTTTGATTGACTTTACTCTTATTAGAACACCAAGTGATACTAATTTCATTTTCTCTATAATGCACTTCCTTATGTCTACTCAGGTGAAGACACTGGAACGTTTCCTATCTTCTCTATTACAAGGTAGAACTCTGGTCTCATGTTTCCTAGGGAGACCCGTATATATTCTCATTGATTGCATTTTTTCATCTTTTCCTTTATAGCTTCAATACGGAGCTCCTGACCTAAGAAGTGCCAATTTGCCATTTAGCCCACGTTGTTCTTGTATCTATTTCTCCTCCCGGCCTTGTGCTCCCTTGTTTTATTATTAACCCATCAGTGCCCTGAGGAAGGAACCGGCTATTACCTAGCCTAGCACCGAAACGCGCGTCGGTACCGTGCAAGACAGAAACCGCAAGGTGGTATATATCTGAAAGTACCAACGGGATGTATTTCTACCAACTTACCACCTTTACTATATTATCTTGATCGGGTTTCTGACTTACTTTTATTATCTTTGTGTATTATTTGTTTCATTGGATATGTGAGAATGTGGAATGTATGAGATGGTTTGATTGTTGTGAAGTATACTATATATGTTTCTATGTCCATGATTTTAACCGAGTTCTATGTTTGTGGGGTGGGAGATTCTTATCTTTTTGTTTATGTATCTGATTATTTTGTGTTCTATTGATTCATATGATTATTGTATCTAGTTCATGATTTCCTTTTCTTTGGCTCTGTACTATGATAAGTGAGAAAGAATGAAAACTAAAATCGAATAAATAAGACTAATAAGTATAATAAATATTCTTTGTATATTACATTTTTGAATCACGTTCTTATTTTCCAACAAACAGTTAGCTTTATCTTTGTGCATTCACTGTTGTCAGGACCTCAGTCTTTGCTTCTGATCTCCCCTGGATGAATTTAATTTCCCATTTATTAGCTGGAGACGTAGTTGCGTCCTATTCATATATTCTGGCAGTTGACACCTTCCTCCCTCTTCCCGAGGGTTGGTTTTTGCTAGCTAAGTCAGGTGGGTCAGAAGTATAAATAACATTCAGAGGTACGCTAGGCACAAAGTCCGAGGAGTATTGTAACTAGATCTATTGAGGAAAGGGTATAGTTAAATGACTTTTTAAGGTGCGAGAGACATAAAGTGCTAGTGCATTTTGCCTTTACAATGATGACCCCAGCATTGCAATATCAAGGCATAGCTTTATAACCTTATTGTGTTTAGAATATAAGTGTATCTATTCACCTTCCAACACAAAATCAAACAGCAGCCACAAATTACAAAATATCAACCCACTCTTACCTAAAAATGTACGAGAAAGAGGAGCATTAACAGTCAAAATCATCTAGATAGTGTGCCCTGCATAAAGTACAAATACATTGGAAAGAGCCGTAAAAGCAACCTACTTATAGCATTGGGACCTAACAACATTTCATCTACTCTGCCCCAATTTATTTAATCCTATCTATAAAATAACTTTTTTAAGTGCATTATAAAGTGCTTGTATGCTATTTCTAGGAGTTGGTACTGTGCAAGAGTCGTTATTGGAAAGCATATATGCACAGTTGAATGTTCTAACAACAAGAAAGGCACAGTTACACAGTTTCTAATAAGCTTTAGTGGATGCCAGGCCAAGGCTGTAGAGATTTAGAGATCCTCAAGTGATCACTTTACCCTACTATGGCTCAATAGACATTATCTAACTACATGCAACATTTTTATGCGCTTCAGCTCTTTGTTTCTATGCTGCATAAATATAGGATGAAACAACTAACACAATGTCTCTGTCATCTGTTCTCATACACTGAGCCTCCGCCCCGTTGCGCTTTCTGACCTTGTGCCTTAAGAAAAGTGGACGTAGATATTGTTTTCAAAGGCATAACGTAAAGTGACACAGCAAGATAGTGGGATAGTGTCTCTCGGCCACCCAAAGAACACAGACAGCGATCTGACCTCTCATCAAAGTTTGGTGTCCACCTTTTGGTTACTGAAGTCACTGGCAATGCTCCCAACCAAAATTTTAAGTAAAGCGATCTTTTTTCTACTAAGTAGATGACATTGATGCAAGCGATATTGGGCCCGATCTTGGTTAAATGACAAATAGTGTTTTAACAGGGGGCCTAGTTGGTTAAACTTCACTATGGTCCCAATATACCTTCATTGCCACTTCAAAGCTATCCTTTGTAATTGTTTCAGGATGAAGCTAGAATTCTTTCAGGCCAATATTGGCAATGACATTTGACAAACGAGTGAACCATGGCAGCTTATGATAGTTTCGTAACTTCATGATATCTATTAAGGTGGATCTATATGATGCAAGTTCCACCCTGGACCACATACGGAGCCAGTATTTTAATGGCGCCAGTGCGATGTAGTCCTCGATTTTTCCAATACCTTTATCTGTTCTCACACAAACATTGGCGTTCCGTTGCCCAGATGCAATAACTATTATATGAAATTATTTTCAGTGATTTGCATTTGTGGGGTCTTCGTATATTTATTATTATTATTATTATTATTATTATTGATATTATTATTATTATTATTATTATTATTATATCAATTCTTTCTCCAGGTGTCGGGCACATCCATGGGGAGTGTTTTTGCCCCGAGTTTGGCGAACCTGTACGTCCACGTCTTTGAACAGGAACATATTCTCAATGGCACGAATCCATACATGAAACACATACGTGTGTGGAAGCGCTATATTGATGATGTGTTGGTGATTTGGAGAGGAGGGCCATCATCGATCATGGATTTTAAAGCCTGGCTTAACGACAGGAACCAGTATCTAAATTTCACCTGTGAACACAGTAACATCAGTCTCCCTTTTTGGATGTCAGGATTTTTCCCATTGATGGAGGTTTGGGGACTGAACTTTACAGAAAACCGATGTCTAAGAACTCTTTATTGTCATTCCATAGTTTCCATCCTAAAGCCCTGCGTGAGAACTTGCCTTTCCGTCAGTTCTTACGGATTAGAAGGAATTGCTCGTCTACCTCTAAATATCATGAGCATGCACAAAATTTGGCAACGCAATTACATGCTAGGCACTATCCTAAGAAATTAGTGAGGAGATCTCTAAAACGGGCAGCCAACAACCATAGAGCTGCTCTTATAGAACCCAGTGAACCAAAGACAGCTGATAATAGACTTACTTGCATGCATACATTCTGTAGTTTTTCTAATAAGAGCAAAAAGAGCATTCTTTCCAATTGGAGAATTTTGAACATTGGGACAACATCATTGCCACGTCCACTTTTTGCTTTCAAGCGGAGTTTTAATATAAAAGACCGTTTGATACATACAAGACCTAGAGTAAGGAAGACAGGTCTACAAGAAAGCCTGTGGGGGTTGCCGCCGGTGAAAGGACACTTCCCTTGTGGTTCATGTGCAGCGTGTTCTCAGACGTCACATACCACAGAGATAGACATCGGGACGGAAAGACCTTGGGTACTACTGAACCACACGAATTGCAACAGTGAACAGTTGATTTATTTGATCACTTGTCCTTGCACATTACGATACGTGGGGATGACTACACGTAAAGTCAAAACCCGTATCTTAGAACATAAGAGCACCATTCGTTGTAAAAAGTCTTCCACTAAATTGACCACTCACTTTCTTGAAGCAAACCATTCCCCTCAAGATCTCAGATGGACGGTTCTAGAGAAGCCGTATATACCTAATCATATAACAGACATTACTACCTTTCTGTTTAGACGTGAACAGCGTTGGGTTCATAGATTGGAAAGTGACAAGTTGGGTTTAAACGATGAGATTCCTTGGGTGTCTCTTTAAAGTTCCACTATAGCATCCAGCTCAGTTTCTGTTCCAATTGGGCACTTGTATTTACATGCATTCTTTTTGTGTGTGTTCTTGTTACATAGTGCACCTCTGTACACATCGGTTCTAGGGCCAGCCCTTTGGTTTTTTGAGGTTAACTTAATCCATCTATTGTAATTAATGCCTTCTTTTAGATGTGTTCATCTATTCTAATGTACGTAATGTTTGATGCACATGAATGGAGTGGTATGTTACTCGACTCACGCAGTGCCAGGGAGAATGGAGAGTTTCCTTTTTGATTTATCCTAGTTCTGATATTTCTCAAGTGATTTGATCATCATCTGCGTGGAATCATATCTCCCGACATGTTTTTTCATCTACATGTATGCGCACTATCTAAGTGTCGTTTTGAACACTATTCAGAGGTGACGCTATTATATTTAGCAGTTTGCTTCCCTCGGACTTACGTTTGTTTTGATAATTACATACTGTTAAATCATTGTTTTTATACTGTTCCTTTTTGAGTCAGTAAAGCATGTGCAATGAATCAGTATCTTGCCACAAGCGTGTGCGCAGGCTTTTCATTAGTAGTCTCGTTAATACGCATGCGCATTACTGCAGCGACGTCTTCAAAATAATTTTCTGGTACATTTCGCGGCGGATATGCTATTACTTCTAACAGTTGGTCACTGCCTCCTCCGGATCTGTGCTCTATTTGGTAGCTACACGCAGCCGATTTGGTGTTTTAACATCTTCATTTTCGATAAGTAACGCATGCGCAGTGAATGAGTGTTTTCTCACTAGCGCATGCGTAGGCTCGTTATAATTAGGGTCTTCACAACTGTTTTGTATTAGTCGTGGGCAGTATAAAAACGAGTGCATTTACCACTGACACTCACCTCCGGTTGCAGGCTCAATACGGGCCTGGGGTACCGACGGACAGGTGAGTGTCAGGGCGAAGCTTTGTGCTGTGTTATTTTGTCCTGAAGGGGTTCTCCACAGTAGTCCCTCCGTTCGTTTGGGTTCCCATCGGAGCTCTTCCTTATGGGCTTTTTCAGTGCCCAACAATATTGACTTGAATTTTGATTAATTCAACTCTATTCCCTGTACTCCTCATGTGGTTGGGCTCTTCGACACACACATGAGTGCAGTAACCACTTGAATGCTAGATGTACTGTGGACCTTTTGTCTTCCACTAGTATTCCCCATAATTTGCTCTGCAATATTTCCTGACTCGGCCGTATGACTTAATTTTGATTGTCAACTGTGCCGTTAGGAGTACAGGATTCTTTGGAATACAGTTGTTATTATTATATTTATATCTTTTCCCTCTTAGAGCGGTGCCTCTATCCTGAGCTGTTGCCAGGCTGAGGTGGAGTTCTTTGCCCAGCATTAGCGGGTAAGGAATGTTTTCAATTTCTTTTTCTTTATTTGTAGATTTAAGCCTAGAGAAAACGTTTTTCCACACAGTTTGTATGAACTCCAATTAATGTTTCTGTTCCCAATAGGTTTCTTTACCTTCCGGAGCAGTTGGAGTTCTGAACACATTTAGTTTTTGTATCCTTTGTTCGTATTTTCATTTGAGCACCAGCAGCAGCATTGTTTAGGTCCTGAAGAAAGCCTTGCCCGACTATGGGGGCATGTTAGGCTGAAACATGTCTTTTTTATTCTTGTTTTGCGCTGCGTCCTCGTTCACATTATTTTGCTCATCTATGTGGATTTAGAATATCCTAAAAATCAGATATTTAAAAACATCCCTGAGCTCCTCCCTCTCAGAGAGGGGGTTGTAGCCCTCGAAGGAACTAGGTTTTTCCTTCGAGAGGAGAATCCCATATGATGAAGCATGTCACCTTTGGTGAGTGAGGGATTTCGTCCTTGAAAGGGAATTTCCCACAGTTTCTCCTGTGTGGAATAGTCTATGGCTTAATTATCTTTTATTTTGCATTTATTTCTACACATTATAGACCCAAGGATTTTGTATGTGTCTTTATCTGTCAATGGTTGGGGATTGAATCCTTTGCAGGTCTTTAAAATTTCCCTAGGACCCTCCTGTTTGAAATTGTTTTGGTATTTAGTTATTGAGAGCAGCCTAGGCTGCGGGTCCCTTGTTTCTTCTTTTCTACATACGAATATCACAGTAGGATATCCGTTTTGTGTTAGGGTTTCTTTTTGGTGGTCAACTGTGTTGGTCACATATGGTCACCAGACATCTAGTTTTCATTTTCAATATTTACTCAGACTGTTTAGATCTAAGATGGCAGAACGACAGGGTCTAGTATTTGATGACACTGCAGCACAATCCATACTCAGTACACCTAGTATATTAGATACTTTTCAGGGCGGACCAGTGGCACAAGTAGATGACTGGGTTAAACTGTTAACTCTCAAAAAATCCCATTCACGTATTTATATACATGGCGCCATTATGACGGAATATTTGAGGGGCAACTGTGCACCCACTGGCCTGATAGTCACCAATGCACCTCGTTTGTTCTTGGATGATAAGCTATTTCTCACAGATTGGTCACTCGTGGCATGGCGGTGCACCCGCGATTGGCTTATTCTTATAATCAACACGGCTAAACGTATTGCAGATACGATTCTCGTTGAGATACAGACTCTGGAGTCTCAGATTCGAGTGACTTTATCAGGTGCTCTGTTTAAGAAACAGAATGAAGAAAATAACAAGAGCAACAAAGAGTTCAAAGACTCGGTTCTTACATTAAAAATCAATAAGTTCCACAAAGATCTTGCGCGCTTCTCTATGGAGAAAGTGTATCCGTATACAAGTGCTGACTACATTCCACCTCAGTTTAACCGGCAAGGAAGGAGGTATGGATCAAACTATTCAACATCGGAGAGCGACGAGTGGTCCAGCGACTCAGACAATTCACATCAGAGTAATGCAGGTTTCAGAGGTCCTGCCCGTGGGAATAGAAGGAATTGGAGAGGATACCGAGGAGGTTTTCCATCCCAAACTCCACCACCACCTCATTGGTGGGCACCAGGACCTTTTGGTTTTCCCAATGCATTTCCACAAGGGAATATGTTTCCATATCAACCACAACCACAACCATATTCCCACCAGCCTTTTTTAGGGTTTGGCCAAGGCAGATCGAGAGGGAAACGGCGGAATCATCAGGCCCAGGTACAATGGGCAGACACTCCGCCAGTTCGATCCACTCGGAGCACGATGGAAGCAACAGCCGGCTCGAGCAATGAAGCGATCTAGTGATCAATTTGAGTAGTCGTAGTCTGAACACAGATGAACAAGCCGTCCTCAGTAAGGGATTAGGCTTTGTTCCCTCATACCGGGGGACACTTTTGTGATTAAACAAGAACTTGCTCAGTTCTTCCGTAAGATCCGTCTTAACTTCTTCTTCAGAGACAAGGTGCAAAATGCGGGTGAGGAGACTATTACCAACACAGGCCTTAAGAATAAATCCACATTCACCCCCTTGCACACCAAGTACCATCGTAGGTCTTGACCTTTGAGAAAGCAGTGACGACTCAAGTCACCAACATCTGTGCCAGTCGCAACAGGCAATATCAAAATTTAACGAATAACGAATATAGAGCAGTGCAGGCATTGGCTAACGATGACACAATAACGATTAAGCCCGCCGATAAAGGGGGAGCTATCGTTATAATGGATACTTCCACCTATCGGACAGAATGTCTTAGACAATTAGAAGACACTCGCTTCTATGCATTACTGAGAGAAGATCCCACCAAGAGACTTGAGAATGAAATCAAAATCTTAGTTGAAGAGGCGAGCACAAACGGATGGATCACAACACAAGAAGCCGCCTTTCTGATGAAGTCCCACCCGATCACTCCATATTTCTATGCGTTACCCAAGGTGCATAAGAATGTGAGACCGCCCTTAGGGCGTCCTATCATCTCTGGTTTAGGTTCACTGCTTGAACCATTATCCACATTTGTGGACCATTTTTTGAGGCCTTTGGTCAGTGAAATGCCCACATATTTAAAAGACACTAAAGATGTCTTGCGGCTGGTGGAAGAGATACGGTTTGACATTGAGCTTGATTTCCTCGTCTCTTTTGATGTGGAATCGTTATATACGTGTATTCCCAAGATGAGACTCTATCAACCATCGAGACGTTGCTCATGAACAAAGCTCCAGATACAATTACGCCTGTACCTTTCATTATGGCCTGTGCCCGGTTAGCAATGAAGGAGAACTTTTTAAGTATGAAGATCAATTCTTTCTCCAGGTGTCGGGCACATCCATGGGGAGTGTTTTTGCCCCGAGTTTGGCGAACCTGTACGTCCACGTCTTTGAACAGGAACATATTCTCAATGGCACGAATCCATACATGAAACACATACGTGTGTGGAAGCGCTATATTGATGATGTGTTGGTGATTTGGAGAGGAGGACCATCATCGATCATGGATTTTAAAGCCTGGCTTAACGACAGGAACCAGTATCTAAATTTCACCTGTGAACACAGTAACATCAGTCTCCCCTTTTTGGATGTCAGGATTTTTCCCATTGATGGAGGTTTGGGGACTGAACTTTACAGAAAACCGATGTCTAAGAACTCTTTATTGTCATTCCATAGTTTCCATCCTAAAGCCCTGCGTGAGAACTTGCCTTTCGGTCAGTTCTTACGGATTAGAAGGAATTGCTCGTCTACCTCTAAATATCATGAGCATGCACAAAATTTGGCAACGCAATTACATGCTAGGCACTATCCTAAGAAATTAGTGAGGAGATCTCTAAAACGGGCAGCCAACAACCATAGAGCTGCTCTTATAGAACCCAGTGAACCAAAGACAGCTAATAATAGACTTACTTGCGTGCATACATTCTGTAGTTTTTCTAATAAGATCAAAAAGAGCATTCTTTCCAATTGGAGAATTTTGAACATTGGGACAACATCATTGCCACGTCCACTTTTTGCTTTCAAGCGGAGTTTTAATATAAAAGACCGTTTGATACATACAAGACCTAGAGTAAGGAAGACAGGTCTACAAGAAAGCCTGTGGGGGTTGCCGCCGGTGAAAGGACACTTCCCTTGTGGTTCATGTGCAGCGTGTTCTCAGACGTCACATACCACAGAGATAGACATCGGGACGGAAAGACCTTGGGTACTACTGAACCACACGAATTGCAACAGTGAACAGTTGATTTATTTGATCACTTGTCCTTGCACATTACGATACGTGGGGATGACTACACGTAAAGTCAAAACCCGTATCTTAGAACATAAGAGCACCATTCGTTGTAAAAAGTCTTCCACTAAATTGACCACTCACTTTCTTGAAGCAAACCATTCCCCTCAAGATCTCAGATGGACGGTTCTAGAGAAGCCGTATATACCTAATCATATAACAGACATTACTACCTTTCTGTTTAGACGTGAACAGCGTTGGGTTCATAGATTGGAAAGTGACAAGTTGGGTTTAAACGATGAGATTCCTTGGGTGTCTCTTTAAAGTTCCACTATAGCATCCAGCTCAGTTTCTGTTCCAATTGGGCACTTGTATTTACATGCATTCTTTTTGTGTGTGTTCTTGTTACATAGTGCACCTCTGTACACATCGGTTCTAGGGCCAGCCCTTTGGTTTTTTGAGGTTAACTTAATCCATCTATTGTAATTAATGCCTTCTTTTAGATGTGTTCATCTATTCTAATGTACGTAATGTTTGATGCACATGAATGGAGTGGTATGGTACTCGACTCACGCAGTGCCAGGGAGAATGGAGAGTTTCCTTTTTGATTTATCCTAGTTCTGATATTTCTCAAGTGATTTGATCATCATCTGCGTGGAATCATATCTCCCGACATGTTTTTTCATCTACATGTATGCGCACTATCTAAGTGTCGTTTTGAACACTATTCAGCGGTGACGCTATTATATTTAGCAGTTTGCTTCCCTCGGACTTACATTTGTTTTGATAATTACATACTGTTAAATCATTGTTTTTATACTGTTCCTTTTTGAGTCAGTAAAGCATGCGCAATGAATCAGTATCTTGCCACAAGCGTGTGCGCAGGCTTTTCATTAGTAGTATCGTTAATACGCATGCGCATTACTGCAGCGACGTCTTCAAAATAATTTTCTGGTACATTTCGCGGCGGATATGCTATTACTTTTAACAGTTGGTCACTGCCTCCTCCGGATCTGTGCCCTATTTGGTAGTTACACGCAGCCGATTTGGTGTTTTAACATCTTCATTTTCGATAAGTAACGAATGCGCAGTGAATGAGTGTTTTCTCACTAGCGCATGCGTAGGCTCGTTATAATTAGGGTCTTCACAACTGTTTTGTATTAGTCCTGGGCAGTATAAAAACGAGTGCATTTACCACTGACACTCACCTCCGGTTGCAGGCTCAATACGGGCCCGGGGTACCGACGGACAGGTGAGTGTCAGGGCGAAGCTTTGTGCTGTGTTATTTTGTCCTGAAGGGGTTCTCCACAGTAGTCCCTCCGTTCGTTTGGGTTCCCATCGGAGCTCTTCCTTATGGGCTTTTTCAGTGCCCAACAATATTGACTTGAATTTTGATTAATTCAACTCTATTCCCTGTACTCCTCATGTGGTTGGGCTCTTCGACACACACATGAGTGCAGTAACCACTTGAATGCTAGATGTACTGTGGACCTTTTGTGTTCCACTAGTTTTCCCCATAATTTGCTCTGCAATATTTCCTGACTCGGCCGTATGACTTAATTTTGATTGTCAACTGTGCCGTTAGGAGTACAGGATTCTTTGGAATACAGTTGTTATTATTATATATATATCTTTTCCCTCTTAGAGCGGTGCCTCTATCCTGAGCTGTTGCCAGGCTGAGGTGGAGTTCTTTGCCCAGCATTAGCGGGTAAGGAATTTTTTCAATTTCTTTTTCTTTATTTGTAGATTTAAGCCTAGAGAAAACGTTTTTCCACACAGTTTGAATGAACTCCAATTAATGTTTCTGTTCCCAATAGGTTTCTTTACCTTCCGGAGCAGTTGGAGTTCTGAACACATTTAGTCTTTGTATCCTTTGTTCGTATTTTCATTTGAGCACCAGCAGCAGCATTGTTTAGGTCCTGAAGAAAGCCTTGCCCGACTATGGGGGCATGTTAGGCTGAAACATGTCTTTTTATTCTTGTTTTGCGCTGCGTCCTCGTTCACATTATTTTGCTCATCTATGTGGATTTAGAATATCCTAAAAATCAGATATTTAAAAACATCCCTGAGCTCCTCCCTCTCAGAGAGGGGTTGTAGCCCTCGAAGGAACTAGGTTTTTCCTTCGAGAGGAGAATCCCATATGATGAAGCATGTCACCTTTGGTGAGTGAGGGATTTCGTCCTTGAAAGGGAATTTCCCACAGTTTCTCCTGTGTGGAATAGTCTATGGCTTAATTATCTTTTATTTTGCATTTATTTCTACACATTATAGACCCAAGGATTTTGTATGTGTCTTTATCTGTCAATGGTTGGGGATTGAATCCTTTGCAGGTCTTTAAAATTTCCCTAGGACCCTCCTGTTTGAAATTGTTTTGGTATTTAGTTATTGAGAGCAGCCTAGGCTGCGGGTCCCTTGTTTCTTCTTTCTACATACGAATATCACAGTAGGATATCCGTTTTGTGTTAGGGTTTCTTTTTGGTGGTCAACTGTGTTGGTCACATATGGTCACCAGACATCTAGTTTTCATTTTCAATATTTACTCAGACTGTTTAGATCTAAGATGGCAGAACGACAGGGTCTAGCATTTGATGACACCGCAGCACAATCCATACTCAGTACACCTAGTATATTAGATACTTTTCAGGGCGGACCAGTGGCACAAGTAGATGACTGGGTTAAACTGTTAACTCTCAAAAAATCCCATTCACGTATTTATATACATGGCGCCATTATGACGGAATATTTGAGGGGCAACTGTGCACCCACTGGCCTGATAGTCACCAATGCACCTCGTTTGTTCTTGGATGATAAGCTATTTCTCACAGATTGGTCACTCGTGGCATGGCGGTGCACCCGCGATTGGCTTATTCTTATAATCAACACGGCTAAACGTATTGCAGATACGATTCTCGTTGAGATACAGACTCTGGAGTCTCAGATTCGAGTGACTTTATCAGGTGCTCTGTTTAAGAAACAGAATGAAGAAAATAACAAGAGCAACAAAGAGTTCAAAGACTCGGTTCTTACATTAAAAATCAATAAGTTCCACAAAGATCTTGCGCGCTTCTCTATGGAGAAAGTGTATCCGTATACAAGTGCTGACTACATTCCACCTCAGTTTAACCGGCAAGGAAGGAGGTATGGATCAAACTATTCAACATCGGAGAGCGACGAGTGGTCCAGCGACTCAGACAATTCACATCAGAGTAATGCAGGTTTCAGAGGTCCTGCCCGTGGGAATAGAAGGAATTGGAGAGGATACCGAGGAGGTTTTCCATCCCAAACTCCACCACCACCTCATTGGTGGGCACCAGGACCTTTTGGTTTTCCCAATGCATTTCCACAAGGGAATATGTTTCCATATCAACCACAACCACAACCATATTCCCACCAGCCTTTTTTAGGGTTTGGCCAAGGCAGATCGAGAGGGAAACGGCGGAATCATCAGGCCCAGGTACAATGGGCAGACACTCCGCCAGTTCGATCCACTTGGAGCACGATGGAAGCAACAGCCGGCTCGAGCAACGAAGCGATCTAGTGATCAATTTGAGTAGTCGTAGTCTGAACACAGATGAACAAGCCGTCCTCAGTAAGGGATTAGGCTTTGTTCCCTCATACCGGGGGGACACTTTTGTGATTAAACAAGAACTTGCTCAGTTCTTCCGTAAGATCCGTCTTAACTTCTTCTTCAGAGACAAGGTGCAAAATGCGGGTGAGGAGACTATTACCAACACAGGCCTTAAGAATAAATCCACATTCACCCCCTTGCACACCAAGTACCATCGTAGGTCTTGACCTTTGAGAAAGCAGTGACGACTCAAGTCACCAACATCTGTGCCAGTCGCAACAGGCAATATCAAAATTTAACGAATAACGAATATAGAGCAGTGCAGGCATTGGCCAACGATGACACAATAACGATTAAGCCCGCCGATAAAGGGGGAGCTATCGTTATAATGGATACTTCCACCTATCGGACAGAATGTCTTAGACAATTAGAAGACACTCGCTTCTATGCATTACTGAGAGAAGATCCGACTAAGAGACTTGAGAATGAAATCAAAATCTTAGTTGAAGAGGCGAGCACAAACGGATGGATTACAACACAAGAAGCCGCCTTTCTGATGAAGTCCCACCCGATCACTCCATATTTCTATGCGCTACCCAAGGTGCATAAGAATGTGAGACCGCCCTTAGGGTGTCCTATCATCTCTGGTTTAGGTTCACTGCTTGAACCATTATCCACATTTGTGGACCATTTTTTGAGGCCTTTGGTCAGTGAAATGCCCACATATTTAAAAGACACTAAAGATGTCTTGCGGCTGGTGGAAGAGATACGGTTTGACATTGAGCTTGATTTCCTCATCTCTTTTGATGTGGAATCGTTATATACGTGTATTCCCCAAGATGAGACTCTATCAACCATCGAGACGTTGCTCATGAACAAAGCTCCAGATACAATTACGCCTGTACCTTTCATTATGGCCTGTGCCCGGTTAGCAATGAAGGAGAACTTTTTAAGTATGAAGATCAATTCTTTCTCCAGGTGTCGGGCACATCCATGGGGAGTGTTTTTGCCCCGAGTTTGGCGAACCTGTACGTCCACGTCTTTGAACAGGAACATATTCTCAATGGCACGAATCCATACATGAAACACATACGTGTGTGGAAGCGCTATATTGATGATGTGTTGGTGATTTGGAGAGGAGGACCATCATCGATCATGGATTTTAAAGCCTGGCTTAACGACAGGAACCAGTATCTAAATTTCACCTGTGAACACAGTAACATCAGTCTCCCTTTTTGGATGTCAGGATTTTTCCCATTGATGGAGGTTTGGGGACTGAACTTTACAGAAAACCGATGTCTAAGAACTCTTTATTGTCATTCCATAGTTTCCATCCTAAAGCCCTGCGTGAGAACTTGCCTTTCGGTCAGTTCTTACGGATTAGAAGGAATTGCTCGTCTACCTCTAAATATCATGAGCATGCACAAAATTTGGCAACGCAATTACATGCTAGGCACTATCCTAAGAAATTAGTGAGGAGATCTCTAAAACGGGCAGCCAACAACCATAGAGCTGCTCTTATAGAACCCAGTGAACCAAAGACAGCTAATAATAGACTTACTTGCGTGCATACATTCTGTAGTTTTTCTAATAAGATCAAAAAGAGCATTCTTTCCAATTGGAGAATTTTGAACATTGGGACAACATCATTGCCACGTCCACTTTTTGCTTTCAAGCGGAGTTTTAATATAAAAGACCGTTTGATACATACAAGACCTAGAGTAAGGAAGACAGGTCTACAAGAAACCCTGTGGGGGTTGCCGCCGGTGAAAGGACACTTCCCTTGTGGTTCATGTGCAGCGTGTTCTCAGACGTCACATACCACAGAGATAGACATCAGGACGGAAAGACCTTGGGTACTACTGAACCACACGAATTGCAACAGTGAACAGTTGATTTATTTGATCACTTGTCCTTGCAGATTACGATACGTGGGGATGACTACACGTAAAGTCAAAACCTGTATCTTAGAACATAAGAGCACCATTCGTTGTAAAAAGTCTTCCACTAAATTGACCACTCACTTTCTTGAAGCAAACCATTCCCCTCAAGATCTCAGATGGACGGTTCTAGAGAAGCCGTATATACCTAATCATATAACAGACATTACTACCTTTCTGTTTAGACGTGAACAGCGTTGGGTTCATAGATTGGAAAGTGACAAGTTGGGTTTAAACGATGAGATTCCTTGGGTGTCTCTTTAAAGTTCCACTATAGCATCCAGCTCAGTTTCTGTTCCAATTGGGCACTTGTATTTACATGCATTCTTTTTGTGTGTGTTCTTGTTACATAGTGCACCTCTGTACACATCGGTTCTAGGGCCAGCCCTTTGGTTTTTTGAGGTTAACTTAATCCATCTATTGTAATTAATGCCTTCTTTTAGATGTGTTCATCTATTCTAATGTACGTAATGTTTGATGCACATGAATGGAGTGGTATGGTACTCGACTCACGCAGTGCCAGGGAGAATGGAGAGTTTCCTTTTGATTTATCCTAGTTCTGATATTTCTCAAGTGATTTGATCATCATCTGCGTGGAATCATATCTCCCGACATGTTTTTTCATCTACATGTATGCGCACTATCTAAGTGTCGTTTTGAACACTATTCAGCGGTGACGCTATTATATTTAGCAGTTTGCTTCCCTCGGACTTACGTTTGTTTTGATAATTACATACTGTTAAATCATTGTTTTTATACTGTTCCTTTTTGAGTCAGTAAAGCATGCGCAATGAATCAGTATCTTGCCACAAGCGTGTGCGCAGACTTTTCATTAGTAGTCTTGTTAATACGCATGCGCATTACTGCAGCGATGTCTTCAAAATAATTTTCTGGTACATTTCGCGGCGATATGCTATTACTTTTAACAGTTGGTCACTGCCTCCTCCGGATCTGTGCCCTATTTGTTAGTTACACGCAGCCGATTTGGTGTTTTAACATCTTCATTTTCGATAAGTAACGCATGCGCAGTGAATGAGTGTTTTCTCACTAGCGCATGCGTAGGCTCGTTATAATTAGGGTCTTCACAACTGTTTTGTATTAGTCGTGGGCAGTATAAAAACGAGTGCATTTACCACTGACACTCACCTCCGGTTGCAGGCTCAATACGGGCCCGGTGTACCGACGGACAGGTGAGTGTCAGGGCGAAGCTTTGTGCTGTGTTATTTTGTCCTGAAGGGGTTCTCCACAGTAGTCCCTCCGTTCGTTTGGGTTCCCATCGGAGCTCTTCCTTATGGGCTTTTTCAGTGCCCAACAATATTGACTTGAATTTTGATTAATTCAACTCTATTCCCTGTACTCCTCATGTGGTTGGGCTCTTCGACACACACATGAGTGCAGTAACCACTTGAATGCTAGATGTACTGTGGACCTTTTGTGTTCCACTAGTTTTCCCCATAATTTGCTCTGCAATATTTCCTGACTCGGCCGTATGACTTAATTTTGATTGTCAACTGTGCCGTTAGGAGTACAGGATTCTTTGGAATACAGTTGTTATTATTATATATATATCTTTTCCCTCTTAGAGCGGTGCCTCTATCCTGAGCTGTTGCCAGGCTGAGGTGGAGTTCTTTGCCCAGCATTAGCGGGTAAGGAATTTTTTCAATTTCTTTTTCTTTATTTGTAGATTTAAGCCTAGAGAAAACGTTTTTCCACACAGTTTGTATGAACTCCAATTAATGTTTCTGTTCCCAATAGGTTTCTTTACCTTCCGGAGCAGTTGGAGTTCTGAACACATTTAGTTTTTGTATCCTTTGTTCGTATTTTCATTTGAGCACCAGCAGCAGCATTGTTTAGGTCCTGAAGAAAGCCTTGCCTGACTATGGGGGCATGTTAGGCTGAAACATGTCTTTTTTATTCTTGTTTTGCGCTGCGTCCTCGTTCACATTATTTTGCTCATCTATGTGGATTTAGAATATCCTAAAAATCAGATATTTAAAAACATCCCTGAGCTCCTCCCTCTCAGAGAGGGGGTTGTAGCCCTCGAAGGAACTAGGTTTTTCCTTCGAGAGGAGAATCCCATATGATGAAGCATGTCACCTTTGGTGAGTGAGGGATTTCGTCCTTGAAAGGGAATTTCCCACAGTTTCTCCTGTGTGGAATAGTCTATGGCTTAATTATCTTTTATTTTGCATTTATTTCTACACATTATAGACCCAAGGATTTTGTATGTGTCTTTATCTGTCAATGGTTGGGGATTGAATCCTTTGCAGGTCTTTAAAATTTCCCTAGGACCCTCCTGTTTGAAATTGTTTTGGTATTTAGTTATTGAGAGCAGCCTAGGCTGCGGGTCCCTTGTTTCTTCTTTTCTACATACGAATATCACAGTAGGATATCCGTTTTGTGTTAGGGTTTCTTTTTGGTGGTCAACTGTGTTGGTCACATATGGTCACCAGACATCTAGTTTTCATTTTCAATATTTACTCAGACTGTTTAGATCTAAGATGGCAGAACGACAGGGTCTAGCATTTGATGACACCGCAGCACAATCCATACTCAGTACACCTAGTATATTAGATACTTTTCAGGGCGGACCAGTGGCACAAGTAGATGACTGGGTTAAACTGTTAACTCTCAAAAAATCCCATTCACGTATTTATATACATGGCGCCATTATGACGGAATATTTGAGGGGCAACTGTGCACCCACTGGCCTGATAGTCACCAATGCACCTCGTTTGTTCTTGGATGATAAGCTATTTCTCACAGATTGGTCACTCGTGGCATGGCGGTGCACCCGCGATTGGCTTATTCTTATAATCAACACGGCTAAACGTATTGCAGATACGATTCTCGTTGAGATACAGACTCTGGAGTCTCAGATTCGAGTGACTTTATCAGGTGCTCTGTTTAAGAAACAGAATGAAGAAAATAACAAGAGCAACAAAGAGTTCAAAGACTCGGTTCTTACATTAAAAATCAATAAGTTCCACAAAGATCTTGCGCGCTTCTCTATGGAGAAAGTGTATCCGTATACAAGTGCTGACTACATTCCACCTCAGTTTAACCGGCAAGGAAGGAGGTATGGATCAAACTATTCAACATCGGAGAGCGACGAGTGGTCCAGCGACTCAGACAATTCACATCAGAGTAATGCAGGTTTCAGAGGTCCTGCCCGTGGGAATAGAAGGAATTGGAGAGGATACCGAGGAGGTTTTCCATCCCAAACTCCACCACCACCTCATTGGTGGGCACCAGGACCTTTTGGTTTTCCCAATGCATTTCCACAAGGGAATATGTTTCCATATCAACCACAACCACAACCATATTCCCACCAGCCTTTTTAGGGTTTGGCCAAGGCAGATCGAGAGGGAAACGGCGGAATCATCAGGCCCAGGTACAATGGGCAGACACTCCGCCAGTTCGATCCACTTGGAGCACGATGGAAGCAACAGCCGGCTCGAGCAACGAAGCGATCTAGTGATCAATTTGAGTAGTCGTAGTCTGAACACAGATGAACAAGCCGTCCTCAGTAAGGGATTAGGCTTTGTTCCCTCATACCGGGGGACACTTTTGTGATTAAACAAGAACTTGCTCAGTTCTTCCGTAAGATCCGTCTTAACTTCTTCTTCAGAGACAAGGTGCAAAATGCGGGTGAGGAGACTATTACCAACACAGGCCTTAAGAATAAATCCACATTCACCCCCTTGCACACCAAGTACCATCGTAGGTCTTGACCTTTGAGAAAGCAGTGACGACTCAAGTCACCAACATCTGTGCCAGTCGCAACAGGCAATATCAAAATTTAACGAATAACGAATATAGAGCAGTGCAGGCATTGGCCAACGATGACACAATAACGATTAAGCCCGCCGATAAAGGGGGAGCTATCGTTATAATGGATACTTCCACCTATCGGACAGAATGTCTTAGACAATTAGAAGACACTCGCTTCTATGCATTACTGAGAGAAGATCCGACTAAGAGACTTGAGAATGAAATCAAAATCTTAGTTGAAGAGGCGAGCACAAACGGATGGATTACAACACAAGAAGCCGCCTTTCTGATGAAGTCCCACCCGATCACTCCATATTTCTATGCGCTACCCAAGGTGCATAAGAATGTGAGACCGCCCTTAGGGTGTCCTATCATCTCTGGTTTAGGTTCACTGCTTGAACCATTATCCACATTTGTGGACCATTTTTTTAGGCCTTTGGTCAGTGAAATGCCCACATATTTAAAAGACACTAAAGATGTCTTGCGGCTGGTGGAAGAGATACGGTTTGACATTGAGCTTGATTTCCTCATCTCTTTTGATGTGGAATCGTTATATACGTGTATTCCCCAAGATGAGACTCTATCAACCATCGAGACGTTGCTCATGAACAAAGCTCCAGATACAATTACGCCTGTACCTTTCATTATGGCCTGTGCCCGGTTAGCAATGAAGGAGAACTTTTTTAAGTATGAAGATCAATTCTTTCTCCAGGTGTCGGGCACATCCATGGGGAGTGTTTTTGCCCCGAGTTTGGCGAACCTGTACGTCCACGTCTTTGAACAGGAACATATTCTCAATGGCACGAATCCATACATGAAACACATACGTGTGTGGAAGCGCTATATTGATGATGTGTTGGTGATTTGGAGAGGAGGACCATCATCGATCATGGATTTTAAAGCCTGGCTTAACGACAGGAACCAGTATCTAAATTTCACCTGTGAACACAGTAACATCAGTCTCCCTTTTTGGATGTCAGGATTTTTCCCATTGATGGAGGTTTGGGGACTGAACTTTACAGAAAACCGATGTCTAAGAACTCTTTATTGTCATTCCATAGTTTCCATCCTAAAGCCCTGCGTGAGAACTTGCCTTTCGGTCAGTTCTTACGGATTAGAAGGAATTGCTCGTCTACCTCTAAATATCATGAGCATGCACAAAATTTGGCAACGCAATTACATGCTAGGCACTATCCTAAGAAATTAGTGAGGAGATCTCTAAAACGGGCAGCCAACAACCATAGAGCTGCTCTTATAGAACCCAGTGAACCAAAGACAGCTAATAATAGACTTACTTGCGTGCATACATTCTGTAGTTTTTCTAATAAGATCAAAAAGAGCATTCTTTCCAATTGGAGAATTTTGAACATTGGGACAACATCATTGCCACGTCCACTTTTTGCTTTCAAGCGGAGTTTTAATATAAAAGACCGTTTGATACATACAAGACCTAGAGTAAGGAAGACAGGTCTACAAGAAACCCTGTGGGGGTTGCCGCCGGTGAAAGGACACTTCCCTTGTGGTTCATGTGCAGCGTGTTCTCAGACGTCACATACCACAGAGATAGACATCAGGACGGAAAGACCTTGGGTACTACTGAACCACACGAATTGCAACAGTGAACAGTTGATTTATTTGATCACTTGTCCTTGCAGATTACGATACGTGGGGATGACTACACGTAAAGTCAAAACCTGTATCTTAGAACATAAGAGCACCATTCGTTGTAAAAAGTCTTCCACTAAATTGACCACTCACTTTCTTGAAGCAAACCATTCCCCTCAAGATCTCAGATGGACGGTTCTAGAGAAGCCGTATATACCTAATCATATAACAGACATTACTACCTTTCTGTTTAGACGTGAACAGCGTTGGGTTCATAGATTGGAAAGTGACAAGTTGGGTTTAAACGATGAGATTCCTTGGGTGTCTCTTTAAAGTTCCACTATAGCATCCAGCTCAGTTTCTGTTCCAATTGGGCACTTGTATTTACATGCATTCTTTTTGTGTGTGTTCTTGTTACATAGTGCACCTCTGTACACATCGGTTCTAGGGCCAGCCCTTTGGTTTTTTGAGGTTAACTTAATCCATCTATTGTAATTAATGCCTTCTTTTAGATGTGTTCATCTATTCTAATGTACGTAATGTTTGATGCACATGAATGGAGTGGTATGTTACTCGACTCACGCAGTGCCAGGGAGAATGGAGAGTTTCCTTTTGATTTATCCTAGTTCTGATATTTCTCAAGTGATTTGATCATCATCTGCGTGGAATCATATCTCCCGACATGTTTTTTCATCTACATGTATGCGCACTATCTAAGTGTCGTTTTGAACACTATTCAGCGGTGACGCTATTATATTTAGCAGTTTGCTTCCCTCGGACTTACGTTTGTTTTGATAATTACATACTGTTAAATCATTGTTTTTATACTGTTCCTTTTTGAGTCAGTAAAGCATGCGCAATGAATCAGTATCTTGCCACAAGCGTGTGCGCAGGCTTTTCATTAGTAGTCTCGTTAATACGCATGCGCATTACTGCAGCGATGTCTTCAAAATAATTTTCTGGTACATTTCGCGGCGGATATGCTATTACTTTTAACAGTTGGTCACTGCCTCCTCCGGATCTGTGCCCTATTTGGTAGTTACACGCAGCCGATTTGGTGTTTTAACATCTTCATTTTCGATAAGTAACGCATGCGCAGTGAATGAGTGTTTTCTCACTAGCGCATGCGTAGGCTCGTTATAATTAGGGTCTTCACAACTGTTTTGTATTAGTCGTGGGCAGTATAAAAACGAGTGCATTTACCACTGACACTCACCTCCGGTTGCAGGCTCAATACGGGCCCGGGGTACCGACGGACAGGTGAGTGTCAGGGCGAAGCTTTGTGCTGTGTTATTTTGTCCTGAAAGGGTTCTCCACAGTAGTCCCTCCGTTCGTTTGGGTTCCCATCGGAGCTCTTCCTTATGGGCTTTTTCAGTGCCCAACAATATTGACTTGAATTTTGATTAATTCAACTCTATTCCCTGTACTCCTCATGTAGTTGGGCTCTTCGACACACACATGAGTGCAGTAACCACTTGAATGCTAGATGTACTGTGGACCTTTTGTGTTCCACTAGTTTTCCCCATAATTTGCTCTGCAATATTTCCTGACTCGGCCGTATGACTTAATTTTGATTGTCAACTGTGCCGTTAGGAGTACAGGATTCTTTGGAATACAGTTGTTATTATTATATATATATCTTTTCCCTCTTAGAGCGGTGCCTCTATCCTGAGCTGTTGCCAGGCTGAGGTGGAGTTCTTTGCCCAGCATTAGCGGGTAAGGAATTTTTTCAATTTTTGTTTCTTTATTTGTAGATTTAAGCCTAGAGAAAACGTTTTTCCACACAGTTTGTATGAACTCCAATTAATGTTTCTGTTCCCAATAGGTTTCTTTACCTTCCGGAGCAGTTGGAGTTCTGAACACATTTAGTTTTTGTATCCTTTGTTCGTATTTTCATTTGAGCACCAGCAGCAGCATTGTTTAGGTCCTGAAGAAAGCCTTGCCCGACTATGGGGGCATGTTAGGCTGAAACATGTCTTTTTTATTCTTGTTTTGCGCTGCGTCCTCGTTCACATTATTTTGCTCATCTATGTGGATTTAGAATATCCTAAAAATCAGATATTTAAAAACATCCCTGAGCTCCTCCCTCTCAGAGAGGGGTTGTAGCCCTCGAAGGAACTAGGTTTTTCCTTCGAGAGGAGAATCCCATATGATGAAGCATGTCACCTTTGGTGAGTGAGGGATTTCGTCCTTGAAAGGGAATTTCCCACAGTTTCTCCTGTGTGGAATAGTCTATGGCTTAATTATCTTTTATTTTGCATTTATTTCTACACATTATAGACCCAAGGATTTTGTATGTGTCTTTATCTGTCAATGGTTGGGGATTGAATCCTTTGCAGGTCTTTAAAATTTCCCTAGGACCCTCCTGTTTGAAATTGTTTTGGTATTTAGTCTTCGTATATCCCCAGATCTCAGCGCTGTATAGACTTGCTGCCCTTGCTTTCATTTTATAGGCTAACTTTGCTGTGTGATTACCACAGACTTTTGAAAATCTCAGCACTGCTGCAGCTTGCTGAGCCAAGATGGTATTGCTTTAGCATAACTGCGAAGTCCACGAAAGTTTACCATCCAGACGAATGCCCAAATAGTCATATGTAAATACTAGTTCTAAAGGTTTATTACAGACCTTGAAAGAGGCTCACAGTTTCTGCTTTTGATTTAGGATCATATATTTGGTTTTGCCGATATTAATGGTCAATCTTCTGTCAATACAGCACAACTCAAACCCTTCTAGGAAACGATGCATGGATATCTACTCTAGCCAACAGCACCACATTGTCAGCAAAAAGCAATATTGGTATACACTCATTGCTTAATTTGAGTACATCGAGATTAAGAGCCTTCAGAGTGTTTACAACATCATATATGTAACAATTAAAAAGGGTTTGTGCTAAGTCGCAACCTTGTTTCATGCCTTTCTCTATTGGGATCTCTGTGGTATAATCACCTCTAGTGCTGTATCGAATCCTTGTAGCATTACCGGAATGCAGGGCAATTAGTAGCTTTAAGATATTTTCTGGGACTCTCATCTCCCTTAATTATTGCTATAGTCTAGGGCGGTCGACACTGTCAAAAGCTGTATGAAGGTCGACAAAAACCAGGTATAGCGATTACTTTTTTAAACGGGCATACTTGGAGCAAATTAGGCTCAGTCTGAATACTTAATCTACTGTGCTCTGGCCCCTTCTGAAGCCTGCTTGCTATGGTGAAATTAGATCTGTTCCTTCCAACCACTGGTCCAAACGTGATAGCAACAGCTTTCCGAATATTTTGCCCATGCCATTCAGCGCGCAAGCGCTGCTCTAGGGAAGATCTGGGGTAGTTCAGTATGGGAGAGAAGCCCCGTCCACTACCCCGCCCATATTTGTCATTGGCGCGTGTCTTTGTCCTTCATAAATGCTGGCTTCTGGTTCCTAAATAGGCTTGTTAGTCCCTCCTTAGTAAGGCTGTGTCGTCATTTGATTCCTCCCATGGCTACTGGCCCCTTTACTTCGGTTCTTACACCGTAAGCACTATATTCTTTGAGTTTGTCCTACTTGAGGTAGGACGACGTGCTTTGTTTACTTTCAGCGCGCTATGCGTGCTTTTACTTTCTGGAGTTCCGGGACAATCTCGACCAGTTGTTTCATTTGAACATGAATGGATTGTACAGGAAACGTGGATTCGCTCATTGCTGGGTTAAAATACAGATGTGCTGAGTCTACTTCGGGGGTGAGTTCCCCTTAAGATATGACTTTAATGTTAAAAAAAGTTATTTTCCTAAAATACATTAGTCTAAGGTGAATGCGAGGGGAAGATGGGATTATACAAATTGTTTTTATATATTTAAAAAGTGAAAATGGAGCCAACACAATAACAATCGATGAGGTCTGAAACACTAAAGCAAAGGACATTACCTGACTACAGGCTCGCTGGAGGCAGAGGGGAAGGCATGCCCCTAGCGCTTGGTAACCCCAGTCCGGGGTGTATTTCTCTGGCAAAGTGCCTCTTTCCCCGAGCAGGAGGTGGTGGGGGTGCCACAGGCTAGACCTCTACTGAACGGGATATGCAGTGGAGAGGCTCGCCCTGACCAGCCGCTCTCTTCCCTGGGTTTGCGCCGGGAGGTGCTTCGATCAGCCAAGCGCTTCCTCCCAAGGTGTGGGTGCAGGCTGCCCCTGCTCTCTGTGGTACGACTTGTCTCTCCTTTGGTTAGAACTGGAAGGGTGACATGTGGACAAACGCGTACAAGCTGGAGGTGCCCTCTCTCTGGTTTAGTGACCCCCTCTCAGGTGTGTGTGCAGCAGGTTGGATGGATGTCTCTGCGAGTACACTTCTCCTGAGTGGTGGTGTGCAGCAGAGCGGAATGGCTTTGTGCAAGTTTGTCGTGCACTAGACTGTGTGCAGCAGCAGGCAAGGAAGGTTACACTAGCTTCTTGTGAAAGGGGAGTGTGCACCAGCAGGTCCGGTCGGCTCTTTGTGCACCAGCTTCTTGTGCACGGGGAGGTTGCACAGCAGGTCTGGAGGGCTCTCTGAGCACTGGGCTGTGAGCACCAGCCAACAGGAGAGACCCGGGACTCTGTGTTTGATGTGAGCCAGCTGCCTGCTGGGCCAGCTCTCGTCAGCCACCTCTCTCTGCGAGCCGTGTGCGTCTGCAGGGATGCACTCAGGAAGGTGTCTCGTATCTCCACGACCTGCTGGTGTGTTCGTGACAAACCACCCATCCTATACCAGGTGTGCACAAATCCTAGCACGCATCAAACTTATATGGGAGAACAGGAAGTGCCAGTGCTGGAGAAATAAATCAGCAGCCCTCTTTTAGGACCGTACCATTTCATGAAAGAACATGTGTTGAATATCAGGCAGTGCATATATTAATATAAATCTAACCACCCCCCCCATATAGGTCTACAATCTGCCATAAACTACCAACAAAAAGTCAAATGATGTCTGCTCACTGCCCCCATGAAATCCAAGGTGCTTATTTGCAGTTAAGTGAAATTAGGCATTTGTTTATTGAATGGTTGTTTGCGCATTGCTGATTGGATATAATGGATTGTGCCTCTTGCCAGTTGTCAGCGATCTTGCAATTTGGACTGCCCATTGAAGCACCAAAGGTTGCTGCCTTCAGCAAAATTATGCGTCCTACATGAATTTTCACTCTGGGTGAGATATTTTATACTCCCTAGTTCTGGACAAAATATGGTAATTTTACCCTAGATATTATTTTCTCCTCCCAATAATGTGTCAATAATAGATAGGTTGTCGGAAATTATTTTTCGCTGAATAATAGTGACTGATGTATGATGGCCCTCTTCTGTGAGCCACTAGCCTCAAGAGGGGTTGCCACCTTGATAATAAAGTTTAAAGGGCAACTGATTTCACCTGTGCTTCCTAATGGAACCTTCCACAGTGATTAATAATCTTGCACTGACTTAAGAGAATAGCCATATTTAAAAAAATTATATTTATAATGTTATTTTGCTCTACTTTAAATCAAAAAACCTTTGATCATCACTAGATGTTCAGAGGATTAGTTAATCCTCTCTCTGCCATTACACCTGTCAGGAAGTCTCACATCTTCTCCAATAATAAAGGATGACATCACTACATTATCGAATACATGTAGATTTTGATATATATTTTTTTAATATATGTAAAACAGCTAAGTTTTCCTGGAACCATCCACTCCTGAACTGCTCGCCAAATGAATTTATGAGAACATTACCTGCTGAAGAAGTTAGTTAACGTTCTCCAAAGAATGCCTCACCTAAAATAATTTCCAATGGGCAGATAACAAAACTCTTTGATGTTATCTCACTCTTCTTTCCACTGAACATTCCTCCAGCAATGGAGGAGCATGTGTTTAGAACTAAAATTTTAAATATTTTCTTTTTCTTATTTTCAAAGATACTTAAATTGTTATTGTGACTTTAATCGTCTACTTTATGTACAGTGTCCCATATCTGAGCCCAAGCTGTGGTGAACTTCGCAAAAACTTTCCCCTGCCAGGAGATTCATTTCACAGCTTCTATGAGCCACAGGAAACCTAAAAGCTGGGCCTTTTCTTAGGGCTTGTGTGGGAGTAGTAAGAAAGGGACCTTGACCACAATGACAAGCTGATGTTTGGAGGCCTACATATATTTGCTAAAAGCGAGAATGTAGTATTCAGGACAAGAATAGTATTTTGTTCACTTTTGACTTAATCACAGAGAGGAGAGCAACATTTCACACGTGTTTTTAGGCATGGGCTCAACGTTGTGTGAGTCTGGGCAAATTGTTCAATCTCCCCGTGCCTAAAAAACACAAAAAATAATGTGCCCTTGTGTAATGTAACTGGTGCTCATTCATGTAAAGTGCTCTAATACCCTCGGGTCGAGTTCACGCTATGTAAAACTAAAGAAAAAAAACTGCAAACAGTTTCTTGTCTTTTACTGGCCAGTAGATGTTTGCCGTATTGGGGCATTTTGATCGCCGAAACACACAAAGGGGTGCACGGTGATGTGGGTGAATCAGGAGAACTAATGCGAGCTCCAATCCAGGTGCTACAAAAGGCCAAAGTCTACATGGTGGGTCTGGTGCCTTTTTTACGTCGCCTTCCAAGTGTACTTGTCCAATATGTGCTTATTTCATCAATCAATATGGCATGAAGATGTTTGTTTTACCAACTAGATGCAGTGTAGAGGCAACTGTGTGTGCAGGTAAGATAATTAAAAACCTTGCTTGTCGCAATGTACAATATGCACACTACAGTAACATGTTGAACACATTTAATGCAGTAACATATGAGGCCGTTTTTCCTGTGATTAAATATTTCAAGCTCATTTTCACAATTGCTTCATAAACCTTCTAGCTTTTTCACTAAATTCTTTATTAAAATTTGCTTTGTAATGCTCGATTTTCCACTATTTTTTCAACATTTTCTTGGGGGAGAACTACTTGCACTCTCCTTATGTCAAACAGACATGCTTGCTTCACTCGCTTGCTACATAAAACACAGCCCTACCTTATACGCCCACCGCTTTAAAATGGCACCAGCCACCACTGGGTGAGCACAGTGCGCACTTTTAAATACCATAGTAAATGGAAGTTTTACTTTGTTTATACAATCCACATGTGTTTTTTTAATTATAGAATCAGCGCATGTTTGAGTTGAAATAATTAAAACCCTTAAGTGAACCATGTACTCAGGAAATCGAGAATTCTAAATGAGAATCAACGCTCCCACCGCCCACAGTGAAGAATTCGAAATGTGAACAAATATATATGTAGCTTTTCCATACTAGTACAGGGACACGTGGACCAAGACTACATACATTGCATTTGTGGTGCCATTCACTGGTGCCAAGTGTCTTTATTTTTACAAAGGATGGTCAGTGCAGAAGTCATTTTTGCACCAGTCAGTCGGTGCAAAGACCATTGCAAAATTACACTGACTACTGGAAAATGTCCTGTCACCCTACTAGATACATACATTGTTTTACAGGTGCAACTACAGGCACGATATGTTTTTGCATAATTCCTCCTGCTTGTGTAACAGGAAATGGAGCAAATAGATTTCCTCCGCACAGGTTACCTAACATTTTTACTCAGGAGTGAACAAATGGAACAAACTAAACCTGCTCTTTTCGTTTCTGTTTACATCATAAAGAACTGACTACATTTTCTTCAGTAACATAAATGTCACGCCTGCAACTAAATATGTGGTAATGTCAGTTTGTTTTATTCCTTACTAAACAAGCAGCACCCATGGTGGCAAATCAGTTTAATTCCTTATTTTCACAATTTATGCATGGATCAGGATTTGCTTTTGCTAAAGCGACATTACACACCTGGATTGTTTTATAAAACATGGGATTTTGCAATCCTTGTATAAAACACCCTTCACTAATTTCTTTATATTCGGTGACCTGTGACGCATTCAGTCGCCCATTATAAAGAAACACATCAGAAGTGATCTGTAATAAGTTATTACAATTGAGTTCTGCTGACAGAATGCCTGCTGCCAAAGCCAGTAGCGGAAGTGGCAGGTAGATCAGATCACGGAGCAGCAGTCCACTACTGGCTGAATGGGAGCGACTTGAATTGGAATCTTTAGTTGTTCCACACAAACTGTAGAAAGTGTGTGTGAGGTTGATGAATGGTAAGAGATAGATGAACATCTTTCAGATAAATTTTTGCCACCCAATCTCCAGTCTGTAAGGAATCCCTCAAACAATGTGCCCCTTCCATTTTGAAATGCCTGTATAGTCAAAATCATTCAATAGTTTTGTATTTATTATCAGACGATAACCTTCACCCTCTTTCCGAACCAAAAAGAGGTTGCTGTGAAAATCTTAAGAATGAAGGGAAATTTTCTGCACAGCACCTTTGTAAAGCAATTCTTGAGCTTCTTGTGTTATCAAATCGCTTTCTATAACACTGGATACCATTTGCTGGGGAGGCCTTAGCTCAAAAGGGTGGGAATTAAACTCAAGTTTGTTCCTTTGTATTGTTTGCAAAATCCATTGGTCTGATGTAAGTAGCCTCCTGCCACCTAACCTTTCAGAAGAAGAAAGGTTTACATTTATCTATGCACCAGAATCATCGGGATAGCCCTCTCCCATGTTAAAACATTCCTCAAAACTGACTTGTTTGTAGAAAGAATGGTGTGCATCCCGCTCTGTCGCTGATGCTAGCTGAAAGCCCACCTCTAAATGAGGGCAAGTTGTCAGCTGCACCTCTGTAAGGTTTTTCTGTCAATAAGACATGTTTGTGTGTGGCACGATGATTTCAGACTGAGGGTCTGTTTTCCGACCAGTTGGGTCGGTTGTTTTTTTAAGTTTGCATGCAAGCGTATTTAATTTATGCACTGTTATAGGCATTTTTACATGAAGAAAAAGATAACTGTATACCCTGTTGTGATTTGACATGATCATCAGTGAGTTTCTATAAGGATGTTCGGGACTGATACTTTTCTCCCTGTATGACTATTGTCCAAAGTCTTCAACCATTTGAACCTAGATCTTTTTTTTAACACCCCAAGACACAGATCTGGAGCTTAGCTCCTACCTATTTGTTTTTTGTGTCACCAAAAAGGCAAAATTACCCACACAATTCAACTCCACACATTTCCAATCCACACCACATAATTAGACACCAAACCCCGTAATTCAACTCAACAACACAATTACACAACACACCACATACATCCATTCCACACCACAGAATTCTACATCATGCCACAAAATTCTACAGTACACCACATAATTAAACTCCCACTACATACCACTCCACATAATTACACTCCATAACACACAATCCCACTCCATATAATCCCAGTACGCTCAATACCAGATAATTACTATCCACACCACACAATTCCACAACTACCACATACATCCAATCCACACCACAAAATTCCACATCATGCCACAAAATTTAACAGCACACCAAATAATTAGACTCTAATACATACCACTCCACAACACAAAATACCATTCCACATAATTGCACTCCATAACACAGAATCTAACTCCACATAATCCCAGTACACTCAATGCCACATTATTACTATACACATAATTCCACTGTAAAACCTTGGCACATAATTCCACTACACAAATCCACACCACGCCACACTATCCCACAACTAACAATTCCACTCCAACCCACATAATTCCACTACACACCACATACATACACTCATAACATGAGTAAAAGACATTATCATTTACAACGTCAATACCTCTAACTCAAGGAAATGCGAGACCAATTTGCATTGCAAATGCTTGTTATGTAGGGGCACAACAATTGATTTTCTCCATGATAAAGGAATTTCTTCTAGAGACCAGATGTTATAATAAGTACGGGTCATGATCGGCGCCCATGATGTTAGCTGATTTCAGTAAACATCTGATGGAATATTATCCGGACCAGCTTCCTTATAGGGTTTTTGAGCCATAATCACTTGTGCAACTTCCTTTTCATTAAATTCAAGCAATTGCTCCGAAGTCGATGGATTTCCAGGGATTGTAGGAGCTATCGCAAAAAGTGCATAATCTGAGGTGCGCTTTTTTGAGACTTTGTGCTTATTAATCATTATCTTTGGATCTAGTTTCCCACTATGATCTTCAGATTCAATTGGGGTCACCACAATCATCGCCTGATGTACTGGAAGGTCGTTCGATCCATACTCGATCCATGCGATGGAATGTCACCCTCTCTGGTACAGAATAGTAAAGTGGTCTACCCACAGATGTGGCCTGATATTCAGCTCCAAATTCTGATGATCTCCCAAACTTTCTTTGGATTTCGTGAGGATATTGCATCCACCAGCCCTTAGTAGTGTTAAAACATGTTATGGACAGTGCGATGCATTACTGATTCTATTGAATGTATTAAGATTCTAATACATAAACTAATATTGATGTTGTTTAATTTATAGTGAACCCCTGATGAAGGGCAAAAGAAAGCCCGAAATGCATTGGGAACAACAATAACTACTGAGGATGATTTATGTATAGTTCTTGCTTCAGAAAAAGGCCTGGATGGACATATCTGCTGCATTAGAAGTAAAAATACATGATGTCTCTCATGTGACATGATCAAAAGAAAGGATTAACTATGAACTTTTAGAAATACAAGGAATAAAACTTCATTGAACATGGACAAAAGTGTGAAATCTGTTTATGATTCACGAATGAAGCTGTGCGTCCGGCATAGGGGTGTGACTTTGCTCCAGGTTTTGACGAATCCACCAGCCCTTGCCATAGCTTATGCGAGTGATGCTTCTTTTTATATTTTAATAGCCCTTTATACTGCTTTCTTTTTTCAAGGAACATCCGTTCGTAGGTTTCAGACAAATGTCGATTCTTTAAAGATAATGACAGAGCTTTTTTTAGTTTCACGCATTCCTCATCAAACCAATCCTGGCCATCGTAAGAGGAATGTTCATGGGCTTATATTAGTTATGTTCTTTCTTTCAACAGTTGCCTGTAACAGCAGGTCCTTGAACTTTAGCAACTGCTGCAACTGGTGCGCCACATTATTTACAGATAGCGTTAATGCCGTGGTATATAATATTGACCATTTGTGACTAGTGATATAAGTGTTTGAGTTGCACTTATCATCAATTCTGACAATGTTGCACCTGTTTGGTTTTAGAGCAATTTTGAAGCCACTTGCGTTTCGACTAGGAGTTGGCATAAGATTATCAAGTCTCTAATGCTTCCTAATGCCAATCGAGTTTCTTTCTGGTCTCTTTCTTTCTAGATGTATTTGGGTCATTATGCTCTCTGAGTTCCTACGTATTTGACCTTAGTTGGCATTTCTGATAGTCATGAATTTAATTTCTGGGTTCATTATTGGATTTTCTGTCACTTGCATCTAATAAGTTTATATATAACTTCAAAGTTTTACTATTAATTTAAGCACTTTGTTTTTGGGACTGGTACTTAACTACTCGGGCCCTCATTACAGGAATTCATTACCCCTAAATAGTCTGGTAATTAAAATTACCAGCCAAATCGATCTTACAACATGTGCCGGAATGCTGCTCATCTGAGTGTTTTCCCCACACACATTTCACCTGAAAAATACCAGGTGATATTTCGCAAGGAACAGGGCCCAGATGGTAGAAAAACATTTGGATATTTGTGTGGAAGCACGGTTATTCCCCTTTCTTAGTGGATGAATCTTATAAGTGGGGTTATACTGCACTTAGAAATTAGCGCTTCCGATTTCCGGTTGTGGTATTACCAAACTGGCATTTCTTTGGACCTCACAATGACAGATTGAAATTTTCTGATTTAAACTTGGTTATTGTTTTCAACCCTTCACAGACTTCTTTATCTGCCACACTGACTATTATTGACTAGATACAGTTATTTACTTCTTGTTTTTTCTGGGCAGTATGTTCCCATTTTACGATCCCCATGTTTCATGGCTGGTATTGTGTGTTTACGGTAGATCCGACTGGTAGTGGTTTGTTGACTATGAAATAAAAACTTAAGCATTGGTTAATTTAGGGAAAACTTGGCTGCTGATATGCGGTAACCATGAGTTGATATCTGCCTCACTGGTGATGTAAAAGGAGTCAAATCAAAGGTGACACAGAATGATGGCACAGTGCATCTGCCAACAAGCAAAGAGGTGATTTATTAGGGGCCCTGGGAGGGGAAAGGTCAAGTCGGTTGTTGATAGGAGAGCGGGAGAGAGAGAGAGCCTCCTCTGAGGGCTTATTATGAGCAATCGTGAGAGCAGAATTAGAAGCGAATCTGTGGGAAATGAATCCTGCTATTTTTCCCACAGGAGGTTGCTTAACAATCGTATGTGAAAGTGTGGGAAAAAAGAATGGGCTTCCACAAATGAAGCACACGATGCTAGTATAAATGAATGAAAAACATGAGAGAAGTTAAAAATAGCACAAATAAATACGAGAAAACCACCAACTGCGGAAACCGAGCGAGTGGGATAGCTTGCATTAAATCTGGTGCACCCTGGAACACACTCGCATTTCCTCTTCCTGCTAACTTCCCCTAAATCAGAAAAATATTTAAGTTGTACCATTCCAAAAGTATGTGCTTTGTCCGTCAATCAGCGATGCAGACACTGCCAAGTCAAATTGTTGACTGATGAGTGTTTAGCCTAGATATTATTATTTTACTCTTTGTGGAATTTCCTTCCAGTCACGTCTTTCTATTTTTGTCAGCTGAGGAGAACCTATAATGTCTTCACAAGACGCTTGTCTGAAACGACGTAGGCACGTTTTTAATAAGAGCTCCCTTTGTTCACGTCAACTATAACCACAATTACTCTAAGTGGAGCGCGTACCTTTAAGCAATTGAGTTTTGTTTCGATGTTCTTTGTGAGAGAGTCTCAGAAAATAATCATAAATACCTTGTGACAAAAAAGGAAAGTGTAGGGCATCAAAGTTTTACTATTCGTAATGCGCAACCCTCTGTCAGCAGAGACGCTAGAACAATTATCAGACTGGGGGTGCGGGAGAGTGGTGTGTCATGTCTCCAAAATTACAGCGTTAGAAATCCTAGGGTTACTAAACAAGTCTAGCAAATATGTATAACATGAAATTAGAGTATGTGCTTTTGTGAGTCTCTGAAAGAGGGTGTGTGAGCAAGTTCGCACAATACTATTATTTAAAAGTGGGTGTGAGAAATTGGCTTGTTGGTTAACAAGGGTGTGCGTCCTGGCCAAGCAACAGCCATAGTCCTTTGCAGGGTGAACCACATAAAGTCACTAAATTAACCTGTGCTTAACCCTGGGTAGCTTGGTATGAAAAGCAGTCAGGCTTAACTTAGAGGTAATGTGTAAATTATTTTTGCAGCACACAAACAGCAATTAACTGAAAACACAACACAAGAAAAATCCCAAACCAATTAAGAAAAATAGAGTACATTTAAAAAAACCCTTATTTGACAGCAAAACTGGCAAAATCCAATCAGTAGAACCGGAGTTTTTCTGAGAAAGAGTGTCTGAAAAGGTAAAGTTCAGTGGGGCAAGGCTGCAGGAGCTGTACTATGAGGGATGTTTTTGTCAGATGGCTTTGTGTCAAAGTCACGGTGAAGATTTCTTTGTTCAGACTTAGGGGCCGATTCCGATTCGGGCCGGAAATCTCTCCGACCGAGTCGGATTCGGAGAGATATCCGATCGAACCGGACTCTAGCAGTCCGACCGAACAAGTACGATGCGGACGCATGCTATCGGACTCGATTCGGTCGGACTCCCATTGAAGTCAATGGGAGCCGGTCGTACGATGCGTACACGGGCTCCCATTGACTCAATGGGTGCGTCGCAAACAAGGGCCCCCCCTACAGTGGGTACGCGTCGGTGCGACTCGCGCCGTACATGCATGTGTAGGGGGATCCATGGGTCCCCCCTGTGTGCGACTCGCGCGGCCACGTGTACAGGGGGGTCCGACACGGACCCCCGAAGTCCGGCTCCGACTGTTCTTTCGAGCCGGACGGCGCGAGTCGGTTGGACTGTTCGAGGCGCGCATCGTACTTGCCCGGTCGGGGAACGTCTCCATTGCGTGGTGCGAGTCGAGTCCGTACGAGTCGGTCGGAGCGGTTCGGAGCCGGGAACGAGTCGGTTGGGGATTTCACGTACGCTCGCATCGTACTTGCTCGCGCGGACGGGTGTTCGAATCGGTCGGAAACAGGGCGTCCGAATCGGATCCGGTAAAGCCGAATCCGATTCGGTGCCCTACCGGCTGAGATCGGAATCGGCCCCTTAGTCTCCGAAATGGAAGTTGAAAATTTCTAGCGGGACGAGGCATAGGGCTGTAGCCGAACACAGTTCCTCGAGGCCGGATACCGCTTTGGTAAAGGACTGCTGAAAAGGAGTTGATGTTGTGGAGAAGAACGTAGCAGGAAAAGCCGCAAAGTCAATCCGACCGGCGATGCACCTCTGGCTGATATGTGAGCAGTTTGGGTCCTGGTTTCCTCCTGGTTCTCAGAGCAGTTTGTGGCTCCAGGATTGGTGGGACACCTCTTGGAGTTCAGGACTCACTCAGGCTAGGTTCAGGTGTGGGTTCAAGATGGTTGGAGCCTTTTGTGTCCCTGTGGCTCTGAACAGGAGGCCAGCAAACTAGCCCTTGAAGTCACTCTGGTAGTCCTGGTTTCAGGTGAAGATGCAGGACTGGCCTCTGAGGGTTCAAGACAGGCTCCAGACAGCAGAGCAGTCCTTCCAGGTGCAGCAGCAGTCTTGCAGAGTGCACAGCTGCAGGCAGTCCTCTGGGCGGCCTCCCGCAAGTCCAGTGGTGAACTGAAGAGTGGGTCTGAAGGTACTATTTTTATACCCTGGTGCCCTTCCTCTGGAAGGTCAAAGAAGCTTCTAGAAAGTTTCTTTGAAGTGCATGGAATTACCTGACTGCCCTGCCCTGGCTCCATGCTGGCTGCAGCGCCAATGGGAAGGTGTTCAGTCCTTTGTGTGAAGGCAGAGCACACCCTATTCAGTTGCAGGTGGGGCAGTGCTCAGCTCCACCACCCCACCCTGCCAGCTGATGGCCCATTGAGGCACACCTAATTCCTCTATTGTGTGAATGTCTGGGAGGAATTCACAAAGTCTGTCAGCTTCACTCAGTCATGTGACCCAAGACAGGCTGCAGGTACAAAAGACTAAGAGCTGGGAAATTCCAACTTTCTAAAAGTGGCATTTTCAAAATTGTAATGAAAAATCAGACTTTACCATTAAAGGACATTTATCATTACAGTCCAATAGATACCAAACATGACACAGCTACCTGCTCTCAATTTGAAATTACAACTTGTTACATTAAGGAATCCCCAATGAGGGGTAGGCCTCACAGTGGTAAAAAATTAATTTAGGAGTTTTTCACTACCGGGACAGGTAAAACTTAAAAGTACATGTTCAACCTTTTAATTACACAGTACCCTGCCCTATGGGTTACCTGGGGCTTACCTTAGGGGTGACTTATATGTAATAAAAGGGGAGTTTTAAGGCTTGGCAAGGGGGTTTAAATGCCAAGTCGACATGGCAGTTTCAAACTGCGTTCAGGCAGTAGTGGCAGGCCTGGAACATGTTTGAAGGTGCTACTTAAGTGGTTAGCACAATAGGTGCTGCAGGCCCACTGGTGGCATTTAATGTACAGGCCATGGGTATATGGTATGCCACTCTACAAAGGACTTATAAATAAATTAAATATGACAATCGGGTGTAAGCCAGTCAAACCAGGTTTAGGGGAGTGAGCACAAGCACTTTAGCAAGGGTTAGCAGTGGTAAGTATACAGAGTCCTAAGGCCACCAAAAACTAATTCAGCAAAAAGTGGAGGGAAAAAGGCAAAAAGTCTGGGGTGACCCTGCAGAGAGGGCCAGGTCCAACAGTGGGAATATATATTCATTTTGAGTTCATATTGCTAAATGTCTATAATGTGGCATGGTAATGTATAGACCTTATAGTGAGCACAGTCACCACACAGCATCAAATTCTCACTTGAGGAAAAGACAAAATTAAAACCAATGGTAACATCTAGCATCACCCATAGCTGTGTTAATACTGTAACCCAGGCTGATGTCACCGAGACTACTGGCCTTAAAATGTCCAATGTCACTCATACTTTATGTCTCTAACAATAGTAGACTCACTCAGAACTCTTCTCTTTTAACACCCTGCTATGAGGTCTGCTATTAATAACACCAAATGGTCCGAATTATTTTTTCGATAATAACCTAGAGATGAATTGGTAATAATAATGTAATGTCCCTCAGAGATCTCTGCTTAATAATACTGGCAGTCACTCAGAACTCTCCTCCAAACAATATGTAAACTCATGCAGAGCTCTGCTTTTGACAGTACCCAATTGTTGAGACTGGTGAGCTCTGATCTTGAATATAATACAGAGACGTGCTAAGAGGCCTGCTATTGATAACAAAGACTTATTCAGAGCTCTGTATTTAATCAACCTGAAGTATTGCAGATACATTCTCTTTATACTCAGAGTGACCAAGCTCTGCTCCACCATGAAACTAACTGCTTTTGATAATACCCAGACACTTTCGGCACCCTCCACATTTTGACACATGATCACTGTTTGAAATCTGCCCTTTCTGCAGCCAGATTTTTGCCTTCTGTTGCTGATCTCGTTTTTCGTTGACCATATGAAACTGTGAACCTTACCCCAGCTAGCCAGTGGCAAAGTGCTTGTGCCCTCCGTTTCAAACATGTTAAAATTGTATACATTTGATTGTACCTTTCATTTACTTGTAAGCCCCTAGTATATGGTACTACCTGAATCAAGGGCCGGTAAATAAAACGCTACTAGTGGGCTGCAGCCTTATTGTGCCACCCACTAAAATAGCACTTTAAAACATGTCTCCAGGCCTGCCATTGCAGGCTGGGTGCGAGTTTTAAAATTGCCATTCAACCTGGCAAAACAAACCTTTGCCAGGCCTAAACCTTTGTTTTTAATACTTATACATCGCCCGTAAGGTAGGCCCTAAATGCTCATAGCAGGGTGAATCTATATCTAGGGACAAAAATAAAGGCTTGCCCTCCACCCACAGGCTGCCACTGGGCATAAAAGTGGACCTCACAGACATCTGCTGAGAGCACCCTTGGGTCTGTGAAGAATCATAAGAAGGACTGCCCTGCTGTCTGAAAAACTTGAAGGAAGACTGGACCTGCTTACCTTGAACATAGGATCCCAGAAGCGAATCCAATGGTACGTTAGCTGGCCTCCTGTTTGATTGAGCAACATGGACATACGAGCTTCCAATGGACTCTCTTCCTGCAAATGCCCAGCTGACCAGTCCCAACTGGACTGGACCCTGCTGTTGGCCTCTGTGGGGGTGAGTCCTAACTCCCAATTGGTTCCCCACTCCTCACACCTCAGGTCCCAGACCCTTGACTGGTGTTAGAGCATATTTCTCCTGCCCTCAAACTGCAAGAAGCGGGACCTAGAAACATTTTGCCAACTTCTTCCCGCAGAACCGTAGGAGATCGGGACTGCAGTTGAAGCTGCAGACGTCAAATTGCCAGTCAGCTTTACCTTGCTGGTTTGCCCCGATGAAGGAGCTCTGACTTCCAGAAAAATGTCTAAGTCGGAACGTAGAAAGCTTTATCGGGACCACTACTGAGCAGCATCCCATCGACATCGAGGCCTTCCTGGCACGGACTTTAGACTATACCTAAGTCTGAGCTTTCTTGCCTTCATTGATGACCACACTGGGACCCTGCTTTTGAGGAGCCTGCCGTCATCGGGCCTGATTCACAGAACTAACTTACGTCAAAAACGTAAACTTACTACCATTTTGGTATTCACAGAATGCACTTACTCATTTTGGTATTCACAGAAGGCACTTACTTACTCATTTTGAGTAACTTACTCATTTTGTGTAACTTACTCATTTTGGTATTCACAGAAGGCACTTACTCATTGATGAGTAAGTGCCTTCTGTGAATACCAAATGAGTAAGTTACACAAAATGAGTTACACAAAATGAGTAAGTTACACAAAATGAGTAAGTTACACAAAATGAGTTACACAAAATGAGTAAGTTACACAAAATGAGTTACACAAAATGAGTAAGTTACACAAAATGAGTAAGTTACACAAAATGAGTTACACAAAATGAGTAAGTTACACAAAATGAGTTACACAAAATGAGTAAGTTACACAAAATGAGTAAGTTACACAAAATGAGTTACACAAAATGAGTAAGTTACACAAAATGAGTTACACAAAATGAGTAAGTTACACAAAATGAGTAAGTTACACAAAATGAGTTACACAAAATGAGTAAGTTACACAAAATGAGTTACACAAAATGAGTAAGTTACACAAAATGAGTAAGTTACACAAAATGAGTAAGTAAGTGCCTTCTGTGAATACCAAAATGAGTAAGTGCCTTCTGTGAATACCAAAATGAGTAAGTGCATTCTGTGAATACCAAAATGGTAGTAAGTTTGCGTTTTTGACGTAAGTTAGTTCTGTGAATCAGGCCCAGAAAGTCCTGCTTTGGATCCAGCTTACAGCTTGCCCTGACCACTCCTCGACGACTACTTTTTCTCCATAAAAATGTTTAAATCCGAAGGTACACTTTCCGTAACAGTTGGCCTTAACTTTTGACTATGACCCAGTCTAGTGCGACCAGATAATCACGGTTGGTGTTTTGTGGTTTTTGGCACTATTTTAAATTCAAACTTCAAAACTCCATATCTCTGGTTCAACTAATTGGATGTTTGTCATTTTGGTGTAATTTTATTTATTAAAATGTACTCTAGTTTTCTTATTGGTTGGGAATTTTCTTATGCCGTGTTTTTTCTTTAATGCTATTTGAGTACTGCATAAATATTGCACATTGCCACTAGCTCAAGCCAGCCTGCATAGTACCAACTGCCATAGGGTTAAGCACAGGTTTATTTAGTGACTTTTGTGGTTCACCCTGACAAGGATTGGGGTTATTGTTAGACGTGGTTTCTCACCCCATCAACTAATACCCCAATTTCTTACAATCACCCATGCTTTACTACCTGTAATGCCATCAGCATTTTGGAGCTCTCCTCATTATAATAACCAGACCTTTTCTCAGATCTCTGCACTTGATAATACCCAGACTCACTCATGACTCTGCTCTTAATGGTACATTAACTCTTTCAGAGTTCTGCTCTTGATGGTAGAATCACTCGGAGCTCAAGCCGCATAATACCCAGACTCACTTAGAGAGCAGCTTTGACAATACACAGATGTACTCAGAGTGGTGCTTTTGAAAAATATTCAATTGTAACCCTGTTTGATGTCAAGCGACCATTCATAGCTATACTCCTGCTATGCACTTACATACTTAGAGTGCTGCTTTTGACAATATCCAGACTCCATCTGAGCTCTGCAGCTAATATTACTCAGAGTTACACAGAGCTCTGCTTTTGACACTAATAAGACTCAATCATTACTATGCACCTGATAGTACAGCCTTACTCAGAGCTCTGCTTTTAATAATCCCCATACTCACTCAGAGCTCCTCTCCTGATAAGAGCCAGACTGGCCTAGAGTTCAGCTGGTGATAATACACAAACTTACATAGGAATTTGCATTTGATAATCCCCACGCCCACTGAGAGTTCTGGTGCTGATAATACAGAATCATTTGGAGCCCTTTTGAACCTGTCCCCTTGGACAAGTTGTACAGCAGATGGCAGGATTATCCAATAGAGCAGCGGAATGTCAACTGCTCTGTGAAGAAGCACTAAACACTGCCCACACAATACCATAGAAGGCAGTCCTCTCATCTGCCAACTCACATTACAGATTCAAATGTAAGTGAGTTGTGCAAAACCTACATTAGTAGCTCTATGTACACGTGTGCCCACACTATTATTTATTTACAATAAAACTGGCAGCATGTTGTTTGACCAAACATCTTGCTGATGATTGTGGTTTTTGAAAGAGCTTATTTTTTTTGTTTTTCAAAGCTCATAAAATTGTGTTGCATTTGATGAACACTATGGGCCAGATGTACTAAAATGTGGTCGCAAAAAGTGGTCTTGTGTACCAATATTTTCCGACCACTAAATTATTTTGCAAACCAACGTATGTTCGAATAGGTCATCTCACAAAATAAGGAATCAGAATAGGTCACAATCTTAACTACCTTATTAATATTCATGAGGTATTTTGCAAACTGTGACTCACTCTGATTGGTGGCCATCACTGGGATGGTGGCCTTCTAAGGTCAGCAGAACTATATGTCTTTGATCGCCTTTAAATAAAGTAAACTATTCTTTGTTAAATGCAGCTGGGTTTCTTTAAAGAAAGGAATACAGATGCCACTGGGTCTCACATCCCAACAATACACAGGATGATCAGGAATGTTCTAGTGCAGTTTTGCTATTTGCAGTTATCAACTTACAGGCAACTCTAGAGTCCAAAATATATATCAACGCCTTGGAAATGACCCTTTGGAGAATTGATCTCTGAAAGTGGCTGAGAGATCAAAGGTCAACAAAGAGGCAGTCACAACCATAACAGGGAATTTCACAAAGATATGAGAAACAATAATCAACCTGCAGAAAATACAGAGAAGCCTGAAAGCCAAAGTGAAAGATGTAGAAGGACGCTCCAGGTGCAGTAGCCTATGTTGGCTTCCCAGTGATGGTGGAGGGACCCCCACTGGACCTCCTCCTGGAGCAATGAATATTGTTTTTTAAAATTATTTATTTTTGAAAAAGGAAGAAAGACACATGAAATGTCATTACTCTGTTAATGAAATTTCAAACAATACCCAGTGCAGTTAAGTTGTCCATTCCAGAATCTACTGATCACCTCAATACCAAACTCAAACAGGTGAAAAGACAACAGATAAAGAGTAAAAGCATATAAAACAGGTAATCTCCACATTCATAGTCTGGTAAAGGAAGAACACCATAACATCTCACAGGCTCAATATAATTGAGGGAAGTCCCAATCTTTTGAACAGTCCTATGATGTGAATAAGGACACAATAGTGTTGCAATAACTAGCTCTGTAATGATGAGGTTAAGCCATTGTCCAGTCTCGAGGAATCAGGTCATTTAGCCTCAAAGCCTGTGTATGATTTGTTCAAAAAGAGTCATTATGAATATTTATGTCAGCCATTCTACATGTGTAGGTGCAGTGCGCGCACACCAGTGTGTCAATTTGCAAATCTTGGCCGTGGCATGCACCACAGATAACCAACAACAATAGTGTAAGGAGACTCCTGTCATGTTGGAGGTGTCGTACAGTAGGATTAACCTGCAGGAGAGTGTTAGGGAGATAATTTTAAAACCATATAGCATCTTCCACATGGCTTTCTAGTAACAGTCTAAGTGTGGGAAAAGGGAAACATCCTTTAGAACGAAGCCAGAATCACGCTGTGCCTTCACAAAGCCGGCAATAGAAAAAACACGTCATTAGCACGCTTTTGTTTAGCACGCAAGTCGTTACACCGACTTGCTATAAGGGAGGGCATAGGTGGAGTGGTGTTGGACTTTAACACCAACACCTTCCCTACTGTTGCGGAGACTGGAGTTGGAATAGTAAATGATACTATTCCAAAGTCCAACGCCCCCCCTAAGGCAAGTCACTGTAACGACTTGCATGCTAATGGAACGCATCATAATGACGCGTTGGTTCTATGCCGGTGTTGTAAAGGCATGCATGATAAACGCATGCGGGATAGCGTCATACAACCATGGGAACGACCACAAGACATAGATCATGTCATTGTCAGGCTGCCTACACCTCCAGCAGTGGGTGTCTCACAGTTGTTTAGCTCTGTGCAACTTGGAGGCAGTCTAATACCATTGTGAAGAATTTTTATAATGAATGAATTTCAAATGGACCTCTCTGAGTCTTGTGTCATGTGATTCTAAGAAGACACACCAACCGTTAGTGGCAAGTCGTGTCCTACCAGTCCTTGCCACTAGAGGCACAGTACCTCTAGATGTTTAGCAAAAGATGTTGACACCAGGACCTGATAGAGTCCTGGCAGTAGGCACTGTTGCATCCTGTGCCAATAGCTGTGTTACACTAAATCGGTGTGTGTTTGTGGAGGTCATGGTCTACATTCAAACATTTGGTAGTCTGGATAAAGTGAGTTGGTTGTGACTATGGAGGGTGTTTTCAAAGTGCAAATTAGGATTAGACCTGTAAACCATCCACACCAGCCTATTCCAGAGCCACGGAAAATGGGGTCACACAAGTTTGAAGAAGCAAGCTGTGAGAGCTGTAAAGCAGAGTAGCATGATATTAATTTGCAGTAGCTCCAAACACCCACAATGATCTTCCTGCTATCAATTTGGGAGATTTCAGTTTTGATTTTATGTTCCATAATGTAAAGGACTTAATTCCCTTGTCAATTTCCCAGAGTCTACGGATTAGGATGGTCAATGACAAAAAGCCCAGTACGTAGTTAGAGTGGAGTGTAACCACTGTTTTGACCATCTGAACTCTGCCCCAAAGGGAAAGCTGCAGGTGAGAATAGCTTGTGTAATCATTAATTGTTTGAATGATCAATGGAGTCAGATTGTCTTCTGTCATGTATTCTAATCCCCCTGCTGAGCAACTCCCCCAAATATTTGAATTGCTCTTGTTGCCAGGTAAAATTATAGCCCCATACAGATGTGGCAGTACTCACTCTGGACATGGGCAGTACTTCATCTTTGGTCCCGTTGACCCTATCCCGCATAGGAGACGCTGCCAATATCAGACATGAGGGCTGGCAGTGAGGATGCAAGGTAAGTGAGCATGAGCTACATACCATATCATCCACATACAACAACAATTTTGAATCTCCAGCTAGCATGCTGATCTCTGCGAGTCTACTGTCTTGTCGAATGGCTGCCGCCAGTGGTTTCTTACCTAGCAGAAACAACTACCATCTTAACTTGTTGATGTAATCCCTCCCAAATCCAGCCCTTTCAAGTATTCGAAACAAGTTGTCCCATTCAATCTTATCAATCTTATCAAATGCTTTTTTGGCATTGAGGGAAAAGGTGAATGCCTCTGCAGATAAGTTTCTGGCAATCCACGGAAGGTGAGTCAGCATTTGTCAAGGATTCATGGATGTGTGGCATAGGACAAAATCCACTTGTGTATGATGGACAAGATGCAGGATCACCTCCTTAAGCTTGCTGGCCATCAACATTTAAAAGCGATATGGAAGGTAACTTGGACCATGCAGGAGTTCTTTCAGGGTTTATGGATCACCTAAAAGAGTGCCCTATTGGAGATCAAGGATAAGCCACATGGGTCCTCCATCTCCCTGTAGGCCTCATGCAGAACATCAACAGTCTGAGCCTTATTGTATTTATAAAATGCACCTGCAAAGCCATCCACTCCCAGGGTATTGTATATATAAAACAAAAAATTCAAATCATGACTGGGAGCCATGCACGCATGACTGGATGGTGTACATATTCTCTGTGGAGAGGGCAAGCTTCCAAGGATCTATCCGGCCATAATTGCCCATTACTCCTTAAGTACTGCCCTGTTACTGATATTACATATTCACTGGTCATGTTCAGCCCAGGACTGGGTTGGATGACACATTACAGATGCCTCAAACACACATGCATCATCCCCTCTTGATCAGACTATATTTTCCGGATTTCTATACTGCACCATGTCTTTTTGATTAGAATGGCTACAACGCTTTTTTGTGTGGCTAGTGATGGGTTGTGGTAGTTGCTGTTGAGGAGGACATTTGGTTTCTACAGAATACCCTTCCAACCCAGTTTCGTTTCAACTTTTCGGATTCAGACTGAGATAGAGGAGTCTCTTGCAGGAGCACGATGTCAGTATATTTTGAGGCAAAATAAGACAATAATGTCTTGTATTTTACAAACTTTGATAAACCATTCGCTTACAATGAGACAGTTGTCATGGATATTAATGCCAGTCCGGCAGTCAAACTCAAGTAAAAGATGGCTGCTGTCTCTACGCTTGTGGAGGGTGCTAAAATGGGAGCTAGGTATCACAGGATGGGATTGGTTCCCCTGTTGCCATTGGCTGCCAGCCGCTACTGCAATATTGCCACCTGTAAGGGCATTAGGGCATCTAGAATTAGTCACAAAAGGCTACCAGAAGCGACATTGGAGCCTGGGGAAGATTGTGCAATTTTCATGAGCAGAGTCTTTGTAGAGGATATAAATGGAAAGGAGAAGAGTGAGGAAAACCGGTTAAGATCTCTATTAGAGCCTAAATGTAGGTAATGTGCTGAATTATGGGTAAAAGGCTAATCTTAAACTAGAACTCAAACTAGAACTATGGAATCTAAACTTCTGGGAGCTATCACTAATGGCCACTGAGACCCTGGTCATTAAGAAAGGGTCAACAACATCAATTAAACGCCTAGAACAGGGACTTCACATGTACATGGGGAAGAGGGGCTGGATGCCATGCGGAGTGATTACAATGGGCTAAAGGTTTGAAAATCAGGGGCTACTCACAGTGGGGGTAGAGCGGTGGGCTACAGGACAATTACTCTTGGTCCTATGTGTGTAGAGACTAGAAATCATGGGCCTGATTCACAAAGGTAAAGTTACACTTTTGTGTAACTTTAATCTTTATTTGGCATTCACAAACTATGAGTTAATAGTAAGTTTACAACTGCGGAGACTCTGCAGCTGGGGCAGAGAACTCTGCACATAAAAAGAAAGGCCTGTCCTATCTTTTCATATGCATAGTTCTTGGCCCCGACTGTAGAATCTCTGCAGTTGTAAGCTTACTATTAACATATGTTAACCATATTGTTAAGACAAAAGTTAATCTACAATATATGTCCGCAAGAGAATTTGTCAACAGAATTCATGGAAAGGATGAGAAGTTGGAATACAATTTGATAAATTTGATGGCATGCAAATGTGGTGAGAATGAATATTGGTATTTTCGTCATGGTGAATTGAAATGTATGTTATGAAATTTAGGTGCACCAACTTGGTTTGTGACCTTCAGTTGTGCAGAGTCCTCATGGGATGACTTACATTACTTTTTGAGAGAAGAAAACTATAATATTAAGGACATTAATCTGAGAACACAAGGAGAACTTTCCTCTTTGGGTCCTGCAAATGTTTGTAGGTATTTTAACCACAGATTTCAATCCATGCTCTCCTTCATCAGCAACAACAAAAAACTCATCTCTTGGAGAAGTCACTGATATATTTTGCCATAAAGAGTACCAAGCAAGAGGTGCTTCTTTTATTCATATGTTGTTGTAGATTAGATGCACCAAAATTTGGAACAGACACAGATTAGTCTGTACTTTCTTTCATAGAGCTGTATGTTACATGTACCATACCAAAAGACAGAAGGAAAAAGGCCTAGCAAGTTCTGCGTTTTCAATCACATTGATATGGAAAGTACTGTTAGCGGAAGTACAGAGCGAAAGGAACATTTTACACTAGATGTAATTTTGAATTTCCTAGACCTGTTATTTCCAAAGGAAGAGTCAATAGTTTTTGTCTGCAGTCAGACATACGCTTACTCGGAAATCACCCAAAAACACCTACAACCTGAGGAGAACAGAAGCTTCAAAATATATCAACTACTACAGTCATGTCATTCTCAAAATGTGGAATGCCAATATGGATATTCAGTTTGTGGCAGACAAATCTGTAGCTGTTGCACGTTATGTTACTTCATATATAACAAAATTTGAAAAGACGGAGATGAAGGATATGTGGGAAGAGATTTCTGCTGAAAAGTCTTTAACAAAGAAACTGTACAGCTTCAGTTTGAAGATGCTTTCACACAGGGAAATTGGATCTTATGAATGCTGTGATTGGTTGAGTTTAGCTAGTTTATACTCTAAGTTGAGAGGAATTATATGGGTGAGTCTAGGACTTGCATGCATTCAAAATAGAGTGTTGAAGTATTTTCCTGAAATTCAGTACCTTGCAGGATGTGGACCAGAAAGTACAGCGATTGTCAAAACATACATGTTGGACACCTACTATCCAAAAAGGTGTCCACATCTTGAAAATGTATGTCTTTATGAAATACTTCAAAACTATGGATATAGAAACAATGTGACAGAAAATGTTGATGAAGGTAAATTTGCAGTAGTTGGTTGTGATGGTTGTTTGGTACGACATAGCAAAGGCAGTCTAATTAATCATCGAAAACTGAGTTGCCAGACTGCTGAAAAAAGAGAGTATTTCAATTTGGCACTTCTACAGCTCTTTAAGCCTTGGCGTTCTGAATCAGAATTACTAGGAGAGTTTGACAGCTATGAAGACTCTTTCAATGCTGCAAAGGATAGCATTGAGTGTTAAATATTTCCTAACTATTTGAAAATGGTACATGATGAAATTGAAAAAGAAGAAACAATTGCTGCTGCGATAACTCAGGAGAGTTCACAATGCAGCCAAAGTTCAGGTCTTCTAAGTCAAGATCCTCTTGGACAGCCAATAATTGAAAATGAAGCTGCTGTTGCAATGAATGAAGTAGAAACTAAAATGCAACTAGCAAGACGGGGAACTATTGATTTGGAAGAGTTAGTTGCACAACTAAATGGCAAGTAAAAGAAATATAAATGGAGGTGAAAGACAAAGTTGAGCATGGATTCCTCCATGACAAGGAAGAGTGTGTATGCACTTCATTTAAGCCTATACTGTTGTGTCTCAGCAGTCAAGCTGGCTCTGGTAAAAGCATTTTAATTCAAGTTCTCACTGCTTTCCTACAGAGTGTAATTTGTCATATGTAGTAACAACACCCACTGGATTAGCTGCTCATAATATCAAAGGAATTACTTTACATCAACTTTTGATGCTGCCTGTGGAGCATGAAAACAAAGTAAAATATCAAGAGTTATCCGTTGAAGCTTGCCATGAAGTCTCGAGAATGCTATAAAAGTTAAAGCTTTAAATCATCGATGAGGTGAGCATGGTCTCAAACTTGATGCTTGCCTTTGTACATTTAACAATGCAACAGTTTCTAAAAACAGACTATGAATCCTATTTGGAGGAAAACACTTGATTGTTTTTGGAGATCTACTGCAACTTACAGCTGTCAAAGGACAGCCTGTGTTCAAAACACTGCTCCACGATGATACTCGGAATTCTTTGGAAAGCATTGGAAATGTCAATATTTGGTTAAACTTCCAATATAAAAAATTTGTTAGGAATATGCGGCAAGCATTTGATGTTGAATACAGGAATATTTGGAAGGATATGAGAGTAGGTGTTCTTTCTAAAGAGGGAAAGTGTCTGCTAGAAAGTCATGTTAAAAAAGTATTTCCAACGAACAGGACAGCAGTAGAGATAATGTTCACTTTCATTCAAGAAGTAAAACCAATTGTGTGCCTAATGCCTACACTAGCGGAGTGTGCCTCTTTCAAAAGAGAATTGCTGCAATTGAAGAATGAAGACGTTTTGGAACTGATGGCCATAGACAAAATGGAATACCAGGTTGTCACAGTATTCCTAAATGAAAGAATGCAAACAAAATTGGATTCATTGAAAAAATCTGTTTAAAAACTGCAAGATTGGAGAAATGTTTAAGTGTTTGCAAGAACTGTAGAGTAATTTTGCATCACAATTTAAATGTTGAGGAAGGATTAGTTATTGATGCTATAGGTAAAATTATTGATTTCACTAGCTTTCCGAACAGGAGTAAGATAGAGTACCTCGCAATTAAATGTGATCAGATTGATAGTGTAAAGCAGATTGGAAGGTCCATTGTACACTTCGTGCGTGTGAAAGACTTGTATGTGTGACGGAAATAGTTTCCAGTTTCTCTGGCATATGCTGTAAGTACTGGAAAATGTGGGGCTAACTGACACCCCACTCCGGACGCACAGCGTTATGATGCATAAAAAATGCCAAAAAGTTGATCAAGTTCAGAATGTTTATTTAATTTCACCAATCCATATATTACGTTGTTCAAAGTTTGTTCAGTCGCATGTCGGACATACTATGTTCACTTTAAAATCCTTAATGCTGTAGATGTGCCATTACGTGCCTCTTTCTATAGCATGGAACGCTACATAGAATGCTCCTTAATTCAATCGATTGCGTTACCCAATGCATTTCGTGCCTTTCCTGGCACTTCGTCAGGGGTTATTCTACAAATTTAAAACATAACTATTAGATGACTGACTTGTGTTTATCAAATTTCCCAACCAATACACACCATATCAGATAAAACATGCTCGAGTTCACCCCGTCATCAACATTTTTGCCCGCAGAATTCATGTTGATAATTTCACCTGTTAAATGCCCCATTCTTTCTATAACCCTCGATAATCCCAAACTCTTTTTGACCTGTCTCTCTCGCCAAAATCACCTTATCCATCCCTCGTGAATCTCACTTCAAAATGGATTAAACAAGCCCATACCTCGAGTGTTCTGATGACTGCCTCCGTTTATTTTCGAACCAGTTCTGAATACCACAGTCCCTCCTCCTATTATCGACACATGTGTCTTGTTCCCGCCTATGCAAATCTTTCCTGTTCACACCCCCTATCTAGTCAAACTACTAGGCCCATAATGCACAATTGCTGTTGTTAAAAAATAAGGAATATAATGTGATATCTTGCTTTTTCACATCTGTACGATTTCTTTGCTAATATGATTTATACTTTCCTTATTTGTGTGAATTAGCTACCTGTACATACTCAATCTATTATAGTGTATCTTCGATCATGGACGGAATAAAGGCACCCCGTATTTAACACAATGTCATGGACATTTCAACAGAAAATTCCCCGCCTTCCCACAACTGTCGTTGTCAATGTTGATTACGCTAAACATCAAATCATCCTCAGGTAAATTATGTTCAATGCAAAAAGATAAACATCTCGTATCTCAAATATAACCATGAAATCAGCCAAAATTCATCCATTGTTAGCTCTAAAAAAAAGTAGTCCGTTCTGATCATTTCAAGGAGGATGTAAAAATAGTCCATCATGCGACAAATTCCTTTTGTAGTTTCTAATGTAGGTTACTGCTTCTTAATCCGTGGGTGCAACTCGTCGGGTGGACAGAAAAAAGGATAAATCACAAGAAAACGGTTGACAGAGTGCACACCTAATTCTACCATGTTTCATCGGTTCATGTTGTACTCAGTTTAGCGTGCAAGCCCGGTGGTCGTGTTCTGTCCAACCACGTAAATTCTGACGACACTAGAAAATGTGGGGCTAACTGACACCCCACTCCGGACGCACAGCGTTATGATGCATTAAAAATGCCAAAAAGTTGATCAAGTTCAGAATGTTTATTTAATTTCACCAATCCATATATTACGTTATTCAAAGTTTGTTCAGTTGCATGTCGGACATACTATGTTCACTTTAAAATCCTTAATGCTGTAGATGTGCCATTACGTGCCTCTTTCTATAGCATGGAACGCTACATAGAATGCTCCTTAATTCAATCGATTCCGTTACCCAATGCATTTCGTGCCTTTCCTGGCACTTCGTCAGGGGTTATTCTACAAATTTAAAACATAACTATTAGATGACTGACTTGTGTTTATCAAATTTCACAACCAATACACACCATATCAGATAAAACATGCTCGAGTTCACCCCGTCATCAACATTTTTGCCCGCAGAATTCATGTTGATAATTTCACCTGTTAAATGCCCCATTCTTTCTATAACCCTCGATAATCCCAAACTCTTTTTGACCTGTCTCTCTCGCCAAAATCACCTTATCCATCCCTCGTGAATCTCCCTTCAAAATGGATTAAACAAGCCCATACCTCGAGTGTTCTGATGACTGCCTCCGTTTATTTTCGAACCAGTTCTGAATACCACAGTCCCTCCTCCTATTATCGACACCTGTGTCTTGTTCCCGCCTATGCAAATCCTTCCTGTTCACACCCCCTATTTAGTCAAACTACTAGGCCCATAATGCACAATTGCTGTTGTTAAAAAATAAGGAATATAATGTGATATCTTGCTTTTTCACATCTATACGATTTCTTTGCTAATATGATTTATACTTTCCTTATTTGTGTGAATTAGCTACCTGTATATATTCAATCTATTATAGTGTATCTTCGATCATGGACAGAATAAAGGCACCCCGTATTTAACACAATGTCATGGACATTTCAACAGAAAATTCCCCGCCCTCCCACAACTGTCGTTGTCAATGTTGATTACGCTAAGCATCAAATCATCCTCAGGTAAATTATGTTCAATGCAAAAAGATAAACATCTCGTATCTCAGATATAACCATGAAATCAGCCAAAATTCATCCATTGTTAGCTCTAAAAAAAGTAGTCCGTTCTGATCATTTCAAGGAGGATGTAAAAATAGTCCATCATGCGACAAATTCCTTTTGTAGTTTCTAATGTAGGTTACTGCTTCTTAATCCGTGGGTGCAACTCGTCGGGTGGACAGAAAAAGGATAAATCACAAGAAAACGGTTGACAGAGTGCACACCTAATTCTACCATGTTTCATCGGTTCATGCTGTACTCAGTTTAGCTGCAAGCCGGTGGTCGTGGTCTGTCCAACCACGTAAATTCTGATGACACTGGAAAATGTGGGGCTAACTGACACCTCACTCCGGACGCACAGCGTTATGATGCATTAAAAATGCCAAAAGTTGATCAAGTTCAGAATGTTTATTTAATTTCACCAATCCATATATTACGTTGTTCAAAGCTTTGTTCAGTTGCATGTCGGACATACTATGTTCACTTTAAAATCCTTAATGCTGTAGATGTGCCATTACGTGCCTCTTTCTATAGCATGGAACGCTACATAGAATGCTCCTTAATTCAATCGATTCCGTTACTCAATGCATTTCGTGCCTTTCCTGGCACTTCGTCAGGGGTTATTCTACAAATTTAAAACATAACTATTAGATGACTGACTTGTGTTTATCAAATTTCACAACCAATACACACCATATCAGATAAAACATGCTCGAAGTTCACCCCGTCATCAACATTTTTGCCGCAGAATTCATGTTGATAATTTCACCTGTTAAATGCCCCATTCTTTCTATAACCCTCGATAATCCCAAACTCTTTTGACCTGACTCTCTCGCCAAAATCACCTTATCCATCCCTCGTGAATCTCCTTCAAAATGGATTAAACAAGCCCATACCTCGAGTGTTCTGATGACTGCCTCCGTTTATTCGACCAGCCCTGAATACCATAGTCCCTCCTCCTATTATCGACACCTGTAGTCTTGTTCCGCTTATGCAAATCCTTCCTGTTCACACCCTATTTAGTCAAACTACTAGGCCCATAATGCACAATTGCTGCTGTTAGAAAATAAGGAATATAATGTGATATCTTGCTTTCACATCTATACGATTTCTTTGCTAATATGATTTATACTTTCCTTATTTGTGTGAATTAGCTACCTGTACATATTCAATCTATTATAGTGTATCTTCGATCATGGACAGAATAAAGGCACCCCGTATTTAACACAATGTCATGGACATTTCAACAGAAATTCCCGCCCTCCCACAACTGTACGTTGTCAATGTTGATTACGCTAAGCATCAAATCATCCTCAGGTAAATTATGTTCAATGCAAAGATAAACATCTCGTATCTCAGATATAACCATGAAATCAGCCAGAATTCATCCATTGTTAGCTCTAAAAAAGTAGTCCGCTCTGATCATTTCAAGGAGGATGTAAAAATAGTCCATCATGCGACAAATTCCTTTTGTAGTTTCTAATGTAGGTTACTGCTTCTAATCCGTGAGTAACTCGCCAAGTGGACAGAAAAAGGATAAATCACAAGAAAACGGTTGACAGAGTGCACACCTAATTCTACCATATTCATCGGTTCATGTTGTACTCAGTTTAGCGTGCAAGCCGTGGTCGTGGTCTGTCCAACCACGTAAATTCTGACGACACTGGAAAATGTGGGCTAACTGACACCCCACTCCGGACGCACACCGCTATGATGCATAAAATGCCAAAAGTTGATCAAGTTCAGAATGTTTATTTAATTTCACCAATCCATATATTACGTAGTTCAAAGTTTGTTCAGTCGCATGTCGGACATACTATGTTCACTTTAAAATCCTTAATGCTGTAGATGTGCCATTACGTGCCTCTTTCTATAGCATGGAACGCTACATAGAATGCTCCTTAATTCAATCGATTGCGCTATCCAACGCATTTCGTGCCTTTCCTAGCACTTCGTCAGGGGTTATTCTACAAATTTAAAACATAACTATTAGATGACTGACTTGTGTTTATCAAATTTCCCAACCAATACACACCATATCAGATAAACATGCTCGAGTTCACTCCGTCATCAACATTTTTGCTCGCAGAATTCATGTTAATAATTTCACCTGTTAAATGCCCCATTCTTTCTATAACCCTCGATAATCCCAAACTCTTTTGACCTGTCTCTCTCGCCAAAATCACCTTATCCATCCTTCGTGAATCTCCCTTCAAAATGGATTAAACAAGCCCATACATCGAGTGTTCTGATGACTGCCTCCGTTTATTTTCGAACCAGTTCTGAATACCACAGTCCTCCTCCTATTATCGACACCTGTAGTCTTGTTCCCGCCTATGCAAATCCTTCCTGTTCACACCCCTATCTAGTCAAACTACTAGGCTCATAATGCACAATTGCTGTTGTTAAAAATAAGGAATATAATGTGATATCTTGCTTTTCACATCTATACGATTTCTTTGCTAATATGATTTATACTTTCCTTATTTGTGTGAATTAGCTACCTGTACATATTCAATCTATTATAGTGTATCTTCGATCATGGACGGAATAAAGGCACCCGTATTTAACACAATGTCATGGACATTTCAACAGAAAATTTCACCCTCCCACAACTGTCGTTGTCAATGTTGATTACGCTAAGCATCAAATCATCCTCAGGTAAATTATGTCCAATGCAAAAATATAAACATCTCGTATCTCAAATATAACCATGAAATCAGCCAAAATTCATCCATTGTTAGCTCTAACTAGCTACATCCTCCTTGAAATGATCAGAACGGACTACTTTTTTTTAGAGCTAACAATGGATGAATTTTGGCTGATTTCATGGTTATATTTGAGATACGAGATGTTTATCTTTTTGCATTGAACATAATTTACCTGAGGATGATTTGATGCTTAGCGTAATCAATATTGACAACGACAGTTGTGGGAGGGCGGGGAATTTTCTGTTGAAATGTCCATGACATTGTGTTAAATACGGGGTGCCTTTATTCCGTCCATGATCGAAGATACACTATAATAGATTGAATATGTACAGGTAGCTAATTCACACAAATAAGTAAAGTATAAATCATATTAGCAAAGAAATCGTATAGATGTGAAAAAGCAAGATATCACATTATATTCCTTATTTTTTAACAACAGCAATTGTGCATTATGGGCCTAGTAGTTTGACTAGATAGGGGGTGTGAACAGGAAGCATTTGCATAGGCGGGAACAAGACACAGGTGTCGATAATAGGAGGAGGGACTGTGGTATTCAGAACTTGTTCGAAAATAAACGGAGGCAGTCATCAGAACACTCGAGGTATGGGCTTGTTTAATCCATTTTGAAGGGAGATTCACGAGGGATGGATAAGGTGATTTTGGCGAGAGAGACAGGTCAAAAAGAGTTTGGGATTATCGAGGGTTATAGAGAGAATGGGGCATTTAACAGGTGAAATTATCAACATGAATTCTGCGGGCAAAAATGTTGATGACGGGGTGAACTCGAGCATGTTTTATCTGATATGGTGTGTATTGGTTGTGAAATTTGATAAACACAAGTCAGTCATCTAATAGTTATGTTTTAAATTAGTAGAATAACCCCTGACGAAGTGCCAGGAAAGGCACGAAATGCATTGGGTAACGGAATCGATTGAATTAAGGAGCATTCTATGTAGCTGCTCCATGCTATAGAAAGAGGCACGTAATGGCACATCTACAGCATTAAGGATTTTAAAGTGAACATAGTATGTCCGACATGCGACTGAACAAACTTTGAACAACGTAATATATGGATTAGTGAAATTAAATAAACATTCTGAACTTGATCAACTTTTTGGCATTTTTTATGCATCATAACGCTGTGCGTCCGGAGTGGGGTGTCAGTTAGCCCCACATTTTCCAGTGTCGTCAGAATTTACGTGGTTGGACAGACCACGACCACCGGGCTTGCACGCTAAACTGAGTACAACATGAACCGATGAAACATGGTAGAATTAGGTGTGCACTCTGTCAACCGTTTTCTTGTGATTTATCCTTTTTTCTGTCCACCTGACGAGTTGCACCCACGGATTAAGAAGCAGTAACCTACATTAGAAACTACAAAAGGATGTAGTCGCATGATGGACTATTTTTACATCCTCCTTGAAATGATCAGAACGGACTACTTTTTTTTAGAGCTAACAATGGATGAATTTTGGCTGATTTCATGGTTATATCTGAGATACGAGATGTTTATCTTTTTGCATTGAACATAATTTACCTGAGGATGATTTGATGCTTAGCGTAATCAACATTGACAACGACAGTTGTGGCAGGGCGGGGAGTTTTCTGTTGAAATGTCCATGACATTGTGTTAAATACGGGGTGCCTTTATTCCGTCCATGATCAAAGATACACTATAATAGATTGAATATGTACAGGTAGCTAATTCACACAAATAAGGAAAGTATAAATCATATTAGCAAAGAAATCGTATAGATGTGAAAAAGCAAGATATCACATTATATTCCTTATTTTTTAACAACAGCAATTGTGCATTATGGGCCTAGTAGTTTGACTAGATAGGGGGTGTGAACAGGAAGGATTTGCATAGGCGGGAACAAGATACAGGTGTCGATAATAGGAGGAGGGACTGTGGTATTCAGAACTGGTTCGAAAATAAACGGAGGCAGTCATCAGAACACTCAAGGTATGGGCTTGTTTAATCCATTTTGAAGGGAGATTCACAAGGGATGGATAAGGTGATTTTGGCGAGAGAGACAGGTCAAAAAGAGTTTGGGATTATCGAGGGTTATAGAAAGAATGGGGCATTTAACAGGTGAAATTATCAACATGAATTCTGCGTGGCAAAAATGTTGATGACGGGGTGAACTCGAGCATGTTTTATCTGATATGGTGTGTATTGGTTGTGAAATTTGATAAACACAAGTCAGTCATCTAATAGTTATGTTTTAAATTTGTAGAATAACCCCTGATGAAGTACCAGGAAAGGCACGAAATGCATTGGGTAACGGAATCGATTGAATTAAGGAGCATTCTATGTAGCGTTCCATGCTATAGAAAGAGGCACGTAATGGCACATCTACAGCATTAAGGATTTTAAAGTGAACATAGTATGTCCGATGCGACTGAACAAACTTTGAACAACGTAATATATGGATTGGTGAAATTAAATAAACATTCTGAACTTGATCAACTTTTTGGCATTTTTTATGCATCATAACGCTGTGCGTCCGGAGTGGGGTGTCAGTTAGCCCCACATTTTCCAGTGTCGTCAGAATTTACGTGGTTGGACAGACCACGACCACCGGGCTAGCACGCTAAACTGAGTACAACATGAACCGATGAAACATGGTAGAATTAGGTGTGCACTCTGTCAACCGTTTTCTTGTGATATGCTGTAAGTATTCATAAATCTCAAGGTTTAAATGTAGATTCACCATTGGTTAATATTGGGAGTACAATGTTTAAGGAAGGAATGTCGGATGTAGTCTTATCTCGAGTCAGAAAATTGTCCGGTTTGTATTTGGTTGCATTTGATGACAGCAAAGTAAGTGCTTATACAAGTTGTGTTAAAGAGTACAATTGATTAAGAAGTGTTTATGCTCCTCATTTAGGACAGTATCCCATTTATGAAAAACGCATCATCTGTTCAAAGCGAAAGCTTCCAAAGGAGTGTAGTGATGCCGTTGGAAAGAAAGAAATGATAGAGAAAAAGAAGTTGTTAAGAAAACAAATTGACAATGAGGGAGATATTCTCGGTTACCAGTTGTCAAACCTCTCTGGTGTCAACTGCTATGCAAATGTTGTTTTAAACATACTCTTTCAATTACCTCATCTTGTACGTGCAATTGAACAGAAACCACAGAAGAGATTGTGTTCTGCACTTTGTGCTTTGTTGCAACGTTTACGTACTGATAAGACTATAACGCATTGTGCTTCACATATTCGAGACCTTGTAGATATATGTAGTGGAGCTGTACAGTTTACTCCAAACACTCAACAGGATGCACAGGAGTTTATGATGGTGATCTTTGGAGTATTAGTAGAAGAAGAAATATGCATTGATGAGTTATTTGGACTTATTTACTCATGGAACAAAGAGTGTGAAGATTGCTCATTCACAACAAGTACAGAAATAGATTAAGAGCGATTTCTTTATTTAACACTGCCAGATAGTAAGGCTATGTCTTTTGACCGATTGTTCAAACAAGCTACACAAAGTAATACCAGCCAAAATTGTCGATCAGATCTTATGTCAACATTATCTGTACGAAGAAGTGTGAAGTATCTTATTTTAATGCTACAACGATGCAGAGCAGATGGAAGTAAATTGGAAACAGAGATTACAAACTTCAAATCAGGACAAATATCTATTTCTGGAAGAACATATACTACCATGGCTATGATATTTCATGAAGGTGCTACTATTACATCTGGTCACTACACTGTCTATGTAAAAAGTAAAAGTGGATGGACAAAATGTAATGATGGCGACCTCAAATTCAAGCAAACACTGACTTTAAACTACTAAATTCTTCTCTCTTGATGTTGGAACCGAAGTTCTAAGGAGGATTACAGTTGTGAAAGTGGTATATTGTATTTGTTCTAGATCTATTATCAGTATTTATGACATAATTAGGCCTACCAGGGGTGATGTCTTTATAAGGCTTACCATATACTGTGTGCCTTCTATATCTATTAGCAGTTCTGATTATGAGGGTCTCATTTTCAGCATAAGATTTCTCAAAATAGTAGTGCAAGTATAGGTAAAACAATTGTTTAAAAAAATTATAGTGAATGCAATGCACACTGTTGCTTAGTTGCAGTGACATAGTGTGCAGTTTTGGGGTTGTTTTCTACAATCTTTACTATTGTTTTTTCTCCACTGTTCAATGATGATTCAATAGTACATCATCATTTATGGTGTACGGGTATAGAAACTGAGAACAGTAAAAAGGGGAAATGCTTATTTGTATTATCAAATACCTTTACAGCATGACAAATGTCTGATGATTTCTTTGAATTATGATGTTATGCATTAATGAAATCGTAAGCTTATTTTCTAATTTTAAAAAATTGTAATACTAATTCATATTTCACTTCTTTTTCTTTTTATACAGATCAAAGGCACCATGTATTGAAGAAATTTACTTTACAAATTAGTTCTTTCATGCTTGTTCCATAACATTACATTGCCATGGTGTTTCAAACTACATTTAAAAAAAGACACCTGCTTAAAAATTCACACACTCACTTATACTCATACAGCCACTCATAGACCCACTCACTCACCCATTTGGTCATTCACACACCCAATCACCGACCTATATAGCTACTCACATACCCACTCACACATCCATACATTCACTCACACACCCACTCACACACACACACATACAACCACTCACACACCCATAGAACCACTAACACACACATTTACAGACCCATATAACTACTCACAAACTCTCACCCACCCACACAACCACTCAAACACCCACTCTCACACCCATACAGGCAGTCACACAAGTAGTCACACACCAACAAAACCACTCACACAACGCTCACAGACCCATACAGCCACTCACATATCAATATAGTCACTCAGACATTCAGCCAAACACTGATACAGCCTCTCAAACACCCATACACAAGCTGATACAGCCACTGACATACCCAGTCCCAGCCACACACTAATGTATTTCATTTATAAAGATTTATAAAGCGGACAGCTACCCAACAGGGTTTCCCGGCACGGAGCAGGACAATGCGCAAGCAAAACCTGTCTTTTGATCCTTCTGGATCTCTCCGCTGCATTCGACACGGTCAACCACGAGAAACTTCTTGAACGCCTCGAACACAGGATGGGTCTAGGAGGTACCGTCATCAAATGGTTTGGTTCCTTCCTCCAGAACCGCACCTAGAGATTCCTTGTCAACAACAACCTATCTGCTCCCTCCCTGATCTCCATCGGTGTCCCGTAATGCTCCACTCTGTCCCCTACCCTCTTTAATCTCTACCTCGAACCCTTATCTGAAATTCTCCACTCGGCCAACATCTCCATCCACATGTATGCCGATGATACTCAGATCTGCATTAAAATCTCCTCTCTTGAGGAGATCACCTATCTAAATGATGCCCTGAAACTGACTGTCCATTGGCTCGCCAACAACCAGCTCAAACTGAATGCCCAACAAACGGAGTTTCTTCTCATCTCCCCCCAAAAAAATCTAATGACATCCTGGAATGGACTAACTCCATCACAGCACTCAACTGCACCCCTACCATAGTGGATTCTGCCAAATCTCTCGGGATTACTTTGGACCGCAACCTGAATATGACTGAACATATCAACGCAATGGCCAAAACTGCCAGATTCCATCTGAGCTACTTGAGAAAACTAAAACCCTTCCTTGGAACTGCCGACCTACACACCGCTGTGCAGGCGTTAGTTATCGCCAGAATTGAAAATGGCTGCTCCACACTATCTGGCCTACCTAAGACTTCGACGGCCCCCCTAAAAGCTTGCCTCAACGCAGCAGCTAGACTCGTATCTGGCTCAAAAAAATTGGACCATATCTCACCACACCAGAAGGCCTTGAACTGGCTTCCCCTTAAAGGCTGAATTCAACTCAAGCTGGCGTGCATCACTCACAAAGCCTTGTACACGAACTCCCTGGCATATCTCTCCCAGAAAATTGTGTTATCTGGGAGATCCAGAAACTCACGATCCTCCAGAGACCGTGTGCTCCAGCCACCCCGCTTCCGCAAGGTAAAAACATACAATCGAGCATTCTCCGGGGCTGCACCAAGAATCTGGAACTCGCTTCCTTCCTCCATCAGAAGATTACCTTCTCTGGCACTCTTCAAAAAAGAAGCTAAAACATTCTTAATGAGCAAATTCCTCCAATAACGCTCCCTTGGTGCACATACCGCCTTTTCTTGATTTATTTCTGCGCTTAATCCCCTTTTTTGATTGACCATCTACATGTTACAACCCTCACTCCTTCTATTGCTCCCTGCACCATTTATTGTACATATCTCTTCTTTGTCCTATCGTAATCAAGTCGCTCGCTGATTTTGGAACTGTATTGACTCGTGTATATATCCATGGCTTTGTCCCACTATTGTCATTTCCCTAAACCCCTTCCTTGTATTTTGCCTAGGCCACCCTGTACTTGAAACTGTACCATTTATTGTATATATCTCTTTCTTGTGTCCTATTGTATTCAAGCCGCTCACTGATTTTGGAACTGTATTGACTCTTGTATATATCCATGGCTTTGTCCCACTATTGACATTTCCCTAACCCCATCTCTGTATTTTACCTGTGCCATCCTGTACGTAACGTATCTTTCCTTGTAAAGTGCTCTGATACCCTAACGGGTCATGTTCGCGCTATATAAAACTTCAAATAAAATAAAATAAAAATAAAATAAGGTTGCAGATAATAGTTCAGAGAGGATTATACTTGGTTGTACAGGAAGGTCTTTAGTTTCTTACGAAAAGCTAAAAGTGACTGACACATCATAAGTTCCAGAGGGAGAGACTTCCACAGTTTGGGGCCAAGGTAGGAGAACGAACGGCCTCCCATATGAGTAAGCCAGGCTCTGGGAACAGAAAATGGAGAAAGGCTGGCTGATCTCAGCTGTCGAGTGGGTACGTAGGGTTTGACCAGGCTTTGTATGTAGGGGGGCGCCAAACCGTGTTTAGCTCGAAACATGTAGCATAAAGCCTTGAACTCAACGCGTTTGTTCACCTTGAGCCAGTGGAGTTGATGGAGCAAAAGTGAGACTGAGGCGTGTTGAGGCAGCCAAAAAAGAAGACGGGCAGCAGCATTTTGTATGAGCTGTAAACGGTGGACGGAGACTTTGTCAGCGCCCAGGAGTAATACATTGCCGTAGTCAAGTCTGGAAATCAACAATGCCTGTATTACGGTTCTCTGGGCAGCAGGTGGAATTAACCAGAGGACTTTTTTTAGCCACTTGAGAATCGCAAAGCAGGTTGCGGTGACTCCAGACACTTGGGCTCTGAGGGAGAGGTTGTTGTCAATGGTGAAACCCAGGTTCTGAACCTTAGGGACCGGAGCAGGTAATTGGTAATTCCCAGTGGGTAATTCCCCAGAGTTCAGGATTGTTTCCCAGAATAAGGACCTCTGTGTTAGAACCGTTCAGCTTTAAGGCGTTTCTGGACATCCACAAGGAGATGTTACGCAGTCCGAGCTGAAGCAGGGAAGGATCCTGATGCTGAGCAGCTGAAAGAGAGAAGATGATCTGGGTATCATCTGAGTAGGAAAAAATGGTCAGTCCCGACTTTTCCGCAATGTCTACCAGGGGGCGAACATAAAGATTAAAAAGCAGAGGGCTTAAAATCGAGCCCTGCGGTACTCCTGACGTTGAAGCTACTGGATCAGATTTAGTGGTATGAGAGAAGACTTGGAACGAGCGCTCTTTTAGAAAAGAGATCAGCCACCTCAAGGCCACGCCTACAAGGCCTGAGGCTTCAAGATGGTCAGCCAAGATGGAATGTGAGACCGTGTCAAAAGCCTCACTCGGGTTCAGTAAAATGAGAGCTGCCGTACCACCGCAATCAGTGCTGCCTAAGATATTCAGTGACACCAAGCAGAGCCAATTCGGTACTGTACCCAGAACGAAAGCCCGACTGTGACGGATTAAATAAATTGTAAGACGCCACATGAGAGGAGAGTTGGGAGTTGATATGTCTTTCCAAGATCTTAGAAAAGGCAGAGAGAAGAGATATAGGGCGGTAATTTGACCAGCAGAGAGGATCGAGACCGATCATTTTCAATAGAGGGGGCACAAGAGCGTGTTTCCAATTCAAAGGCATTTGACCTGAGCTTAAAGAGGTATTAAGCAGAGTAAGAATCACGCTAAGGGTCGACTTGTCCAAAAGTCTGAGCTTGGATGGGGGAGAGGATCAAGTGGGGAGCCAGACTTGATAGTTCCCAACAAAGATTGAAGAGTGACCAAGTCCAGGGGGAGCCAGGCCCTGATTTGATGAGACTCGTCAGATGAGGGGGCCTGGGAAATAATATAGCACTTTACTACGCGATGTATTACATCGCGTGCTATTACAATGCTGTCATTACAACGACCGCGTTGTTAGTACGTGATCCATTTACATCGCAAGTCTTTACAACGACTTCCACTAGGGGGTGCGCTGGACTTAGGAATAGTATTATTTACTATTCCTACTCCAGTTTGCGCAACAGTAGGGAAGGTGTTGGAATTCATTTCCAATACCTCAGCGCCCCCTAGTGGAATTCGTTGTAAAGACTTGCGATGTAAATGCATCGCATACTAACAACGCGGTCGTTGTAACAACCGCATTGTAAAAGTATTGCGGTGTAGTGACCGCGTTGTAAAGGTTGTTTCCCCCTGGGAAAGTGTGTCACCCTGATCAAAAGAATGGTAGCAGGGGAGATAAAGCTGTCTTGATGGGAAGGGTCAGAATCAAGCTGACGGTGAAAAGACTCTACTTTAGAGAGGAAAAACGATGCAAGTTTGTTGCACTGATGGATCAAGAGTGAAGGAGAGGGAAGGAAGGTAGTAGCTGCAGAAAGTTCTTTCACAACTTTGAACAGAGTTTTCTGGCAATGTTGGGCATTCGTAATCCTGTCCGTATAAAAAGAGCCACAAGCAGATCTACACAGAGCAAGGTATTTTTTCAGTGCAGTATGGTAAACTAACTTAGCCTCTGGGGCGTAGCGCTTCCTCCATTGTCTCTCTAAGTCTTTGCAAAAATTGTTATCGATTTTGAGGGAGTCGGTAAACCACGGGGCAGGAGGATGCACTCTGAGTTGAGGTTTGGCTAACAGAGGAAGGATAGAGTCAATGGCCTCCGAAAGCCAGGCATATCAAGTTTAGACCCGTTCCTAGATTTTGGCGTTAAAGTTGGTTAAGAAGGAGGGGACAGGGAAGAGTTGATAATGAAAGGAACGGCAAAGCGGTCAGACCAGCCGAGTTGAATAGGAGGTGCACCAGACAAGGTTAATAGATTGGTAAAGATGGGGTCCAAGAGATGCCCCACTGAATGAGTAGGTAACGAGGTTAAGAGTTTTCTGGTGATCAATGAGAGCTAATGCTGATTTGTTATTGGAGTCCTCAAGATGAAAGTTGAGGTCACCAAACACTGAAAAATTTGTCACCCGGAGAATATGGGGGACCAGTGACCCGGCAAGGGCTAAGCCCCAATTGTTAGAAGGCCCAGGAGGGTGATAGATAAGAGCGCCCGAAAAAGTCAATTGAGAAGAGAAAGGAATAGAGAAAAGCAAGGCTTCGCAGTTAGGAATCTGGAGTTCCTCAATTTTACAGTTATAAGGTTTCTTAAAAACAATGGCGATACCGCCGCCTATTTTATGAGGTCTATTAATACCTAACAGCGCAAAGTTGTCAGGGAGTGCAGCAATCACATCAGGCAAGGACCCATAATGAAGCCAGGTTTCGGTTAAGAAATCCACATCAGTATCAGCAAGAAAGTGAAATAGATGAAGCTGATGTTTAGGAAGGGAGCGGCAGTTAAGACTGAAGCAGCGAAATTTGTTAGGTATACAAGAAACAGTCTTGGCATGTACAGGGGGGCAAGGAGCCTCCACACCTGTCAGAAGGTGTGAGCCAGTCTGCTGCTTGAAGGTAGAAGTGCTATCAAACTGGCAGCTAGTGCAGTACATAGGGCAGATAGCAGGGTCGAAAACCTGGCTGCAAGCATTAGGTGTGGGTTTAAGCTTGAAAAGGGCCAGAGAGGAATAAGTTCTGGTGATTTGCTGGAAATGGGCAGGGGTTCTGGCCCCTGGATCCGGCCGGACGCGGACAGGCACAGACAGGCTTGCCTTTGGAGCGCCGGCAGTGCGCCTGCTACGTGCATCTGCTGCACGTCTGCATCGGCATGGGTTATGTAGTATGGTGATGGTAAGCACTAGAACGCACACCACAGGGAATCCCAAGAGCTAGGCCGGAAGTAGCCGGGAGTGGCCTGGCTGGTTTTGCAATGCCCTCCGCACAAACGGCACACTGCCGCGGCGGAACGGGGCGGGAACTAGGTCAGGCCGGGAGATGTTGCAGTGAAAGCGAGCAGAGCGCTCAAGTACAAGCAGGCAAAGCAGTAAGTGAGCACAGAATCACAGTAAAAACACACAATGTAGCCCAAAATCTAGCTGAGTAAAACAAATAGAATTAGCTCCAACTAAAAGGGTAAAGATTAAAAGTCAACAGGAGCAAATCAAGTAGCATTAAAATTGAACTGAGGAGTAGCAATTAAAATTAAGCAGAGATGGCAGCAACAGGCTTACTCATGTCCGCTGCACGTCCGTATCGGCTTGGGTTAAGTAGTGTGGTGACGTTAAGCACTAGACTGCGCACCGCAGGAAATGCCGAGAGCTAGGCTGGAAGTAGCCAGGAGTGGCCTGGCTGGTTTCGCAATGCCCTCTGCACAAACCGCACACAGCCATGACAGAATAGGGCGGGAACCAGGTCAGGCCGGGAGAAGTTGCCAGGAAAGCGAGCAGAGCGCTTGAGTACAAGCAGGAAAAACAGTAAGTGAGCACAGAATCACAGTAAAAACACACAATGTAGCACAAAATATAGCTGAGTAAAACAAATAGAATAAACTCCAACTAAAAGGGTAAAGATTAAAAGTCAACAGGAGCAAATCAAGTAGCATTAAAATTGAACTGAGGAGTAGCAATAAAAATTGAGCAGAGACGTCAGCAACAGGCTTACTCCACAGGCTTACTAACACAGACACTGACACACCCAGGCAAACACCAATATAGCCACTGACACACTCAGGCAAACACCGATATAGACACTGACACACCCAGCTACACACTAATACAGCTACTGACACACCCAGCCAAACACTGATACACTCACTTACACACCCAGCCAAACACCGATACAGCCTCTCAAACTCCCTCAAGCACACAGATACAGCCACTGACACATCCAGCCACACACTGATACAGAGCCTGACAATCCCAGACACACATTGTTAGACACTGACACACCCAGGCACACACTGATACAGCTAGCAACACACCCAGCCACACTCTGATACAGAGACTGACACATCCATGCACACACTAATACAGTCACTGACACACCCAGGTACTGACCGATACAGCCACTGACATACCCAGCCACACACTGATAAAGCCTCTCACACACCCATACACATACTGATACACAGTAGCGGCCCGTGGTGGGAATGCTGCCGGGCGGTGACCTGGGGCGGGGGAGGGGCAGGGTGGGGGTAGTAAACTACAGAATACGTCCGAATAGAGGTAAGTAGACATATGAATAAATAAAACGAATTTCGTTGCGCGCGCTGCATCGCCAAATGCCTATGTTCTCCCAGTCTTTATCTTCCAAAGGGATGCCCAGATCTATTGTCCAGTAATCCCTCAGTGCCTTTAAGGGTTGGAGGGAATCTTTACCAATCGCTCTGCAAAGGCAGATGACTGCCTTTCTAGTGCCTCCCGCCGTTCCTATATAACCACATGTGGCGTGGTGGTTGGGTTCCAGGTTGCCCACCCCCCAGTGCCTTTGCATATCTGCCGTGATCGCTCTGTAGAGCAAGAACTGGCCTTGGGGAATGTCCCAGTCTGCTCTAAATGTTTCGAACAGCAGCAGCTCCCCGTCTCTATATAGGTCTCCCAATCTGGTGGCCCCCGCCTGTATCCAGTCCTCCAGGCCCCTCCTTTGTCCCCCATGTGGCAGCGCCCGGATCACTATCATTGGGAGGTCCGGTGAATAGGGTCCTCGGGTCCGTGTCTTCTGGAGGCACCTACCCCAGCACCTCCGTATCACTTTGAATTAATTTGTGCACTCCTGTGGTGCTCCTCCAATCCTCAGGAGGGCACGTAAGAGCTCACCTCGCTCAGGGGTGAAAGGCCCTATTTCCCTTCCTTGCGTCAACCTCCCCGCTATCCATTGCTTGAACCTCTGCAGCTGACCCACCAGATAGTATGATTTGAAGTCTGGGACAGCTAACCCCACCTCTTCAGTCGGTCGTTTCAGTGTCGCCAGGGCCACCCTTCGTCGGCCAGTCCCCCATATAGAAGATGTCATGTCTGAGTCTAGTTCTGTGAACCGTGCTCTCAGTATCCATACCGGTAGTGTGGTGAAAAAGTACAGTAATCTCTGGAGAGCCACCATATTTAGTAGGGCGACCCTGCCAGCCACAGATATAGGGAGGCTCCCCCAGAAAGTCATGCTGTCCTTTAAGGATCTCATCATCCCTCCTATGTTCTTTCCTGAATGTCTGATTGGGAATGATAAAATTTGACTCCCAAGTATTTGAAGCAGCGAGGTTCCCACACCAGGTCCCCCTATCCATCCGGTAGGGCTCTGCCAGCGGGAAGAGGCAGGATTTCTGCCAGTTTACTCTGAGCCCAGATAGGGCCCCAAACTCCGCCATCATGTCCCTGGCCCCTCGCAGTTCCCCCCCAGATCATTCAGGAATAAGAGGAGATCATCGGCATACAGTGCAATGTGATGCGTATGTTCTCCCAGCTGCAAGCCTCTGTATCTTTGGGCTAAGCATGCCAAGGGTTCAATGGCTAAGGCGAATAGCCGGGGGGAGAGGGGCACCCCTGTCATGTTCCCCTCTCCACCCGATACTACCCTGAAATTGTGCACCCTAGCCAGAGGTTCCGCATACAGCAGCCGCACCCATCGTATAAAGCCATGCCCCACCCGCATCTGCTCCAGCATGGCATACAGAAACCACCATTCAAGGCTGTCAAAAGCCTTCTCTATGTCGATAGTGAAGACCGCTCCTTCCCCCCATCTCACTCACCCGCCTCTATTATAGATAACAGTCGTCTAATGTTAAGGGTCGTGTTTCTTCCTGGGATAAACCCTGCCCGATCTGGGTGGACAAGAGTAGTCATGAAGGGGAGGAGTCTCATCGCCAACAACGAACTCAATATTTTAAAGTCCAGATTGAGCATAGATAACGGCCTATAAGCCATACAGTCTAGGGGTGATTTGACAGGTTTAAGCAATGGGACTACTAGTGCCTCATGTGTGGTCTTAGGGAGGGCCCCCTCCTCTCTGGCGGCAGCGTACATCCTCGCCCATCTTGGGACTAGCTACTCTATGTATGTGGCATAGATCTCAGTGGGGAGTCTGTCCATTCCTGGAGTTTTGCCCCTGGCAAGCCCTTTAATGGCTGCTCTTATTTCATGCTCCGTGATATCTGCCCCCAGCCAGTCTGCATTCTCTTCAGTCAAGGTGGGGAGGGGGAGCGGGGCCAGGAAGCCCATCGTCTCTCCTACCTCATGGGTCCTCAAGCTTTTGAGCAAACTTCTATAAAATTCAAGAAACCTGCCATTTATCTCTGCCTGTTTATATAGGGGTGTCCCGTTTGGTCAGCTATTTCCACTATGGTGTTGCCTCTGCGGGTTGGGTTGGCCAGCCAGGCCAAGAGAAACCATAGAGTACTTGTAGTCCACTCTAGGTTTTTGGACCCACGGAGGTACCACGGTACCAAAAAATTATTTTAAAAAATAAAACTTGTTCAATCACATTTACAAAAATATTACAAAAAGTCTACAGTTCAAAACAAATTACTAAATTAAAAAGCAAAATGCATTTTAATATACTTAGTACTAAAAATAAACCCTAGAAATTAACTCAAAAACACTAAACATTACACAGACATAATACTTTGAAAAACCTTTGAAATTCACTGAAAAACCAAAGGTTACAGGGATGTTAAAGTAAGGAAATAGAATTTCAAAAACTTTCGAAATTGACTGGAAAAAACAAAGGTTACAAGGATGTTATATTTAGGCTCAAATTATACTCAAACAAAACCATTGAAATTCAGCAGTTATAGTTACATGAGCTAACTATAACTTACGCCCCGCAATGCACTGCATATGACCTTGTAAAGCGACTTGTAACCTTTGTTTTTTTCAGTGAATTTCTAAGGTTTTTTCAATTCTATTTCCTATAACATCCATGTAACCTATGTTTTTTTTAGTATATATATATATTTTTTTTTTGCTACGGTGCTTGTCAATCTCCCCGCTCTCAACACAGCGGGTGCCACAGCCGCGAGGATGAAACTCGCGTAGTTTCACAAAACACAGTTAAAAGATGCTGCGCACTCTGGCCGTAATTCAAGGTGATTTATTTAATGACTTTCAAGCAAACACGATCAACTGACATATGTATATATAACCTACTGGCGGTCGCTAGTATGTAGTTATAGTTAGGACCTTGTTTCTATTCAAAAAGCGTTTTTTTTTTTACCAATATCTTTGGCGCCGTTTGACAAATCTTCGCAAAATTTTCCAAACTAATGACCAGTTCAGGTCAGTTCCTGTCTTGAAAGTTTGGGAGTGATTCGTCAAGCGGGGGCCGAGAAAAAACGGAGGTCCCAAAACGCGTTTTCCCCATGTTAATTTCCATAGGAATTTTTAGACAAATCTACAGCCCGAACTGCTAAACGGAATTACACCAAATTTGGCAAAAAGGTAGGTCTTGGTCTAGAAAGCATGCTTTTTTTAAATAGTGTAAATCAGTTCAGTAGTTGCAGAGAAATTAAAAAAAATATCGATATCTGAGCATCGAGGAGGATTCGCGAATCCTCCCGAGCACGAGCTTCATTTTGATTGGCTGTCAACATTCCAAACCAGGAAGTGTTGGCAGACATCTTGTGACTCGGTAACCGAGTCACAAGAAAACAGTAGAAAAAAGGATTAAAAACAAGAAAAGGGGGCAGGGTAGAAACATCCTGACCCCCTAGGCCTGCTCAGGGGGTCCCACAGGACCCCAGGCCCAAAAAAAGCATTTTTTTTTAAATCAGCAGAATTCATGCTGGGTGCGCGAATCCTGCCACAATTTTTTTCAAAAGAACGAAGCGCGGTCTCCCTTGTTTCGTTTCCTTGAGCCCCTGGGTGGGACAGGTCCCTCAGCCCGGTGGACCGCCACCTGCCCGGGGCTTTCATTAATTATAGGCAGGGGGCCTCGCAGGCCCCCCAAGCCCCGGGGACCACCACCTCCCCGGGGCTTCCTTCATTAATGAGGGGGTCCTCGTGGGCCCCCCCAAGCCCCGGGGACCACCAATTCCCCGGGGCTTCCTTCATTAATGAGGGGGGTCCTCGTGGGCCCCCCCAAGCCCCGGGACCACCACCTCCCCGGGGCTTCCTTCATTAATGAGGGGGGTCCTCGTGGGCCCCCCCAAGCCTCAGGGACCACCACCTCCCTGGGACTATGCAAATGTAGGGAGGGGCCCCCCTCCTGGAGCCCTCGATGGCCCTGGGGACCGCCACCCCCCAGGGCTGGCTCCTGCAATGTCCCGGGGTGCCCACCCCTGGGACATTGCCATTTGCTATGGTAGGGCGGGAGCACAGCTCCCGCCCTGCCATAGCAAACACTGCTTTGCTTCTTGGAAGCGAGAGCAGGAAACCTACTCTCACTTCCAAGACGCAAAGCAGAATTGCTTTTGGGCAAGGGGAGCTGGATGTTAGCAGCTCCAGGAGGCCCATTTGCAGAGTGGTGTAAAAAGGGGGCGTGGCCTTGGACCACCTCTCAGCAATCCAGCTGTGTGGGGCTTACTAGAGATAACAGGAGGGCTAGTTGGCCCCCAGGGACCCTCAGGAGGCAAGGGGACTTCATCCCCCAACCAAGAGCATGCCAGGAGGCGCGTTTGTAGAGTGGTGGAGAAAGGGGGCATGGCCTGTGTCCACCTCTCAGCAATCCCACTGTGTGGGGCTTACTGGAGTTGGCCCCTAAGGACCCCCAGCAGCGAAGGGGACTTTAATCCTTATCTAAGAGCGTGCCAGGGAGCGCGTTTGCAGAGTGGTGGGCAAAGGGGGCATGGCCTGCTATGAGAACTTAGTAATCCTACTGTGTGGGACTTACTGGAGGTAATAGGAGGGGTAGTTGGCCCCCAAGGATGTCCTTGGGGGCCAACTACCCCTCTTGTTGCCTCCAGTAAGTCCCACACAGTGGGATTGCTAAGATGTCTTTGGAGGCCACGCCACCCTTTCTCCACCACTCTGCAAACACGCCTCCTGGCAGACTACAGGATGGGGGATGAAGTCCAATTTACTACTGAGGGACTTTGGGGGCCAAGAAGCCCTCCTGGTACCTCCTGTAAGTCCTACGCAGCGGACTTTCTGAGCGCTGGTCGGAGGCCCAGCACCCTTTCTCCACCACTCTGCAAACATGACTACTAGTTAAAGAAGCATTTGCAATGTAATAGGTTTCACATTTGCGAGAGTTGGAGCTATTGGCGTTGTAAATGTAAAAGTTTTTTACTCATGTTTTATGGAGTGGAGTGGATGTACGTTGTGTGTAGTGGAATTATGTGGTATGTTGTGCAGTGAAATTATGTGGATAGAAAATATGTGGTATTTAGTGTATAGGAATTATGTAGAGTGGGATTATGTGTTATGGAGAGTAGTTATGTGGTATGATAGTCTGTGTTGTGGAGTGGTAACCTCAGGTTTAGTCTTCCTCGTTTCCATAGAAGCTCAACTATGAACTCAGTGAGACAAAAAAAGAAGGAATCACTGAGGAGCACTTGTGGACCTAGTCAGAGGTATGAGCAGGGCCACTGGAATTATGCGACTGTTTGGCTGCACCGACTTTCGCACAATTATACATTTTCCGCATTAGCCACATAATCCATCATCTGCTCCCTAATCTGCAGATTTCAACAAAAAAAGCCTTGTTTCTGGCTCAAACGGCTCAAATGTTACCAAAAATGCAGTGACAAGTGTTACAGCACGGTGGAAGGCCCTTTGCAAACCTAGAATGGTCACCTGTTACTTATTGCTAAATGTGGGTGTTAAATTGGTACTAATGGTGTGCAAGCCACTCTTGCTTCTTTCTGCGCTTCTCTTGCCTCTTTCTGCATTTCTGTTGCTTCTTTCTGCACATTTCTTTCTTTTTCTGCACTTCTCTTGCCTCTTTCTGCACATCTCTTCCTCTTTCTGTACCGCTCTTGCCTCTTTCGGCACCCTTCTTCCCTCATTCTGCATCTCCCATGCCTCTTTCTGCACCCCTCTTACCTTTCTGCACCTCTTTTGCCTCTTTCTGCACCTCTGTTCCTTCTTTCTGCACCTCTCTTGCTTCTTTCTGCATCCCTCTTGCCTCTTTCTCCACCCCTCTTCCCCCTTTTTGCATGTCTGTTGCTTCTTTCTGCACTTCTCTTGCCTCTTTCTCTATCCCTCTTCCCTCTTTCTGCACTTCTGTTGCTTCTTTCTGCACTTATCTTGCTTCTTTCTGCACCTCACTTGCCTCTTTCTGTACCTCTCTTGCCTCTTTCTGCACCTCTCTTGCCTCCTTCTGCACCTCACTTGCCTCTTTCTACAACTCTCTTGCCTCTTTCTGCAGTTCTTTTGCCTCCTTCTGTACCTCTGTTGCCTCTTTCAACACTTCTCTTGCCTGTTTCTGTACCTCTCTTGCCTCTTTCTGCACCTTACTTGCTTCTTTCTGTACCCCTTTTGCCTGTTTCTACACCCCTCTTCCCTCTTTGTGCAACTCTCTTGCCTCTTTCTACACCTCTCTTCCCTCTTTCTGCAACACTCTTGCCTCTTTATGTACCTCTGTTGCTTCTTTCTGCACCTCTCTTGTCTCTTTCTGCACCCTTCGTGCCTCTTTCAGCACCTCTGTTGCTTCTTTCTGCAGTTCTCTTCCTTCTTTCTGCACCCCTCCTGCCTCTTTCTGTACCCCTCTTGCCTCTTTGTGCACCTCTCTTACCCCTTTCTGCACCCCTCTTGCCTCTTTTTGCACCTCTGTTGATTCTTTCTGCACCTCTTTTGCTTCGTTCTGCACTTCACTTGCCTCTTTCTGTACCCCTCTTGCCTCTTTCTGCACCTCTGTTGGTTCTTTCATTCCTTCTTTCTGCACCCCTCGTGCCTCTTTCTGCACCCTTCTTCCCTTTTCCTGCACATCTCTTGGTTCTTTCAGCACTGCGCTTGCCTCTTTCTGCACCCCTCTTGCCTCCTTCTGTATCTCTGTTGTTTCTTACTGCATTACTCTTGCTCCTTTCTGCACCTCTCTTGCAAATTTCGGCACCCCTCGTGCCTCTTTGTGCACCTCTCTTGCCTCTTTCTGCTCCTCTCTTGCCTCTTTCTGCACCCCTCTTGCCTCTTTCTGCACCTCTTTTGCTTTTTTCTGCACTTCTCTTGCCTCTTTATGCACCCATCTTGCCTCTTTCTGCACCTCTGTTGGTTCTTTCTGTACCTCTTGTGCCTCTGTGTGCACCCCTGTTCCCTCTTTGTGCACCTCTTTTGCCTGTCTCTGCAACTATCTTGCCTCTTTCTGCACTTTTCTTGCCTCTTTATGCACCTCTGTTGCTTCCTTCTGCACCCCTCTTGCCTCTTTCTGCACCCCTCTTGCCTCTTTCTGCACCTCTGTTGCTTCTTTATGCACTTCTCTTGCTTCTTTCTACACCTGTCTTGCTTCTTTCTGCACCCCTCGTGCCTCTTTCTGCACCCTTCTTCCCTTTTCCTGCACGTCGTTTGGTTCTTTCTGCACTGCTCTTGCCTCTTTCTGCACCTCTCTTGCCTCTTTCTGCACCTCATTTGCTTCTTTCTGCACTTCTCTTGCCTCTTTCTGCACCCCTCTTGCCTCTTTCTACACCTCTGTTGCTTCTTTCTGCACTTCTCTTGCTTCTTTCTACACCTCTCTTGCTTCTTTCTGCACCCCTCGTGCCTCTTCCTGCACCCTTCTTCCCTTTTCCTGCACGTCTCTTAGTTCTTTCTGCACTGCTCTTGCCTCTTTCTGCAACCCTCTTGCCTCTTTCTGCACCTCTTTTTCTTCTTTCTGCACTTCTCTTGCCTCTTTGTGCACCCATCTTGCCTCTTTCTGCACCTCTGTTGGTTCTTTCTGCACTGCTCTTGCTTCTTTCTGCACCTCTGTTGTTTCTTTCTGCACTTCTCTTGCTTCTTTCTACACCTCTCTTGCTTCTTTCTGCACCCCACTTGCCTCTTTCTGCACCCTTCTTCCCTCTTTGTGCACCCCTGTTCCCTCTTTCTGCACCTCTCTTGCCTCTTTCTGTACCCCTCTAGCCTCTTTCCACATCTCTTTTGCTTGTTTCTGCTCTTCTTTTGCCTCTTTCTGTATCCCTCTTGCCTCCTTCTGCACCTCTGTTGTTTCTTACTGCACTGCTCTTGCTTCTTTCTGCACCTCTCTTACAAATTTCTGCACCCCTCTTGCCTCTTTTGGCACCTCTCTTCTCTCTTTCTGCACACCTGTTCCCTCTTTCTGTACCTCTTCTGCCTGTTTCTGCACCTCTGCTGCTTCTTTCTGAACTTCTCTTGCCTCATTCTGCACCTCTGTTGCTTCTTTCTGCACTTCTCTTGCCTCTTTCTGCACCCTCTTCCCTCTTTCTGCACCTCTGTTGCTTCTTTCTGTACTTCTCTTGCTTCTTTCTGCACCTCTCTTGCTTCTTTCTGCACCTCTCTTGCCTCTTTATGCACCCTTCTTCCCTCTTACTGCACCTCTCTTGCCTCTTTCTGCACCTCTCTTGCCTCTTTCTGCACCTCTCTTGCCTCTTTCTGCACACACAGGCCTACCTTTAAACTGACCTCAGGCTCAGCAGTGCACACATACAAGTGCAGAAAAGGGCTGCTGGCCTCTAAACTGCCATGCCCTATTACATGCTAGGGACTTAGAGGTAGTTTTAATCCCCCTGCCCTATTATGTACTAGGGCCTTACAGGGGAGGTCATGCCAATCACAGGGGTACCCCAACACATAGTGTACCCTAGTGTATGTAGGTGTTTTCACTGTATTCTAAGTGTCTTTCAGCATAGCACTGGCTCTGGGCCTGGTTAGGCAGAGCCCAGGGTCAGTCAGAGTCCGTTACCACCAGTACCAGTCAGCAAAAAGTTGGGGGGTGCCCAGGCACAGGATGACTTTGCAACAAGGCCTCTTTCTGCACCTCTGTTGGTTCTTTCTGCATATCTCTTGCTTCTTTATGCACCTTTCTTCCTCTTTCTGGACTTCTGTTGCCTCTTTCTGCATTTCTCTTGCTTCTTTCTGCGCCTTTCTTCCTCTTTTCTGCACGTCCTACCTATGTAGGCATAGTTAGAAATTAGCATTTAAAAACCCTTTGAAATTCACTGAAAAAACCATAGGTTTCAGGGACGTTATAGTTAGAAATTAGCATTTAAAAAACCTTTGAAATTCACTGAAAAAACCATAGGTTTCAGGGACGTTATAGTTAGAAATTAGCATTTAAAAACCTTTGAAATTCACTGAAAAAACCATAGGTTTCAGGGACGTTATAGTTAGATATTAGCATTTAAAAAACCATAGAAATTCACAGAAAAATCCACAGGTTTCAGGGACGTTATAGTTAGTTGGACATTTCACTCGTACAAAACCAGAGAAATTCAGCCGTTATAGTTAGTTGAGCTAACTATAACTCGCGCCCCCGCAATGCACTGCTGATGACATCACATATTACATCACTCATGACATGGTCAGTGACATCACTGATGACATCACTGATGACCTCTCAAATGACATCACTGATGACATTATCCACGTGATCCTCTGATGCACCTCCTCCCAGCCTAATATAACCTTTGATACACCCACTCTAAAATACAGACTGCCATTCTCAAAACCATAGACACACCAATACCAGTTACTATATACCCACTCACTGATTCCTAGGTCTACACACACATCCACTGCCTCATCCATACAGTCACTCATACATGCAGTCACTCATCAATACAGCCACTATCATATGCACTCATACACCCATACAGACACTCACACACCGCCACTCACCCATAGAGTTACTCACACAGCTAGTCAGTCATGCAAAGAATCAATCACACTCCCATTTATTCACCTACACAGTTATACACACACCACCTCACTTATTTATACAGATACTAACACATACTTACTCTCTTATACAATCACTGACACAAGCACACACTCATCCATACAGCCACTCTCACAATCACTCACTGTCACATATAATCATTTATATACTCCAACACTCACATATACTGCCTTTCACATATGTAGTTACTCACACATGTACCACTGAGACATCCATTCACTCACCAACACAGCCATACACACACTCACCCACCCATACAGCTGCTCACAGACGCACTCTTGAACCCATACACCCAGTGAACCACCCACTCACACATCCATGCAGGGAGTCACACACACCCCACCCACCCACACAGACACTCAGGCACCCATACAGATACTCAGACAACCAATGAATAACCCATATAGACACTCATGTAGCTACTCACCAACCCATGCAGCTGCTTACACCCCAACAGACAGACAGATTCAAACATTCACACAGTTTAGTCACTAGCCCATTCATTCAGTAAGGCACGTTTAATCACTCACTTATATAGTCAGTCACGCACCTACTAAATCATCCATTCAGACACTCATATACCCACTCATTCTTCAATACACCTTGGCCTATATAAATATATAAAACATATTTAAACTTTACAGAAACACACAGTCACTGGATGATGTCATCAGTGATGTCATTTGAAATGTCATCAGTGATGTCACTGACCATGTCATGAGTGATGTAATATGTGATGTCATCAGCAGTGCATTGCGGGGGCGCAAGTTATAGTTAGCTCAACTAACTATAACGGCCGAATTTCTCTGGTTTTGTATGAGTGAAATGTCCAACTAACTATAACGTCACTGAAATCTGTGTTTTTTTTCTGTGAAAAAAAATAATATATATATATAATGCACATTTTTGTGATGCCCACGTTTGAGGACATGGATGCAGATGTTTGAGGAATGGAGATCCAACACGGAAGGTTGCTCCTTCAGGCTCATGGAGACCCTCATAACCCATGCAAAATGACATATGAAAGAACAAACAGCAATCATAGATGAACTTGTAAAAGAAATTGAAACAGTCAAAGAGCAGGAAGGGGTGAAAACACTCCTCATGAAAATGGAGGAACGCATCGACAAGCACGAGGAGGAGACATGGGTGCCCAAGGCTCATAAATTTAATAGAGACAAATTGGATTACCAATTTGGGAGGATCTACACATTTGCCAAGACATATGAGCCATTCAGAGCGAAGGAGAGACTGAACAAAATGGGCTGCAAAGTAATGGATGCCACCGACACAGAAGAAAGCTTCGAACCAGGATCGTCTGCGGATGAAGGACCATGAGAGACACTGGATTTGCAGGAAGAGCTGAGGCTCATGAGGATGGTCATGCCCCAATGAGGGAGGGGGCAAAATCGAGGCCGATGGCAAGGCATTGCAAGACGAGGAGGGGCAAAAGGAAAAGGAAAGGCAAAAGCGTCGAAAGAGACACAGGATGGACATCCTCCAACAGAATTGAAGGGGATGCGGACAACACTGTGATCAAAATCTCTGGCATCCCACTCACACCAGGCCAATTGAAGATACTAAACTATGGCCTAAGCTTTTTCCCCTCGGTAGGGCTTGACTTTGTCAACCTGAAAATAGAGGCCTATAAATTTGTGAGGAAATTAAAACTGCATAAGCATTTTGCAATGAAGAATCCTGGAGAACCCACTAGTACAAAGCACTCTACCTCGAGCCCTGCACACTTTACTATCGGCAATATTCCAGATATGCTAGAAATAAATAACCTGGACATGGGAGGAGTGACAAGTGACCCCACACTGGCTTCCAATGAGACTGACATCCTCTGCTTAATCAAATAGGGTTCTCTACGGATCATACCATTGACAGTGGATTGAGGCCTGGAAGTAGGTTCACATTGCAATTGCTGACTGGTAATCTGGTTGATGTGTTTCATGAAATGCTGAAGGACGACATCAACAACTTAAGGGTAGCGGAATGACAGAAGAGTCATAATAACTTCACAGCGCAGGATTGGCGTGCGTTAAATGCATTGAGGAATAATAGATTCATCATCTTCAAGCCCTCTGACAAAGGTGGTAACGTCGTCATTCTTAGCACCAATCAATATACCAGAGAAATGAGAAGGCAACTGAAGGTAAAAGAACACTAGCAGGAATTGAGAAGTAACCTTATCTGTGATTATCAAAAAGAATATCATGCCATGTTCCAGGGATGGGCTGAACAGGGGCTATTATTGCTTGAGGAACATCTGTACTCAAAGACCGATCACCCCAGGATGCTGGTCATCTATTGTCTTCCGAAGGTGCACAAGGACTTTCGAAACCCCCCAGGAAGGCCAATTGTCAGTATGAATGGGTCACTGCTAGAGAACACCTCCAGGTTTCTAGATCTGTTCTTATGTCATTATGTCACCAGTCTTGCATTGTATATACAGGACACAAATTACTTTTTAAGTAAGGTTAACAACATTCCCTGGTGCATTGGTTATATCATGGTAACGATGGATGTTTGTTCTTTGTACACTTCTATTTCTCACAATCATGGCATAGAGCCCTGCCGCTATTTCCTAAGACCAAGGTCCCTGGTACTGGTGCAAAATACTACGATGCTCCTCACGATGGTCTCTTTCTGCCTAACTCACAAAGTCTTTCTCTTCGACAAAAAAACATATATCCAGAAGCAAGGAACGGCAATGAGGGCAGCCTTTGCCCCCACATATGCTAACATCTATATGGGCTGGTGGGAGAAAGAAGTTGCTTGGGCAGAGTGTAATGCACACCACACCAGTAGGATCGCAATATGGGTGCATTTTATTGACGATCTGTTTATCCTGTGTGATGGAGATGAGGCATCGTTGAGTGAGTATGTTGCCATTTTAGATACTAATCCCTACAATATACAGTTGACTGCAAAGAGTATGCAGGAAATTGATTTTCTGGGCGCAAAACTACAAGTGGTAGGGGATTCCATTTAAACCAATGTTTTTCGGAAAAAGACTGCCTGCAATTTCATTCTGCATGGCAATAGTGGCCATCCGTGCTCTCTAAAATGGAGCTAGCCATATAGTCAGTTACTCAGGGCACGTAGGATCTGCTCAACTGATGAGTTATTTGAAATGGAAGCCAGATTTATGATTGCTCGGTTTTCTGAAATGGGATATCCAGCACGAGTTCTCAGAGAAGCCAAGCAGCGGGTTCAGACAAAAAATAGGGAACAGTTGCTGAGCACCCAGGCTAAATCCACAACCGCAACAGGGGTCAAGAGTGATCAGGATCAAGTGATACGTTTTTTCATGGGCTTCAACATGGAATATGGCTCCATCAGTTCCCTGATCAACAGGAATTGGCACATTTTAAAGCTTGATGAACATCTGAAAGATGTAATAGGTCAGCATCTCAAGATCACGTATTAGAAGGCACCATCTTTGGGTGACATGTTAACTAGATCCTTGTTCCATCAAAAGCCTGATTGGCTGACCAGCAGGAGTCTCGGTTTCAGAAGATGTGCCACCTGTAAGGCTTGTAAATTTGGAACTAACTGCACAGAGTACAAGATCTTTGAGGGCAGGATATGTATGTTCAGGGAATTGATCACATGTGAAACGGAGTTTGTGGTCTATGCATTGGAATGTTGTTGTGGTATGCGCTAATTTGGCAGCACTATTAACAGGCTAAGACTGAGGATTGTGCAGCATATCAGGGATATAAAGCATCACGATTGAGCGTGCCCCATGGCGAAGCACTTCGGGGAAGTGCACCAAGGCAATTTAACATCTATACAATATTATCGTCTAAACATATTTAAGCCCATCCGCGTAGAGGCAAGAGGGAACTGGAATTACGCCACTGCGAATCGCGAATGATTATTCTTTTGGGTACTGGGAGACTGTGGGGTCACAATCTTGATGATGAGTTGCATGTCCATTTATGATCAGTAGATGTAGCCTAGAAATTACGTCATTCAGTCTTAGCTCCATTAGGACCTTATTATCTGACCTTCTTTGACCTGAGAACTGTGTGAAATCAGCTGAATATGAAATGGTTTTTATCTATACATTTTTGATGTCTAGTACTGCACTGCACTTGCACTTTAGATAATATCAGGTAACATGCAATAGGGATCTGTAGTACCTTGGTCACAGCAATCTGGATGCACCCCTCTAGATGGAAGCGAACAGCTACATTAGTAGGATGCATACATAATCACAGATGAATTGTTTCTAGTTGCCACATGTCTGATTAAGACATTTGCGATTTGATGCACTTGCACTTTATACATATGAATGAGATTGAAAGGTTTTTTATCTGCATTCCTTGGATTATTATATTTACATTTGAGAACTGAGAGGAATATTTTTTAGATGAATGAATTGAAAATGCACTTTATCAGTATGAATGGAGTGGGTTGTTTACAGAAGGCACTTGCACTTTACAGTGGACAAGTGAGCTTCAGATTAGTCTTACATTGGGATTTGCACTGAAGTTCAGTGATTGTTGGCCCGTGTGGGACACTGTCCAGAAACTGGTATTTGCACTTTATGTGGTTGGTGCAATATCAGTAGGATGACTGAAAGGGCGAAACTTGCACTTTCTGCGCATGCACAAGATACTTATATCAATATTAACATGTATCATCAAATTTTATTTGTTACTTAATCATGGTTATTACATTAGATAACACACAAGCAGGTGCATATATCAGCTGTAGATGTTTTTACAATGACTCATGTGCTGCAGCACTGTATGTAACAAATATAATGCTCCAAGAAGATTGGTCAAGCATTCATCGTCCATATATAATTTAATGATGGCAGGTATTCAATTGGAAATGTATGACAAATGAACAATATATCCCCATTTAATGTGTTGCACAATTGATAACGGTGTCTGTGAAGATTTGGATTGTATAACTTGGGACTTCAATGTGGCTAAAGCAGATGACGATATAAAGAAGTCGGTGTTCTAGATGCTGTTGACAGGAAGTGTGCAAAAACAACAATTGATGGACAGAATGCAGAACAATGTCATACATTCACCCCAGTACAGAGATCTGGGCCTAAATCCATCGTTTTTTTGCTCACCATGCCATTCCAGTTTGGACCCAGCCATATGCAAATCAGTCTTGACCCTGCGCCCAATGTGAACAGTCCAGCCCGAACTGCCAGGCCAGGTCCTCCCTAGACTGGAAACAAGCATCCTAGGACCGGTTTCGGGCTTTCAGCCCTCATCAGCCAGGATAGCTTGACTCCAGTGGCATGGAGAGCACGGGACCCACGTCTGGGCATACCCGTCCCACTCGGGGTGACAAATGCAAAAACAACAATTGATGGACAGAATGCAGAACAATGTCATACATTCACCCCAGTACAGAGATCTGGGCCTAAATCCATCGTTTTTTTGCTCACCATGCCATTCCAGTTTGGACCCAGCCATATGCAAATCAGTCTTGACCCTGCGCCCAATGGGAACAGTCCAGCCTGAACTGCCAGGCGAGGTCCTCCCTAGACTGGAAACAAGCATCCTAGGACCGGTTTCGGGCTTTCAGCCCTCATCAGCCATGTCTGAACTGGGGTGGTGGAGTGAGCTAAAGAATGAGGATGGATTAAACCCAGATCAGTTGACTGGGGGTGAGTGTTTGATTAGCTCAAACGCTCCGTCCATCATCCCCTTTGGTATCGCTTTGTTCGCCCTAAGTTGGCAGGGTATGCCCAGACGTGGGTCCCTTGCTCACTTTGCCACTGGATTCAAGCTAGCCTGGCTGATGACGGCTGAATAGCCAGAAACCGGTCCCAGGATGCTTGTTTCCGGTCCAGGGAAGACATGGCTTGGCAGTTCGGGCTGGACTGTTCCCATGAGGCACAGGGTCAGACTGATTTGCATATGGCCATGTCTGAACTGGGGTGGTGGAGTGAGCTAAAGAATGAGGATGGATTAAACCCAGATCAGTTGACTGGGGGTGAGTGTTTGATTAGCTCAAACGCTCCGTCCATCATCCCCTTTGGTATCGCGTTGACAGGAAGTGAGCAAAGAGGATGTATCAGCCCTTTTTTCCATTTTAAACACAGAGGTTGTGGGTCAAGGGAGTGCCCGGTTGAAGGCGCAAGCCAAAATGCGTAGGCGTTCCATGTGGGGTGTTGCTATGAGAAATATTTATAACATATAAAAATAAATACCTACTAGCACTTGGATTTTGTGCAACGCCTTTTTTGTAGCAGCAGGAGAGTGTGTGGCTGGATCGTCTGACTAGTGATGATCGTTATGGAATAATGTATATATTATGTGATCAAGACCGTGTCTTAGCGGTCGAAACGCATCATGGATGAATGGTATTAGCTTGGAATTATGGTTTGCATTGGAATGAAATAAAGCACTAATTTATCGCACAAGAAGAGGAGACCGTTCCTGCTTTGCACGTCAAAGTTACTTACAAGCAAGGACTTGGCTTTTTTTTTATATATATATATTTTGTTTTAATAAAAGCAGGAATCCCAGAGTACCTGTGTGGGCTTACGTCTTTTTCAGAAAGGGGAAGGACTTTGGTGTTGATGTTGGGTGCGGCCACGAGCACCGTTAAGCCCCCTTCCACGAGAGTTCGGCAGTATCAGTGGCAACAAAGTTGGTTCATCTCAAAGCGTTTGGGAAACGCCGAACCGCCGCATTCCACAGCAAGTTGTCAGGCCGGTAACTGCTGGGTTATGACTTCATGACAATACCCTTACTTACTAAAGTGGTGGGTGTTCCGGCATGTTGTGGGCATTTTCGCGGCTGGATGAAGGTCTGGGAACCCCCCCTCCTCTCCACGGCAACATCCAGGCTTCAAAGGTGGCTGCAGACACCGCCCACTTGGGCAAGTACTTACGTGTGTGTTTCTGCAGCGAAAAGACTCGGAGCATCGAGTTCGACAATACCTCCCTCTGAAGCTTGCCGGAGTGTCTCCACCAATCCTAAGCGAGGCGCTCCCTACTTAAGTGGACAGTGACTTTCAAAGTGACAAGAGGCATCTGAAGAAGGCAATTCATGCCGAAATGCATTGTGCTGTTTCGTTTTTGTTTTAATAAAAGCAGGAATCCCAGAGTACCTGTGTGGGCTTTCGTCTTTTTCAGAAAGGGGAAGGACTTTGGTGTTGATATATATATATATATATATATATATATATATCCAAAAACGCACAAAGCTCCTTCTGGAGTGCAGGGACCCAAGGAAGGTGGCGTACACGCCGGCAGAGCATACCGGCAATAATATCCCAAAACAAAAGTCCAATGAGTACGTCTCAGGATAAGAAGCAGGACACAAATGTAGTTAATCCAAGTTTATTCCATAAACTTGGATTAACTACATTTGTGTCCTGCTTCTTATCCTGAGAGCATACTTCATTGGACTTTTGTTTTGGGATATATATATATATATATATATATATTCACTGAAAAAACCATAGGTTTTAGGGACAGTTATAGTTAGTTGGACATTTCACTCGTACAAAACCCGTGAAATTCCCCGTTATAGTTAGTTCAGCTAACTATAACTCGCGCCCCGCAATGCACTGCTGATGACGTCACATATTACATCACTCATGACATGGTCAGTGACATCACTGATGACATCACTGATGACATCTCAAATGACATCACTGATGACATCATCCAGTGACTGTGTGTTTCTGTAAAGTTGAAATATTTTTAATATATATAGGAAAAGACGTATTGAAGAATGAGTGGGTGTGTAAGTGTCTGTATGGATGATTTAGTAGGTGCGTGACTGACTCTATAAGTGAGTGATTTAACGTATCTTACTGAATGCATGGGTTAGTGACTAAACTGGGTGAATGTCTGTATCCGTCTGTCTGTTGCTGTGTAAGTGGCTGCATGGGTTTGTGAATAGCTACATGAGTGTCTATATGAGTTATTGATTGGTTGTCTGAGTATCTGTATGGGTGCCTGAGTGTTTGTGTGGGTGGGGTGTGTGCGACTCTGTGCATAGATGTGTGAGTGGGTGATTCACTGGGTGGATGGTTTCAAGAGTGCATCTGTGATAGACTGTATGGGTGGGTAAGTGTGTGTAAGAGTGTGTTAGTGAGTGAATGTATGTCCCAGTGGTACATGTGTGAGTAACTACATATGTGAAAGCCAGTATATATGTGTGTTGGAGTATATAAATAGCTATAAGCGAGAGTGAGTGATTGTGATAGTGGCTGTATGGATGAGTGTGTGCTTGTATCAGTGATTGTATAAGAGCGTAACAATGTGCTAGTATTTGTATGATTAAGTGAGCTGGTGTGTGTATAAATGTATAGGTGAGTAAATGGCAGTGTGTTTAATTATTTGCATGACTGACTAGGTGTGTGAGTACCTCTATGGATGAGTGGCGGTGTTTGAGTGTCTATATAGGAGTAAGAGTGCATATGATAGTCCTGTACTGAGTGACCATAAGTATGAGTGACTGTACGGGTGAGTGAGTGGATGTGTGTGTGTAGACCTAAGAATCAGTGAGTGGGTATGTAGTTATTGGTGTTGGAGTGTCTATAGTTTTGCGAATGGCAGTCTGTAATTTAGATTGGGTGTATCAAAGGTTATATTAGGGTGTGAGGAGCTGCATCAGATTATCACGTGGATGATGTCATCAGTGATGTCATTTGAGATGTCATCAGTGATGTCATCAGTGATGTCACTGACCATGTCATGAGTGATGTAATATGTGACGTCATCAGCAGTGCATTGTGGGGCGCGAGTTATAGTTAGCTGAACTAACTATAACGGGGGAATTTCACGGGTTTTGTACGAGTGAAATGTCCAACTAACTATAACTGTCCCTAAAACCTATGGTTTTTTCAGTGAATTTCAAAGGTTTTTTAAATGCTAATTTGTAACTATAACATATCTGAAACCTATGGTTTTTTCAGTGAATTTCAAAGGTTTTTTAAATGCTAATTCCTAACTATAACATGTCTGAAACCTACGGTTTTTTCAGTGAATTTCAAAGGTTTTGTAAATGACAATTTTTAAATGTATTAATTGTTATATTAATTTTTTTCATACTGATTTATTACATTTTTAGAATTTTTTTTTTACATATTTTATTTTTTAAATTACATTGTAATTACATTATACATTACATTACAAAAAATACTTTCTCAGAATGAATTACTTTAGTTTAAATACTTTGCACATAGGCAATAGACTTTTAAGTACAGTAGTTACAGTTGTTGCAATGGGCACCACATTTTCAAACACAATGCAACATTCAGCTCAATGTGAATTTCTAGTTAAATGCAATTAGTTACTTTATGGATTACTTTTCTAACCACAGGACTGGATCCTAGATTCAGTCCTGGTACATCTCCTGTAAACAGTTGAGTAAAAGCGTTTTGGTTACAGTCGTGATTTTTAAGGAATATTATTGTATTTTAAAAGTTGACAGACTTCTCATAGAATCACCAATGTTATCCTATGGAAGGAAATTCACTTAGCAGGTAAAAACTGTTATCGTTACTTTTTCTTACTCAGTGTTGGATCCTGGATCCAGCACTGGTGCATCTCCTGTAAACAGTTGAAAGAATGCGTTTAAGTCATACAGGCGATTTTTAAGGAATATTTGTAGTTTGTGAAAATCGACACTTTGAAACTTTTCTGCTGAAAACCAGACAATGGATTCCTATGGAAGAAAATATAAGTTACTGGTAAGTACGGTTAAAATTACTTTTCAGGACCAGTACTGGGCTGAAAGATGCAGCACTGAGGTCCCTCCTGATAACAGGTGAGTAAATCGAAATTCGTATTTCGGCTGATTTTAGAGGAATATTTGTATGTTTCAAAAATCAACACTTAGAAACTTTTTCAGCAAAAAGCAGGCAATGATATCCTATGGAAGGAAATTCAAGTTACTGGTAAGTACGGTTAAAATTACTTTTGAGGATCAGTACTGGGCTGAAAGATGCAGCACTGAGGTCTCTCCTGATAACAGGTGAGTAAATCGGAATTCGTATTTCGGCTGATTTTAGAGGAATATTTTAAAGTTCCAAAACTCCACACTTAGAAGAATTTCCAAGTGAAACCAGTCAATGTTAGCCTATGGAAGGAAATTCAAGTTACTGGTAAGTACGGTTAAAATTACTTTTCAGGACCAGTACTGGGCTGAAAGATACAGCACTGAGGTCTCTCCTTATAACAGGTGAGTAAATCGGAATTCGTATTTCGGCTGATTTTAGAGGAATATTTGTATGTTTCAAAAATCAACACTTAGAAACTTTTTCAGCAAAAAGCAGGCAATTATATACTATGGAAGGAAATTCAAGTTACTGGTAAGTACGGTTAAAATTACTTTTGAGGATCAGTACTGGGCTGAAAGATGCAGCACTGAGGTCTCTCCTGATAACAGGTGAGTAAATCGGAATTCGTATTTCGGCTGATTTTAGAGGAATATTTTAAAGTTCCAAAACTCCACACTTAGAAGAATTTCCAAGTGAAACCAGTCAATGTTAGCCTATGGAAGGAAATTCAAGTTACTGGTAAGTACGGTTAAAATTACTTTTCAGGACCAGTACTGGGCTGAAAGATACAGCACTGAGGTCTCTCCTGATAACAGGTGAGTAAATCGGAATTCGTATTTCGGCTGATTTTAGAGGAATATTTTAAAGTTCCAAAACTCCACACTTAGAAGAATTTCCAAGTGAAACCAGTCAATGTTAGCCTATGGAAGGAAATTCAAGTTACTGGTAAGTACGGTTAAAATTACTTTTCAGGATTAGTACTGGGCTGAAAGATGCAGCACTGAGGTCTCTCCTGATAACAGGTGAGTAAATCAGAATTCGTATTTCGGCTGATTTTAGAGGAATATTTGCACAATGGTGAAGGGAGGGGCGGGGCCTGAGGTGACAGCTGTGCAACGCGCCCCGTGGCGCGTTTTAAGTAGGGGGATTAAGTCCCCTTGAATCATGAGGGTCCCTACGGGCCAACTAGCCCACCAGGAACCTCCAGTATGCGCCAGGGGCTGCGTTGCAGAGACATGTACAGAGGCCACACCCCTTTTACACCTCTCTGCAACTCAGCTCTGTGGTGCTTTCTGGACGTACCTGTTGGGCTAGTTGGCCCCCAGGGACCCTCAGGATTGAAGGGGATTTAATTCCCCATCTTAAAACGCGCCACGGGGCCTGTTTGCACACATGTCACCTGAAGCCCCGCCCTCCCTTCACCACTGTGCAAACGCGCCCGTGGCGCGTTTTAAGTCGGGGGATTAACTCCCCTTGAATCCTGAGGGTCCCTGGGGTGCAACTAGCCCACCATATACCTCCAAAGCGCCACAGAGCTGCGTTGCAGAGAGGTGTAAAAAGGGGCGTGGCCTCTGTACACCTCTCTGCAAGGCAGCCCCTGGCGCATACTGGAGGTTCCTGGTGGGCTAGTTGGCCCCCAGGGACCCCCAGTATTCAAGGGGAATTCGTTCCTCTCTGCAAACGCGCCAGGGGGCGCGTTTGCAGAGTGGTGAAGGAAGGGGCGGGGCCTGCGGGCCCGATTGTTTTTTTTTCCCCCTGAATGGGGGCTGTGTGGCCCCCTTCCTTTTTCCTATTTTTAGGCCCTGGGGACCCCATCCCCCAGGGCCTTACCCCTTTTTTTAAAATTAAAATAAAAATAAAAACGGGAAGGGGGCCGCGTGGCCCCCTTCTCTGGGCCTGTATTGGCCCCGGGGACCCCATCCCTCGGGGCCGGCCTTGCACTTTTTTTTTTTTTTAAACTTTTTTTTACCTTTGGGGAGGGGGCTGCGTGGCCCCCTCCGTGGCCACTTATGGCCCTGGGGACCCCATCCCCCGGGGCCTGGCCTCTTGTTGGGGACTGTGGGGGTCCCCAAACCCCCACAGTCCCGCCGGCTCCCCGTGTCCTACGGGAGCCGGCATTGCTTTTACACATGGGGAGCAGCTAACATCCTGCTCCCCATGTGGAAAGCAATCAGCTTTGGATATTGGAAGAGAGAGCAGGTTTCCTGCTCTCTCTTCCAATATCCAGCAGTTTGCAATGACAGGACGGGAGCCGCGAGGCTCCCGTCCTGTCATTGCAAACAGCAGTGTTCCGGGGGTAGGCACCCCGGGACACTGCAGGAGCCGGCCCTGGGGGTGGCGGTCCCCAGGGCCACCACAGGCTTCCAGGAGGGGCCGCGCGGCCCCCTCCTTACATTTTGAAAGCCCCGGGGAGGTGGTGGTCCCCGGGGCTTGGGGGTCCAAAACGGACCCCCATTGTAATTTTTCTTAGTGCCCCGGGGAGGTGGTGGTCCTCGGGCGTGTGGGGGCTGGAGCCCCCCACACAGGTTAATCAAAAATAAAAAAGAAGCCCCGGGGAGGTGGCGGTCTCGGGCTGCGGGAGGGCTCAGAGCCCTCCCGCACCATTACACATAAAGCCCCGGGGGGTGGTGGTCCCCGGGGCTTGGTGGGCCCTTAGAGGCCCCCCACACATACAATTAACCCCCCCCAGCATGCCCCCGGGACTTGGCCCACCCAGGGGCCAATTAACATCGAAGCGCGGGAGACCGCGCTCCGATTTTTTTTTTTTTCGGCAGGATTCGCGCACCCTGAGCGCATCCTGCTGATTTAAAAAAAAAATTATTTTATTTTTTTTGCCCAGGGGGTCCTTGTGGGACCCCCTGAGCAAACCTAGGGGGTCAGGGTGTTTCTACCCTGCCCCTTTGTGCGCTTTGCGCACTTGTTTCTGTCCCTGGGTTCTACCGAGGGACAAAATGGCTGCCAACATTTCCTGAATCGGAATGTTGACAGCCAGCTGACAGCCAATTAACATGCAGCTCGTGATCGGGACAGTGCGCGTAGGGTGCGCTGAGGGTACGCGGACCCTACTCGGCCATAGATATCACTATCTTTTTACTTTTGATTTTCTCAGCAACTACTGAACGGATTTACACCATTTAACAAAAAGGGTTCTTTCTGAACCAAGAACTACCTCTTTGCCAAATTTGGTGTAATTCCGTTCAGCAGTTCGGGCTGTAGCCGTGTCTAAAGTTTCCTATGGAAAATTGCATGGGGAAAACGCGTTTTGGGACCCCCCTTTTTTCTCGGCCCCCGCTTGGCGAATCCCCCCGAGACTTTCAGGGTAGGAGCGGACCGGAGCGCCCCACAAAGTTTGAAAATTTCGCGAAGATATGTCAACCGGCAAGAGAGTTATTTCAAATAGAATGTCGCGGATTTCCTATGGATAATAGGTTGTAACTATAACTATCTACTGGCGACCGCCAGTAGATAATATATATATTTATATATATATATATATATATATATATATATATTTCCAAGGACAAGGAATCCGAAAATAAAGATTGCTCGAGCCCACCCGATCAAGGTTGCAGGAAATTTATTTTCAAAGCTGCAGACATATATATATCACCCAAAATTGCACCAGCAAGATGAGGCCGCACTCCACTGCAGGTAAGGTATACAACCTTTATTTTCTCGATAACAGGCAGCTTTATATATATATATATATATATATATAATGCACACGGATGTTATAGTTAGGCTGACATTTCACTCGTACAAAACCAGAGAAAATTCAGCAGTTATAGTTACCTGAGCTAACTATGATTCACTGCCCCGCAATGTGCTGCTTATCATCTCACATATTACATCACTCATGACATGGTCAGTGACATCACTGATGACATTAGGGTTGGCAGATATAGGTATTTGACCCTTAATAACTCTGCAACCGTTTGACGCATCTCTGCAAAACGTTCCAGAATTATTCTGCATTATACAGTAGTGGATGATGGTAGGCTACGCAGAAATTTGTCAAGGGGGTGCAAAGTTAAAAGGGGGTCCCAAAACAGATTTTGACCCCAATGCATTTTACATAGACCTTTGCAGAGGATGTAGCATAAAAATGGCAGTACAGATTTGCACAAAAATTGACAAAAATGTAGAATATAGTATGCAGATTTTTTTTTTTTATGTGGCATCCAAATTGGTTTAGTGGTTGGTAAGTAAGAAAGGAAATAATTAAGTGATATCTGTTGTTTCATATGTAGCACAATACTACTAAAAGTAGCAAGGCAGCCAAAAAAATAAACTAGACTGCATATTTAAAGTTTCAGGTTTACTATACGAACAACTGTCAGACTCATTTGTGGTCACATTTTAATGGAAAACAATAAACAAATACATCACAAATAGAATACATCTTAATCAACATTAGTTTTCTTTTCATGCTCTCTGAGTCACAAAAGAAAACTTTGCCCAACAAGCCAAACAAAAACCATGTTTCTTTTGCATTGCTGCGAGCTACACAAACTGCTATAAGGAGGACATGATAATTGGCCACTAGCAAAAAAACAACAATGACTGGCTTTCTTTCACTTTGGGCTTCATATGTAGCACAATACAACTAGAAGTAGCAAGGAAGTCCAACCCAAAAATAAACTAGACTGCATATGCAAAGTTTCATAATTACTACATGAACAACTAAAAGACACATTTATGGTCACATGATTATGTAACCCAATAAACAAATGCATAAGAAATACAATAGATAACAAGAAAGAAGTCACAAAAAATCTGATTGCCACTCTGTAGTTATAGTTAGGTTAACCAGAGATGGGAATTGCTCAGATTTTAGCCCTCTAATAACTTTCCACCTGTTTGACGAATCACCACAAAACTTTCTAGACCTGTAGCATTTTCTATATTTTGTGATGATGTAAATCTTTGTAGTGAATCGTTAAGGGGTGCAAAGATAAAAGAGGAGTACCAAAACCCATTTTTCCACCAACGCATTTGCCATAGACCATTGTATTTGATGTTGTGCAACAATGACTGAATGGATTTACATGAAATTTGGCAGGATTATACATTATGGCGCAGAGATGATCCATATAAGAATTTGTTAAGTTATAAGGCATTTAAACTTAGTGATGTCTGTGACTGAGGTACTTCAGCAGAATTTTGTGAAATTTTGCGAAACTACTGCGGTACATGGTAACAACAAGTCATTATCTGATTGGATAATAATTGCCTTTACAAACGTTTAAGGCAGCCATGTTGTTTTAAGGCCAATTTACTAGTGTTCTGGCTTAGGGCATTTGATATAGGTAAGTATCAGGTTTTATTTTTTCACTACCTTTTACCACTTTAGTAATGCGGTAATACATAGAGAAAAAATTATTATATTTCTATGTATTTTAAATAAATGTTATGGAGTTCTAAGGAACTACCTATGAAGTACTGCCGAACTTTTAAAAAAAATAACAAACATCTGAACAAAATTGAAAAACACACTGTAATGCACCATATTTCACAAAGATAGTGTAGTACAGTATATTTACATTTTTATCATATTTAATTCTGTAAATAATAGTGTATTGAGTACCTCAGAAATACCTAAAAATACCAAACAAATACTGTGCAACTTTAAAAAAGAAGCATTTCATAAAAAATACAGTACTAACTAGGTAGTGGCACAGTAGTCCGTAAACTTATTTAAAAATATGTTACAAAATTTAAATACATTTCTCTACCTATTGCTGCTAATAAAGTGGTAATAGGTAGGGAACTACAATAAAAACTACTACTTACCTATATCTAAGGCCGCCCTAACACAGAACACAGCCAAAGTGTGGTGAAAACAATATGGTTGCCTTTGCATTTTCTAAAAGCAGCCAATTATATGCTGGCTTCTCATCACCATTTACCATGGTATATCACAACGTTACAGTGGTATGCATGGCCCAAAATCTAAATAAGGGTTAGCTGTATTATTGTATTGCGGTACCCTTGCACCACACATGTTGTCACATGGGCAACACAATACTTAAGTCAGATTTACAAAGCAGCACAAGGCCACTATGCATGGCCCTGCATTGATTGGTAAATCTGGAGAAACACAAGGCAGCACAATTCTCTGTGTTGCTTTACTTTGCACACCATCTACATTGCTGCTCAATTTCACATACATCCATATGCCATTCCACTGTACACAACTACACTATACACCACTCTACTCCATGGTATTCCAGTATATGCCACTCCAGTGTACATCACTCTACACCATTCCACTGTACGCCTCTCCACTATATGCTATTCCGCTCTCCGGCATTCTACTCTATGCCTCTCAACTGTATGAGACTCAACTCTATGCCGCTCTACTATACACTATTCCACTCTATGCCATTCCACTACACGCTACTCCACTCTATGCCACTCCAGTGTATGGTACTTCACTCTACACCACTTCATTCTACGCTATTTCATTGGACGCCACTCCAATGTATGCCATTCCACTGTATGCTATTACACTTTAGGCCACTTCACTGTACAGCACTCCACTCTACTCCACCCCACTGTATGCCACTCTAATGTGTGCTACTCCATTGTACTCTATTATACTCTACACCACTCCACTGTCCAACGCTCCACTCTATGCCACTCTACGCTATTACACTGTTCACAACTCCACTCTACGCTAGTCCACTCTATGCTATTACACTCTACGCAACTCCACTTTACCCACTTCAGTGTACACCACTGCACTGTATGCTATTCCACTGTAGGCCACTGGAGTGTATGGTACCCCACTCCAGTTTATGCCATTCGACTCTACGCCACCCCATTCTACACTATTCCATTGGATGGCACTCTATTGTTCTCCATGCCATTGTATGCTATGACACTCTACCCCACTCCACTGCACACCACTCCAGTGCACATCACTCCACCCACTCTATGCCACTCCATTCTGCACTAATCCATTGGGTGCCACTCAAATCTATGCCACTCCACTGTATGCTATGCCACTCTACCCCACTACAGTCTACACCACTCCACTGTACGCTATTCCTCTCTACGTTATTCCACTCTATGCCACTTCACTGTACTCCACTCTATGCTATCCACTATATGTCACTCCACTCTACACTATTACACTGTATGAAACTTCAAAGTTCACCACTCTTCTGTATGGTATTCCACTTTACCCCACTCCACTGTAAGCCACTCCATTCTGCACTATTCCATTGGCCGTCACTCCACTGTATGCCACTCCACTTTATGCTATTACACTCTACCCCAGTCCACTGTAAGCCACTCCAGCCTACACCACTCCACTGTATGCTACTACACTATACGCTATTACACTCTACAGTACTCCGCTGTACAACACTCCACTCTACGCCACTCCATTGTATGCCACTCCAGTCTATGCTATTCTACTATGCTCAACTCTACTATACGCTACTCCACTATATGCTATTCCACTCTACGCTAGTCTACTGTATGTCTCTCCAATCTACAACACTCCAGTGTGCACTATTCCACTGTATGCCACTCCACTCTAGGCTAATTCATTCTACGCCACTCTAGTGTACTCTCCTGCACTCTATATAACTCCACTCTACAAATCTCCACTACATTCTCTGACACTTTAATACTCTACTCCACTCTATCCCCATACACTCCACTGTCATATTTGTACTCAACTCTATGCACATACACTCTATTGTACAATACTCTACTCCACTCTTCAACAGTTGCCAAAACTGTTCGACACAGCATTCCATACTACATTATGAGCCGGCACTCCAGTTTATAACAATTTACTCGACTTTGCGCTATGCCACTTCAATGTACACCTCTCCAATCTACGCTAAGCCTCTGTATCCTACTCCACTCTACGCCACTCCACTGTACACCACTCCACTGTACACTATTCCACTCTATGCCACTCCACTCTTCCACACTCCACTGTACGGTGTTGCACTGTATGCTATTCCACTGTATGCTACTGCACTGTACAGTAATCCACTGTATGCCACTGCAGTGTACGCCACTCAACTTTAGCCACTCCGACGTATGCCACTCCAACGGATTCCACTCTCCTCCACTCTAACTCCACTCTATAAATGTCTACTACACTTTATGGCACTCTATGACACTCTACTCCACTCTATCCCTGTACACTCCGATGTCCAATTCTATAGTCCACTCTATGCCCGTACACTCCATTGTACAACACTCTATTTTGCTATACAACACTTTTCTATACTCATACAACATAGCACTCCACTCTACTGTACGAGACCCCATTCCAATTTATAACAATCTACTATCTACACTACATTACTACACTACATGCCACTCTACTCTACAACATTCCAATACACTCTATTATACTTTACTCTATACTATGTTCCTCCACTCCACTCGACTATACTCCACTGTATGAGACTTTACCTCACTCTGCGCTACTATACAACAATCCACTCTGCACAGCTCCAAAATTTGAGACACTACTGTACTCTATGCAACTCCACCCTACAACACTGTAATACACTGTAGGCCACTCCTTTACTTCACTGTAAGCCACTCTCCAATACTTTACTCCACTCTATACCCATTAAACTCCACTGTACAACACTGTACTATACTGTATGTCACTGTACAACAGTGTACTCCACTCTATGCTGCTCTACAATAGTCTAGTCTACTATGCAACATTGCATGCAACTCCTTGTATGCCACTGCACTCTACTGTTCTCCACTCTACTTTATGACACAAGACTACACTTTACTCCACTACTCCACTCTATGCCAGTCCCCTCCACTCTATGCCATTGTACTCTATAACACTGTATGCCAATCCACTCTACCACACTCTGGAACACTGCACTGTGCAGTACACCACTCCACTCTACTTACCTGTATGGAACTCTACTCTCATGTAATCTACAACACTTTCCAATACCGCATGACATGACACTGCACTCTACTGTACAACACGGTACTCCAATTTATGACCTTTACTGGACTGCATGCTACTCCACTCTACCCTAATGCACTCCACCCCACTATAGTCTATGACACGTCACTCTAAGACACTTTACTCCACTCTACACTACCCCACTTCAGTATACACCACTGCACTATACTCCACTCTACTGCACTTTATCCCTCTCTACGCCACTGTACCATACTCCGCTCTACACCGCTCCACTGTCCGGCACTCTACTCCGCTATATGTAGTACCACTTTACAACACTGTACTACACTCTATGCCACTTTACTCCACTCTATGCCCATCCACTCTACACCACCGTACTACACTGTATCACACTCGGCGACATGCCACTCCACTCAATGCCAATCTATTATACGCTATTCTACTCTACGCCACTCCACTCTATGCCTCTCCACGTTACGAGACTCCACTCCACTCCACACCACTCCACTCTATGCTATTCACTGTACGCAACTCCATTGCACATCACTACATTCTACGCTTTTACACCTTTCACAGCTCCACTGTACACCACTCCAGTCTATGACACTCCACTGTATGGAACTCCACCCTAAACCACTTCATTCTATGCTATTTCATTGGATGCCACTCTATTGTACACCACTCCCCTGTTTGCTATTACAATCTACCCCACTCCACTGTACGCCACTCCAGTCTACACCACCCAACTGTACACCACTCCACTGTACAACACTCCACTCTACGCCACTCCACTCTACGCTATGACACTGTTCACAACTTCACTCTACGCTAGTCCACTCTACGCTATTACACTGTATGCAACCCCACTCTACTCCTCTTCAGTGTATGCCACCCCACTGTATGCCACTCCACTAAACGCTGCTCCACTATATGCTATTCCACTCTACCCTCTTCCACTGTACTCCACTTCACTCTATGCTGTTAAACTGTATGCCACTCCACTGTACTAATCTCCACTGTATGCTATTCCACTGTATGCCACTGCAGTGTAAGCTACCCCACTGTATGCCACTGAAGTTTATGTGACTCCACTCTATGTATTCCATTCTACACTATTGCATTGACCACACTCCTTTGTACGCCATGCCACTGTATGCTATTATATTCTACCCCACTCTAATGTACGCCACTGAAGTCTACATTACTCCATTCTACGCCACTCCACTGTTCGCTACTTCACTATATACTATTACACTCTATGCCACTTCACTCCACTCAACCACATGCCACAACACTCCACTACTCTCTAGGATATGACACTCCACTATATGACATGGCACTCTAATCTAAGACACCCTCCTCCACTGTATTCTAAGACATTCCACTCAACAATACTCCACTCTATGACACTTTACTTCAACCTACTCCATTCTAAAACACTCTACTCCACTCTATGACATTCTACGACACTCCACTCTACTGTATGATGCATCAGTCCACTGTACAACTCACCTCTCCACTCTATGATAATTGACTCCACTATATGGGACACCATGCCACTCCACTACATAACACTTAACTACACTGTACGCTACTTCACTCCACTTTATTCTATTCCACTTCATTCCACTCTACAATACTCTACTCTATGACAATAGACTTTACAAAACTCTCCTCCACTGTCCTGTACGAAACTCCACTCGACAATACTCCACTCTACGCCACTCTACTTCAACCTGTTCCACTCTAAAACACTCTACTCCACTCTATGACAGTCTTTGATGCCCTACTCTGCTGTACGACATGCCAGTCCACTGTACAACTCGCAGCTCCACTCTACGATAATTGACTCCACTATATGAGACACCATACCACTACACTATATAACACTTTACTACACTCTACGCTATGCCACTCCACTCTACTCCACTTTTTTACACTCTACAATACTCCACTGCGACAATGGACTTTACAACACTCTCCTCTACTGTACTGTATGACACTCCACATAATAACACTCCACGACAATGGCCTCTACGATTTGAAACACATTTTTATTAATTTTTTTTTTAAAACATTAAAATTCAAAGACAACTTTAAGGTTAAAACCTAGTTATATTTAGGAAAACTTGTTTCTCCTTATACAAAGCAAACTTGAACTACACTAACTTTTGAAATTTATAGTTATAACTTTCATTTACAATTTATCCATCACCTTCAAATTATTATAAGTAATGCACCTCCATATGGACTCTTTTCAGCTCACTAAAAGACAACACTAGCTACTACTACACGTATTTCTCATTGGCATAAATGTTTGTCTGATTGGCATTCAATGTTTCCACAGAGTAAAAACAGAATGTATTTTCTTCTGGGTATTACAGCAGACCTTGAAGTGTTAGAATAATTTATTGTCTGCCATTCAGAACTGCATCTAAAGACTGTGAGTCTTTGAGTAGCGGGAAAAAATGTTGTAAAGTACACCACTGAGTCATAATCCACTAAAACCTTTCTGGGCTTGTGGGGTAACAGCTGCAATTTTGTTATAGAAAACTAAAGTTGTTCTCATTATACAGCAAACACTTTATAAGATCAGTGCCCCCATACACAAACAATACTTCAAACATGGAGAGTGGTGACCAGGAGACCAAAGAAACTCCGCTCTGGGATAGTGATTTGCTCAAGGAGGTGGGTGGCCACACAGCTTCCAGAAGTGGAGCCTTACAGGGATCAGTAATCTGAAAGAAGTCTGGGTTGAGACTGAATCAATATAATTTTAGACATTGAAGAGGGAGAACAGGTTAGTGGATACCAATGCTTATAGATATTTACAACTCTGACATGCCCTCACAACACACACAACCATCCTAAAACACTGTGTGCCATTGGGTTATTGATGGCTAGAAGAAATGTTGTGAAGCTCTGGGGAGCGGATGCCCCCCACAAAAATTGATAAATGGATGCAGGATATGGATTGGCGTATGATGGCCGAAAAATTTGTATATGAATATAGAGATTGGACAAAACATGAGAGAAAAAATGGGGTAAGTGGAGGGGATACAGAAGTTTGATGTTGAACAATCTCCCAACTAGGGAGCTAGTTGATGCTTAACACAGAAAAATAACGACTCACACATGAAGCCACAATACAGGTACCTATGCTGTAACATCCTAGAAGTAGGTTATGGAAGTACATGTATTTGCTGCTATATGCATGAGGCTGGAAAATGTTGTTGTGTATAATTGTATTATAGTGACTGAGATTTGGAAATGAAAACCTAATAAACAGAACTTAAAGAAAAGATAACTTTGTTGAGGAAAGTGTCATGATAGGTTCCATGCTGCTTTAACTCTACTTACTGCAGTGATGTGATAATGAGTACAGTTTTAACTTATGAACAGATTTACTGAATTTGTTTTCTGAAAGGAGACACCATCTATCTCGCTTGACTATGTACATTCAAACAAAGTGAGGTGTGCTTTCAAAACGAGAAGTGTGTCCCATTTGCACATTTCTTGTTTAGATTTTAGGTCATTTAAAACATGGTTTGTGTTTTTTGCTTCTGGAAACTACTGGCAATTAATTTGTGTGTTTTTAAGGTTTTGAAAATGTGGGAAGCATCCTGACTGAGAGTCATTGCAAATAAATAGTCCTGATGTTTTGGCAATTCCAGCACTCGCATGTATTCTGGGACCAGACCCAGGGTGGCAAGCAATGTACTCTTAATTATGTGTCCAATGGGTTATTTTCCTGTAGAATCTATAGAGATCACTCCTATTTTACTCACAGCTGCTTCTGAGCTTCCGGATATGGTATCTGCCAAGGGTCACAGGTGTAGTAATTTTCTACGTTAATTGATCTATCCTGTAATAAGTCTCACATGTGGGCAGATAATGGTGGGTAAGTATATTGCACAGGATATATCGCATGGCAATAATATTGCATCCACTACACTGACTTTACACTACAATATAAAGTAGTTATTTACCATTGCTAATTCGGCTTTCACCTCCCACCAAAGCTGTAGTTAAGGATAGCAAATAGACCCATTACGTTACCCTATATAGGGACGTGAATGTAGTGGATATGATATTACTATAGGTCGATATTAACAACCTTGGGATAGTGTCACACAACCTTCCTGAGTTACCTGTACTCAGAACTGGCTGGCAGTAGTCAGGGACCTTTAGGCTGATATTCAAGTTCTCTTTCAGGAATTTTATTAAGGAGTCAGTTTCAGGAAGATTAAGTGAACATTAATTATTTTTAATATAAGGCACTAAGCAATATTCATTAAAAAACTAACCATTCTTATAGCACACTACAGGAACTGCATGGGACTTTGCATCTAATAACAGGCACTGCTATTTCTCAAGTCAACTGTACATCATTCAAATGTTTTACATCAACCTCCAGATAAGCAGCCACATCACATGTAGCTAGAGGCACAACATTTTAATTTGATAAAAGGAACAATGAGATATGTCCTTCTCTTTTCAGTTACAAAGCTATACTATCATTATTCCTATTATATTATTATATTATCTGTTTATCTGATTGACCCAGCCTGTACCTATCCCAAAAGAAAAAACTATTATCATTATGAAATGATTTGCTTTAGAAAGAAATCTGCCGTTTAACAATAATATATTTTGAAAAATCTAGTTGTTATTGTGGTCAACAAATAAAAGTTGAAACAAGGCAAACGAGTTACTGTATAGTGAAAAGAATGCTTATGATCACAAATAATATCAAAAACACAAATTATTATGACTGATGGCATGCAGTGTATTGGCAACCAGTACAATATAGATATATATAATGCAACTTGTTTCAAAGATAACTCACACAACAAAATTATTCATTATGCCATTAAGATGTACCTATTTAGAAAACATTACATTTACAATTACATTTACTTCTCTTAAATATAACAAAATATAAAGCTGTCGGAAAACAAGCATTTAAGGAAATGGGAATGTTATAACACCTCAAATACTGATAATTTTTAATGGGATCATTATTGAATTTTTGACGGGGTCACAGAATCACTTTAAGTTTGTGGACAGGTTCTTTGTTTGGAGAGCAGAATATATGAAATTGTAGGTAGCGTTCCCAGAGGAGCAGTAAAACATTTCATTGCCATGACTACAATCTTGTGGCCTCCAAACAGCCATGACTAATCCGGCTATCATCACGATGACTCCAGCGATGAGAATCAAGCCAGGTATAACATTGTCCAAATGGTACCAATGCTCTGTGGAGAGTTTAATGAAGCAGGCTGAGGGGACGACAAATACGAGTGGGGTAGCAGTGAGGACTCCCTGTTGAAGGAATACGCAAATACTGTTAGGCAGTGTTCATATAGTGGTTTCACTCATATTGCTCACATTAGCATTATCACAATTATCAGAAAATAGAGTGTTAATATTTATATTATGTTACTATTATGTTATTTATGCTATGTTAATATTGTTAATTGTTTACATTATGTTAATTGTTAATTTTGTATTTGTATGTTTAATGCACGTAATTACATAATTGTGTGTAATTTTGTACTTGTTAATTATTGTTACTATGTCAATTATGTTAATTATGTTATGTTCATATTATGCTCATGTTTTAATTATGTTATGGTAATATTTTTAATTATGTTATGTTAATATTATGTTAATATTAATGTGCTGCAACTGTACTGCAAAATATGATGTACGTGCTTGCTACAAACCAATAATTTAATATTTAAAATGTGATACTATCTGTATAACATAACATGTGTATTTGTAAAGCGCACGTTCACCCCAACGAGGTCTCTTGGCGCTGGAATAACAGATGTTTATTGTTTCCCAACTCAATGGTACTCATTTTATTGACCTCAGATGGATGAAAGGCTGAGTGGACCCGCCAGGATTTGAACCTGTGACCATGAGGTCAAACACAGGCCCCTGCAGTGGATGCGTTAGTCCACTGAGCCACCAGACCCTCTGTATGTGTTTGGGACACTACCCCTCCCCCCCCACCCCCTCCACCCCCACCCCAGGTTGCAATGTTAATTACAGCACCTGGATGTGACTTTCTCTCAGGGCAAATATGTTTACTACCGCTCAACCTGAGAACCAAAGAACCAAGTGTCATATCTACGCTTCGTAAATTATCCAGTGATGAACAGGTAACCACAGAGGTATAATTTTTGTTTTGTTGTTTTACATTGTGTTGCGCTCACTTATTTTCACTCCACTCTTCTTCTGCTGCTATTAAAAGAACACGCCATCATCAGTCTTTCATGTATATAAATATATTACTCTGGGACTTGGGCCGTACCTCCTTGTAATTTTAAAAGCATATGGTGGAAAAAAAGCATAGTTTCCAAATGTATGCTTTTAAAAGTGCCAAGGGAACGCCAGCCCAAGCAGTAAACCACTTACATTTCTAGCTCCCTTTGTCTGACACCTTTTATAAGAACTACAGTTCTCACGAAACTTTTTTAAATATCCCAAATGTCAAATGTTTTGCGCTACCAGGGCTTAAAGAATATGATAAAATAGCTGCAATTATAAATCTTTTATAAAATTAATTAAGCCCCATTATTCAAGTGATGTACCCTACCACATGTTAATGAATAAAAACAATTCTCTTTTTTTTAAATCAACTGTATGTCTTATTTTTATGTTAAAACATTGTTTGGAATTTTGGCGGTGAGAGGTAATGGGCATATATTTTTTTCTGGTGTATTTGGCGCCTCAGATGGGAGGCTTCTTGTGTTGTTGTTTTTTTCTGCACAAACTAAAGTCTCTGTTCACATAAACCAACACCTGTTTTCAAAGCACTTACGGTTACGTCATGGAGGTCTACACATATGCTTGCACTTCAGTTTACAGTCTGACTCACTATCGTGCAAGAAAACTGAATGCATGTCTTTTATCCTATGTTACTCAGGCTGAGGTGTGGCTATTGCCATGCAGCTTCACATAGGGACTTAGCTATCATTGGTGCAATAGGTACAGTGGCACCAGGGCCAAGAGACCTGAGGAGCCCCCAGAACCTTGATAATGACTTTATTTTACTACCCCAACAGCAGTCAAAGGGCCAATTTTCCTTGCATACACCAGGGCCTAAGGCATCCTTGCTACTCTACAAGGTTCACTGAATTCGTGGTTAATAAACTTCCATATAACTCTCCCATAACTGCCAAGAGTAACCCTTGGTTACTGTATTTATCCTAGCCAACCTCGTGAAAAGAGTATCCTGGAAAAACAGCGCCATATTACTACATCACTGCAGTTGTGTAGCATGCGGGACATGGGTAAACGAAAAGCCAAACTTCCCTTAAAGAAAGCCTTGTGGCATATTCATTTTAGTTTGATCAGAAAGCACTCATTCAAACTGAAGCGTACAAAATTCTGTATGAAATGCCAAAATATTACTACCATAACGACAAATACATGCATGACGTTAAACTTGGGGCATTTGACTGCAGCAGCAGCAACAGTACTGACGCTGTGGATGTGCTGAATTTTACATGAATTTTTACTTCATGGCATCAAATGTGAGAGACCTTTTGTGGCAATGGTGCAGCAAGTGTTCTACTGGTCCTAACGCAAAACAGGTAATTGCGTACGCTGAAACTCAGGTAATAAGACTGGGGCGCAGCAGACCTCTCAAATCCACAGGCCCCAGTGCCGCTGAACCGGCTGCAGAAACTATAGATACACCCTTGATATGTGGAGGCAATATATCATAGAGACTGGACACAGGTCGAGGCGAGGGTACAAGCGGGTAGACAGTGGCTACCCACTCTTTTCACAGGGTGGACACTGTCTCCCCTGTCAAAAAGTTGGGCCCCACTGAAATATGCTGAAACTCGTCCCAATGTAATTTTCAGACACTGTGGGCTGTATTACAGAAGTGCCCCGGGGACACAACAGGCGTTTGTGCCAAATTTGTACGCTACTGTGCGACTTTGGTATTACAAATCCTTCTGTAATACAGATAGCACTGACACACACGTGGTACCAACACTATCATCAGGGGGCCACACCCCCATCAAATGAGGAAATCACTTTGTCTCTGCGCCTGCGCCTTATTATGGACAAGTGCTCAGAGTCAAACATGCCCTTAGGAGGCACACTGAAAGTGTGCCAATAAAGGTGGCAAACTTTCAGTGTGCCTCCCTAAGACCAACCCTCTCAAGGGATGAAAGGGGGTCCTATGCACACCCAGGCATCCACCTGCAGGCGGAAGCAGTCACTCACTGCACCTGCCCGCAAGGGAATCTCTAGTCCCTTTTGAAAGTGCAGGCGGGTTGCCGTCTGTACAGAGAAACACAAGAAGCCTTTAAACAGCTGCTCCACATTCCTCTTGAATGTGCTGCCCCCAGGGCAGTGTGAGTCTGTGGCTGCCCTAAGGGCAGCACGTTCTTCCTAATAGGGTGCACTTTCCTTCTTTGCACCCGGCCAAACTACTTTAAGGTGCGCCATGGCGCAAACAGGAAAAGTGTACCCCATCTGTAATAGAGCTCCAGGACACATTCAGCAGTGCCTTCACATTATCTGCTTTCATTCCAAGCAGCAACGTGCACGCAAGGGGGCTTTGGTTTTTTAAATTCCAGCAGAGCCCAAAACATAGGCTAAGTTCAGGGGCAATCAGGCCTACTTTTGATTGAGTATCCTGGCTGGGAACTATCTGGAACCTCACCCCTAGCTGCAAATGCAATGGAGGGGAAACAAAGGCTCACAGCTTGTAATTACTTCACAGGTACGTAAGAGAGGCATGTTTTTGACTTTGTGACTGTCAGATCTGTTGGTCTGTCCCAGTATTTACACAAATAACAATTTAAATATCACTGTTTTTTTGTTTTTTAGTGCTACTCATACCAATCCAGGGTGTTGGAGCTCTTTACATCACACATACATATTATAAATTGATTATTAGACCTGGCATCCTTGCCATGGTTTCCCCTGTCTTTTTGCCTCCACCTCCTGTATTTTTGACTGCATGCTGGACTTCGTTTTTGCTGGTTTGGGTGCTCTGGGGACTTTACCACTGCTGATCAGTGCTAAGGTGCAAGTGCTCCCTGCGTAAATTGTGATTATGATTGGTTCTCCATGATTGGCATATTTGATTTACTGGTAAGTCCCTAGAAATGTGCACTGAGGGTGCCCAGGGCATGTAAACAAATGCTACTAGTGGGCGTGCAGCACTGATTGTGCCACCCACACAAGGAGTCTTTCAAATGTGTCTCAGACCTGCCACTGCAGTGTCTGCGCGTGAAGTTTTTAACTGCCATGTCAACCTGGCAAGTGCATCCACTTGCCATGCCCAAACCTTTCCTTTCACTACATGTAAGGCACCCCTATGGGTGGCCCAAGGTACCTTCATGGGCAGGGTGAAGTGTATGTGAAAGGTAGTACTGGTGTGTTTCACATGGTCTGATAGTGAAATACTGCCAATTTCGTTTTTCACTATTGCAAGGACTAGCTCTCCCATAGGCTATCATTGGAGCTGCCTTGTAACATTTTACAAGTGTAACTTTCAATTGGAAACAGCTAGGATTTGCGGTTTAGGCTCCCTGATCTCAGGATTTAAAAAGACATCTTTCAGTGAAGGTGGTTTTTGAATTGCATATCCTGGTGGGTCTTCCTGGGCTAGAGTGGTGGGAGGAGTTGTCACTGACACCTCAATAGGGTTGTCTGCCTCTCACAATTCTGTTTCCACCCCCTGTAGTGTGACTGGACCAGGGAGGACAGAACTGGTTCTAGTAAGAAAGAGAGACTTTCTTTGAAACCTGCACACTTCAAAGGCTAAAAGTAGTATAAGTAGTGGGACCCTGACCCCAGAACTTTAGAACACTTCTGGATCAAGAAGAACCTCTGCCAAGGAGAAGAGCTGTGAGGAGGAGTACTGCCCCTTTGCTGTGATTTGCTTTGCTGGTTTGACCTGCAGTTCCTGCTTCTGCTTTGGAGAGGCCAAAGACTGAACTTTGCTGTGTATACTACTTGAAAAGATTCTCCAAGGGCTTGCCTTCTCTTAAGAAGTCGTAGGAACACAAAGACTTCACCTGCAGCATCCCTGACCTCCACTGCTAGGAGTTCTAACCTGCCTTGTGGTGTCAACCCCAGTCAGTTCTGGGCCCTTGGAGGTTGTTTTGCTGCTCCTGTTGCTAAAAATCCACGCATCGCCCTTCCAGTACCATTTTTCTCGCCACAAACTGCTGCACGGTTGAAAAATACACACATCGCTGGGGTGCGGCTGAAAATTTCAGCGCAGCGCCTGTCCGCGGCCTCCGCAGTCCGAGTCCCGAGTCTCCAAAGTCTGAAACTCCTGCTCTGACGCCGGCCCTGCTGTGCGCTTTGAAAAATCTACATATCACCTGTTTGCAGATGCAGAAATCGACGCAGCGCCTGGATCGCAGCTGCATCGACCCGTGGTGCCTGGATTTTCTCACTCATCGCACCTGTGCGCCAAATCTACATAGACGCTGGGCTTTCAGTAAGAAACTGACGCTTCACCTCCCCTCACAGTAAGAAACCGATGCATCACCTCCCCTGGAGCAAGGAACCAACTCATCACCTCCCCTGGAGCAAGGAACCAACTCATCATCTTCCTTGCGAGTAAGGAACTGACGCATCACCTTCCCTGCACCTGTTTTCGTCCTGTAATTTTGATGCATTCAAGGTACTTGTTGCTAAAAGTGGCGCATCCATAGTTTTCTATGGACGGAACTGTTTTTACCTTTTAAAAATCATATTTTGATATCTGTATGCTGGATTTTTGTCGCTTTGGTCTTTGGTGTTTTTTTCTAAACTGGTGTGGTGTCCATTTTAGTGTTTTCACTGTGTTACCGTGCGTTTATGTACAAATGCTTTACACATTGCCTCTGAGAAAAGCCTGACTTCTCGTGCCAAGTTACCAAGGGGTTGAGAAGGGGTTATTTTGGGTGTATAACTCCCTTATCCTGACCCAAAGAAAGGGTCCCTATTTGGACAGGGTGTATACCATGGCCAACTAGAGACCCCCATTTCTAACATATTGACAATAAATCATATGTGTGTAAATGAATTTATAGGATATGTTACATAAAACTGGGAGGGTTACAAGGTGTAGAAGTCACATGTCCTTCATAACTCACTGTGTTATATTAGAAGGATTACAATTTATGAACTGCAAGTAACAAAAGGATCTCTGTGTTAAAAGCAGTAACCCACTTACCCAGCCAGCTACATAAAATAAAAACCTGTCATCTGGGTGTCACATGATGTGCTTGGCAGGAGACATAATAACCCTCTATACTAGTTAGATTCAAAACTGGGACTAGACAAAACACAGATCTCTCTAGCAAGTGAATTACCCTCCAGAGTTATGTTACCATTATTAATATTCTGTGTGATTTGCTGGGCACACAAAGATCTGTGCAGCTGATTCCTTAACCCCATGAGATATTTTAAAATGCAGACTTTGCAGTCAATTGCGCAGAATAGATTTACTGCACGTTTCTCCTTGTTGCCAATTTCTTTGTAGCAGAGATTTAAAAAATAAATGTATGAGTTGATGCCCAGATTTTGCGTCACTTTTTGGCACAACTCCGACGCAAAATCTCAGTTGTTAAGTATTGTACTGCGCTCAAATGTACTCATGATAAACCTGCTAAACATATGTGTGAGGTCTTAAGATCTGATGTCACTTCTAGTGCTGCCACTTCCTGTGACCTCATGGGTTGTGATGCTACTTTCCGTGATGCCACGTTGGATGTCACGTTCCGTGATGTCACGGGCAATGATGCCTCTTGCATACTGCCTAACTTGGTTAGTTCCTTAGGACTTGCCCTGTACAGAGACAACGATGCGGGTGTATTGCAACACCGGACAGCCACTTCCACAACCTTGCTGTAAATTTGGCTCATAAAACGGAATCCATGAAAGGGTTACGGATCATTGGAATGTGGCTGCAGAGCCAAGAACAGGACGCACTGCTCCTGAATCCAAGCTCACCTCGCGCCGCCAATTAATGGTTACATAACCGAATTAATGAGAGGCGCACCGCAGCTGCTGCTCTAAACTTCACACGGGTTTCCGCTTTGCAGCAAACCGGGCTCGCTATTACCAATTTCATTTGTTCCCAACATGTTTCCAAAACTATTATCGCTAAGGACAACAGTGAGACTGTGATCAGTACTGAAAGGGCAGTAACAACGCACAATGCTGAGTATTTCGTTGTTTGTGACGTTTGTGACTGATATATAAAAAAAATAGGTACAACTTTCTTAAAAATGTCAAAATAATTAGCCACGAACACAATTTTTTCCAACAAAATCACTGTTAATTATTGCATTTTCCAATACTGTTCATTATTTTTGTGTACATCTTTTTATTGGGCTTTTTATGTTTATAAAACGTGACATCTTATCTAGCATGCAACCTTTACTATTAATTATTTTGACGTCTGTACTCACATTTAGCTCCAACACGTTTCCCAGGCAGTCATATATCAAGGATACAGTCGTTGCTACAGCGACAATCGTCAGTGTTAGTGCCAAATGAAAAGTGTGTGTAAGGTTTCCTGTAAAAAACACATTAGCAATGACCTGAAACACAGAAGACATTAACATTCCAATATTAGTTCCACGAATTGTGTGTGTACTTAAAATCACCAACCAGAAAACATGGCTAGAAAGCACTGTTTGTACTATCAAGTGACACTGTAGTCCGTCATGGAGAAGTAATGTGGCCGACAAAGAGGTCATTCAGAAGTAGGAAGTAAGGGGGTATCTGCCAAAAATCGGCAGAAGCCCCAGTCTACCTAATACTCGGTACCCTGGCTCATTCAGAGACATGGGAACTGCCGTCCCCCTCAGCCTCAGCTGGCTCGGGTCCAACATCGCCCTGTGGTGAGCCAGTTGCTGCAGAACCGCCACATCTATCATGTCTGAAGATCAGCATTATTAATGGCGGCGCTTCCCATGCGTTACACTATTCAAACCCTTCCAGAAGAAAAGTTGCTGAAAGCTGCGCTACTACACTTTCTCCACCACAATGGGTGGCCCTGTACATCTCAGGAAGGTTCCAACCACTACAGCACTGGCAGATGCCAGGTTATGTTATGTTACGCAGATTTGTAGAGCGCACTATCACCTGGGAGGGTATCCTGGTGCCAAGCAGGTGTGAGCCTATCCAAACCCAAGCCTAGAGAGACTATTCGAAAAGCCAGGTCTTCAACTTCTTGCAGAATTCAAGAAGTGAGGAGAAGGCTCTTATGTGTAGTGGCAGGTCGTTCCACTAGGCGCTTTAGGAGCAATGTAGGAGAAGGCTCGACCGCCAGATCTGGTTTTTTGTATGTGAGGGATGTGTACAAGTAGGAGTCCAGACGAGTAGAGTTGTCTGGAAGGTTTGTGAAAGCAGATGCAATTGCTGGGGTATGCTGGGCCACTGTTATATAGTGCCTTGAAAGTGTGGGTGAGGAGTTTGAATTGTGCTTGTTTGGGGAGCCAGTGGAGCTCCCTCAGGTGTGGTGTGATGTGAGTGCAGCGTGAGAGGCTGAGAGTGATTCTGGCCACCGAGTTCTGAATGGTCTGCAGCCTTCTCGTAAGTTTTTTGTTGATCCCGGCGTAGAGTTTATTCCCATAGTTCAGCTTGCTTGTGACCAGGCCATGCATGACGGTTTTCTGGGTGCTGCTGGGAGCCATTTGAAAATGTTCCTCAGCATCTTCAGGGTGTGGAAGCATGAGGCGGTAACAGCGTTCACTTGGGCGGTCATGTTGTGTTTGCTGTCGATGACGATCCCGAGGTTATGGGCATGGATGTTGGGGTTGTGTGTCAGACCTAGCTCTGTTGGTCACTAAGTGGAGTCTCAGGGTGAAGTGCTCTTTCTGAAGATCACAATTTCGGTTCTGTTGGTGTTCAGGTTCAGATAGTTGGCCTTCATCCAGTGGGTAATTTCAGTCATGCAGGCATTGAACTTGATCTGGGTACTGAGCATCTTTTTCGTGAGGGAAAGAATGAGTTGCATGTTGTCGGCATAGGAGAGAAAATTGATGTTTTAGGAGCAGATGATGCTGGCTAGAGGGATCATGTATGCTTTGAAGAGGGTCGGGCTCAGGGAGGATCATTGTGGAACTATGCAGATGAGGTCTCAGGCGTCCGAGGTTTACTGTGCAAAGCTGACTGACTCGGTCCTCCCAGTCAGGAAGGAACAGATCCTGTGTGCTTGGATTCTGATGTTATGTAGGCGTTGAATGACGATGGAGTGGGAGACCATGTCAAAAGTTGCGGTGAGGTCCATTAGGATGAGGACTGCCGTGTCTCCTCTCTCCAGGGTCATGCAAACGTCATCCGTGGTGGTGGTTGTAGCGTCCTACCAAGCCTGGGTACTCGCCAATGCCACACACGGAGCTTAGTATAACACGTCTTTATTCATCTGCGTGTACCTGCATTTAGTTCACTACGCTCTAACTCTTCTACGGAGTCCATCAGGAGCCAAAAGGGTTCTGTCATTGTTAACTCACACAACACTACATCTCCCCCTCTCTTAAATAACAAATTCCAATTTTTTACAAACAAATGTGCAATCATAGCTCTTCCATGCGCTATGGGGAGAGGATGTGGCCTAACGGCTAGGGTGGTCGACCTCGGAGCTGGGGAACCGGGCTCGAGTCTCGGCAGGGACACTTAACATCCTGTGATTCTGGGCAAATAACGTAATCTCCCTGTGCCTAACAAAAATGAATGTGTCCGTCCGTAACGTAACTGTTGCTCATGTAAAGTGCTCTGATAGCTTCGGGTCTAGTTCGCACTATATAAAACTCCACAAAAAAAAAGAGTCTTTGTGGCACTCTGATCACACATCCTGATTGTGTCATCGGAAACTGGGGGAAGGCAGTGTGATGAAGGAACAACAGCATTCAAGGGGTTTTCAATTGTACTTTCAGACCCAGTCTCTCTATTGACATCAATGTCTGACAAGCGATGAGCCACATGTCTGAAATTCGAGGGATCTCGCGTAATGATCTTCCCAGGATGTTGGGCAGTCACCATGTCTCCTTTACTGGTCGCAATATGAAAGGGCTCAGCATCGAACGGATGATCAGATTTTCTTTTCCTAGACTGACAGATAAGCACTCAATCTCTTCTAGTGAAAGTAATGTCTTTTGCATGTCGGCACTTGTCTGCATAGGCCTTCATTCTCCTTTTATGAACCAAGTCTTTTAAATGGATTTCTTCCTCAGTACTTGATCTTCTGTTGGTCCATCGAGGTAATTTGGTTGTCATGGCTCATCCCGACCATCAAGGTTGCAGGTCATTCACCTGTGGTCGAGTGAGGGGCCGAACGGTAAGCAAGAAGAGTTGAATTCAAGACAGTTTTAAGGTTGAGCTTTCCATGACAGCACGCTGAACAGCTTTCTTAAGAGTACTCATGAAACAATCAACAAGGCCATTGGCCTGTGGCCAAAGAGTTGTGCTCTTCTGCTGCTTCACATTAAGATGACTGAGAAAGTCTCTGAATTCTCGACTGTTGAAAGATGGGCCGTTGTCAGATTTTAAGATCGCAGGAACGCCCCCATGTCACGAAGATGTCACCTAACCTCTCAATGACTCTTTCTTGGGTGATAGATGAGAGATCTTCTATCAATGGTAAACGGGAGTATTCATCAACAATCACCATCAGGTGATATCCATTGTCAAGAGGACCAAAAAAGTCAATGGCAATTCTTTCCCATAAATGCTTTGTCAACTTTGACTTGTTTAAGGTGTGTTGAGGGGTTTTCAAAGAAAGGCAGTTGTATGTATAACAGGCCTTCAATTCTCTTTCAACTTTCTCATCGAGATAAGGAAACCAGACTCGGTCTCAGAGAGCTCGTTCTGTGGCAATGATTTCATGATGTCCTTTATGGGCCACTTCAATTATCTGTTGTCGCAGACTCTTGGGAATAACAATTCTAGAACCTCTGAGGATAATGCCTTCTTGAGTAACGGACAGTTCATCTTTTACATTTTTAAACTTCTGGTATTCACTGCCACTGGTAAGAGGTCGAGGGTGCTGATTCCAAGACTGATGTGTAATAATTTCTTCTAGTTTTAACATGTCACTATCTTGACTCGTGGCAGTGGCAATTTGTTTCAACAAAATGGCAGCTGGTGTCATTGATTTCACAATAAAATTTATGTAGGCCTCAGCCGTCTTGGAAGGGGTACCATGGGACTGTAGAGGCACCCGTGAGAAGTAGTCGGCAGGGTTTCTCTCTTTCCCTGGACAGTGCACGATGGTGTAGTTGTATTCTTGCAATGGTAGACCCCAATGTTCAATGTGAGGAGGCATCTTTGCCTTTGTATTGCCAAAGATGGTCAACAATGCTTGATGATTTGTCGTAAGCATGAGAGTCTTTCCATATAAGAATACGTGTAAATGTTCACAAGCCCACATCACTGCTAAACTTTCTTTCTCAGGTTGTGAATAAGCAAGTTCAGTTTGCGACAAACTTCTGCTTGCATATGCCACCATATGTCTTCTAGCATTTTTGTGTCCGCTGTGCTGTGCAAGGATTGTGCCTAACCCGATGGGGCTAGCATCAACAACAACCTCAGTTTGAAGCTTTGGTTCAAAGTATGCCACTTCAGTAGCGTTATCAATAGCTTGTTTGAGTTTCTTGAAGCTTGCTCGCATTCTTGTGACCCATGATATGAAGCATTTTTTTTTGTCAAGTCTCTTAGCGGAGCACTTACAGTGGCAAAGTCTTGCATGTATCTAAAGCGAGAGCTCACCATGCCAAGGAATAAACGTAACATGACAACATCTTGTGGGGGACTGGCAGTTGACAATGCTTGCACTTTAGCTGGATCGGGTGTCACTCCCATAAGAAAAGATATGGCCAAAAACTTTAGCTTTGTCTTATGGAACTCACATTTCTCAGCACTTAAAGTTAAACCTGCATCAGCAAGCAAACAACACACTTGAGTGAGAGCTTTATTGTGCTCCTTTTGTGTAGCTCCGAAAACCAATATGTCATCACTATAATTGAAAGTATTCATGACAGGCTGTATAATTTGTCGAATGACATCTTGAAACAGCTCTGCAGCTGATGACACACCGAAACTTGGTATTTTTTAATGAAACAGACCAATATGTGTAGAAAAGGTTGTAATTCTCCTCGAGTTCCTACTGATGATATCCTTCATTCAAATCAAGGTGAGAGAATACCTTCACACCATCCAATTGTGTTATCATGTCGTAATGTGCGGACCAGGATGTCGTTCTGTTTCAATTTCCCTGCTCACTTGCTGCATATCCATACAGATGCGTGCAGCTCCCTCACTGTCCTTTTTGGGTATTACCACTATGGGAGAAACCCATGGCGTTGGACCAGTGGAACGCTCAATGATATCCAGTGCTTAATTTGAGCCGGAGCTTTCCGGTGCTGAGCACCGACACTTAATTGATTTCCGGTGCTCAGCACTGGCACCTAATTGTCAACACCACACTTAGGGCAGTCTGCCACAAGGTGGCGCTGCTCATGTAATTTAGAGATGAGCAGTATAAAAGTTGTTTAGGAAAACAATATACATTATATTAAAAAATTACTAATACCTGCCTCCCCAGCCATTCCTTTAGCTTTGGGGACCTGGAATGATCTGAACTGTCGCATTTACATGCGAGAGAGATGGTTAGTAGTTGTTTTGGCAGCAATGACAGGGGCGATGGGTGGTGCAAGCTGCAGTGGCCTCCTGGTCAGAGCCCTGGAACTTAATATTTTACAAATTAAGCACTGATGATATCATGCTTGAGTAAGGATTCAAGTTATTTTTCAACAGCTTCTTGTAGATGAAATGCAATTTGTCTGCGTATTTGAGCAATAGGATGGATGTCCTCATTAATGTGTAATTGTACTTTCATAGTCTTTCACTGATATCGGTCCAAATTCAGCATCTGTGCTGAAGCTGAGCAAACAGGCCCTTGACGCCGTACCTTGAAGTACATGAATGGATGCTTTTACTTTAGTTTTCTTGTGTTTCATCGTTGCAACAAATGAACCTTACATTTTTAATGGCGTCAATGCAGCCCAAGTATACACTTTGGTTTTCAATGGCGTGAGTCATAGCAATGAAGATAGTTCACTGTATTTCTCCTCAGGCATAATATTTATAGACGCACCACTTTAGATAACAAAAGGTATTAAGCAAGCGTTTATTATTAGTGTAATCTTGGGACAATGTTTGAATGACTTTTTCATGTCGACTTTTCTTTGACCTGTATATTTCTTCACATGCGGCCAGTCCAACATGCCCAAATTTTTCTGAGGAAAACATTGACATTGCACAACCATCTTCTTCACTTTCACTTGACCTTGATACTGAAGAACTGTTTGACGATGACGATTGACTTTGTTTGGTGTCGACGTGCCTCAACTGATGTGGTCACTTGACCTTGTGGGCGCTCATTGAACGTCGCTTCTGGAACGTTCGGGCAGCCATTTTGTCCCCGAGCCGTGATGCACGCACTTTTTCCTCTACCTTGTAAACCAGTACAAAATGGTTCTCCTTCCCACAGGCTTTTCAGATCTGTCCAATGGGGGGACATTTACCTTTGTGTGGAAATGAAAATCCACACCTGAAGCACAACTTTTTCTGTGGAGGTATCACTCTGTGTCCTTCTGCCTTGTAATTTGGCTTACTTTTCATGTTCATAACTGACTCACTCTAGGCACCTCCGGCCTCGGGCCTCCATGTCATTAGCTTGTCGATCAGCATGCTCTTCAGCTCTGGCAGCCATGAGAACTCACTCCAGACTAAGAGATTCTCTCAGCATTTGTCGTCTGAATGAATCTGACCGGCATCTGTCGATAACTCTGAGACTTATACCTTCCTCATCATTCAATTAATTGAACTTACAGTGTTTGATGAGCATATCCAGTCTCTCAACAAATTAGTTAATGGTTACATTGACTTTTTGTCGTTCTTGGCTGAAAATGTACCTCTCATAATCTAGATTTGGCATTGGATTGAACTTGAGATTCAAGGCTGCTTTGATTTGACAGTATGTAATTTCATCAGCTCGTGGCATTTTCTCTATGACTTCTTTTACACCTTCACCAGCAAGATTCTTAAGGTATTTGATAGTCTTCTTGTTATCTGCTTCTTTTATCACATCAATTAAATCATCAAATGTCTCTATCCAAGCAGTCCATCTGTTGCCAATATTTAGCGTTTTGGCGGTAGTGGTTTCAGAAAGGTGGCATCATTGTAACCATTTATGATATTGGCTGACACTGAGGGTGGAGTTCTCCCCGACACTGTCTGATATCCACTAGGACCCTCGTCATCCATGCCATCTCTAAGGCCTTGCGCTGTGCTGGCCTATGGGTCATCTTGGACAGTCTGTGGAAACTTGACCTGCCTCTTGGTCTCCTTGGGACCCCTTTACTTTCCTGGGGACTTTTGGAATTGTTCTGAGCCACCACCTGGCAGCTTTGGTGGTGTGCCGCTTCGGGTATGGATGGCTCCATCAACATAACCCGGGCACTTCTTCACCCAGCGCTGTGGTATGATGACTCTCATTAATCAGTTGTGGTAAGCAGATGACCGTTTCTCATCTCTGGATCGCTTTGCTTTTAGGCTTGTACAGTCTGACACCTGGTTGATCTCTGTCTCGCAGCACTTCTGATTGCAGCGTTATCTTGCAATTTGCTGCTCTTTCAAAACCTGGCTGTATCTGCCTTTAATGTTATCACTCCGTATGTTGTATAGCTTTAGGTTGCGTAGTAGCGCAGGACCTCTTTTCACAGCCTTTGCAGCAGGTTCTTGGCCAACGATGTGTAGACTTCTCAGTAAAGCTTTCATTATCTTCAAATGCTTCACACTGGCTGGAGTTGTGCTTTGACTCCACATACGCCAAGCAACTATTCTGCACGTCTAATGAGGCACACGTGGCACACACAAGCAGTTTACTGAACCACAGCAAGCTCTCTGGGAGAGCACTGTCGATCTTCAGGTACTTATCCCCTATCTCGTCGTCAGTTGTAGCGTCCTCCCCAGCCTGGGTACTCACCAATGACTACTCCACACACAGAGCTTAGTATAACATGTCTTTATTAGTCTGCGTGTAACCATGAAATTAACATTCTAAACCTGCATTCACTTCACTACGCTCTAACTCTTAAGTGACAGTTCAATGGAGTCCATCAGGATCCAAAAGGATTCCGTCATTACTAACTCACACAACACTACAGCGGTGAGGGCAGCTTCCATGCTGTGGTTGGGTCTGAAATCAGACTGAGTGGGGTCAAGAAATTGGTGGTCGTTGAGGTATTTGGCAAGGCATCTGTTGATGATTTTCTCTAATATCTTGGCCAGGAATGATAGCAGGGAGATTGGTCTGTAGGTGGCGAGCTTTGAAGGGTCAATGGAGAGTTTCTTTAGCAATGGGAAAACAGCTGCACGTTTCCAAGCATCTAGGAAGTTCACAGAAGAGTTGGAGGCATTCAGAGTGGGTGTTAGCAATGGGATGAAGTCCTCTGGAATAGGCCTCGTGGGGGCAGTGGTCCGATGGGGCCCCTGAGTGGATGAGCTTCATGGTGGTGGCGTTTTTTTGGGGGTGATAATGGGCCATGTGGTTAGCATTGGTTCTTTGGATAAGACCGGGAGGTGTCTGGCAAGTGTTAGACCTGTCAACATTAGTTTGGTCTTCCTCCCAACTCTTTGCCTTTCTCCTCCATTATCACTGACCTTGTTTTTGCTGGTCTTAGGACTCTGTGCACTTTACCACTGCTAACCAGTGCAAAAGTGCTTGTTCTCTCTCCTCTGAACATGGCAATATTGACTTATCCCGAATTGGCATGTTTAATTTACTTATAACCCCCTAGTAAAGTGGTACTAAATGTACCACAGGGCCTGTAAATTAAATGCTACTAGTGGCCCTGCAGCACTGGTTGTGCCATCCATTTAAAGTAGCTCTTTAAACATGGCTCAGGCCTGCTATTTCAGAGCCTGCGTGTGCAGTTTTAATTTGCCATTTTGACCTGGCAAAATAAACCTTTTGCAAGGCCCAAACCTTCTTTTTTAACACAAATGTCACCACTAGGGTAGGGCCAGGCCAGCCCAGAGGGCAGGGTGCAATGTACTTAAAAAGCAGGACACATACTTTACGTTTTACATGCCCTGGCAGTGAAAAACTCTTAAATCCGTTTTCACCACTACAAGGCCTCTGGAATCACAACTTAAAATCCTAACTTATGGTGAAGTCAGATTTAAAATTGCAATTCTGAAAATGCCACTTTCAGAAAGTTGGCATTTTCTTTCCTTAGCCATTTAGTACCTGTAGCCAGTCTCTGGTCATATGACTGGGTGTAGCTGTCAGTTGAGAATATGGCTCATTACATCGCGATGTATTACATCGCGTGCTTTTACATCACGGTCGTTACAACGACCGCGTTGTTAGTACACAATGCATTTACATCGCAATTCATTACAACGACTTGCACTAGGGGGCGCGCTGGACTTAGGAATAGTATTAATTAATAATCCTACTCCAGTTTGCGCAACAGTAGGGAAGGTGTTGGAATTCATTTAAAATACCTCAGCGCCCCCTAGTGCAAGTCGTTGTAATGACTTGCGATGTAAATGTATCGCGTACTAACAACCCGGTCGTTGTAACGACCGCGTTGTAATAGTAGCGCGATGTAATGACAGAGTTGTAAACGCTGTTTCCCGTCAGTTGAGCTATGTGTATTCCTACCAGACAACTACACACAATAAGGAGCTTAGGTGTGCTTGGATGGGTCATCACTGACAGAATGGGAGGGAAGAGCTGGGCACAGCCCCACTTACACTTGAATAGGCTGTGTCCTGCCTTCACACAAAGGGCTGCATACACCCTGCAGTTAGTATGGAGCCAGGGCAGAGAAGGCAGGATGGCTGGAACTTCAAAGGGATATCTCTAGAAACTTCTCCCCCACTTCAAAGGCACAACTGAGTATAAATACTGGACCTCAGGCACCACCTCTTCAGCATACTTCTGGACCTGTGGATAGTAAGCCAGGAAGAAGGACTGCTGGCTGCTGAAGGACTGCCACTCTACTCTACTGAACTGCACCCTGCTGGACTCCTGTTTTGTTGTTCTGCCCTCCTGCCTGGATGAGCAGGACTGGACCTGCAGCTCTTGAACCCAGAACCAAGAGTGACTCCAAGGGCTAGCCTCCTGAACTGAAGCCTCCGGGACATAACAGGCTTCCAACAGCCTTTCAACTGCACCTGGTCTCCGCAATCTGTGAGTCTACCCGCTAAGTGGTGCCACCCAAGTCATGGACCCTTGGAAGTGGGCTTAAGGTGCTATGCAAGCCTCTGTGGATCCAGCGGAACCAACGCATCTCCTCTCCTGTGCAGTGCAACCTCAAGCAGGTCTGACGTATCTCCGCTGCTGCATGGATTGGACCCGTCGCAAAGACTTGCATCACTGCTGTAGCCTGCATCGCCTTCAGAACCGTAGTTGCGCAAATCATCCTCAATGCAGGCCCTCCCATCTCTTGTCAACGTCCGGCTCGACAATGATGCCGGAATCCGCATTGCAGCCTCACAGGTCTTCGGAACTGATGCATCGCCCTGGCTGCGTGTCGCATCCTCAACACAGGACTTCGCAGTGCAAGCCTCACTGCATCTCATATCCAATGAATCACTTTTGCTTCACAACACATCTTGACCGTGGATCCACCCAATGCTCTGCAACCAGAATTTAAGGGACTCTGTTCGTAGGGCCTAACTGGGTCCTTGTAGCCGGCCCGTGCTCCATCGGGGTCGGCCTGAACTTGTGACTTTATCCCGGTCTCGCATGACCAGACAGCCACAGTTGGCGCTTTACGCCATTTTCTCTAAAGACTTCAAAATTCAATATCTGCGGTTCTAATAATTGGATTTTTGTCATTTTGGTTTTGCTTTATTTATTGCATTAAGCTCTATTTTTCTAACCTGGTGTGGGATTTTTTTGTGTGGTGTTTTCTCTGTTTTACTGTTTGAAGTGTTGCACAAATAATTTACACATTGCCTCTAAGTTAAGCATGACTGCTCTGTGCCAAGCTACCAGGGGGTTGAGTACAGGTTAATTTAAGGTTTGCTTGTGCCTTACCCTGACTAGGATTGTGGATGCTGCTTGACCAGGGCTCACATCCCAGTCAACCAGTAACCTAATTTCTTACAGTGAGGTCTGTCGGGTCTGGTTGCGGGTCGAAATGCTGTAAATGGCTTTGTTTTTTTGCTGAAGAATTAAGAGAGAATCTTGCGGAGGTCCTGCGAGGGGGATCGAGTTGAAAGCAGACAGTTGGACAGCTGACTCAAAACATTCAGAGCATCTACTCTATTTATTTAGCGAAGCATCACTCAATGAAGTCACAACACTATACTTGGCACCGACCAAGCCTGGGGTATCCTCAACAGAGACAATGTACTTTAATAATGCTTCACTAGTGTTATGTAAGAAAGTTCAGTATGATACCTACTATGCTGCATTTCCTTGCCTCCTAAGTTATTCTTGTAAACAAGTACTGACAAAGCCAATAGGTTTGTCTTGCAGTTTCAATTATAAGAAAGACCTATTTGCTTTGCCCTATTTGATATTAGTCAATTTCTAGGTTAGGCAGATTTTGTGAAAAAAAATTATTGGGAATGAAGGACAGTAACAAATGTATAGTCCAGTATTGCCAATCTCCCTTCTGATATTGATATCTGTATCTGATCAGGCGATAAAAGCGAACATTTAGTGCCCTGATATTATAACCCTGCGCTATAGTCGAAACCCACTTGTTAGAAATGGGGTTTCTGGTTGGCTAGGGTATGTACCTAAGCCAGGCAGAACTCACCATTCCAGTCAGGGTAAGGGAGTTACACACCCAAGAAAACCCCTGCTCATCCCCTTGGTATCTTGGCACGGTCTGGCTTATCCCAGAGGCAATGTGTAAAGTGTTTGCGCAACACACACCAGTGACACTATAAATACAACACAAAAGAGACTCAACACAATATTATATAAAAATACGTTTCTGTATTACATATTAACATAGAATAAAACAACATAAACCAATAATCACTTTGCTGACTAGGAAATGGTCAAAACATCACAGTTAGAGCAATAAGATCAAGACTTATATGTGGCACATGTCATGAACAACACCATTACTGTATGTGTTATGCAGCCCCTGGAATAGTATTCATTATCCTGTCACTAGAAGGCATAAACACGAAATACACCAATCTCAGAGCATGACATGCAGCATGTAATGATTCAAGGCACAGGGATCACCACCTATTACTATTAAAACACAGGGCACCACACTCTTGTGCTCCTGCTACACTTTATACGGTAATTAGGTACCTGGAGCAGGGCATTGCAGCACGTGCATGTCTCTTAGCAGTAGTACGATAATGTGTAGGCCCGATTGTTCCACTCAGATTGTTTTGCCAAAAGATGCGGGCTCTCCCATTAAGGGAGTTACAGTACCGGCAATGAACCCTCCGGCTCTGGGGCTTCACACGGAGCATGGCTCATCGCTCCGGCTTACCTGGGCTCAGCCAGGTAATGCCCCCGATCACGTAGATAGCCTGTTTACTCTGAGGCAGATATGCTGGCCCCGGGGGTCCATGCAGCCGACCCACTGTACCTTTCTCTGGCCGGGAAGTCAAGGGCAGCTGCCACCATTCACCCGTTGTAGCTGCGGGCAACCCCAAGTACTCACTGCACCTAGGACACAGGCCACGGCCCCACTAATGCTGTCACTCTTCTGGGAACCAGGCTGAGGGGTAGCTCCCCAGCAGAGCATGCAGTATGGTGTCAGCTTGCCTGTAGGGCCAGCGGTGTCTTCATTGGTTCCTCAAGCCACGCCCATCGTCCGACAGTGGTGGAGTACTTCCGCATCAGTCTGTGCAAGAACAGGGTAGTGCTGCACAGCTCATTCTTGATCCTTTGCCGCCTACCATACCTACCGGAGTCGGAGGAGCACTGGATTTGGCCACAGCACAGTGCTGGGCAGACACAGAGGTTTAGAGGCAATTTTTAGTTTTGGCAACCCTGGCAGAAGAAGGCGCGCTCAGCACGCGCTGGGTTGCCACAACCAGGAGCAGAGAACAGCGCTCACTCTGCGCTGAGTTGGTCAACAAGCCCCGGGCCGGACTCACAAGTCCCACAGCTGGTTGTGGCTACTTTGGCGGAATTCTTTGTGATCCCTGGAATGCCAGGAGAACAGGGAGGGTGCTGTAAGCCAACAAGGTCTCTTTAAGAGCACTGGCACACAAAGCAGAGAGCAGGCAGGCAGGCCAACACAAGGTTTCTCTTAGCAAAGTGGCAGTCCTTCTCTTAACCCAACAGGCAACAGGTCAGCACTACAACACAATTAAGTCAATCGTGGTTCCTCCTGACAGCATTGCAGCTCCTTCTGGCAATGTGCAGTCTGTAGAGCCAGCAGCGTCTGGTTACAAGTTCCACGCAGTGTCTAAAAATCATGAGGTCAGAGCCCCTGTACTTATACTCAAAATGTCTTTGAGGTGGAGGTTACTTTCAAAAGAAATCTTAGAAGTACACAACACCCCCATTCAATCCCAGCCCTGCATCCAGACATAAATAGGGAGTAAACAAGCCCTTTGTGTGAGGGTAGGGCCCAGCCTATACAAATGTAATGGCACCCCACCTCTCTCTCTCCCAACCCAAGAAGACCCTTCAGTTTGCAGATGAATGCAGATGCAACCCTATTACACCCAACCCTTCCTGTGTTATGGCTGTCTGGAAAGTATGCATAAAGCCCATCTGTCACTCTACCCATGATGTGGATTGGAGTCAGGCTGCAAAGCACAAAGGGTCATAATCACATAGGAATGCTCACTTTCTAAAAGTGGTATTTCTACAAAAGTAATAAAAAATCCACTTACACCAATAAGCAGGATTTACCACCACTATTCCAAACATACCAAACATGACAACACTACTCCTTTCAGATCAGAAATTACCACTGAAAAACATATCAGGGAATTCCCAATGCAAACCTATGAGAGGAGCAACACTCACAGTAGTGAAAAACAAAATAGGGTGCTTGTCACTGCCAGGACATGCCACACAATAAAGGCACATATCCTACCTTTTACCTAGACAGCACCCGGCTCATGGGGCTACCTACAGGTAAATTAAATATGCCAAACAGGTTTAAGCCAACCATACCATGTTTAAAGGAGAGAACACATGCACCTTCGCACTGAATAGCAGTGGTAAAGTGCCCAGAGACCTAAAGCCAACAAAAACAGGTCAGAAAAAATACAGGAGGAAGGCAAAAAGTATGGGAATAACCCTGCAAAAAGGGCCAGGTCCCACACCAATCTTCTAGTAAAATATTGGGGGTGCTCTCTGGGGATACTAGCCTTCAGAATGTGTCATGTGTCGTCAACTCAATTGTGTAGATTACTAAATATTGGTGAAACACGTTAAATTAAGGTTGCCTGTCATAATAAGTACGTAATTAGGCCATTTCTGAAATAATTGTGCATAGTTCTTTTCATCTGAATCTTTATCAAATACAAGATGGCGACAAGGTAAGTTCATGTTAATCAATAATGAGTTGCCATATCCCCTTTCTGAAACAAATAGCACACAATTTCCAGAGGTTGAGTAAAAGTTGTCACATTTATACACATTGTCTATTGCCAGAGGATTCAGTTGACCTACATTTGAGTCACCAGTTCACTGTGAATAACATTCACTGAATAGGCTACAATTTCAGAGGATGTCTAGGGGCTCTAATTTGCTCAGTGGGCACTCTGTGGTTGAAGGAGTGGCCAAACAGCATCAGCAGACACACAAAGGTGCTGCAACCCGCTCGCTAGCTTCTCTGCAAATTATGGAGAAGCTTGGCAGTAACATCTTGGAGCGTGTGGTAGGGATTTTTAGTTATTGGTACTTTGAGTTGCTTGCTGCTCTCTCTACAAGTAAATGCACAAGCCTGGGGTAACACCAGGGGTAGCAAAGGGAACTTTGAGTTGTTTGACAGGCACTCAGGACATAAAGGAGTTACCAGCGACAGCATCAGGGAAGGCATGGGGCTGGATTGCAGGTATCTGCTCAGGGCTCTGCATGTAAATGAAATGCCTGGCTGCTGCACTGGGAGGTATGGGAGGGCTCTGAGATGCTTGCGAGGTAGATTTGCTGTTAAAGGCGAGTCCTGGGGCCGTATTACAGTAAGTGCCTCGGGGGCGCAGCGGGCACGTGCGTCCGCTTTGCGTGTCCCCGGGCACTTTGGTATTACAGAATGGGGGGCAGATGCTTGTGCGTCTCCTTCAGTAATACCGATAGCGCTGGCGCACTTAAAGGGCCAGCGCTACCTTCAGGGGGCATTCCCTCATTTGTTTAGGGGCGCGCCCTATGCAAATGAGAGAATTCCTTTCCCTCTGCGCCATATTACAGATGCGGGCGCAGCGGCAAAGAAGCTCTCAGGGGGTGCACTCCCTGAGAGCAGCCCTCTGGAGGGGGCAAGGGGGCTGTTATGTAGCCCCTAGACATCCCCTTGCAGGCGGGTGCAGTCACTGACTGCACACACCTGCAAGGGCATCTCTAATCCTCTTCAAAAGTGCAGGCGGGTTGCCGCCTGCACTGTGAGAACATGGAGCGGCTGCTTGCATTTCATTGTTTGCGCTCGGCACACCTTGTAAAAGGTGTGCCCGGCGCAAACAATGAAAATGCGTAAGCCTAAGCGTTCAAAAGCATATGGACTCCATGATGCCTCACACAGCAACAGCACCACTGGAAAAACATTTAAAAAATCATGCTGCCAATGCCAAATGCAAAAACAACAAAAAGAGCTACTTTCTGCCCCATCAGCAAATCACGTGAGAGCTGCAAAATATGTACACATCCACAAACTGCCATGGGTCGCCACCAAAATATGAAGGATGTGAGAAGGTGGGTTGGTATATGCTGTCCACTAGTTAAAGTGGGCACCTTGTACCAGGTCACACGACCCTTATGATGTATGAGGTCAAAGATAACCTTTATTAAAGCTATCCTAGTGGTAGCTATGGAGAGCAGCCTTCAGGCTTAATCTTGAGGGAATGTAAAGCAGCTTGTTTTACCAGAATCTCACTTCTGGAATGACCAAATGAAAGGAGAACCACACAAGTGTTATGTAAAAATATGTATTTATTACTAAAACACTCTCTACTAATCTTGACACGAGATTAGAACATAAAGCACACAATACTTAATCAATAGAACATACGTAAGTAGCAAAATATACAACGGGCTCCAGGGGGAGACCGAACCATATACTAAAAAAATGGTATAACAACAACGAATTCAATAGACACAGTGCCTAGAGCATGTAGAATCGCTGGGACCCCAAGGAACCACCCACAGGAGTGACACAGGGAGCCCCCAGAGGACGGGTGCAGTGTGGGAAAACGACCGCGTGTTCCGTGCAACTCTATGGGAAAGTCGCGGTTGGAAAATTACAATTTAAGGACACTTCTAGGAGGACTTCAAGCAAACCCTTTGGAACATAAGAGGTTCTAAGGCCAGCACCCTTGTGAGTACCGAAGTACCCGAGTTACCTATCCCAGAGGAGCCGGGTGCATAGGGGTCAAGTGGTGTCGGAAACCGCCGTCGTTTTCAATGGCGACCTGCAAGAAAGTACTGCTGCCAGGAAGGCGAAGGGTGTCCGGTGGAATCCAAGCCTGGATTCCTGATGTGAAGAACCTGAAATCAGAGGGGACAAAGTCTGGGTCACTTCAGGTGACCAGGGGCTCGATAGTCGAATGCCCGCCGATGTCGGGTGCTTCAGGTGAAGAGAAAGGGTGTTTGTCTCTGCAGCCACGGGGACCAGGAGACGTCGACGATGACCAGAGTCTGGAGGTGAGCTGTCCCACAAAGGATGTCGAGAGCTGAGGGGTCAGTGTCCGGCTGGACCACCAACAACCCTTGGCAATGGCAACCCACGCAGACAGAGGAAACAGGTTACGGTGTGGACCAGCAAGGTCCAGGGGACTCTCCAAGCAATGGAGAGTCAGGGCACATCTGGAGCAACCAGGGAAGCCCAAGAACAATCAAGGTGACCCTCGCCAGGACCCACCAGTCAACGGACCAGGGATCGCGAGGTGACCTCAAGCAAATGTACAAAGTGCCAGCCCACAGAGCACTCGTGGAGTGGAGGCCGGTTATCTTTGGTGCAAATGATGCTCGGGGTTGGGACTATACGTAGTCCAAAGCCCAGCCTCAGGGATTGCCAATAAGCATATGCTGCTGCAAATGTACACAGTGCACAGGGGTTCGGGTTGCACGGTCCCCACAAGGGATACTGGTCTCAGAGTTGCTGAGAGGTCAGATCAACCTCAGGGACATTAGGCAACCCACCTCCTGTGTTGCAGAAATCTTTGGAGTCCGCAGGAGCTTGGGAGATGCAAACCGGTCAGGTGCGCTTAGGTGCCTGCTGCTGCAGGGGAGTAGCTCCTTTACTCCAAAGGAGATTCTTCTGTCGTCCAGCGAAGCGTAGACTGTTGAAGTACTTGGTTTCTTTGCAGAGTCTTGTCCAGGTATAATCTAAAGTCCTGGTATCAGGTTTCCCACTTTATACCCATGGGACGGGGTTGGACTGACTCTGGGGACCCTCATAGGGGAGGGGCAGGACAGAGGGGTGGCTACACCCATGTCCTTTGTCCAGTTTTGCGCCAGAGCAGGAGCCAACGGCTCCCAGAACTGGTTCTAGCTGGACTATGCACGGGGACACCAAATGTGCCCCCAGTGCAGACTTTCTGGCACTCTAAGAGTGCACCCACCCAGCCCCAATACACTAAAACCTGTCTGGGAGGTGGTCACACCTCCCGGTGACAGGAAACCTATTGTCAGGCCTTCCTCTGCTCGAGCTCGGCTCAGCAGCAGGAGGGCAGACTCGTGTCTGTGGCTGGCAGCATCCATTTTGTGCTGCCCAGGTCGAGAAAGCTGGTACTGGGTAGACAGGTGACCCATAGTAGTGGTTCTACAAGGGTGGAATCATACCTCCCACACCAGTTAATGGTGTGGAGGTATGATTCCAAGGTGTTTGACACCAAACACGACATGTTTCTAAGCAGCCGTTTTAAAGTTAGCATTTACTGTGAGATTATAATGCACTTAAGTATATATGGTTTGGCTGCATCACAGACAACCCCGGGGAATGGATTCCGAAGGCTGCAGAGGGGCCCTACTCATGCAGGGGCACCCTCTCACATAAAACCCAGCACCCTGCCTTCAGGATTGATAAGGCCTGCCATAGGGGTGACTGATAGGTTAATATGTGTAGTGATTTAGAAGGGATATAGTGAACCTATATCTCCAGTAAGGGTGCATGCACCACCTTACACAGGCTGCAGTAGCAAACCTGTTGTGTCATTTTGAATGGCCTCTCAGGGGTGGCATAATACATGCTTCAGCCCCTGGGAGGCCTCTGGGGTACCTATGCCCTGGGTACATGGTGTACCATATACTAGGGACTTATAAGGGTACCCCAGTATCCAATCTGGAGTGTACCTAAAGTACATGCATTGCAATTTACAGGAGAAAGCAGATAGACTGGGGTCCTGGATAGCAGGATCCCAGTCAGACTAGGCCAAAAACAGTGAGACATCAGCAAAAAGTGGGGCTAACTATAAAAAGCAGATCCTACTCTCCTACACAACCCCCCCCCCCAAACGTAAGGACATTAAACTAACCTTGACCAGTTGAGTCTTCATGTTCTAAGTGGAAATATCTGGAGAGTCCATCTGCATTGGCATGGTTACTCCCAGGTCTATGTTCCACTGTATAGTCTATCCCCTGTAGGGAAAGGGACCACCTCAAAAGTTTGGGGTTTTCACCCTTCATCTGTTTTAGCCATAAGAGGGGCTTATGGTCTGTCTGAACAATGAAGTGAGTGCCAAACAAGTATGGCCTCAGCTTCTTCAGAGCCCAAACCACAGCAAAGGCTTCCTCTCAATAGCTGACCAACGTTTCTTCTCTGGGGGTCAGCCTTCTGCTTATTAAAGCTACTGGCTGATCCTGACCCTCTTCATTCAATTGTGATAACACAGCCCTTACCCCCAATTCAGATGCATCAGTTTGAACAATGAATTGTTTGTAATAATCAGGACTTTGCAGAATGGGAGCAGTGCACATGGCCTGCTTCAGGTCATTAAATGCCTTTTGACAGCTAACTGTCCACTAAACTTTCTTAGGCATTCTTTTGGAAGTTAAGTCATTCAAAGGGGTCACTATGGATCCATATCCTTTGACAAACCTCCTGTAGTACCCAGTCAGGCCCAAGAAAGCTCTGACCTGAGTCTGGGTAGTGGGAGCAACCCAGTCCATGATGGTCTGGATTTTGCTCTCCAATGGTTGTACCTGGCCTCCACCCACAAGGTGGCCCAGGTACACAACCTTACTCTGCCATATCTGGCACTTGGTGGCCTTGATAGTGAGGCCTGCTTTTTGCAGGGCCTCTAAAACATTTCTCAGGTGGACCAGGTGATCCTCCCAGGTGGAGCTAAAGACAGCAATATCATCTAGATAAGCTGCACTATAGGCTTCCAGAACTGTCAGGACTGTGTTCACCAACCTTTAAAAAGTGGCAGGTGCATTCTTCAAGCCAAAGGGCATCACCACAAATTGGTAGTGCCCACTATGGGTTGAAAATGCTGTTTTTGGTTTTGCATCCTCAGCTAATCTGATTTGCCAGTAACCAGCTATCAGGTCAAATGTACTCAGAAACTTGGCAGAGGCCAAAGTATCTATAAGTTCATCTGCCCTGGGTATTGGATGGGCATCAGTCCTAGTGACTGCATTGAGACCCCTGTAGCCCACACAGAACCTCATCTCTCTCTTACCACCGTGGGTGTGAGGTTTTGGTGCAAGGACTACTGGACTAGCCCAAGGGCTATCTGAGGGTTCAATTACTCCCAGTTCCAACATTTTCTGGACTTCAGTCCTGATACAGTCCCTGACATGATCAGATTGCCTGTAAATCTTATTTTTAACAGGCAGACTGTCACCTGTGTCCACCTCATGGGTGCACCAGGTAGTCTAACTTGGAGTCAGTGAAAACATATGTCTATACTGATTGAGGACCTTCCTGCAATGAGTTTGCTGCTGGTCAGTGAGGCTGCCTGCCAAGGCCACACCATCAACTGAACCATCATCAGGGTTCTGTGAGAGCAGGTCAGGGAGTGGATCACTCTCTTCCTCCTATCCCTCATCAGTAGCCATGAGCAAGCCCATGTCTGCCCTGTCCACATATGGCTTGAGCCTGTTCACATGGAGCACCCTGTGGGGGCTCCTGGAAGTACCAAGGTCCACCAGGTAGGTAACTTCTCCCTTCTGCTCAAAGATGGTATGGGGTCCACTCCCTTGTCTTGGAGGGCTGCTGGGGCCACAGGCTCCAACACCCATACTTTCTGTCCTGGCTGATACACAGTCACAACAGCCTTTTGGTCATGCCAGGCCTTTTGCAATTCCTGGCTAGCCTCAAGGTTTTTGGATGCCTTTTTCATGTACTCAGCCATTCTGGCGCGGAGACCAAGTACATAGTCCACAATATCCTGTTTAGGGGGTTTGAGAGGTAACTCCCATCCCTCATTCACTAGACTTAAAGGACCCCTAACTGGATGTCCAAACAGAAGTTCAAAAGGGCTGTAACCAACCCCCTTCTGAGGAACCTCTCTGTAGACAAAGAGAAGGTAGGGCAAAAGGATATCCCATCTACACCTAAGCTTTTCAGGGAGGCCTTTTATCATGCCCTTGAGGGTTTTGTTGAATCTCTCAACTAACCCATTGCATTGTGGGTGATAAGGGGTGGTGAGTTTGTAATTCACACCACACTCCTTCCACATTGCAGTCAAGTAACCAGACAAAGTTTGTACCACGGTCTGATACTACCTCCTTAGGGAAACCCACTCTGGAAAAAATTCCCAGGAGGGCTCTAGCCACAACAGGAGCTGTGGTAGTCCTTAGGGGTATTGCTTCTGGATACCTAGTGGCATGGTCCACCACCACTAGTATAAATCTGTGCACAGATGCAGTTTGAGGATCCATGGGACCAACAATGTCAATCCCAACTCTCTCAAAGGGAACCCCCACCACAGGTAGTGGTATCAGGGGGGCCTTTGTAGTACCACCTGCCTTACCACTGGCTTGGCAAGTGATACAGGAGTGACAAAACTCCTTTGTGTCCTCAGACATGTGAGGCCAATGAAAGTGAGGGACAATTCTGTCCCAGGTCTTGTTTTGGCCTAAGTGTCCTGCTAATGGGATATCATGTGCCAGTGTTAATAGGAAGCCTCTAAACTTCAGAAGTATAACCAACCTCCTGGTAGCACCAGGCTTGGGGTCTCTACCCTCTGAGTATAAAAGTCCCAGTAGATCCTATGGGACCCACTGACACTCCCAGCAGCCTCAGCAACAGCTTGCTGTCTGAGGGGTTCAAGAGAGGGGCAGTTCAGCTGCTCCTGACTCAGGTCTGCCCTGGAAAGGCCCCCTGTCCCCAAGAACTCAACCTGGTCATGTTCAAGTTCCTCTGAGACAGTTCCTTCTTCAGGACTAAGATCAGCTCCCTCAGGAGTCTGATCCTCACTCTGAGGCAGGGGGGAAGACACTGCCTTACCCCTACTGCTCCTTCTCTTGGAAGGCACCTGGTCCATTATTCCAGGATCCAGGGCCTGTTCAGTGGAAGACATTTTTGCCTGTGACCTAGTCATGGCAAACACATCTGCAGGGATGCCCAGCATTTCTGCATGTGTCCTGAGTTCCACTTCAGCCCAAGCTGAAGTTTCCAAATCATTGCCCAATAAGCATTCTACAGGGAGGTCTGAACTTACCACAACCTTCTTAGGGCCAGTTACCCCTCCCCAGGTGAAATTCACAACTGCCAAGGAATAGTCTGTCCTGACATTGCTTGCATTGGTCACTTGGTACATCTCACCAAGTATGATCTGGTCAGGGCCCACAAGTTCTTTTGTCACCATGGTGACACTTGCACCTGTGTCCCTGTATGCCATGGCCTCCTTACCATTGATCAAAGGCTGTTGTCTGTACTTGCCCAAGTTACTGGGACTTACAAATAAGGAGGCAATATCCATGCCTCCATCACAGACTAACACAGCCTGAGTTGGAGTTCTGACTAGGCCAGAACCCATCTCAGATCCCAAGGTTAACCCTACTAACCCCTTGTTCTGTGTACCACCACTTGGAACTGAGCTAGGGGGAACAGTTGCCTTAGGGGTAGTGGTGGTAGGAGTAGAATCCTTGACCCTTGGACAATTGGCATCCTTTGTCCAATGGGTCTTCTCTTTACAGACATGACACCAAGGTTTCTTTTTGCCTTTACCCTTGTTTGATTGTGACTCCCCCCCAGATGCAGATTTTTGGGGCCCTTGTGAAGACTTCTGGTCTTTACCCTTCTCCCCACCCTTATCTGTGGTCTTAGCATCTTGCTTCTTAGAGTCACCACCTTGGTTCTGAGCTTTCTGCTTCACCCTGGTTCTGACCCATTTGTCTGCCTTCTTTCCAAATTCTTGGGGAGAGGTCAGATCAGAGTCCACCAGGTACTGATGCAACAACTGATTTTGGCAATATTAAGGATCTGCTCCCTCATAATTAAATTGTACAATCCTTTAAAATCACAGCCCCAATACACTAAAGCCTGTCTGGGAGGTGGTCACACCCCCCAGTGACAGGAAACCTATTGTCAGGCCTTCCTCTGCTCGAGCTCGGCTCAGCAGCAGGAGGGCAGACTCGTGTCTGTGGCTGGCAGCATCCATTTTGTGCTGCCCAGGTCGAGAAAGCTGGTACCGGGTAGATCGGTGACCCATAGTAGTGGTTCTACAAGGGTGGAACCATACCTCCCACACCAGTTACTGGTGTGAAGGTATGATTCCAAGGTGTTTGACACCAAACACGACATGTTTCTAAGCAGCCGTTTTAAAGTTAGCATTTACCCCCAGGTTATAATGCACTTAAGTATATATGGTTTGGCTGCATCACAGACAACCCCAGGGAATGCATTCCGAAGGCTGCAGAGGGGCCCTACTCATGCAGGGGCACCCTCTCACATAAAACCCAGCACCCTGCCTTCAGGATTGATAAGGCCTGCCATAGGGGTGACTGATAGGTTTATATGTGTAGTGATTTAGAAGGGATATAGTGAACCTATATCTCCAGTAAGGGGTGCATGCACCACCTTACACAGGCTGCAGTAGCAGACCTGTTGTGTCAATTTGAATGGCCTCTCAGGGGTGGCATAATACATGCTTCAGCCCCTGGGAGGCCTCTGGGGTACCTATGCCCTGGGTACATGGTGTACCATATACTAGGGACTTATAAGGGTACCCCAGTATCCAATCTGGAGTGTACCTAAAGTACATGCATTGCAATTTACAGGAGAAAGCAGATAGACTGGGGTCCTGGATAGCAGGATCCCAGTCAGACTAGGCCAAAAACAGTGAGACATCAGCAAAAAGTGGGGGTAACTATAAGAAGCAGATCCTACTCTCCTACAAAGTACAACCCAGGAAGTCAACACCTGGAGGGGGCTGAACCAAACCATGAAGAGCAACCCATGAAGCTAAAGCTTGGCATGGGTTCAACCAAACAAGCCAATTTCTGAAGTGGACTGACCCAGTGCCCCTTTCAATATGTTACATGTGCATTGTATGTTGTGCACACATGAGGCACAGAGCTAAGGATGTCTCTAGCCAGACCTAAAAAGAGACCAGCCAAACATCAATTAATTTACAGTTGCATCGGTATAGGGGATCATTGTCCCAGTTTAGAAACTGGACTGTAGCTGCACCATGCTTTAGCTGCTACTCGATCTTGAAAAACGGGCTCTTGCACATGCAGTATCATTTGGCATTGTTAAATACAGATCCTAAAATACAGCCCATTTAACATTCTGTTATTCATATAAACTTTCTCATATTTTTCTTTGTCGACAGGAATACATTGAACCATCTGATTATTTTCTATTACACGATTAAATGCATTTCATCCCTAAGCAATGAAATGGTTAAAAAGATGTTTATTTTTTTCTATTACACCTAACATTTCAGGCTCACAAAATAATTTGTCTGAGAATGCCAGACATTTCATGTGTGAGCAACAATGTTAAATTGTGCACTGTTTTGTTGCTGTCTTAGGACATCTGCTAAGCACGAGATTCCATCTGACACTATAAGTCAGCTGTTGTTAGAACTGAAAAAGCACAACAATGAATATAATTGTATCCTGCTGTACTGCTTTTAGGTAAGAAGCACCCACACTGCTGTGCCTTTACAAAGGCAACATTTTTTGCTAATGTGTATCTACAAACTGCTGTTCACAAGCTAAAATCTTGGCAGGACTGAATCAGTCTTTCATCCTTTTGAGGTTGATAAAATATTCATCATTACTACCAATTGCTTTTGACAATGAAACAAAAGAGCAAAACCCAAAATAGCAAGTGCTGTGATTTCCGACATGCAGTCGAGTTATTCCAGTACAGAGGTCCATAACAGCTTTGCGAGATCATGTCAGTTGTAGCACTGTCAGCCAGCCCTGACTTTTGATCCAACCGCACTTGTCATGCTAGGATTATTAAGTCCATGACGTCTAACTGCAAAAGCAAAGTCCTGTTGGCTAGAAATCCAGGACTGGCTAAAGGTATCACACATCACAGTGGTCTACTAGGTGCTGTAGAAACCCCGACAGCTCTACCAGTGCAACTTTATCCTGACCATCACCCCACAATATTTCAGTTTTCTTCCACAAATCAGGGGAATTTGAGTTCTGTTCAAACTATAAATGAGGCCTATGTTTTCTAAAAAGTAGAGGATCGAGAACTTCCCTCATCAAATTTTCTGGAGCTTTACAGATGCTTTCCCTGCCAAATAAAACATTAAAGCAAGAAACATGGCTTTAAAACTGGAGGGATGTGCGTCGGCACCCTGAGAGGGATGAGTAAATCATAGCTAAACAGAGAGCAATGTTATGGAGAGAATCGGACATTAAATCCACATTTCTGTGGTTTTTCAGACAGCTAGCTTTTCTCGCATCTTTTCGACTAAAATATAGGGCTTCATTATTTTTTAACAATGTTTTTCAAAAAAGTGTTCGATCTAAGTTGTTCTCAAACAAAGGTTTTGGGGATTTAAACAGCTGCTCCTAGCAGCAGTTCCGCTCCTTCACGAACTGCCTTCATCACGCCCTAACAGTAAGGACAAACCTGTGCCCTCTGGCCACAGCCACACACCTCCGACAATGTTAACCCTTCTCAACTTTCAATTTGCACTTTACCGAAAACAAGAACTAAGTACCATAGCATACCCAGTATCTCACTGAGCGCAATCATCCCATCAAAAGTCAAGAGAAGAAATGCCATCTCACTCATCTTGGGTATGTGACCCACAAGTGATGGTGGGGTGACCAGAAAAAGTTAAATACTTGAATTGGATCAACCATTCTTTTTTGGTATATGTTGTTAAGGTTCCCAGGTGGTATATTGGAGCTAATCATTCTAGATATTTTGGCAGTCATACCAGTAGGCTTTATGCACAATGCTGATGACCTCATGGTTAGACCTTACTTCAACCAGGAGTCAGTTAAGTGGTTTCAGTGCTGGTTTGATGTGGTAGTTTTAATGAAGGTTCAGGCACATTTCAGCTGCCTGTGAAAATATCAGTGGCCAGGGTATCGAATGTGCAAACCTTTCAGTATCCCCATGTAAATTATGAACACTCTTACGGTGCTCCAAGGGGAAAGGGTAGCCACCTATACGCTCAAATGTGAAGTGGACAAGGTCCACACCCTGAGCAGATATATACAGCCCCTGAGCAACACAACATTCAAACAACAATATAAAAACAGTTTGTGTTCTTCAGTTGTAATCCTTTGTCTTTTTATTCTTCCATCATCACAGTAAGTTGCAAGTCACTTCTGGAATTCAGAATTCACTCCAGTCACAGTTGTAGCCACATTTCAGCTGCCTGATTCTACAGACTCTGGAGTCTGTCCATGGGTTTCTTCTGAAACTCTGGAAAAAGAACATTACAATAGCTAAGGCATGCCATGACCAATGCTCTTGTGAGCTTCACGTGCTGATTGGTTTGACAAAGAGGAAGATTTTTTCAGAGGAAGGAGAGGTGCTTATTAATGCACTTGACACACAATTGATGGACGGAATGCAGAACAAATCAAAACATTCACCCCCAGTCAAGAGATCTGGGTTAAATCCATCAATTGTGTGTCTTTTGCTTTCTCGCCCTTGGTGCGCCGGGTATGCCCAGACGTGGGTCCCGGGCTCACTGTGCCACTGGAATCAAGCTATCCTGGCTGATGAGGGGTGAAACCCCGAAACCGGTCCTAGGATGCTTGGTTCCGGTCCAGGGAGGACCTGGCTTGGCAGTTCGGGCTGGACTGTTCCCATGAGGCACAGGGTCAAGACTGATTTGCATATGGCCAGGTCTAAACTGGGGTGGCATGGTGAGCAAAAGAATGATGGATTTAACCCAGATCTCTTGACTGGGGTGATGTTTTGATTTGTTCTGCATTCCGTCCATCAATTGTGTGTCTTTTGCTTTCTCGCCCTAAGTGCGCCGGGTATGCCCAGACGTGGGTCCCGGGCTCACTGTGCCACTGGAATCAAGCTATCCTGGCTGATGAGGGGTGAAACCCCGAAACCGGTCCTAGGATGCTTGGTTCCGGTCCAGGGAGGACCTGGCTTGGAAGTTCGGGCTGGACTGTTCCCATGAGGCACAGGGTCAAGACTGATTTGCATATGGCCAGGTCTAAACTGGGGTGGCATGGTGAGCAAAAGAATGATGAATTTAACCCAGATCTCTTGACTGGGGGTGAATGTTTTGATTTGTTCTGCATTCCGTCCATCAATTGTGTGTCTTTTGCTTTCTCGCCCTAAGTGCGCCGGGTATGCCCAGACGTGGGTCCCGGGCTCACTGTGCCACTGGAATCAAGCTATCCTGGCTGATGAGGGGTGAAACCCCAAAACCGGTCCTAGGATGATTGGTTCCGGTCCAGGGAGGACCTGGCTTGGCAGTTCGAGCTGGACTGTTCCCATGAGGCACAGGGTCAAGACTGATTTGCATATGGCCAGGTCTAAACTGGGGTGGCATGGTGAGCAAAAGAATGATGGATTTAACCCAGATCTCTTGACTGGGGGTGAATGTTTTGATTTGTTCTGCATTCCGTCCATCAATTGTGTGTCTTTTGCTTATTAATGCACTTGGCCACAGTGCTGATTTGGGATTTGATGCAGAGTACCATATGTAAGATAATGTTAAGATTCCTTAGATTTAGTGATATTTTTGGAGGTGATCCAAAACACGGGGTCTATGCAAAGGGCAAAGAGATAGGTTTACTGCCTCACATCTTCAGGAGTTGGGTTTTGGCTCCGTTCATGTGGAAGAAAGCCTGCCTCATCCAATGGAAAACATGGTCCAAACACTGATGTTAGCCCGGTTTTCTAGGCTGCTCTCCATCATGAAAAAGATTTCGGTTTCATTTGTAAATTCCCCTTATATTGTTTGAGGAGATTCCCAAAAGGGCAAACACAGATGTTGAGGAGCAAGCAGAAAAGGAATGATCACAGGGGTTCCGCAAATGCTACTAATTGTGAAGCGTATGGTTGGAAAGATTGGACTGGTATTAGCTAGGGCAGATTCTGTGTCACGGCTTGTCTACATTCTGACTTGTGATGGTAGAGGAGATATTTTTGTTGCATATGTTCTTACATTTTTCTCATATCTTCTCCTTTCAGGGTCTTGCTAAAGAAGGTTAATGTTTGGTTGATAGTTTTCAAGGATTATTTGGCCTGTGATTCCCATTTGATGCAGTGTGGTAATGATGGCGTGTTTTAGAGGGCCAAGAACAACTCTCTCTGTGAGGAAGGTTTTTATCATATTTTGCATAGTGGTATCTTCAGTGAGCCATGGGAAGAATTGCTTAATGAGTATGGCAGGGCATTTTTCCATAGATAATGTAAACACTTATGTCTTATCAGCCTGTTTCATGTCCTCCTTGGTCCGCAGAATGAAAGTTATGTAAGTGGATTAAGTTAGATGTTGGCGATAGTGAGATGGAGCAGGCTTCTTGGAGATGAAGTCAAAGATGCTGGTTATTGTGGGCTAGACAAAGTCCATCTGCCATCACAATGTTAGTGAGTGTAGTATTGAAGTAGAAAAAACAAGAGCATCCTAATATCCTTAGAAACCTAGGAGTAATCAGTACAATACAAATGACAATGGTTCTTTTGGGGTCATTTCTATAACATCTTAACTATTAGGGAAAACATTATTTGGAACCCAATGATATTAATCACTCGAAAACATACCACACAAACACCATCAATAATTCATCAGTAAATAATTGGAGATACAATACATACTAAATGCAATTGAGAACAAATAGGGTACTACGATGGTGGGTGAGTGATAATGCACTCCTCAAGTGATAATCATGTGCAAGAAAGTGAAAGAAAAGGTCACATGGAAAAAGCATTTCATTGGCTGTTGTAATTTCAAGATGATTGGCAGGTGGGTAGATGCGACCACTTCCCTACAAAATCCCTCTCCATAGGGGCATTGTGTATGCAGGCCAAAACTGAAAAATTCATTGACGTTTCAACACCAAATGCGCTAGTTCAAGGTGTCATCATGAGGACAGTTAGATTAGAACAGCAGCAACCTGGTAAAAACAGAATTAGAGGAGCTATGTGAAATTAAACCAGGTGCAGGTAAAAGTGGAGTCAAAAAAAGTCCAAAAAGTAAGAGCTGCTTACTTATGTTTTCTTTGGAAGCAGGTGATGTAAGAAGATTCAGTCTGGGAAAAGAAGTAACACTAGCTAACTGGCCATGAATGAATCTATGGAGGGTGAGAAGATAGGAAAGTGACTTGGGTTACATTCCTTGTATTCCCTAATACTTGAAATGTTAGCGAAGTGACTCCGAAAGAACCGCTGTCTTTTGTATTATGGGGGAATATTCAAAGCACCTGGATAAGGAGGTTCATGAAAGATACTAAAGATTTTCCTTGTTTGGTTGGAAGCTATGTAGATGTATTTTGCATTTAGCTTATTTAGCTGTCTTTATGACATTGTTGTTGCCGCTTCTGTGTCCCCTGTGAAGGAGCATATCTTCCAGAGACACTATTTGCACCATTTGCACCTGACTAGTTTTAACTTTTGTTCATATTGCAACAAAATGGAGAAAAATTCCAGTGCCCGTACTATATAAGAACTAAGATATTATTAAGATATTATTATCACCTCAATACTGAACTGTAGCTTCCTGATGCTGCAATACCAGGATTCAAATGAGAATCAGAAAGTTTCCTAATTCCTTTATGCAAGACCCTCTGCTATTCCAGTATTGGCTCAAACACAGGTCTGCTAAAACATCTCAGCCACCTCTGACAGTCAGTCCATCAATAGGACATTGCATTAGTCTCTACTGATGCAAATCAATGTTGATGTACAGCAAGCCATTCGAAACCAAACACTTTCATGTATAGCTTTGTCAGTAAACCACAAGACTGTGTCTGCACCCCCTTCTATGCCAGTACAGGTATGCCACATGTAACTCTTCAAGTACAACTAAATCTTAGCCAGACATCATAGTTTTTTTGGGGCTCATGCTAAAAAAGGAGATGGGTTCACCGTGCCCCCTGACCAGCCTCCAACCTTCAATACTCCTCTTACTGTCTCCAAGCCTCCTCCCAATGCACGCCACCAAGACACAAACTTTCAGGGACTCATTCACAAAGGGCTTCGGCACTTGTGACGGAGGCCCTGCAGTCATGGGGGAGTCTCCCCACTTGGGGTGTAATTTCCGCAATGAGAATTCTCATTGTAGAGATTAAATCCCAAGTGCAGAGACTCCCCCACAACTGCGGGGCCTCCGCCATGAGTGTGGAAGCCCTTTGGGGGCAGGGTCAAGACTGATTTGCATATGGCTGAGTCCAAACTGGAATGGCATGGCAAGCAAAAAACGATGGATTAAACCCAGATATGTGACTGGGGTGAATGTTTGATTTGTTCAGCAGTCCGTCCATCATCTGTTCTTTTTGCCTTTGTTGCCCTAAGTGGTGAGGGTATGCCCAGGCCTGGGTCCCGTGCACGCTGTGCAACTGGATTCAAGTTAGCCAGGCTGATGAGGAGTGATACCCCGAAACCGGTCCCAGGATGCTTGTTTCTGGTACAGGGAGGAGAGGCTTGGCAGTTCAGGCTGGACTGTTCCCAGGGTCAAGACCGATTTGCATATGGCTGGGTCCAAACTGGAATGGCAAGCAAAAAAACGATGGATTTAACCCAGATCTGTGACTGAGGTGAATGTTTGATTTGTTCAGCATTCCGTTCATCATCTGTTCTTTTTGCTCTGCGTTGGGTGCCACTTTGTAAATCCACCCCAAATCCTATGCTAGACTCATGGACACACCCTTGCACTATGGCACAAAGGTGTGTGTGTGGCACACGGCAGCAAAATTCCACGCCAACGCTAGGGAGAGGGGAGAAGAGAGCCATATCTCTGTAGATATGGAGCTCTTGTGCTCCATCCCTTGCACGCAACGCAGCGCAGCATTTTTGGCTGCTGCACTGCATTCCATGTATGTTGGAAAATCTGTCCCGAAGTATGTACGAAACAGTATTTATATAGCACAAACCTAGCTACTAAGCTACCTAGCATTGTGTAAAAAGGTTGTATTAAAGACATATTAAGCATTAAGATTCAAATAAATTGGAGAATTACATACAGGTTATATAAAAGAGAATGGTTTTACAGTTGAAAGGTCTTTTCAGGACGAATTTGCTGGGGACTTTGCAGATGGTGGCAATGTAGTTAGCTACCTGACCCACAAGGTTAAACTTTCTGTTGGATGAGAGAAGGGTTTTCTGTGTCTTCAGTTCATCTGGCTGGTGTGTGAGATGGCATTTTGTCTCTTGTATTTTGGTGGAGAGCTTGCTCTCAATGAGATATTGGATATACCATAGTGCAGAGATCTTGATTTCTGTAGAGCTCAACGTGAACTTTGTGAGGGTTTAACATTGTCTGGGGGCTGCGGTTGAGGTCACTGAGAGCAGAGGGCCACCCTACTGTTATGGTGTGATGAGGGCAGTTCTTGAAGGAGTGGAATGGGTGCTTGGAGCAGGTGTATAAGTCCCCCAAACATTTGTTTGAGAACAACTTACATCGAATACTTGGTCTTCATTTCAGATTCTCTTCATTACATTATTTTCTGCTTAGCTGTTCTTTACTCATCTCTCTCGGGATTTGGGCGCACATTCCCCCAGTCTTCAAGCCTTGTTCCTTGCTTTAATGTTTCACTCGGCAGTGAGAGAATCTTCAAAGCCCCAGTACATGAGCAGTGGCGTAACGAAAATTGACTCTATCAAGAGCTCTCCGGGGCCCCCTGGAGCTTAGGGGGCTCCCGCACGGCGGGGACTGTGGGGGGCTGGGGGCCTGTGTTACGCCCCTGTACATGAGTAGAAATGGAACTTCCACTTTTTAGAAAACACGGGGCCTCATTTACAGTTTGGACAGAACTGAAAATTACCTGAGCTGTGGAAGAAAATCTAAAAATGGAGTAAAATACGCCAGCTGAATTTCCTCCACAATACTATCTCAATGGTGAAGGAGGTTAGTTGATTGTAGTACATATTTGCAATTTCCTCCAGAAACTGGGAGATTTTCATTTCCCTCCAAACTCTGAATGAGGCCTATTACTTGTTTATAAAGCACCGTTTTTGTAATGTTAATATTTTCTCCAATTGTGCTTCTACTACCCCTACTTTGACTTTTGATCTCTGGGCACCACCAGACTCACAGTTACCCTGATCGAAATAATTTGGTATTTCAACTCCAGTTGCAGCCAACTTGAACGCTAGCGCTGGTTTGCACAACGATAATTCTTCAGGATGGGTATGCCTTCAGTGAAGTTGTTGTTATATAACTAGGGGCATACCTAAATCCTATTTAGTTTTCAGTCAAAAACAGTTTCTACTAAAAAAAAAAAATCAAAGTTTATTTTAATTTGTTTTACTTAAAAGATTTTTTAAGAGAAATAGCCGATTTTCGAGTGATGCACGTTGAGTACAATGGCTGCCTATTTGTTCATTCTAGATGTTTGGACGGAATCCTCACTTCATTCATACTCAACTTCCATTTGTCCAAGCTGCATAATGGCTGGGAGCATTTAGAGGTCAAATAGATAAAATCTGGAAACTCCTGAATCTACACCTGTTAGCCCCTCAGATAAGGGAAAAATCCACCCGTAGTGCCACTTCACAAGGTGCTAAGAGGTAACAAGTTGCTAAAGTGCGTTTGACATTCTTAGACCATGGTACATTTAAGGTATGTAGGTTTATGTGTGGAACGTAGAAATGCAAGTTATATCTCTCTAATTGTGCAAGCACTCTATTCATAATCCTTTATGCAGGACACAATTCAGTCTGAATTTATTGGCACTTAATAAAAAAGTGTTTATTGCTACCCACTTTATCCATCAATCTTAGACTAATACAAGATTGAGTTAAAATCTGCAACGGTTCCACTTATGCCTTGCTAACCTGCTAGTTCTTTGAAGCGGGTATTTATTTCACTGAACTATTACAGCAGGTTTGTAACTTGAAACCTAATGGTAACACAACTTGTGGACCTCTGCACTGATTATACATGGCATAATGATATTCTCATTAATATGATGAATACAAAGTGCAGTGTTTTATTAAAAAAGCAGCCATTAACCCACTGAGCTACCTTACCAAAGATTTCATACAGACCCCTTCAGCAAATACATGAAACACCAGAGTGATCTGAACAGTGTTATATCCTGGATACTCGTAGGTCTCTGCACCAAGTGTCAAAACCCTATAAGCTTGTTTAAACTGCAGTCTGGTTATGACCAACTAAGTGATCCATGGCAGCATACTATAGACTTTTTTTCTTATTGCCAACGCGTTTTGAGGTGTAGTTTGCAAAAAAAATAATAATAATAAATAAATAAAAACAACAGATGCATATACGCTTAGACCACAGCCTTTGACTTTGCTCCTCATGACTCCACCCCTCATGACTCAGAAGGCCGTGATTCAAACCCTTTTCTATTACCTCTTTGCCACCCACAGGATGTGGATTTTTTGTACTAAACATTTTCCTTTTCCGGTACCTATGATACATGATATAATGGTGTACTAACAAAAATAATGAACACAAAGTACAGCGTTTTATTAATATATCCTTTTAATTGTCTCGTTGTGTCCAGTGCTGGAATTAGACAAAATTTACTCCTGGAACCCATAAAGTGTGCAGAGGAAAGGGGGTGGAGTCACGAGGGATGGAGCTTGAAAACAGAGTCTGACAGTCAACGTATATTGTTTTGTAAGTTTTAAATCTGTGGCAAAGAAAGTGGCAATTTGGACAAATGTGACACAAATCTGTTCAACCTTATTTAATTGATTACAAAGAGGCTGCATTTTGAAATATCTAACAGGGTTAAGACACCTGCTGCAGTGATCTTTGTGTTCCCAGCCCTTCTGAGGAGATTATAGTAGCAGTAATATAGTTCTGGTGGTTAATGCAGTTCTTGGAGAGTTCTGAGTTTTGTCCAATCATAGGTTAATGTGCCTGTTGGAAAGCACACGGGGTAACATGCAAATCAGAGACTTGTAGTCTATGTAGATAGGTAAATGGGTCACACCCTTTGGCACTGAACTCATTTGTAACTTCCTTGCTCATAAGTTGCAATCCTTCTAATATAGCACAGTGATCTGTTTACTGCAATTGAGGGGCTGCGTGCAAATATATGTCATGGGTTTAGATCCTTATTGTTTCTTTTCTCAATCTGTTGCTATTTTTTGATTGCAATTAAGGGCTCCTCTGGAAATTAATAAAGCCTTGTTAGTACAAACAACCCCAATCACTGCGTTACATTTTATATACTGACTTTGTATTTCTCCTGATTGTTCACTCTTATTTCTACAAGAATGGACGATAGGCGATTCCTATACCTTGTAACTCTCATTGTCTTAGGTAACATTTCCTGTACGTTGATTTGCACACTTGTATGATTTATTGTGTCTCTGTGTGTGATGTAAAGTGGTCTGACACCCTACTCTGGGATGAGCAGCGCTATAAAAAAACTAAATATAAAACTAATTGGTAGGTACCGTTTAAATCACTATTAGAGTAATTACTCATACAAACAGATGACTCTTGCATTCTTACAGTGCAAGCACATCTCTTACATGGGGGGTGGGTTGAACAAAGTCAAAAAGCTGCTTCCATGTCATAGTTTTGCTAAAGTACTTGTGAAGTGATAAGAAGCTGTGTGTCTTTGTTTCCTTCCATTGGCATGTAGGTAGGAGGCTTCAGATGGCTTCCACCCAGGATGCTACTTGAACAACAGGAGGGCTGATGGCCCTTTAAATCAGACCTTTGTTTGTGCCTGGCTGGAAGAGAAAATAAGAAATCCCTCTCACTGCCTGAAGGTTGGTGCACCCAAAGGAATGCAGACAACGTAGTGGCGCTGTTGAATTGTGTCCCAGTGTCATCAAATGACACCGGGACAAAATCAACATATTTTCCTGGGTTGACCAGATTCCAGATCCGGAGCGATCTCCCTACTTTCCAGCACTGGTTGTGTCTAAATATTTATTTATAGTGTTGTAACTCAGACACCTATGCATCAGCCATCTACCACTGCTGTATGTTTTTTCTGAAAATATATTTGTCAAGGCTCTTTAAAGCAACATTCTTGTGCAGCAATATGCAAGCAAGTAGGAAGCCTTTTTGAATAGTTTGAAAAATCATATGGCTCAATAATTATGTGCTAGAATGGGTCTACGATATTTGATACAAGGAGTTAAATCAGTTCAACTATTTTTTTCAGATAATATTTCATTTGTATTAGATGTATTTTTTGTTTGAATGCGTTATTTAAGTTGCATATTTATTATGAAAACAATAGGAGAACACATAAGTAAGTTTTAACATGTTCTCCATGTTTTCTCTGTGTTCAATATTTCTTATAAGTGAGTGAAAGCATTTAAACATTTAAACATTGCACATTGCCTCTTTAACATTTTTATTGGAATTATTTGAATGATAGCCCACTTACCTCTCGTGTTACAAAGCATTCAAATGGAAATGCTAAAATCATAGTAACTCCATAGCAAAACCTCCCAAATGTAGCAAGGTCGTCATCTCTGCAATAATTCTCAAATATATTGCCTGCAAACAAATTATAAAATGTTCATTGGCTTCAGGAACTAAAGAATGTATATGAATAGTAGATAGCTTCTGCTTCTTATTACATCAACAATATTTCTCAATATATGAATTCTTCCAATTCAACAGATGTAACGAGGCATAGTCTATATATATAAAATAATATTTTTGTACAAACATATAGTACTGCTACTTCATTAAACATGAAGACACTGATAAGTATTCTTTGTGGAGTAATATTTTTATTATCTGATTATTAGCAGCTCTGTGTAAGATACAGGTTAACATATCCGATCTGTGCAGAGAAAGGGAAAAGGTCAGCCCCCAAGACATTGCTTGTTGCAAGTGTCATCCACATATTGACCCCATCATGTTCAGCATCCAATGTTATATTACAACTGCTATTCATGATGTTGGGAGTTTAGCCCATGCACCTACATACAGCCCGTTCATATTACAGTGGTCAGAAGAGCTGGACATTACAGGGAGGAGTGTCCAGTTGAGTGTCCAGCCTTCTTCTTTTGAAGGGAACTCACTGTAGTTATGAAACAAGGGCGTCTTTTTTAGGTCTCACCACTAACAACCTTAACTGTCTGTTGTGAGATTCTTGACATAAACTGATGAAAAAGAAGTATAAAGAAGTATATAGAGAGAATGAGTTCAGCCCTCTCCAGCTTTTGTCTTTTATGTGTTTCTCACGGTTTGCCACTGCTTCAATGCGCTGTCTGTCAAGACATTTTGAGTATGATTATGACAAGCAGTCCTTTTCTTAAACTGCAGATACAACATAATGTTTTTGATGTACTTTCATTTGCTGGTACAACAGTTTAAATGCTCATTTGTCACAACACAGCCTACTGTTTGGATGCCTAAGCCAGTCATAAAATGAAATACCTGAGCCATTCAATAATCACTTTGTGTGTCTATTTATTTTAGTTTGATTTCATGGCAACATGTTGGATTTACAGCTGTTTTGTTCACAATGTAAAGATATGCAGACATGCAGTCTTCCTTAAGGAGCAACAAATGTGCTAGCCCTTTGTGAAATTGTCTTTTTTTCAATATTTTGCTGTGTATGTCTTTTACATTCACCACATACAACAATTCGAAGCATAATGTTTTTGTCTCGATATCATAACACTCTTCTTTGAGGACAGGGCACTACTCGGATAGAGCAATATGTGCAGCAAAGGGTCCCACTGTAAATAAGATTATCATTGTAATTTATTATTATTATTATTATTATTATTATTATTGTTGTTGTTGTTGTTGTTATTAAGGAAGCACACCTATGTGCACATAAAGCACTCATCTATAAGCAAACATGTGTGCTTTATTAAACATCTGTTTTTTTTATTAAAAATGATATGACCGTAAGCCAGAAGTCTACAAAATGATTAAATAGTACAAAATATATAAATAATGTCATTTTGTCCTACCATATGTCATCTACCATACCATACCTAACTTACCTTATCTAACCAACAATACCTATCAAGTGTATCTACCATACTTAACCTTCCTTGTCTAGATGCCAAATACCATACCTACCTACCATACTCACCTACTATACTGAGCATATCTGCCAAATCCACATTCCATCCCTAGCGTATTCTACCTACCTATCATTCCTACCAAATCTACCATGCTTGCCAAACACAACTTACTTTACCATACCTACAATAACTAGCCTACAATACCTTCTGTACCTACCATAACTGCCTCCCATACCTAACTTATCATACCTACCATACCTACCATGTCTAACCGAACATAACATAACAGAACATACCATAACATAACATACCTTTCAAACTTACAGACCATGGTGACCATACCTACTTATCTATCATACTTACCCAACATACTACATACGTACCTACCATACCTAGTATACTACATCTACCTGCCATGCATACCTACCAAACGCAACCTACCTAGATTACCTACACTTCCATATCTACTTTACCTAACCTACCATACCTATCATACCCAGCTCAGAGAAACTTTAAAGCATGGGCAAAGTGGGCACAATCCAAGGGGCCCCCTGGAAGGGTGAACTTTCTTTCTCTCCATCTTGCCTCTGTGTATTTCTATATCTTGACCTGACTCCTACTCTCTGTCTACAGCTACCTCTTATTTTGTTTCTCTTTGCCCAGTGTCATCTTAAGGATTTTTGATGCCTCTGTAAGACATATTTCAACTGTTTTGTGTGACCGTATTTCTGAAGATTAATTTGGCATCAAGCTGGCTTGAGTTAGAAAAAATGGACAATAAAATGTAGAGATTTGTTTGAACAGGTGGCCCTGAAATATGTCTTGACCAGGGCCCAAAAAATCCTTAAGATGTCACTGCTCAGCCTACATTTACTTCTGCAGTATGTGTATTCATCGCCTGTCCTGAGGTGGAGGGTTTGTGAAAGAGGGGCAAGATATGGTTGTGGAATTTTTAGCGAGAGGGCTTAACTAGTTTCTGATACTGCTAAAGGTTTGTATGAATTTCTCTACGCCACATGATTTGAGATTATGTTTGTCATCTTGGAATTGATATTTATTGAAGGCATATCTTGTATGTGTGAATGTCAGTGCGGAAGACTTATGACATTGTCCCTATTCCCTTTCTAAATATCAGAGAGCTTGGAAGGGTTCTGCTTCTTTTTAAATCAGCTGTGATGAAGCCGGCCGTAAATTCACATTATCTATTACTCTTTCCTCCATTCCACTGTGGCACACCATATCGCCCTTATAGTATATTATAGTATATTATCTCTTTTTGCTTCCTTTGTGATTTGTGTAAAGCACCCAAGGCTCTTCTGTAAAATGTAAATAAAAGCAAATTAAACAAATGTAAGGCAGTAATAGTTAAACCTCCCTTTTTATTTGCCATTCCCAACACATTACAAAATGTCTATGAGCCCAGATTGATGATTATCAGTGGCCTGGTACAATGCAGAACCTTCTTAGATGAGCTTCTCTATGACCAATTTTTGTTTTTTGATGAAAACTGCTTTAACTCTTGGCAAAGTCATTTGGGTGGGAAGCAGCTATAACAGGGTTTGAGGGCTCTTGAAAGATACCAATTGTTTCCCTTGCAACGTTTGGAACGGATTCAATCCTTCTAGATTAATAATCAGACATAGACCACATTTTGGATGCCTGGGTGTAACATATGTTTTTACCTACACAACTAGATAATATGCTACTCAGCTCCAGATCTCAACAGGCAGTTTATCCACTCTTTATCCCATTTTGGTTATGGGACACTTGTTTTTTCATTGACGCCTTAGTGCCTGATACAGAACAAAGCTCAACCACAAGAAGTCATTTTTTTGTAAACTGTCAGTTGCGTCCATTTGGACTACTAGGTCTAGTATTTAGTAAAATCACTTTTTTTAAAATCTATTTTGTGTTCCATTAATCCACACCTCTAATAAAAAAAAAAATAATATTAGAAGGTTGCAATGCTGCGAGCTCTATTGAAGGGAATGAAGAGGCTCAGGGCCAATATAGGATGGTATAGACATTCTACTCCAGCCTTCTAATATTTGTCTTTCTGTTTCTCCATGTTTAATTTAGAAGATTATATCCTCAGAGGGTGGAATGTTCTAATAACGTCAAAGACCTTCTTCCTCAGGCTATACTGGTGATTAAAGGGCCTCCACCTTGTTATGCACCGTTGCCTGTGACTTGTGCTTCTAGCTCAGGTTCATAGCCTTTAACAACTGGTATAGCCATCACCATCAGGCTATGAGGCTATATTAGAACATTACAATAATGGGAGCTTAATTGAAGACAATGATGGGGCTCAGGGCCAGTATGGATTGTCACAGACCTTCCTATACAACATTCAAATGTTTGACTATTTTCCCTTTTTAATATATAACATTCTACACCAGTGAATGTACTATTTTAATAGCATTATAGACCTTCTGTATTTGGCTAAAATGGTTGTTAAAGGCACTCACCCTCTTTATAGGCCCTCACCTGTGGGTTCAGCCTACTATAACTCGGGTTCAGGGCCTTAAACAACCAACATTGCCCTCAGCGACAGGCTCAAATGCTTAATTAGTATCTTTCATCGAGATCATGGAAAGGCGAATGCAGGATCGTCTAACCTTAACACTGGTGGAGCCCTCCTGTTCAGCAGCATTTAACTTAGGGGCATATTCACAAGGAGTTATCGCTGCGTTAGCGGCACTTTTCTGCCGCTAATGCGGCGATAATTTTATCGCTCTATTACCAAGCAGTTTTTAGGCAAAAACGTCCGTTGTAAAGATCGCCACTTCTGTTAGCGATAATTATATGCAGGAGAGGCGTTCCCGTGCAAAAACAGCCGCAAACCCCACTACTCCATATTCACAAGGGGATCCCTGAAGTTCTGAAGACCAAAAAAACTGCCTCTAACTGCAGTAAGAGCCAGTTACTTAAGACCAGAAAATAGCTGGTCTTAAAAATGGGGATAACACTTGGGGCCTCATCTCAGCAGGTTTTGGTGCTGGACAGCGCTGCAAGCAATGTTGCAGCACTGCCATGCGACAAAACTACAGTGCAGGAATGCGTACCATCAATAAGATACTGCACAATCATGGGCCCCAGTCACGAAAAGTGTTGCAGCGCTGCGACAAGACAGCGTTGCAACACTACTCACTACGCCCTTCCTGCGACAGCATGGATGCGCTGTATTCACTGGACACCGCTCCATGACGCAAGTAATGACAGATATGTCAGGAATCCTGACGTATCTGTCTGCGCTAAAGTCACGCAACTCCATCAATGCATGGGGCCAGCTTATCCCTGTGGCACTGCGATGATGGCGGTGGCGTCCGGTGGGTAAGGTGAAGACGTGATGTTACCAATGATGGTCGGTCCAGGAGAGTCCGGTGTTGTGGCTGTAGTTGAAGTTCCCGCTGGCGGAGGTGACGTGCTCGACCGTGTGTCCTGCTATGTGGCTTGTTGAGGGTACTTGCTGCTTGCGTCTGATGTAGGGGACCTTCCCCAGGAGGGGGTGGTGTCCTGGTCTCTGGGGTTGTCCAGGTGGAACATGAGTTCACCAAGTAGGATGTCGTCGGTGGATGGGAGATCCTGGGGTGCAATGAAGTCTACAATGGCATTGGAGAATGGGGGGCCATGGCCCGGGAGGCCTGCACATGAGGGTGCCGCAGAGGATGTGCTTGGTCCGGATCTGGGAGTTGAGGTGGTCCATGGTCACCCTTGGGTCATTAGAGTGCGTGGTCAGTCGGAGTGTGCTTCTGTAGGTGATGGCAATGCCTCCTCCTTAATGCTCGGGTGCTCCTTGCAGGTGATACTGCAGCCGTCAGTGATGGCGATGGCGATGTCCGGTCCGGAGCAGAGGTTGGTCCTGGCAGGCGAGGTGGCGTCCAGGATTGATGGCGAGGAGGGTGCTGGCATCGTAGCGGTGGAGTATCCAAGAGGAAGGCTCCTTGGTTCAGAGCACGGTCCAGGGGCAGACGGATGCAAACGGCGTAGCCTATGGGTTGCCTTTGGCACGGGAGATGACCATTACAACGCAGGCAGTACATCGTTAACAACGCAACTCCGACAACGCAGGTACCTTTACATCGCATTTGATTACAACGCATTGTGAGGTCAGTAACGGTGTAATTTAAAGTTTTTCGGGTGGGTATGGGTTTCGGATGTAAAATATGGAAATTGGGGTGTGTTTTGGTGTAAAATATGGAAGTTGGGGTGTGTTTTTTGGGGTAAAATATGGAATTTGGGGTGTGTTTTGGGGGTAAAATATGGAAATTGGGGTGTGCATTTGGGTCAAATGTGATCTTTGGGTGTGTTATGGGGGCTCAAAAAGGAATTCCAGGGTTCACGGTTGGGTTTGGGCTGCAAAGGTTAGTTTTGGGTTGCACTCACTGAAGTGGGAATAGTGAGATTAATGTCTCCGCTATGCAACACCTACTCTACTGTTGCAATGTGCCTAGTATTAGTATGCATTGGAATGGAATGCGATGTTATGGCATGCGTCGCAACTACGTATGTGCCTTTGGCACACAAGTGGTACGCCCGCTGTGCATGGGCGCACAGCGGCCGCCATTGAGAAGTGCTGGTGGGGGGGCTGGACAGCTGTGAGGTGGTAAACGCTGGAAAGAACACTGGATGGGGCGTGGACACGGGGATGTGTGTGAGCGGGTGTTGTAAATATTTTTATGAGGGAAGTCTTACCTTGAAGCCGGGTCCTGTGTCTTCGTAGCTCCTGCTCTCCTGTGTCTGCTTCCGGGAAAAGGCGGTGGGATTGGTAATTGGCAACGGGACAAGTCATGCAGCCAGGGGCTGGAGGGGTGGGCATGTTCTCCATGCAGGCTTTAATGCATCCTGCATTGCGAACAGGGAAGTGCGCAGGACTGCTTTGGGCGGACTGAGTGGGCCGGCCAAACAGGCACTGCACACTTGAGTGGGCATGCCAATCCGCCCATGCCCTGCTCCATGTTTGGAGCAGTTCTACCCACCCTCCCACCCCCTGTGGATACATAGCATGATTACATCAGTCAGTTATCCCTTGTTTTTCCCTTTTGAATCTGTTTTTTTGGCTTCTCTGAGCCCCCGCTTCCCACTTCCCGCCGCTGCTGCCCCTGCGGCCCCGCCCCCTGTCCTCGCCCGTTCCTGCCTCCCAGCTGATCATTCCTCCCCCCTCCCCTACTAAATGGCGGCCGTGCTACTGGCACGCCGAAGGTGCGCCTAAGGCAAGCCCGTCTGCGCCCGTCCGCATCCCGACCGCGACCAGCGCCAGGAACCCTGGATCTCGAGCAACCCACTGCTACAGCACAGCCACCCTCCATGCACTCATCCAAGGAAAACTCAGAGACTGCGAACAGGCCTTGCCAAACACAACCCATGGCCAGTTCTCCTGCCTCCACTGCCGCCAGACCTTGACCACCACCCCGGCCTCCAACACAGCCGACAGCTGCCTGAAGCTCAACGCCGAGAAGACAGAAGTCCTCGTCCTTGGAACCACCCCTTCAGCATGGGACAACACCTGGTGGCCGACCGCCCTCGGAAGCCCACCTACCCCCTCAGACCATGCTAAAAACATCAGCTTCGTACTCAACTCATCCCTCACCATGAACCGACAGGTCAACGCCATTCCTCCAGCTGCTTCGACACCCTCCGCAAGACCATTCAAATGGATCCACCCGGAGTCAAGGAAGACAGTCACCCATGCACTCATCACCAGCAGACAGGACTATGGAAACGCACTCTACTCTGACATTAACAAGTCCCTACTCCGCAAACTCCAGACATTACAGAACACCGCCGCCAGACTCGTCCTCGGCATCCCCCGGCACGAACACATCAGCCAACACCTACGAAGACTCCACTGGCTCCCCGTGGAGAAAAGAGTCACCTTCTAAGTCCTCACTCACGCCGACAAATGCCTACACAACAACGGACCCAAATACCTCAATGACAGAATCAACTTCCACGTACCCAAAAGAAACCTCCGATCTTCCAACCTCGCACTGGCCGAAACCCCGCGCATCCACAGAGCGGAGCAGGAGCAGGCAGAAGATCCTTCTCCCACATTGCAGCCAAGACCTGGAACGAGCTACCGGCAGACATCAGACGCGCCCCCTCCCTGAACACCTTCAGGAAGATCCTCAAGACATGGCTCTTCGGCTAACAGATCTGCGGACCCCCCCCTCTGCACCTTGAGACCCTCACGGGTGAGTAGCGCGCTTGCAATTCCCCTGATTGATTGATTGAGTTATCTTCATGTGATAATTGTTCCTCTTCTGCACTGCTTGAGGCAGTGGGGCAACGCTCTTCCACCATTGCGGAAGTGCCGCCACTGGGGGTGCGTCATCTACGTGTGATAGGCCTGAGCGCCTCGCCCCCCCCCTGGCCCTCCTGCGCTACGCGTCCCACCTTCTCCTTACCTGGACATTGACACCGTGGCGCAATCCACTGCACTCTCTCCAAATCTGTGACTCAGCCAGCAGGAGCCTCAGCCAGGTGTGATTTCACTAGGCTGGGTACAGCAGTCGCCAACTAGTCCGCTGGTGGACCTCCCGATGCAGTTGATGCAGCAGGGCCCCCTTAGGCGTGAAGTTGCAGTGCTCACGCCACACAAGTTCGGCGTAGCACAGGGGCCTCACCCTTCACAGCATACGGCCAGTCCAACATCATCGGGCCTGTGATACAGGGAGACGGCACACAGCGTTGGTAATCCCCTTCATGCACCCCGGTGTAGTGGTGGATCGTAGTATGCGATGCGGACCTCACTATGTTGGTGCGCAGGAGCGCCTCTGCCATTAACAGCTCCAAGGGTCGCAAGGCGGTCTTCTCACACAGGTCAACAACGTGTCTCCATGCGACCTGCCAGACTTAACCACAAGGTACGGGCAATCGTCGCGCCTCAATATCTACTGCCACAGCTCATCGACTCCACAGCTCCTCCACATCCCACTCCAGGCTCCAGACGCTGGTCCAGCAAGGCATTCAGGCTCCAGACGCAGGTCCAGCGAGGCATCCAGGCTCCAGACGCAGGTCCAGCGAGGCATCCAGGCTCCAGGCACAGGTCCAGCGAGGCATCTAGGCTCCAGACGCAGGTCCAGCGAGGCATCCAGGCTCCAGACGCAGGTCCAGCGAGGCATCCAGGCTCCAGGCGCAGGTCCAGCGAGGCATCCAGGCTCCAGGCGCTGGTCCAACAAGGCAACCAGGCTCCAGACGCAGGTCCAGTGAGGCATCAAGGCTCTCATCCTGGTCATGCTGGATGCTGGGTGGCTTGCAGGGGTTGTTGATGTGTGCTGCACTTGGCCCTGACTGCTCCATTCTGCACTTTATTGGTTTTTATGCCTATTTTATATTGGAGGTTGACTGATAGGCTATTTTTTGCATTAGAGGCAAAAAAAACTCACGTTGGGCTGACTAACGTGAGTTTTTTTGCCGCTAATGGGCCTATCGGTAGTTTTCGCCCGCTAACGCCAGATTTCCTATCGCCATCGCGCTGATGTTAGCAGCAGTTTTCACCGCCGTTCCCTGATACTATCGCCATGTAGCGACGGCTTGTTAATACACTGCTAACATGGCGATAGTTTTCAGGGTTAGGCGGCGTTAAAAAAACTGCCGCTAACTGGCGTTTGCGATAGGTATCGCCGGTCCTTGAGAATATCCCCCTTAGTCTCTAAACTTATGAAGAATATTTTAGCTGCGTTACTACTGTGTGACAGTCAAGGACCCTGCCTATTAACACCCACTAACATATAGTCAGAATGAGTGAAACAGGAGAGGCACTGAAGGGAAACCACCTGCCGGAACTGCAGCTACACCAGCCTCAGAGCCACCGAAACGCCCGCCAAGAAGGACCTCAACCACCTCCGATGCATCCTACTGAACACCCGCTCCGCACGCAAACACGCCGTCGAGCTCTGGGACCTGCTCGACACATCATCACCAGACGTCGCCTACCTGACAGAGACCTGGATGAACGACTCCTCCGCCCCCGACATCGCCATAGCCATCCCAGACGGCTATAAGATCACCCGCAGAGACCGCGTCAACGCAGTAGGAGGAGGAATCGCCATCGTCCACAAGAACACCATCAGGGTCTCGACCAGCACCGACGACACTCTCAGCACCGCCGAACACATGCACTTCCAAATCCACACGGACCCCAACACCACCCTCAGAGGCACCCTTGTCTACAGACCCCCTGGGCCCGACCCCAGTTCAGCGACTCCATCGCCGACTTCATCAGCACGCACGCCCTGACCTCTACCGACTACATCCTCCTCGGAGACCTGAACTTTCACCTGGAGAACAACAACGACAGCAACTCCAGCACCCTGATCGACAACCTCGCCAACCTCGGTCTGAGCCAGCTCGTCACAACACCGACCCATTCCGCCGGCCACACGCTTGACCCCATCTTCTCCTCAAGCTCCCACGTCTCCTTCAGCCACACCACGGAACTCCCCTGGACCGACCACCGCTGCATCCATTTCACCTTCCAGAAACCCACCACACACCACCGCACCCAACAGATCCCACGCCGCTGCTGGAGCAAAGTCACCGAAGACCAACTACGGGCAACCCTCGCTCTCAGCCCTCCCTCCGACCCATCCAACACCGACGACGCCGCCTGCAACCTCAGACGATGGATGGACGACTGTGCCAACACCCTCGCCCCGCTGAAAAACTCACCTACAGTGACACCACCAAAAGAGCCAGCTGGTTCACCTCGGAACTCCTAGCCTCCAAGCGCACCTGCCGGAAACTAGAGAAGAAATGGCACAGTGATAAGACACCGGACAGCCACGCAGCCCACAAAGACGCCATCCGTAACCACCACCACCTCATCAAGTCCGCCAAGAGAATCTCCTTCAAAGACCGCCTCGACAACAACGCACACAACAGCAAGGAGCTTTTCAACATCGTGAAGGAACTCTCCAACCCCAGCTCCAACACCAACGACATCCCGCCGTCGCAACCCCTGTGCGATTCCCTCGCCACCTTCTTCCACCGCAAGATCGCCGACATCCACGACAGCTTCAACACCCAGACAGACCCAACTAAGATCGATGCACCAGACCCGCCGCACACCATCGACCATGACCCCCTGCCAGCCTGGGCCAGCGTGAACATTGAGGACACCATCAAGACCATGAGCACAATACACTCCGGCTCCCCGTCAGACCCTTTCCCGCACCACATCTTCAACAAAGCCAGCAGCTCCATCGCACCCCACCTGTGCAACATCATCAATCTCTCCTTCGAGACCGCGACCTTCCCAGAGAGCTGGAAACACGCAGAGATCAACGCCCTACTCAAAAAACCCAAGGCGGACCCGAGAGACCTCAAGAACTTCCGGCCCATCTCCCTGCTTCCGTTCCCAGCCAAGGTCATCGAGAAGATCGTCAACAAACAGCTAACCCGATACCTCGAAGAAAACAGCATCCTGGACCCATCCCAATCGGGGTTCCGCAGCAACCACAGCACTGAGACTGCCCTCATCGCCGCCACCGACGACATCAGGATCCTGCTGGACAACGGTGAGACCGCAGCCCTCATCCTGCTGGACCTCTCTGCCGCCTTTGACACTGTCTGCCACCGCACTCTACGCGCACGCCTCCACGACGCAGGGATCCGAGACAAGGCCCTGGAATGGGCCACCTCCTTCCTCACCGGCAGAACCCAGAGAGTCCGCCTCCCACCATTCCGATCCGAAGCCTCCGAGATCATCTGTGGTGTACCCCAGGGATCGTCCCTCAGCCCAACACTGTTCAACATCTACATGGCCCCGCTCGCACGCATCGCCAGACAGCACGACCTCAACATAATCTCCTACGCCGACGACACTCAACTGATCCTCTCCCTCACCAAGGACCCCCTCGCCGCCAAATCCAGCCTCCATGAAGGAATGAAGGCCGTCGCCGATTGGATGAAGATCAGCCGACTAAAACTGAACACGGAGAAGACAGAGGTCCTCATCCTCGGCTCCAACCCCTCAGCCTGGGATGACTCCTGGTGGCCAACGATGCTGGGAGCAGCCCCGACACCCACCGACCACGCACGCAACCTGGGAGTCATCCTTGACTCAACGCTCTCCATGGCCAGGCAAGTCAACGCAGTCTCATCCTCCTGCTTCAACACCCTCCGCATGCTTCGCAAGATCTACAAGTGGATCCCGACAGACACAAGAAGAACAGTCACCCAGGCCCTCGTCAGTAGCAGACTTGACTATGGGAACGCCCTCTACGCAGGAGCCCCGGCCAAGCTCATCAAGCGACTGCAACGCATACAAAACGCCTCCGCACGCCTGATCCTCGATGTACCACGCCACAGCCACATCACCCCCCACCTGAGGAACCTGCACTGGCTCCCCGTCGACAGGAGAATCTCCTTCAAACTCCTCATCCACGCACACAAGGCACTCCACAAGACTGGCCCAGCCTACCTCAACAGATAAGTGGAAATTTCAATTTGGCATAACCTCAAATGTCACAAAATACCCAAGAACAAATTTACATGGATCCTTTCCTGAAAATTACATTTTAAGAATATTTCTTTCCCTCATCTATCAACAATCAAAACCAAAATGTGTGAGTAAAACAAAAACAAATATGAATTTTTGAAGACTCAGAGACTGATTCATGAAGATTTACAATTAAGGGCCTCATTTGGATGTCGGTTGGAAAGCCTCTGACCGCAAGTAAGAGGCTTTTCAACCAGTATCCTAGGAATGAATTCCAACCGCCGTTTTTTCGGATTATGACGGTCGGAATCCAAATCAGCTGGTCATTCCGGTTGGCTTCCGACATGAGCCCGTCGGCCAGGCGAAAACCCACAATAATACTGTGCGGACGGCGTTTTCACAGTCGGGATTATGATGTCGATTGCCGACAGGCTTTCCATGTCGGCTTTCCATGTCGGCCTTCCCGACATGGAAAGCCTATCGGAAAGTGACTTTGGGGGCCCCTAGCATGGCCTCCTTCACCCTGCGGCTGCCGGTTGCGGGCCTAGGGGGCACCTAGGGTGCCCCCCTGTAAATCCCTGCACTTTGTGGCAGGCACCGTGATGTGCCTACCACACGGTGCAGGGATTTACTCAAGCTCCCAGAGAGAAATGGGAGTTTGCGACCGCACTATGTGAGGTCGCATCATAATATGGTGGTCAGAAACGCCGACCTATGGCCGGTCCGTTCACACACCGAAATGGTGTTGGGCAAACTCAAATCTGCCCGACATCATATTTAGAGCCTAAATGTTTAATAGTATTCTCTTTTCAGTTACAATCAATGAATATTTCCTATTGAAGTGTGTCTAAAATATCATCTTAGAATCAGACTTGCTATCAATGCAATCTCTTAATTTTCTCAAAGTCGTGAACTCACCCCCTCCATAGTCACTTTTTTCTTTAATTCAATCTTTTCTGTTATTCTTTGCCAAACTTCCCGTGCTTGTGGGCTATTAAGGCTTAGCTCAAGAAGGTATCATTGTGATCGGTTTGGCTCCAATACAATACACTTTTCACAGTAACAATAAATGTGTGAATGCTCAGCCAGGATTGTGGGTTTTTATACAGATAGTACACTGTAATAATATGTAGAGCCCATTCATCACTTAGCTTCACCCCACATGCAAATGTGGTAGCATTCATTGTATTCTAACGCTCACCTAGTTACCTGTGTCCAGGGACGGCCCTAAATCGGACAGCTCCATGAGTGAAAAGGACATTTGGTGTTAATTGTGGGGGTGGGGGTTCGTTGTGGTGTGACGGCATGAGGTGTGAGGTAGCTGGGAGGAGAGCAGGGGGTTGATGGGGTGCTAACAATTACGCTGAGATACATCAAGGGCTTATTACAAAGTCTTTAACGGGACCCCATTGAGACCAAGTGGAATGTACGAGCTGCTGTTTGCATGACATTAAGCCAAGCAGCTCCCTGCTGCACCCCTCAGAATATTGGCGCCCCGGGCCTGAGCCTAGCTTGCCCATGCGCAAGGCCTTCCCCTGCCTGTGTCCTACTACTGCAGGTGACAGGAGGGCAACCCGCCTGGCCTACCCCATTCAACACAGTGCAGGCTCTAAGGGAACAAAGGATGATGAAGAATTTCATATGTTGCCTACTTATTGCATTATTTAGTCAGCTCTCCCAAATAAACCAGTCCTCCACTGCTGCATAATTCTGGTGGCTATACCTGGCATGCAGCTAGTTTTCTAATGAGAATGATTACTCATTCTCCCCTTGTGACAAAAATACTGAAGCTTCTTCATGTATCTATGCATCCATGGAAAGAAAACAAAATGCTATTGCACACTTTTTTTTAACCATGCTTCAAATAAATAGCAATTGAATATAACTAAATCGTTTTCCCCTTTCAAAACAACCGCACTGAGCCACTTAACTTTCATATCTAAACTCATTCCACTTGCAAATGAGCGGTTTTATATCCTGTAAACGAAACTTTTTTGGCAGGCTGTAATAAACCTTATTAAGGGCTACCAGTATCATTCCGATGAGTCATTGTTATGGAAATAGGACATGACTCAAAGGAAACCACAAAAAAAAGAATTTAATTGCCAGCACGATTGCTGAATGTTTTGTAAAGGTATGTACAATCATCAGACTATAACAAAAAAATGAAATGTATGATAACTACATATTATTGTTTGAAATCTCTTTAAAATTATGCAATATTTTCAGTGACGCGATACCACAGCTGCCAAGTGGCACAAGTCATGTGTGACCCTTTCAGACAGTTCTGGAATTTTTGCCAAGAGCACTTTGTAGCATTTCGGAGGCCATACTCAAAAAAGCCATGCATGAGAGTCCCATGCATAAAAATCCCACGTATAAAAAACCCCACAAAACCACAGCATCCACTTAATTTACCATGTCGTTGATTTCAACCTGAAGAATGTGCGCATGTGCGTCTTGATCATTCTTTTTGCCATCTTCAATGGCCTATTCTTTGCCACCTTTACATACCCTGGCAAAATGGCCATGTTTCCCGAATTTCCTAAAGGTGCAATTTACTGCATAGCAATTTGGGAAAAGTGCAACCTAGAATTCCACAGTTGTGGCACTTCAATGTGTGTCCTTTCCCACTAGTAAAACTCTCCACTCCAGTTTGCTGTGATACCAATTTGTGTTCCATTACTCGCTGCACCAAACTTCCCTTTATCTGTTTCACCCGTCAAGAAGTATGCTCCATAATATCCCCAACATCCAAAGCTTCTTTGAGGGTCGGATTCTTTGATACCAATTTTTCTTGTACTCTGTTGTAATTTGTACAATATAACACTTGATTCCTTATCATTGACTAAGGCAAATTGTCAAACTCACAGGTGCTTGCAAAACGTCTTAAACATATAACAGAGTTTCCCACTTTTTCTTACTTGGCTTGAGCGGAGTGAAGAACTTATGTCTCTCCAGTACTACATTTATACGCAGACCGAAATGTTCTTCCAGCATTTTGAGAGACATTTCATAAACATTCCAGGTCTCCCCTTCTACATTACTCACCGGTAGTTCCTCAAGACTCTCATAAATATTACAAGCTTCTATGACTAAATTATGTAATACTGCTCTGTGCTTCCTGGATGCTAAAACTTTTCACCCTTACTACTACCAGATAGAAGTCAAAATGTTTCCTCAATTTCTTCCAAGCCAATATAGGCTCACCCACTTCAGAAAGAAAATTAGGTGGTTGAGACATGTTAACAGCTGCCATGCTTAATATATGTCAACAACAAGCTAATATAAAAAGTTAAAACATCAAACTAAAAGAAGGGATTAAAATAATTAAAAGAGATTCCTTGGTGTTACAAGAGTTCCAGGTAAAATAACTTGAAGTTCCTGCCAAACGTAGCAAGGAGGCATTTCCATCTCTAACTCCCATGTTCAATCAAAATTGGTTGTGTGTGATTGTTCCTCAGTCATTTTTTAGATTTTGTCTACACAGCTCGTGCACTGTGCTTGTGAAATCTATTGTATTTAATATAATTCTTAAAAGGGTCTTACATCCCGCCCTCACTGTTCATTGGTTGGTGTGCTTGCCACTTACTTTTCTTCCGTTTCTATTGGCTGCAGCATACTATTTCCTGTTGTTCCTTTGTGTGTTTGTCTTATCAGTCTCCCATGGGCCAAGTACTGTTTTCATCCATTTTGTGGGACTTTTGTTTTAAAGCTTTTGCCTGCACAGCTCTTGCTTTGTTTGTCCTCCACCCTTTACCTAATATCTCCATTGCTACACGCATTTTAAATGTGCTTGTTAATTAGATTTTTGCAAAAGATAGAACAAACTTTTGGAGCGCTTTACATGTGCACCAATTGCATCACAAAAGGACGCATTCCCAGGCACAGAGAGAATAATTAATTTACCAAGAGTCTTCTGCCGAGACTCGAACCTGGTTCCCCAGCTTCAAGATCAGCCACTGTAATCCTTATGCCACATCATCTCTCCTCTCCGTGGACATTGAGCTCACCATATAAGAAGGCTGACACTCCTTTTGAACGCACAATTAAAAAACATTTCAATTATGCGTTCCAAAGCAGCGCTGGCCATCTTTTTTTGGGGGGGATTGCTGAAAATTCTCTTCTGATGCTTGTTATTCTTCTTCTCCTAATCTTCCTTTTACTTCCTGTTTTATTACCTTTCAAAGTTTGGGATAGTAGAAATACACTTGTATTATGAGATCTATAAGAAACTTGATATCCTTTTGTCACAGTTTTACGTAACTTCCATCCCCGGTGTTTCTATTACTCACTGATTATCCAAAATGTCATAGTTCTCCCACTTGTGTTTTCATGTCCCCTCGAGGTCTCCGGTCAGCTCCATGTCAATGCCCCCTGTCCTTCCCCGGTGGAAGAAAACGTCACTGGAACACTACTTTTCATAACGCTTTTTTGTGATTTGCAGAATCAAGAAACCGAGAGTCCTCTGAGCTAAGGTACTTCCCTTGTCGGCAGCCTATTCTGCTACTTATCTGTTTATAATGTTTTGTGTAAAGCTTTCAAACTCCTGGTTACCATTTTAGACGCTGCTGTAGATGTTCTGAAACACAGGAAGAGAACAGTCGTGGGGGCATATCTACAAGGGCTTTATCTCCGCTTTTTTGGCTTTTAAAGCCAAAAAAGCGGAGATAAAACTATCGCCCTATTAACAAGAGGGTGCAAACATGCATAATCGCATGTTAGCACCCTTTTTCCCAATGCCTCCCTTTGCATCTCTAATGATATGCAAAGTGGGCGTCACTGGGCGTACCCCGGATGGTCTACCTTGCAAATATCGCTGATGTTCACATCGCGATATTTACAAGGCAGCCCACAGGATTTTAGCATACGTTAAATTTTGGCGAAAACGGCCGTTTTCGCCAAAATCTAACGTCTGCTAAAATCCTAACTTACCTATGTTTGACATAGGGGGTGGATTATGCTGATACGACCACAGGGTCGTATCAGCAAGGTTATCACCGTTTTGCAGGGAACATCGCTGGAAAACCTGCGATGTTCCCTGCAAAACGCCGATTTCCCCCGCTATTGCTGGATTTCTTATCGCCGTTGTGAAAAGCGTTGTTGATACAGCGCTATCACGGCGATGAAATCCAGCGATAGGATAAACATCGCTAAACGCGCTTAGCGATGTTTATCTCTAATCATTGTTGATATGCCCCTTAGTGGCTTTAGTGAATGGCATGAGGCTTTCAGTTGAACAAATATTTATTGGTGGCTAATTGAGTGTATTGCTGTCTCACTGGCGACGAAGACCTGGGAGACACAATTGAAGTAATAGAAAGACTCTGAGAACTAAAATGCACTGAACTGTCACAGAAACTGATGCATAAAAACAATAAATGACGTGCTCCCTTGTCTAGGTGCAACCACACCCTCCCCTCACTCTGTGAAAGCTAGTTGTGGTGTATAAGCTTAATAACTAGAAGAAGCCTGCTTTCTCAGAATGACCATGACTGTTCATTTTTAGAGAGCGCTCATGGCTCTAATAAAGACTCATATAAACCAACCCATGTGTACTCATCATGCGGTTAACATTTAAAATGGTATACGATGGAGGCAGGACCTCTTCAACCCAAGGTTTGGTTAGAGCGAACACCATATCCAGGCTATTTTATGAGATATAGTGTGCTCGTAATGATTTACAAGTGCATTGGTTTTTTTTAAGGTTTGATGTATTATTTCCGGATCAACGCTGAAAACATCAGGTCTACTTTTGCAGAGGCATATATGTCACTGGCAGGGGGCTCTCTAGATGAGGAGTATTTAATTATTGATAAAACTGGTTTAGCTAAGCTGGTTTAAAGATTTTAGTTTAATTAATGGCCTGAAGCTTGCCGATCATATGCAGTATTATGTCTGATTGCTGCTATCCTCACCCTATTTTCTCCTAGTTTTAAAATCTCGAAGCTTGTTGCAGGATTAATTAGTCATTAAAACGTCTGTTTTCGTCAGAGCTTTCACTCCTATCAATATTGCTAGATTCAACACTGGCTTGCCTATGGCCTGCCACTTAGTCAAATGTCCCATTCATTTCAGACGAAAATGTAGACTAGGGCCCTCATTACATTGGAAAATATTCCACCCAAATTGGTAATACCACCATAGACCATTCCAAGTACCCCGGTGTCTCCAGGACTGTAAAAACAGACTGGGGATGCCAAGCTCAATTTCAATAGTTGTGGAGTTGCACTCAATGAAACCGCTGTGGGGACAGAGGCTGTGGCTATCCAATTTGGACAGTTGTGCTTTATTTTCAGTGCTTATTCCTCACCTCACATAATCATCCATAAAACCTTCGGCAACATGCCTTCATATTTCTCAGACAACTTCAGTGCTGTTTCTGATGACAATCAGTCCTCACCAGAAGCGTCGTTCAGGTAAAATGGAGGTAATTTGCAACCCAGTGCTACATTTAGGAGTTCTGTGATGGGAAGATGCCAAAAATCTAATTTGTCTTCGCTGTTAAGCATAGACAGTCTTAGTTAAGTTATAAAAACTGAGGGGCATATGTACAAGCCCCTATCGCCACGGGAACGTCACTTTTTGTGACGTTCCCGTGGCGATAGGGCTGCTTGCCTTATGTACAAGGCAGCGTTAAGCCACTTAATGTGGCTTAACGCTGCCTTGTACATAAGGCCCCCTTTCACGCTATGCTTAGCGTGAAAGGGGCGTGCAGTGGGTGTTGTGGTAGGCGTTCCACCGCAACACCCACTGTATTTGATGCTGCCCCCTATGTACAAGGGTGGCTTACATAGGAGGCAGCGCCAAAATTCTGGTCTTAAGGTGGCGAAACGAGGAGAAATGCATTATTTCGCCTCGTTTTTGCTTTTTCCATGTGTGCTGCCTTGTGCAGCACACATGGAAAAAGCAAAATGCCATGGTTTGTTTTTGTACAGGAAGGTGTCCCTTCCTGTACATAGAAAAACCTTTTAAAAAAATCCCATTTTGTAACTTTCATGTGTGCTGCATGAAGCAGCACACATGAAAGTTACAAAATGGCATTTTAGGATTGTTTATGTGCAGGAAGGCACACCTTCCTACACATAAACAAACCTCCCCTGCACACAGACACCCTCGCACTCTGGTGCAAGGGTGCCTGCGTTGGCGCTAAGTTGTTAAACTTAGCGCCATTGCAGGGGGAAATGCAAGGCTGCACCACATTCTTGTAAATATGGTGCAGCCTTGCGTTTCCAAAGTGGCGGAGCGTGTCGTTAAGCCTAGGAGGCTAACGACACGCTCCGCCACTTCTATTGTACATATCCCCCTGAGCTTCTCTCATTGAACTATTGTGTGGTAGCGGCGGCCTGCCTGTTTGGTTCACTGTTAAGCATCTTATTGTAACCAAATATACAAACTTGCTCTTTATATAGCTCCTTCTGCTTTAGGTGCGTCTTTGTAACCCTGCAAATTATAAGTGTAAGGTGAAGAAAGACGCATGACTTGTTTTTGTTCGCCTGTGATGTATGCTCTACTTTATGAAGGGGCAGGGTTGTCGCCCGTGGTCTTCAAACTGGAGACACATTTTGGGTATGGGGCAAGAGGCCCAATATGTGGGGGAAGGGTGGTAAGGGGCAGAGGCTGTCTCACTAGTAACACTGAAATGAAATTGAAAACCCCAGTACAGATTTACAGAGTGAATCAATAGTCTCTGGGAGCTGGACCGAGGTTGCACCCATTTCAAGCGTACTTGTCGGATGCATATTTTTTTTCTTCTTTAACATCCGCCCTTTACCTAATTTCCCCGCTTTATAGTAACAACAGTAACATCACAATATATTCCCTTTCACAAAAAACAAGTCATAACACTTTAATGGATTTTCAGTAACTTATATTGCACACTGCTCAACAAGCTACAACTTACAACAAAAAACAGCTTATTATTAATCACTTAGGTGAAACCTATTGCATTTACCAATGCTTGTTAAAGCACTGGCTTTGGCAGACTGTAAATTCTTCCAACAACCTTTTGGTTGTACTGTTATTAGCCATTAAACACTTCAACAACAGCATTGCTGCAAGTGTTCATGTTCCGAACTAAACATGTTCTGGTCACTAATCGTATTTGATTTGCGCTGCAAGCTGTACGCCAGTGTTGATGCGATAATTACCAAATAATTTCCTTTAAGACATGCAGGACATACAATGCGTGCGCCATGTGACGAACCTTTGTCTTCTTCCAGTCACAGGCCATGCGTAAGTTACGTAGTGATCTTTTCTTTCTGGATCATGTGGATGGCAGTCATCAAACAAGAACGCGCTCTAACCTTCCATGTGGTGTGAGAAGTAAGAATATCACATGCCTCTTGAATATGCCATGCAGTAAGACAGTAACTTTTTTGTGCCTAAAATCTGTATTCTGGATGGAAGAATGGAAGATGCAGCATCCATTCCATGCAGTATGGGTGGCATCACTCATTGCTGTGTCTTGGAAACACCAATTAAAAGGCCTGGGTTCAAGGTGGTAAACATATTTAAAAAGGGGTTGGTGGTGTAGCGGTCTGGCCCACCTCAGACTTGTTGTTGCTCCTAAAACTGTTGGGTCCTCTCCCAAAAAGACTCCCCACTCCACAGTTCTTGAAAAGGAGCTTAGTCAAACAGGATACAAACCACTAAAATACCACAGCAACAGTGATCCAAAAAGAACTGCCCAGCCTTCAAAACATATTACTATTAATGCTACCCATTCCTAAATCCTGACCGTAATCCCAACTAACACACACTTCCCTGCACCCTAAAAACCTGTTACTACCCCATAATGCTACCCTTTCTTGAACGCTAAAAACTCTATACAACCCCTTAACGCTACCCTTTCGTAAAGTGCCATTTGAGCTTGGCAAAATAAACCTTTTGCCAGGCCTAAAACTTCCTTTTTAATATAAATAAGCCATCCCTAAGATAGGTCCTAAACAGCCCATAGGTCAGGGTCTGTCGTATTTAAAAAGTCTGGAAGGAAGACTGGACCTGCTCCTTGACCCCAGAACTACCAGCGTGACTCCCAGGGCTAGCTGACCGGCCTCTTGTTCTGAGGTACAGGGACATAAGACGCTCAGGAGACCTGTCCTGCATCTGCCCACCTGCCCAGACTAAACTGGACCTGCCTGGGCCCTGACGCTGGCGTCTGCTGGATTGAGTCCTGTTCCTCAAGAGGTGCCCCCAGGTCTTTTGCTGGCATCAGAGTGTACTCCTCCTGGCCCAACTGTGGGTACAGAGTTTACAGTAACTCGATGCAGCACAACGCAATGCAGGACCTTGCATTGCAGCACTTCACAGCTCTTGATTGGGGGCCTCATCAGAACCAACACAGCGCAACACAACTCAATGCAGGAACTCCCATTGCAGCTCCTCGTCGGAACCGGAGCAGTGCGACATCAAGTACATAAGGTATCATTCTCAGTGGGACTAATCTGGCCCCTTTATCTGGCACAGTTGGCTCTTTGTGCTTTTCAGGCACTAGACTTTGCATATCTCCGGTTCTGCTGATTGAATTTTTGTGGTTTTGGTGTCAACAATTAATTAAATTCTTCTCTTTTTTCTAAATTGAGGTAAGATTTTTCTTGTGTTGTGTTTTCACTTTATTACTATTACTGTTTGTGTGCAACATAAATACTTTACACTTTGCCTCTAAGTTAAGCCTGACTGCTTTTGTCCCAAGCTACCAGGGGGTTAAGCACAAGTTAATGTAGTGACTGTGTGTGGTTCACCCTGACCAGAATTGTTGCTTTTGCTTGAGAAGGGCTCACACTCCCGCAACCAACAACCCAATTCCTACAGCTACCCATTCCTGACCCCTAAAAACTCTTACTACAGCCTGATGCTATCCTTTCCTGAAACATAAAAACCCTTACTACTGTTTAACACTTCACTTCCCTTCCCTCAACCCTAAAACATCTTACTACCCCTTAACACTACCCATCCTGACCTGACAAGTACCATTACTACCCCAAAGATACCCTTCAATAAACCCTAAAAACCCTTACTGCCCTTTAACGCAACTCATCACTGATCCCTAACACTTACAACCCCTTATACCTAACCATCCATGGACCCTAAAAGCTCATTACTAACCCTTAACGCTACCGATCCCTGAACCAGAAAACCTTACAGCCTCTTAATGCTACCCATCCCTAAACTCTAAAAAACACTTACTACTTAACACTGCCCTTCCCTTGAACCTTAAATGTCCTTTATTGCTACTCTTCCTTGCACCCTAAAAAACCCTTCTATCATTTATTGCTAGCATTCCCTAAAGACCATTACTGAAGATTAAAACTACCCTTCCCGCTTCCTAAAAAATCTTACTACCCCTTAAAACTACCCTTCCATGAACCCTAATATCCATTACTACCCCTTAATGCTACCCGCCCTTGAGCCCTTAAAAACCCTTATTATCCTTACAGCTACCCATCCCTAAACACTAAAAACCCATTGCTAACTATTAATGATACCCGTCCCTGAACCCTAAAAACTCCTTACTACCCTTTAATGCTACCTTTTCTTGCACCCTAAAAAAAACATATTACCACTAAAGGCTAACCTTTTCTGAACCCTAAAAACTTCATACTAACCCTTAATGCTACCCTTCTGTGGAACCAAAAATCCCCTTACTACCCCTTAATGCTACCCATCCCTGACCCATAGAAAACCATTACTAACCGTTAACGCGAGTCTTCCCTGAATCCTACAAACTCCTACTCACCCCAATGCAATTTTCCCTTACACCCTAAAAACTCATCACTACCCATTAACGCTACTTTTCTCTCATTCAAAAACCCCTTTTCTACCCCTTAACGCTATCATCCCAGAAATCTAAAACACATTCCCACCCCTTGCAGCTATCCGACTCTGAACCCTAAACACCCCTTACTACCACTTAAAGCTACCCATCACTGAATATGAAAACCTTACTTGATGGACAAAAGTCCTTCAATTGTTGGACAACTCTACCACATTTTTCTTCCTCCATTAATCGAGTTATACTCCAGACACGATAGATGGAGTGATGAAAAGCCAATAGTCCATCCGCCATATTTAGAATATACTTTCAGTTGACGGAAACATGGCAGTTCATCCTCCACACCTGTGTTGCTGGAAAAAGAGCATAAATAGCCAAACCCCGCCCACAACAACCATGAAACCTTCTCAAACAACATGTCCCTGCTACTTCAAGACTTGGGCCTCAATCTGGCGGTGCTGGATGAACAACAGCACAATACCCCACAAAACAGATGGAAAGTAAAACTTTTCTAAACTTTTTTAAATGCACAATGATAAGTAGCAATGCAAGTAAGTATAATTTTATGTACTCCAAAACATTTCTAACTGCAAGTTAGCCATTCTACCTACCAGGCCACATGTCTCACAATATACACCCATATAAAATAATCTACAAACATACTTTTACTACCCCCACATCCAGCCGCGGCCCGTGCAGGTAAGAGCGGTGGGGCTGGGTGGGGGGGAATTTTGACAGACGAACCCGGCCCCACTGCCCCACCGCTCTTACCTACAAGGCCCGCTCCTGCCCACGCCTCGTCAGTATGTGAATTCACATTTTTTTTACAAATGTCCATGTTCACACTTTCATATATTTTTATCACACTGTATCTAAGCTGTTTTTCAATATAAAAATGGCAACACTATTTCTTTTTTAAAGTGTTTGTCATACAACACAAACCCTATTCCAAGTACAACATTCATCACGTTACTCACTTACAAAAACAATCCATATTCATCTCAGTCAACCATGTACCCTATGTGCAGATTTCCACTACCCAGTCACCACTAGTATGTTATGCCATAGTCAGCTGGGAGGGTTTGATCCTATTGTTCCTGAAGAGGTGCAGGAGCTGTTTTTTAAAGTTAAGGCTGTGTTTCCTGCTTACCCTTTTTCAACCCACTTATTCTCCTCCCTTTTCTCTCTTTTTGTTCTCCGCTTCACTGATTTGTTCAATCTCTCCTTAAAAAAGGCCAAGGTGCCTAAAGTTTGGAAGCCTGCCTATGTTTCTTCTATTTTGAAAATATCCACAGCTGATCTGGCATCCTTTTTAACTACCACCCGATCTCGTTGCCATCATTCCCTATTAAAATGTTGGAGAAATTGATCAATAGACAACTCTGCATATATCTCGAGGCTAATCAAATAGTGGACCCTTCCCAGCCAAAGTTCAGGGCAGCACACAGCACTGAGACAACTATTCTGGCAGTTACTAACCCTATCAGGACCAGCTTGGACGAGGGAACCTCAGTGGTGCAGATACGGTGCTAAATGCAGTTTTGATTGAAACACTCTTGCCGTTGGGGTGCATTCACCGGCTTTCGCATGGTTATGGGTTTTCTGGAAGGTAGATCCCAAGTAGTTTTTATTCACCCTTTTAAATCCAGGGTAATACCTCTGGTAATTCTATTGAGCCTGTTAGGGACTGTTGTGACAAGCTTTTAAGTAGTGCAGGCAATTTGCAATACAAACCCCCTTGAACCTCTTTGTCAAGGCACATACCCAGGCCAATCTCCTCACAAGCAATATCCTTTCGTAATCAGCTATATTAAAATTGGTATGCAGAGAAAGCCAGCGACAGACTTTATTCTTAAGTTGTTCTGAGGATTCTAGAGACCTACATGTCAACAACGGGACATTGACCAGAACCACTACGTACGGGCAGGCCAATAGTGATACATTAAAACAGGGATGGGAGGAGGAGGGACCCAGCCTAGAGTCTGCCTTGGTGGTGGCAATACTAAGGCCTCAGTGACCAGTCAGTCTCCTTGATGTCATAGATGAAGTGTGCCCTATATTATTAAGGGATTCCTGTAATAACACCGAGACTGGTGGAACCTGAGATGCAACAGGGGAAACGTGCACCAGAACAGTGCCTGAATGTGGATCTAACCTTGGCACTGAATTAGCAGGTGGCACAGAAATGGGCACAGGGACAGGCACTATAATATGAATAGACTCCTCCCTGGGGAAGAGACAGTTGACTGCTTGGTTCAAATTAAATCAATCGACTTTGCCAAGGCATCTAGCTGTTCTAGTAGTAGACACAGACTGCTCGCCATTGCGGATTTCATTTTGCCATAAAAAGTATCCCAGGTGTGGGCGTTATCCTCCAGTCACAAGAATTCAGCTGATCGAACCCTTCAGTGGCACAGGTCCTCTGCTTAGAGTCACTTTTCTTTGGACCCCTCTTTTTTACGTTGATCTATCTGCAGGGCCAGAAAATTAGGGTAAGAGAGAATCCAGAGGGATACCTAATTTTGGGGGCTCAGGATCGCAACTGATCCCGATGAAGGACAATCCTTCCCCTCAATATCATTGGCCACGTTCTCAGTGTACAACTGGTCAACGCTAGGTAGGTCACTCAACTCAAGACGTAGACATCTTTCTGCCAAAGCAATTTCTTATGAAATAACCTCAACCGCCCTCTCTAAAAAAGCATCAATACTACTAGAATTTGGCTCAGAAATAGTTTTTTTTGTTTCCCCGTCTTCAGATAAGGATTATGAAAAAGAGTCCAAGGCCGTATTAAGGATGTACCTCTACTGCACCTTAAGCCAGTGCAAACTGATGTATATCTTTGCTCATACTAGATCAGGCCAGAGCAGGCTTGTGGGTGCCAGGCAGCAAACAAGAACGCTGGCGAAAAGGCCAAAAATAGATCTTAAATAAATGGTACCTGGCTTCTGAGGCAAAAACAAGAGCGGTTCCAGCCCAACCTCCTACGGTCGATGACAGGCAACTAGGCCCTTGCTTTGTCCAGGCACGGCTCGCACGTGTCCTATGCACAGGGGCGACCGGTGCAGCTGCACCGGTTGCTGACCTGTGGAGGGGGGCGCTGACCTCAGGGGGGCGCTGTGTTTAGCAGTAAGTTACAATTTTAAAAAACAGGCTGCAGAGTTCCTTGTGCATTCAGCTTTGCGTCAGCAATAAAAATGTCAAGATAACTCTTGTGAGTAATGTTCCTGCTAGAGATAGAGATTGGAGTTTTGTCTAGAGGCAGTTTTAACTCGCCCTATAGTAGCGCAGAGGGTTAATATGCATACTGAAAAGAACTCCTACAGTGCAGATGACAGATCTGTTTTTTATGTGGATAGGAGAGTGGCTTACTGCTTTTGTCACAGAGATCCTTTCGTTACCGCAGTTCATAAGATACGACCCTAATATAGAACAGTGACTGTTATGAACTGTCATCAAAGATGTGCATAAAATAGATCCAGACTTTGTTTTTTGCCCAGTCTTTCATTACATATTCCTAATGTTGCTAAAAAGGATTTGTTTGTGTAGATATACATTCTTATTAGTAAAGCCAGCATTTACCAGTGCTTTAAAAAAATGAAATGTATGTGAGAGGGAGCTATAGAGAGCTGATGGGCACTTTTGCCTGGTGCTAGTGAGAGTAGTGAAAGAATCCGAGAAGGAGGTCATGGGGGGAGTGGGGTGCACCAAAAAGGACTGTCGCACTGAGCGCCACAGCGCTAAAGCCGGTCCTGCTAACAGCGCTTTATAGTGCGAGTCTCTAGGCTCCTCCCGGCAGGCTGCTAAGACAACATCCTGCTGTAGTGTTTCCTGGAACCTGGAGTCCCCCACAGGTGGCAAGGAATCCCCCACCCCCCACATTCAATAGTGACGGACATGGGATTATGTGCAAAAACTTTGGGAACTGGCACTAATTCTTTTACAAATTAAGCAGTGCCCACATGCTGGAAGAAAACACAAACAATGCATTGGACATGAGCGTTTATTGTGAAGCAGTACTGTAGCTCGTGTGTCATGGGCACTAGTGAAGGGAATAAAAAGCCCCCTTCCAGCTACTGTCTGACATAAAAGACAGCAATAATCAGGGTTCAGTGGGTGTTCGGCTTCTGAGCTCTGTCACTGCAGCTGCTGCGCCAATGGAAGCTACGCACCTGTTCTGCAGACGGACCTAAAGAAAAGGGCCGACAGGACCCCCATTCCACAATGGACCGAGTGTCACTGCTTGTTTCTAGCCCAGTGGCTCCTGTCCTGGAAGCGGGCACTGCTTCAGAGGAAAAACAGACTGCCACCCTGGCAGAAAACTCTAAATGCAGAGTGTCAGCCACAGCTAAATGAGTTCTTTCATCCATGTCCTGATCTTTCCAGTTCTGGCACCAGAGGCCAGGATAATTCTTTCTAAACTGCTCACGGCTGTTAAGGTTAAATTGGCAACTCGCAGCTCCTTACCGGGAAAGTTTCTTGAAGGAATGCCAAGATAATGACATTTAAAATGAAATTACAAACTTTCCAGTTCTTCTTTAAACTGACATCCCTGTGGGCTACAAGACAGTCTAATGCGCGAATATAATGCAGGTATATGAAGATTTATCAAATTGTTCGTGACGTCGAGTCAAGATCGCTTGTTTATAGAATTATGGGGCATATTAGCAAGACCGGCGTTAAAATTATCGCCGTTTTAGCGGCAGGAAACTGCCGCTAAAACGGCGATAATGAGCTTGCTAATATGCGTTATAGAATTCCAAAGAAGCCCAGGTTAGATGTGCAGGACATCTAACCTGGGCTTCTATTGAATTCTATAACGCATATTAACAAGCCCATTATCGCCGTTTTAGCGGCAGTTTCCTGCCGCTAAAACGGCGATAATTTTATCGCCGGTCTTGCTAATATGCCCCTAAGTGACTAAATCATTACTAAAAGGTGAACTGTAATCTTTGCATCAGGCGCTCGCTTGAGGGTCCCAGCTAGTCTTCATGTGGCTTCAGAAGGAGGCAATATCTGGCAGCTCACTGGCACAGTGATCTTTTTAAATCACAATCTCTTAGTGGCGCCCATTCCTCTAGATGCAGAGTATGTCTTTAAAAAGGTACAATGGAGAAACCTGCTCCAGTTTCTACAGAGCAAGAGAGAGAAGAACACAAAAGGGAAGAAGAAGGAGGAAGAGAAAGACGTAAAAACAGTGAGAAAGCAGGGACCAAACAGAACCTAAAAGAGTGGGATTAAGGCACAGGGCAGTGGCGGCTGGTGGAACTTGAAAGGGGTGTGCGCCTCCTGTATGCTTTCAACATGTGGGAGCGTTTCACTTTAGTACATCAGTTTATATCACTATAGTGAAAGGTATTTATTAAAAATGTCAATAAATGCTTCCCAATATAGTGATATTAACTGATGTACTAAAGTGAAATGCTCCTGTAGGTTAAAAGCATCCAAGAGACAAGGGCACTTTTAAATACCGACACATCCTGAACTCACATATTCAAAAGTGCTCTAGTCTCTCTTGAATGCTTTTCACCTGCAGGAGCATTTCACTTTAGTACTCTATACCCCTAAATTCGGAGGAATTTAATATAACTGTTAATAAATGCCTCTCAATATAGTGATATAACCTGATGCACTATAGTAAAACGCCCCGCATGATTAAAAAGCACACAATGGGAACACTTTTAAATAAATGAGTTCCGGATGTGTGCTCTGCTGTGCCAGCCTGCGGTTTGTTTTTATTGTTTAAAAAACAGTAAAAACGAACCACAGGCTGACAGGTATGATTGAAGGCCTCCATCCGCCTGTCCCACTTACCTGGCAAACTCCTGCTCTGGGACACGCTTGGCGGCCCGCAACAGGGTGTGCTGCTGCTCCAGTCCAGGAAGGGACACAGGGGGTGTCTGGTGGTGGATAAAAGAGGCACGAAGTGGACTCAAAGCTAGGCAGGTTTAGTGTTCCCCACCCCAACATTCGGTAGCAAAAATCGTGGGCTTCTGAACAAAACTTCGGACCTGGCAAGTATTCTTGTACAAATTAAGCACTGGTCTGGGGAAGCGATTCTTTCAGATGGTGCTTCTCAGGTATTTTTCTTGATGTGTCCACTTCACCCTACTTCAGCCTGCAGTCAGGAAAATCATGCCAGGACACCATTGCTATGCTCTTGTTGTAACCTCGTGCATCCTCCCCAGCGTTCCGAGTCCCTGCTGCTCAGCCTGTGTGTGAGGTCACGTAGAATGTTGAGAGTGATGGTGTTGAATTGAGTGTCAGTTGGAGATATGGGCTCAGCAGCAAGAATGCTGCTCCTGGTGGGGCTTAGCTATCTACTTAGCTACTTGTAACTAAGATCTTGTAACTAACACCTTAACATAACCACCACTACGGGCACTGGGCTTCCTTTACAACAGCTCTCCTCCTTCTCCTGGTATTTCAGCAATTTGTTGTCCATACTAAAGAGAAATATTATAAAGCATGTAATGCAAATTATATATCCGTGAGCATTCCGTGTTTGATGGAACTCTGTGATATGCATTGGTTGCAAGATGAGCCCATGGAGCCTATCAGCCTGTCTGACAGTGACCACAGTACAAGGCTTTCCTACAGGTCCCTCAAACATGGTCCGTAGTCACCAAACATTTTCAGTGTTTGATGCAACTCTGTGACGACGATGCACCATGGCCTATGTGAAACATTGCCTTAAGCTGCAGGTGGTTGCTTAAATTTATCACAGACAATGTGGCTTTGTCAGCTTCCTGATATGTAGCGTTTGGCCCCAAGTCGTGGTCAGACTCACCACATTAGAGCCTCATACTCTGGGCAGAGTTTGATGACTAGAGTGTTGAGCAAGGATCATGGAAGGCGGTCCACCAAATAATTGGAGGTCTACCATATGGTATGTGGGTGTGCTCTATCTATGTTTAGTTGATCGGCATGGCAAACAGAGTGGGTGGAGCCAATAAATACCTTGTCATAAGCAATCCGCTTCTGTCACACCCAAGCACCAAACACATAAGAGGGACAAAAGGCATGTAGCTGCAGTCCAGGAATGGTGGGCCTGCATGTGAAGCACAGACTATGGCCACAGACATGGCTCGTACATTTGGCACCTCCTACTTTTGTGGCTTATTGTATCCTCATCCCTTTGCGACCCTAGTGGCCCACCCATTTGAGAGCTTCCTACTTTTCCCACCAGCCTCATACCCTGAATACCTGACCAGCTCTGGCCATTTTATGTTTGGGCTCTGTCGTCATACACCATTGATGACAAGCAATGCTATGCTTTTTGGGTCCCAGTAACGTGGCAGGTTGGTTCCTGACTAGTGCAACCTCCTCAGGTGAACTACTGGAAACTGGGCTATCAACAGAAGCCTTTGAATGTCATGATAGCCGTGACATAGAAGTGCTGTTCCAGCACATCACAGCCCTATGATTCCCTGCTTCCCCGTTCCCTCCATCCATGGTCTGCCTAAAAGAATGCACAATAGATCTGGAATTGAATAAGCAGCTGTGTCTGTGGCTCATGATTATGATGGGAAATGGGATCAGTCTTGAAAATTCGGATGGTGCTATATTCAGTGAAGTCCCAGGTATCATGCTAGTACTTGGTTCAGAAATGAAAGTGAACAGTGATACGGCTTCAAGAGTGGAATGGTTTGAGGAAATAAGACTTCAGAGGAGGCAAGGAAGAGAAACAACCACTGACAAGGTGGTAAAATGAACATTTTGACACAAACAAATTGCCAATGCCAGGGAATATGTAAGAGTACCTCTGCATCCCTGACAAAGTATCAGGAGTCCATGCTTTGGGTGTGAGTTTCAGGTCAGACAGAGATGTGGGAGATAAAACAGACACATGCTCTCCAATGGGTGTAGCAGAGGTCAAAGGGCGAATTGAGGGAGAAAGGATAGCATATTGTGGAACTTTATGGGATGACAAGTCATTCTATTTACTGTCCCTCTGTCATACACCATTGATACAACCACCCTCCTTTAACATTCTCATATTTCTCCTTTTTTTGTATATAGCAAAAACGTGGCATACAAAAGTCAGCCTAAAAAAGGCATAGCGCCTACGGCCATAAATTGTCAGTTGCTCGGGGAGTTGGGAAGGCAGCTGCATACAGAGAATAGCACTCGTTACAACGCGTACCAATACAACACGTACCATTACAAAGCGGGTATTAGTACGCGTTGTCAATTACAACGAGATACCATTACAACGCAAACTTTTACCCCGACTATGCCTTTACCACGCATGCCATTACAACGCAAAAACATGCGTGGTAAAGGTATAGTCGTGGTAAAAGTTTCTAAGGTAAGTGACAGTCCTCTCACTACAATTACACTACGCAGCACAACCCCCCTACACTACCCTAAACCCTAAAACACTACCCTACACTACCCTACACTACACATACACCACAACACTACCCTAAACACTAAAACACTACCCCCAGCACGACCCCCTACACTACACAAACACCACAACACTACCCTAAACCCTAAAACACTACCCCCAGCACGACCCCCTACACTACACAAACACCACTACACTACCCTAAACCCTAAAACACTACCCCCAGCATGACCCCCCCGACCTCCCTACACTACCCTAAACCCTAAAACACTACCCTACACTACACAAACACCACAACACTACCCTAAACCCTAAAACACAACCCCAGCACGACCCCCTACACTACAAAAACACCACAACACTACCCTAAACCCTAAAACACTACCCCCAGAACGACCCACTACACTACACAAACACCAATACACTACCCTAAACACTAAAACACTACCCCCAGCACGACCCCCGACCCCCAGTCCTGTCCCTACACTCCAACACTACCCAGCACGACCCACCTACACTACCCTAAAACACTACCCCCAGCACGACCCCTACACTACACATACACCACAACACTACCCTAAACCCTAAAACACTACCCCCAGCACGACCCCTACACTACACAAACACCACTACACTACCCTAAACCCTAAAACACTACCCCCAGCACGACCCCTACACTACACAAACACCACTACACTACCCTAAACCCTAAAACACTACCCCAGCACGACCCCCGGACCCCCAGTCCTGTCCCTACACTCAAACACTACATAGCACGACCCCCCTACACTACTCTAAACCCTAAAACACTACCCTACACTACACAAACACCACAACACTACCCTAAACCCTAAAACACTACCCCCAGCACGACCCCCTACACTACACAAACACAACAAAACTACCCTAAACCCTAAAACACTACCCCCAGCATGACCCCCCCGACCCTCCTAAACCCTAAAAAAGTAACCCCCACCCCATGCCCAATCGCCCTTACCTCTCTCTCCTCGTGGTTCCTCTCTCCTCCTGGTTCCTGCTTCACGTCGTCTCTGAGGGGCGGTGCACGTCGTTATGAGGAAACGGAACAGCCTCTGTTTCCTTACAACGACGTGGATCGTCTACATTTATTTAGAATGCATGGTCATTTACTATACATACCTTTACAACGAAATTCGTTGTAAAGGCATGCGTGGTAAATGACCATGCGTTCTAAAACAATGCGTAGTAATGACTTTGCGATGTACAGCGCATGCGTGGTAATGCATGCGTTGTAATGGTATCGCGAAGTAAAAAACTCGTTGAAAAGGCTGTTTACCGCATACAGATCATAACCCAGTGACCTGCCAATGAAGAGTTGCAATAGTCATTTCACGCAGCTCGTTACATCGGCTTGCTCTTTGCATACCTAGCAGGCATTTGTACTGACCAAAGGGAGCATTCAAGGGATCTCAGGAAGCCATTGCTGCCAGGTCATTCTTAGCCTGATCCACGGCTGCAGCCATAGCGCCTGGATAGAGCAGATCACTCTGCTGCATGCCACACTAAACCGGAAATTGGAGGCGGGAGGGGCTAGAGCCAGCTGATAATGCTTCTGCGTCTGCCTTTGCCACAACACTGTGTTCATGTCCTCAGATGCAATATTACAATTGACGTCATATTTCACGTAGGTGATGACATCACATAAGAAGTGACCACGTCACATGGTCTATAGTATTCAGTTGAGCAAAATATATATTTTTTAAATGTGCTAGGAACTGAATCCTCAGAAAAAAAACATCTCACTCTGTAATTAAATCAAAAATAGTTGTCCATCTACATTCATTGGATACTAACGGTCTCGTAAAGTAAGCGTGGAGGGAGCACAATGCTATTAGGGTTGTTTGCTGTGTCTCTGAATGTATATGGTCCCATGACATGTCCCTCTCGTTTGTGGTCAGCTGCTTGCCAGTTTTATTCAAAACATTAACTTTTTAAGTCAAAATTATACAAGGACCTCCTCATGCGATTCTAGAATCGTGGAATAATGTATGGTTGTCAAGACAAGATAGAACTTCTTTCTTAGGATTCCAATCTTTCTTTATTATCATGTACCACATTTTAATGGATGGTGAACCCAGGGACATTAGGGCTCAGTTAAATGAGGAAAGAACTGTGCCAGCGGGGGCTGGGGTCATTGAGAGCTAGGCAGTAATGTGGCATCCACCAGAACCTGTCAGGCGTCCTGTCAGCCTCGACCTCGGTTTCCCATCTCCTGAAAAGATGGGTGAAATGACATGTTTTCACCTGCAGAGCAATAGCTGGCTCTGCCATTGCAAACGTTCCGCCAGGTACCTGTCTGTCAGCTGTCGGAAAGCCCACACGTTCAAAGGCCTTCTGACATTATGTCAGCCACTATTGCTGTCATTGAAAGAAAAAAAAATTCAGTGTCGTCTAGGCGCAGAGAAAATATAAATAATCAAGTCAAATATGGTCTCTGGCAGTAGACACCAGATAGGAATTACTATTGTCTATAAAGTGATCAAACTCTTCCTGTTTAAAATGATACCCAGTTGCACTTTTTTTAATATACTATAGCTTGGCGGTCCTGCCTCCTGACTGTGTCAGAATTTGGATCAGGCCTATAACTCGGGTTCAGGACCTTTGACAACCGGTATAGTCCTCAGCAGCGGGCTATAAGGCGATATTAGTACACGACTAATATCTACATAGTCACAATGGCTCACATTTGTTTGCCAATTCTGCATTTGTGTATCTGCTTCAGAAATTGCACATATGCAAATGCTGTAATTCCATCAATTTGTGTAATTCATTTGGAAATTCGCTTGTCGAAATTTGCACAGGTTTATGCACATTCAAATCTTTAATAAACAAGTTGCATTAATGTATGAAAGAAAATTGTATGAGCTTGTATTATGATCAGTTAATTTGGAAAGCACTATATAGACAGTTCAAACATGCTAAGCTTAATAAGAGAGAAATCTATAATGGCTTACCTTGCGTGTAGCCTGTAAAGGACACATACCCAAATACAGCAAACAACAAGCTGACGAATACAGCAAACATTACTGACACATGAGTAACATGGGACCAGTTACGTAGTGAGGGTTCTTCCATGGATCCAAAAATGAAAAATATATTGTGATGGCAAATAAACACTGAAATGAAGAGAAACCAGAAATTATGCTGCAGCCATTATAAGTAAACAGAAGCAGAACACACTTGTTCTTGACGGACAATCATCATTACGGTGAATCATTAGATCAAGAAAAAATATAATTAAAAAATATATACGCCTTGAACCAATCCATCACATCAATGATATTTACAACATAATAAATGTCACATAATCAATATAATGATAAAACATTTCCGAGAAATATAATATGACAGATAATCATTATGCGAGATAACCCTGTCATAGGCCAGGCACAGACCAGGAATTCTCAAACTAGCAAAAACAAAGAAGTAACAAAAGAAAGAACACGATATTTTATAGTCTGGAGCTTATTACGATGTTGGGCCGACAACACCGTTGTCGATTGGAATCGCCTAACCTTAGGGCGGCGATTCCAACTGCAGTATTAGGATCAGACCGTACATATGGCGGTCGCAAACATCCATTCTACAATGGAAACTTGTGCGGCAGGTGGAATAGGCCCGCAGCACAAGCTCCCATTGTAGAATGTATGTTTTTAAACATCCCTGCACCGTGTGGCAGGCACCATGAGGGGTCTGCCACACGGTGCAGGGATGTTTAGGGGGGCACCTACATCGTAATAAGCCCCAATGTTTCAAACAAAGTACATTATTTCGGATTAATGTCTGCAATAGCTGCAGTTGCAATTGATAATGCTGCTAATACAAGCTATGACAATCAGGGGAAAATGGTTGCAGTGGTGGGTGCGCCACACAAGAGGAGTAAATTGCTGAATACCACATGTGTGCACGGATGCATGTAAGTCTGTCGGCATCTTCGAATTTTTGCCTGTATGTCTGTTGGTCTGTGTGCCTGGACACACGGACGTCTGTTGACTGGAGTGAATGGGTACCAGCGTGCCTGTTTTTTTCCATGGATTTCTTTATGTCTTTTGGCCTGAGTGGATATGTGCCTGAATGTCTGTTGGCCCTTGAAGAGGTTGTTGTTTCCTTTCCACCTCTCCTTTCAGCTGGAGCATGGCAGATCGGGGCTGGGGGTTGCACATTGCTTGATTGCGTTGAGTAGTACCTTGCTTTTGTTGGAGGCATTGTTGATGACAGCTTTGTACTACGTGACCTGAGGTGCAAGTGGGCTGTGCAGAGATTTCTTTAGCGTTCCTGTGCTCTCCTCGATGATTTTTGCTGCTGTCAGCAAGCTCCTTGCTGCACCTTGGTGTGGAGAGTTTGCCCGTTTTAGATGACAGTCAGATAAGTCAAGTGGCATTTGGTGTTTTTATGTTTTTTGCCTTTTTATATAGCACAAACTCATGGCCCAAAGGCAGTAGAGCTCTTTACATGAGCGCCAGGTTACATTACACATGGTCATTTTTTTTTTTTTTTAAGTCACGGGGTGATTAAGTGCGGATGCCTGAACTGGAACCTGGCTCCCCAATTACAGAGTTGGCTGCTCTAGTCATTAGGCCACATTTCCTCCCTGTTGTCTGCAGGGTATGACAGAAGTGTCTAAGCAAGGCCTGAATGCCCGTGATTGGATTAGATGTGGCAACCAAAATGAAAGTGGTGATCTTCGGAAGGAAAATATCGGCTAGGGACACGACCTGGTGATCAGCAGACCTCAGCTTCACACATACCCCCCAAAACCCACGCTAGAAATTTAGGAATCATCTTTGATGATAAGCTTGACATGACAGCACAAGTAAACGCAGTTACCTCCATGTGATTCTGCATCCTCAGAATGCTACAGAAGATCTTCAGTTGGCTACCAGAGAACACCAGGAAGATGGTCACACAGGCCCTGATCACAAACAGACTTGACTACAGCAACACACTCTATGCAGGAACTACGAAGAAGTTCCAGAACAGTCTCCAAATCACCCAAAATGTTGCAGCAAAACTCACCCCCAACCTACCTCACTGCACAGAAATCACCCCACACCTCAGGAAACTTCACTGGCTTCCCATACACAAACTCACCAAGCTCAAACTCCTCACCCACCCATATAAAGCACTTCACAACACTGGTCCTGCCTACCTCAACAGCTGCAATCGCTTCCAATCACCTCCCAGGTACCTATGCTCAGCCGGACTCTTACTAGCACATGTACCTTGCATCCACAAAACAAAAGTCTGAGGCCGTGCCTTGTCTTACATCTCCCCCAAAGTGTGGAATGACCTCCCACATCACATCAGTGCTTCTTCATTGTTTCTCGAGTATCACAAGAAGCTGAAGACCTAACTCTTCGAATAATCTCACCAATGGGATAGCCAACTATCCACCTGCAAAGCGCCTGGATACCACCAGGGTCAGCTTGAAGCTCTATGCTAGAGTATCTCTTCACTACATAAAAATATAGAAACTAGAGAACAGAGTGAAAATATGCTACAACTTTAAGGTTTTTACCCTTAAATGAACATTACAAACAACTGTAAAGTCGGTGGCACAGAAAATGGACAAGCCGTTTGCTTCCATTAGTAAGTCCTTAAAGGTATAGTGCCCTGGCTACAAAACATACTCATTCATCAGTCAGCTCACTTGTTACACTGAAACACTACAGGGCAGATTTTCAAAGGTTGAGTAGAATTCGCGCTGCGCCAGAAAACCTTAGCGCTGTGCTGCGTGCGTGAAAGTAAATAGCGCTGCATCATATTTACAACGCGAGGCATCGCAAAATTGCGCATGCGCAAAAAAAGTCTTGCTTCGTAGCGCAAAACGTATGTGCGTCATGCACATCCTTAAAAAAAAATCGCAAAACACCGCAAAAGGATGCGACGTATTTTGGTGGAAGTCCAAACACAAGAAATGGCAGAGAACCTTGCCCCACAACCCATTCCTGTAATGCAGCAGTCAGAAGAGGATCCAGCTACCAGTATCTCTATGTGGATAAGTGATATTCTCTGCTTGTAGATTCTTTCCTTCCTCTGTGTTTTCTTTTTCGCCAAGGCAACTATCCGCTGATGGTGACGGACAATAACAATCTCCATGGTTGCCACAGCCAGTAGATATTTTTTGTGCTTCTGCTGGAAGATCTCCCAGGAAATGGCTCCAGCTTTTTTTGCGCCTGTTTTGTACCCGCGCTATTTTTTCTGCGCTAATCTTTTATGCGCTGCTTCGCATCACTTTGCGTGACTCTTGTAAATACCTGTGCCTACAGGGTTTTGGAGCTTTTTGCGTGGGTAACGCCCTGACACACCCACTCTGCATACATTAAATCGACTTTGGCGCAGAGAGACGCAAAACCGTTTGTGTGTCACGCTAACTTTAAAATATGGCGCAAATACTTACTTACGCCTATCTGAAAATGTGTGCGAGGTTTTGCGCTGCTTCGCGTAATGCGAGCGCCAGCGCAAACTCTTTGAAAATCTGCCCCTACGTTCTTACAAACGTTGAACTGTCATAGGCTCAGTTACCACATACCACTGAATGGACGACCTATGTGTAGGACCTACGGTCTAAGTAAGACTCAATGTGCATGGACCCGTTGTGCATTAATCTCTGATTTATAGATAACAGAGTATCTTCCAAACATTACTTTTGGGCATAATTCAATCTCTCCAACACCATCTTTATTGACTAAATGTATATGTTCACCCATCTGTAGGTAACAAAGTAGCATAAAAATAGATAACACAAATAAAAAATCTAGATAATTTAAATGTAACACTATTAAAAGTACAGTAAAGAGCAAGCTGTTTGAATCTGCCAGGCTTCTGATCCTTGTTAAGTTTGCACTGACGTTTTTGTGCCCTCTAAAACCTGCTCAAGTGACCAGGGTGTCTCTGTATACCTGGCATCTGCATGTTTCCACTGGGGTGAATGATTGTTTCTAGAAGTGGGGTACTGACATTTGTGGATATTGTGGCTCCCCTAGAGGTGCTAGATCAGGTGCCTAACAGAGCAACAAAGCTCTGCCACATAGTTCCTGCTGACCTCACAAAATCCCCTCTGTCTCCCCACAGGGGCCTACACTTTACAACTGTTTTTGCTTCTCTTGAAGAATGCAGAGCTTATTGCTATTTACTCTTGTGCTTGCTATTGTGTTTGTTGGTGTTTTTAAGTGTGGACTGGCAAATTGGAGACCATAAGACTACATTGAACCAACGTAACAATCTGGGACATTTGTTGATCCTCAATTTGCTTCTTTTTCAGAAACCATTAGCCGGCTAGTTATGTACCAGAAGGCCGCCATGAAGACTCTGAGAAGGAACAGAAAGTAGGGCCCGATGTACAGAGTGGTTTAGCAGTAGCAAATCCTCAATTACAGTGTTTGTGACAGCTAAATTACTTTTTCTAATGTACCAACTCCATTTTGCAATTCAGACCAGTTTTTAAAAATCGAAAAATGGATTCAGAAACTCATACCGAATTGCAATTTGGAAGGGCAGGTTAAGAACGTTCCTTCTAAATTGCAAGTCAATAAGGTATGTATCAATGATTTACATCCATGATTCCAGTCGCAAACCATTGATCTGTTACAGACTCCCAAGTTGGGGTGGTAGCGGATTCACAAAGGGGAAAGGACCCCTTGGAACTCCTAGGAACCTCTTATCCTAGGGGAATCAGTGTGGCTGGTTTAGGGGGAATAAGCAGTGGTCCATTGATAAGGGGAAGTAAGAAGGAACCTGAGCTACTTTAAAAACAAAAAAAATTCTGCTTTGGAAAGTAATCACAGGGATGGTGGTCTGAAGTCCCTTGATTGTAGTCAATCACAGGGGAGTCACAAATTGAGACCTGCCTAATTAATATTAATCAGACAAGTGATTTTGCAACATCCTGCAATATGGTATCTTCTGTATCGACTTAGGGGCCGATTACGATCTCGTTAGGAAGGGCTCCAAACGGGATTCGTAAAAAGCAAATCCGATTCGGAGCCTATGTTTCCGAACGAATCGACTCCCTTTCCGAATGACCAAGTACGATGCGAGGAAGCCGTCCGCACTGACCAAATCGGTTCCAAACCTGAATCAGTCAGTCCGACTCGTTCGGAGTCGATTCGTGCAGCTCAATGGGGACGGCTTCCGAACGATCGTGTACAATGCCCGATCCTGACAGCTGTACCGACTCGGTTTTGCAGAGACAAAACGGCTGTGGGAATTGGACTTTGGCGGGCCGTAGCAGGCACCCCTTCACCCGGGGCCCTCTGAGTCGGTCGCAAGGGGGTACCCATAGGTCCCCCCTTTCCATGCATGCACAGTGTGGGGGACACCATGGGGTGACCGCCACAGGGTGTATGCTTTTCCCCACCCACCCCTTTTTTCAATGGGAGCCTGTGTTCACGTTGGGTATGCAGGCTCCTGTTGAATTCAATGGGAGTCCGACCAAACCGAGTCCGTACACATACGGACACATCGTACTCAGTGGGTGGGACTCTCGGAGTGCAATTCGTACGGAAAGCATTCCTAACCTGAGTCAGTAGGAATGCTTTCCTAAAAAGATTGTAATCGGCCCCTTAGTTGTGCATAGGTCAGTTCACAAATTAAGATTGCATCGTTAAAAAGTCAGGGCCTCATTAAAAATATTTTGATGCAGGGCAGCACAGCAAGCTTTTCTGCTGCGCTGCCGTGCGTCAAAATAAAAGGCAGGAATGCGCAGTATCTACAAGATACGGCACATTCCTGTCCTTCTCCCCTGCGCCGGTGCACAAAAAGCAGCCGGGCACCAGCGCAGACCTCCGTGCATCATTTTGCAAGGGTGCCCGCACTGAGGGGATGATTGTTTTTGTGCAAAAACAATCATTAAAGGCATTTTCCATAGAAAGTGGAAAAAAGTATTTTTCCTCATTGCGCCTCCTAGGATTCTGACGCACTCCCAGGTTTACAAAATGTTGTAAATCTGGTAATGCGCCAAGTTCCATGGATGTTGTGTGGGAACACCCACAGCAACACCCAGGGAACGCCCCTTTCACCCAGAGTTATGCATGAAAGGGAAACATATTTACAAGGTCATGAAAAGTCACGCAGGGTGACTTTACATGGCCTTGCAAATATAGGGAAGCCTATTGCGCTGCCGGTACGTCAATAAAAGTGACACACAGTGGTGCAATGAGATTGTAAATAAGCCCCTCAATGCGCAATTTGCAACCATTTTTTGAGACTGTAATGTTTGCACATCAGGCATAACTATCTACTGGAGAGTGGTTGGAGGTCCACTTGCAGCCCAAACAGAGTCTCATTAGTTCCTAGGACAGCCAGCTCTATACTTTGACATGTGGGGTGCTGGTAAACTGAATAATTTAGTGATTCACAGTTAATTGCCTGTAATTCCACATGGCCACTAGTGCACACTCAAGCAGCCCAAACCGACTAGAAAAGCTTAAACAGAAGAAAGAAAACTGTATGGGGAAAAAAGGAAATTGATTCCGTATATTTTACACAGTTTTAAGTGACCACAACTGAGAATAGGACTTCCTGTAACTTACCAAATGATATGACACCAATTGCTTGCATGGCGTTAGGTTTTGCAAATACCCAGGGATCTTCTGTTCGGGGTCTAAAAGATAAAGCAATTTTTGTAATATTTTCTTCTACAATTCATCTGGATTTCACCCTCCCCATTAAGATATGTTAGTGAGTGTCAACAATGAATAAATTGCCTTGGATCCCACAGATTCAAGTAGAAAATGGAGGCATAACCACAGACCAGTAGAATCCGAATTTCCCATTTAGGCATTCCCCCAAGTCGTAGCACTCATGTTGTAGTAGATCTGACATATTTCAAGCTGCTAAGCAACACCTAAAACAACCGGCCCTAACCCAATAATATAGTTCTATCAAAAAGCTAGTGGTAAACTGGTGCTGGGTTACTGAGCAAGAGCAGAAGGGGCCCAAGTAACATACATGCCCATGTATGTATGCTGCGCCTATCGGTGAATGTTGTTTGAAGTGAACAAAGGCTTTGCTACTGTTCTGTTGCCTTAGCATTGCACTAAAATGCACCAAACTTGGGTGTTTTTTTAATGTTGATCCTGTCAATGTCCTTTTTTGTCTTATAAAACATACTCAATGGAATTTAAGAGATGCTGTACTTACTTTCATCTTCCACATTTTTATTGCATAGATCAGCATGGCCGTGGTAGTTTAGGGATAAATACAGTGGCATTTCTATACCTAAAATACGTGGTCATGTGCATTCTCTTTTTCGTCCCACACCCGATGCTCCCATCCCCCTTCCTGCTCCCCATGTTCATGGGCCACTCACTCTTTCATCTTCCCTCTCCCCTGCTTCCTGTCCCACACCTCATCCTGTGTTGATTTTTTATCATTATTTTTTTTTTTTTTACTATGGCCCGCTACTGGAAAGCACTACCAGATTACATATTTGCTTTTTCATGAGTTGCACAAGTTGTTCAGTTTTATATATTTTTTAAAATTTCGTCCGCCTTGTTAGATTGGTAAGATAAAAGTGGTCACCTGCTTTATGCTACATTGCAGGCACATGTTACGTAGCACATGTGCACACGCATCACGAAGGATATGCACGCATGCATCACATTGCATGCGTGTGTGCATTGGGGGCCATCTTGGAACGGGTAAACAGGCACATGCATCAAGGTAGGATTTTGCGAGTCCTTAATTGCGATTATTAAGGAATCGCAATTAGGACTCGCAAAGCCTATGCATGTAGGAATCGCTATAAAAATAGCGATTCCTACACATTCCTTATTTGCGACTCGCAAATTGCGAGTCGCAAATAAGGAATGGCTTCCCATTCATTCTATGGGCCTACAGGCCCATAGGAATGAATGGGAAAGTACATGCGCAATTTGCGAGTACCAATTGGTACTCGCAAATTGCTGCATGCAATTTCAAGGGTGCAAGAGTGTCAAAAGGGCACCCTGTTGCACCCCTGAAATTGATCTGTGCACAAATGCTGCGCACACACATGTCCCAAGGACATGTGTGTGTGTAACCTACAACTTTGAAAAATGCACTTTAGTGCATTTTTCAAAGTTTTGCAAATTACCATCAAGTTTAACTTCATGGTAATTTGCGCCCCCTAGTAGCGAAATCGCTACTTCAAAGTGGTTCTTGCATTGCATTTAAGGAATTGCAAAATGCGATTCCTTAAATACTATCGCAATTTGAGAACTCGCAATTAATTGCGAATTCTCAAATTGCGAGTGCCTTGAACCTTGATGCATCGCAAATGCCATTTTTGCGGGCGCAAACGGCCGATTTTTGCGAATCGCACCGTTTGCGCTCGCAAAAATGGTTGATGCATGTGCCTGTAAGTGCCTGCCATTTGTCTGCATGGATCGTGACACATGCAATTGGTAATCAAGCATTAGCAAAGCAAATAGCTTAGCATTTTTGAGTTCAGAAATATTACCTTTGCCTATACCTGTTTCAGTCATGTTTCGTGTTGAGATCTGTATGTTTAATTCTGAAAACATCATACGGACAAACTGAAATAGTAAATCGCATAAAACTGAGAGGGGTATTCAATTTTGTATCTGTTTACCCAGGCTACTCGAAAGTGGTTTTACAGTGTCGCCTATGTTCTGTAAACCCCAGAGAAAGAGAGCAGGCTCTCTCCCAGTAGCATGCTGGCTTTAATGCAAGCAAGGACAAGGAGCCCTTCGATTCACAATTGAGGAGAAAAAAAAACGTAATTGTGATGAAAGGGCCTCTCAAACACCTGGGCCCCAGTGTCCATTTTATACAACAGAGTTTTCCACACTCTTATGCCATTGAAAAGCCCAGACAAAGGACTACTTCTATTCTGTGCATACTATTTATTTTCAGATGCACTTTGAAGAGTGTTTGCATAAGTTCTGCCACTATAACAAACAATAACGCATTGAGATGAGGTAGCACAAATCACAATTATACTCTGGTTTTCCATAAAGAGATTATAACACACCGTACTTTGTTATGTTCCTTTAGAAGTAAGGACGTTCTGATCTGATGCTCCTTCTTTGGGAAGCATGAATCGGTTGCAAAAGCACTGTTAGCTCCCTAAATATGTCGCCATGCTTTTCCTGTGATGAGTCAAGTGATAATACCTCTAAATGCATGTTTTGTTGATTTTTCTGCAACCGATATTTCTCAAATGGTACCCATTAAGGGTGTGTACATGATATTTTAATGCCTTGAGGGTTAGGGGATTCCTTACTTATGGAGGGTGCCAGAGAATAGCCCTTCATCACTACTCTTTGAGTTGGTACCCACATGTACCCACCGTTACAGGAGCGTCCCCATGGGACTTTTCTGTACTAGTCCTATACTTGCTGTTTTACATGTATTGATGCTAACTGGTGAGAGCCTACTCTGTTTGTGTACCTGAAACAAATTACACTCTGGGCCTTTTCCCTCCAGAGTCATGTATTGTATTGTAATTGCATTATATATGTGCTACCGAAGTAATGGCAAATGGGCTTTTGTCATAGCATCTGGGACATTTTACTAGCAAATGGCAGCCTAGATGTTCATTGTGAGCTCTACATGCTACTCTCGAAACAGTTAAAAGCTTAACTAGTTTGACAGCATGTCAGCTGAATTATTCTACTCACCCCATGCTGCAACTTGGTCTGTGATTGCTAGAGTTACCAGATGACTCGGTGTGGTTAGATGCACCATTTGCCACTCCTGGGCTCATTAAACACCTCAATTTACGTAGGAAGTCATAGCATTGGTTTATCTCATTTGAACCAATTGGACTCAGGTTCCAGATTATAGTGGTGTGTAGAAGGAAATACTAGACTGCAACTGGTGCACCATTTGATACACAATTATCCAGTAGTCATTATGATTGTTGAATGGTTTTGAGAGTTGTTTGCTTTAGGCTTCAATTTGCTTTGGACATCTTATTTTCTGCTGTTTCCCTTTTCTTATAACAAGTATGCGCCAGCTGGTCATGGCATGCACGGCACTCTTGTCTGGCATGGCTCGCAGTGGGTGACCTACATGTCTGGAGCCCGTGTGAAAGCTATGCAAATGTGACAAATGCACCAGGGCCTATTTTTGTTCCGCTAAATTTGGGTTGTTATGGTTTTGCCTTCCTTGTTAAAAATACAGAAATTACTCAACACTTATGCTCTAGCGAAAATTGACATGCATTCTCTAAGATCTTTTTGGGAAAGAAGGGCACAGTTAGATTGACAGAAAGGTTGCCACATCGTTCCATGTCATCCTAGTGCTGCGCTCTGAGTCTTGGTCTTTCATTTCACAGCCTAGTGTATCTCCACCCAGCACAAATAACAGCTACACCAACCAATGACACAACCTGAGCTGATAGTTGTGTGAATGACACCCACAACAATGAATGCCTGAAAAAGCCAGACTTATTGACTTTGCCAATACTTGCTTTTCCTCACACCTACGTCTTGGCCAGCACTCTTTCATGGGCAATAGTATCTCGTGGTGTGATAGGCAGTGCTGTCAGTAGAATGGGATGTGGCAGTGTGGGAACATTGTGTATACCAGTTGTCAGACGTGTTCTGTTCCAGAGTGTCATTGGGCTGCTGCACAGAGATTGGCAGTACTCCTCCAATGGATCTTGGTGTGCTCCAGCATTTTTATCAGCGTTTACTTTGTCTTTCTATAGCTGCTTTGTGTTTTTGTTTTTGTTTTTGGTACACCTGTCATCTCATTTGCAAAACATTTAAGGGTGGTTTCCTCATGGTGTCTCATATGTGTTTATTATGTTATTTTAACATGTGTACATTTAGGATTAGCCACGTGATGTGGCTTGGTGATGTTGTGCCAGGTGGATGTATTTCTTATGTACTACATTCTTTCAGGTTTTTCTATTATCATTTTGGTGGATTGAGTATGTGCATTGATTGAGCAGGGTATGTTAGTGACAGAGCGCGGATATCTGAATGCAATCTCTTGGTAAAATCATCAAATATATTTCTGCATTGGTCATTTGGATCTTTGTTGTTAGTCGACTTGAAGCGATGTACGGAAGTTAACATCTGAAATTCATTTACAGTTTTGTGAAGCATATATGACTCCACCAAAAAGACCAACAATGAACAAATTCAACCATAAACATTTATTTCAAAACGTTAGTCCTAACGGTATATATCAATCAATCAATCAATCAATCAATCAATCAATCAGCATTTGTATAGCGCAGCACTGTCACCCCTATGGGTATCTGGGTGCTCTCGAGAAAAGCAGGAATAAATTCAAAAGATACAATATGGTCTGGAGACCAAAATGTACCATTAAATTAAGTCGTAATAAGATGAGGTACAGAATGGTAACAGCCACACTGCAAAGGAAACACATAGATGCAATCAGGTGTTCCATAAAGAAACTTTCCCTTTCTGATCTAAATATATGTTAAGGTAGAGTTCTATAGGTAGTTTCTACATGGGAAGCATAGAAGGTGTCAGCATGAGTTCCAGCTCCAGTAGAATCTGAACGAAAAAGGAGAGCGTTAGCATAAAGCTTTACACTCAGAGGTGTCCAGCAGAGAGAGATCTGTTCCCTCTCGAAGTCATGATAAAGTCTGCTTAACTATCTATGAAACAACAATTAAAAATACAACTAACAATGGCCAGAACATCCATATCTCATTCCCATCACCGAGAGCAGATCAGGTAATTGCAGTTGAAGGGAGTTGACAGACTCCCTAAGTTCCCATCTCCACGCTTTCAGAAGTGCAACTGTTGGTGTTGGATATTTCATCCTCCTGGTCCACCAAGAACAGGTGGCTTTCTCTCACCATCACTGCCCCATATTCATTGCAAACTTTCTCCTCTCAAGCCTCACTATCAGCAGTCTATTGCATACAATAAGCATTTCTCTAGCTAACGAGATATATGATAACACACCCGCAAATGAAAGAAACCTATATACTGGCAGTGTGAAAGCAAACAGTTCAGCTGACACCTACTGTCAGGCTAAGTTAACTCGAGCATCAAAATGGATGCACGTTACAACAATATAAATCAATGAAAAACAAACGTTCATTATTATTTGTGAATATATATAATGAACATGAATACATCAGTCTAGTAATCAACCTAATACATTTATATGTGAATTCTTAAAGGTTACACCAGTTACATATTAATAATTCTTTTAAATGTATCACACATGTTAATAAAGTTAAACCACACATTGAATATAAATGTCGTATATGAGTGCATAAATGTGTATACATTACATAAATAGGATGGAGCCTAAATTACGCTGCTCCATTAGTTTTTTATTACCCCTTTGCTCCAGTCAGGTGCAATAATGTGGTGGCAATAACAGAAGCACGCTATCACTCTTTTATATAGATAGATATTTAAAATGATGTAATTTGTGTTTGAATAGACAAAGGTAAAATTATCTAAGCATACTTATCAGTTCACTGTGGATACCTGAATGAATCTGAGAGTCCAAAGAATGAAGCTATTTTAAGGAAATTAGAAAATTATTTAAATTCTAAAGGATTCCATCACTAAAAGTTTGAGAGTCATTCAGAAAATGCATTCATTGTTGATACCAGCAAATAAAATAGGTGGGTGACTGGCATCTGTCCAAATAAAATGGCAAATGCCCCATCCCTACAACTTGTGGTTCCTGTTTAGAGATGGATGAAGAACCAGGATTCCGCCAGAGAAACCTCAACTGACTCCACTGGCACAAACCTTTCACTGATGGCCTGTACACTTTCAGGCCACTAGTCAATCTACATCAGAAGGTCTGCCCTATTCTTACTGTATATTTTTCCCGGTCGGGACAGCCAGGTAAACCTGGTGATCCCAAACAAGAAGCAACAGAAAAAAAACCACACGCTGACAGAAGCTTCTCAGAGAAACAGGGCCAGTGATTTTTTATTTTGCAGAAATAAACCCCCACTTCAGTGATTTTTCTCTGCAAAACAAGAAAATATGTTGACCTGTCTGCAATGCATGGTGGCTGGTCAGCTCTAAGTATGGTTTAAAGAGCTTCCACTGCACAGGCTTTGGCACATGGTCTTCTTCCATATTTCATGAAAAGGCAAAGAGGATGACCTTCAATGACCTGGCAAACTGACTGCCATATTTTAAATAATCCACTTAGACTTTATAACAATCAAGGCATGAGTGAATTTATTCAGACATGGGGCTGCAGGGATCGAAATAGTGGATGAGTTCTTTGATGACAATTCTACTATACTGAAACATAAAGTAAACCCTTCGTCATTGTCGGCCATGTACATAATGTTTGCTATAGATGGACGATTAGAAATGAGCTCTGTAACCTGCGATTCCCCTTGACTGCTGGCTCTTGCAGCAGGGATTGTGACGTCAGAACTCAACTGTAATTCGCTTTTACACTTGCGTGGTGACGTAATTGTTTTTATATCATAGGCGACTAGCTGCATCACACGTTCATATGGAAGGTAGGCACAGGTTTGTTTGAAAGGATTGCAGGCTCCCATGTATTACATCTCTATACCAGGTTATACACTATTTATTGTTAGAAACAGGGATGAGGCGGAAGGTTTACTATTGGAACATGGGCGGGTAACCTTGGTAAAGAAAGAAGGAAAGATTTATATGAAGCAGAAATGTAAACTTAGTTATGTCTTAATCTGTTTTGAAATGAACAAATAAGTTTAGGCTCAAAAATGGGAAACACTCATGTCAGGATGAAGAGACATGACCTTTCTCTACGTTTTATGTGGGGGCGGGGGGTGGGGAGTTTTCCTGCGGAAAAGCATGCCTAATAACTACTAATGCTTTTTTAAATGAAAGAAATGTGACATGGCTGGTACATTTGCATTTAGATTTAAAAATCAATGGCAAAGAAGTACTAGGTGATTTTTTTATGAAGTATAACTATTGGCAAACAACAATATTTATATATAAGAGTTCTAAAGCTAAAGCTAAATACTTTATAAATATTCAACATCACAGAAGCATTAATAATGTGCACCGAGAAGGGATATTTATGTGTTAGTGACAGATACATTATTTGATAATAAGAGGATATATTTTAAAATATGCGTACACACATACACATTGTGGCAGGTGAGGCAGTATTCCTAAGGACAACTTGTTCTGTGTTAAATTTTCACAGGCCTAGTTCCTCTACTATAAAATACACTAACTGGACAATGTGTGCATCCATTTTGTTAGACCTTTCAGACTAAGAGTGGTCTTCCACCCCAAAATGTTTGCCATCATCCATCGATTTTGCTGAATTCGTTTTTTTGGCTTGAGGAATATTTAATTTACTTATATGTCCCTAGTAAAGTGGTAAACCATATACCCAGGGCCTGTAGATTTAATGATACTAGTGGGCCTGCAGTACTTACTGTGACACCCAATTACGTAGCCCCCTAAAACATGTCACAGGCCTGCCATTGCAGCTTGAATGCAGTTTAAAACTACCTATTCGACTTGGCAATATAACCCCCTTGCTAAGCCTTAAACACCTCTTTTATTGCATCCCTACGGTAGGCCCGAGGTAGCCCATAGGGCAGGGTGTATTGTAATTAAAAGGTTGGAGATGACTTTTAAGTTTTACATGTCCTGGTAGTGAAAAACTCCTAAGTTCGTTTTCACTACTGTGAGGCCTACCTCTCCCAAAGGATAACATTGGTTTGCCTTATTACATTTAATAAGAGCTAACTTTTGATTGGGAACAGGTAAAGATTTCATGCTTTTTAAAATCCTCTTTAATGGTAAAGTCAGATTTTAAGTTACAATTTTGAAAATGCCACTTTTAGAAAGTTGGCATTTTCCTTCCCTATATGGTGCCTGCAGCCAGTTCCTGGGTCACATGACTGGGCGTAGTTGGCAGTTGGACTTTCTTTATTCCTCTCAGACAGCCACACAATTGAGGGATAAGGTGTGCCTGGATGGGCCAGCACTGGCAGGATGGGGCGGAACTGGGCACAACCCCACTCTCAACTGAATAGGCTGTGTCCTATCTTCACACAAAGGACTTGTCACCACATCATTGTTTGTGCAGCCAACTTGGAGCCATGGCAGAGGATGCAGGAAACTTCAAGCACTTCAAATGGAATTCTCTAGAAATGTCTCCTACTTCAAAGAAGGCACAAGGTATAAAAACAGTACCCTCATATCTACTCTTCAGTTCACTTTCTGGACCTTCAGAAGGACTCTCAAAGGACTGCCTACTGCTGTGGCCTGCTGTGTACTTCAGACGACTGCCTTGCTGGACCTGGATGGACTGATTTGCTGTCTGAAGCCTGCCTTGACACTTCAGAGGCCTGCCCTGCTGATTGAGCTCTGTTATACTGCTGAACCTAGGACTACGAGAGTGACTCCAGGGTCTAGTTGGCTGGCCTGCTGATTGGAGCCTCAGGAACAGAAAAGTCTTCATTTTGAACCTGCACCTGAACCCAGCCTGAGTGAGTCCTAACCTCCAAAGTGGTGCACCTCCAGTCCTGGATCCTTGGGGGTGGCGTTAAAGGGCCCAGATAGCCAAACTCCAAATCTTGGAACTTAGAAAACCTTTTGGCTAAAAACTACTCTGAGAGTTGAGAGGAGACCACAACCAACCTGCTCGTTTTTCTGCCCAAGTTGCATAGGCGGTCGGCCTGGCTCTGCAGCAGCTCCCACTATGTGCTTCTCCGCAGCATTAAATCCTGTTCAGTGGTACTTCACCTCGTGGAACTCTCGACTACAGCATCCACATTCATCCGGCAGGAGATTTTCAACTTTCAAAAAAGAGACTAAGGGGCCGATTCCGATCTCGGCCGGTAGGGCTCCGAATAGGATTCGGCTTTACCGGATCCGATTCGGAGCCCTTTTTCCCGACCGAATCGTACGCGGGTCCGGCCGAGCGAGTACGATGCGGAGTCGCCGACCGACTCGTCCGGGCGACCCGACCGCTCCGACCGACTCGTACCCGGATCGTACCGCTCCGACCGACTCGCTCGGACCCGATTCGCACCGCGCAATGGAGACGTTTTCCGGCCGGGTAAGTACGATGCGCACCTCGACCGCTCCGACCGACTCGCGCCGTCCGACTTGAACTCGCTGTCGGAGCCGTACTTTGGGGGTCCGTGTCGGACCCCCTGCTGCGCGTACCTGTGCGAGGCGCACACAGGGGGACCCATGGGTCCCCTACCTGTGCGTGTACGCCGCGAAGCGCTTTGCGGCGTACTCGCTGTAGGGGGCGCCCTTGTCCGCCTCGCACCCATTGAGGCAATGGGAGCCCGCGTACGCGTTGTACGACCGGCTCCCATTGAGTTCAATGGGAGTCCGACCGACTCGTGTCCGGTGGCATACGAATGCATCGGACTCGTTCGGTCGGACTGCACGGGTCCGATTCGGTCGGAAATCTCTCCGGGTCCGGCTCGGTCGGAGAGATTTCCGGCCCGAATCGGAATCGACCCCTATGGGTCTAATTTAGATCTTGGCGGATCTGGTCCCGCCGTCGCCTTTCTGTCGGATTCTCCGTCTGCCTGCTAGGTGGCCTGCCCGTTCTATTTAGATGCTGGCAGGTCGATGGATGAGAGTCCATCCGAGTGCCACCGTCTCTGCCAGATTTTTCCTTCCACATCAATGGCGCTAAAGGCAAAAGCTGCTGTTGGAGTACAGCCAGTATTTCCACCTGGCCAATCACAATGTGCCTTCACACCGATGTAACTGTGGTGGGGAAACCTCCTGAGTTGGCAGTTTTGAAGGGATATAAGGCAGAAATTAACCTTTTTTTCTTTTCTTCCGCTTCCTTTTCCCTCAGAGACCCGATAGTCCAAGTCCTGGCTCCATTACTACCACTTGACCACGAAGCAAATCAACCATGTCAGCGGCAGAATCAAAGGTGGGCTCCTTTTTTACTTGTTACCTTTTGAATTATCTGTTTACATTAGCTCTGGACTCGTGCATTTTTAAATCACTCTTACAAGCAATATTTTACCAATGTGTAATGCATATGTGTGTAATATGGTGGTTTAAGAAACCTGTGTAATTGTATTTTATTTATAAATTTGGTGCAAGCTGCCTTCATGAGAATAGACACTTACACAATAATTTACATCAATCAAATATTCAAAAAGTGCCCATACAGTTGAGTTTAATTATTTTTCTTAAACTATCAAATTATAAACTTATGCATAACACATTACTGGAATAATTTACAATTAATATAATGTAGAAATTGCACTAGACAAGGTGATTTTTTTTAAATACCTAAAAACAATGTTAGTTCTAAACTCAAATCATCTTATATATTAATTAATGTAACATTTCCCCTTGTCTAGTGCATTTTCTTTATTTTATGAAATTTTAATTGTCCCTTTATTTTTTTACGGTGTAATGCATATGTGTTTATTTATATCGCCTATTAAGTTCAAATAAACACACCTGTATTAACACTATAAAACTAATTCTTTTTTTTACCAGTGTATGGACTTTACAAATTAGACATTTAAAAAAAATGTTCTAGTTCCGGCCAAAAATGTAAGTAAAAATATGTAATGCACAGTTTCATCAAAAACATTTCTAGGAATTAATGAATTGTAAATGAAAAATAAGGTTAGAACAAACTTTGTCAAATTAAAATTGTTTTTTATTAACAAACGAGATACTTCTCTCATATATTTTTCTTTTTTTTTTAAATATAAAAGGGTAAAAAAAGCCTTTCCCTGCACAACAGGCTGTCGAACTGTTGCCCAACACTTGCCTTCTATGCATACTGTCGAAGGGTAACCTCCTCAGGTAAGGGCATCTATTGGGCACAGAGCAGGCACCTAAAGGTTCTTTCATGGGAGGGGTGGGTCTAGGTTTGACAGGGGTTTGGGACAGGTACGACGTGAACTTGGGAGGTGGAGTTTGGGTCGGAGGGGTGAGAGAGGACTGGGTTTGGGAGGTAGCGGGAGCTGGAGTGGGTGATGTACGTGTGTCTATATGTTCTGCAGTTGCATGTGGGTCTGGTGTATTTAGTGTAGGTTTTGATGTGTATTTTTGGCAGGTGTTTGTTGTTCAGGTGAGTGTGTGCATGTGGGTTTGATGGGTGTTGTTTTGTATGAAGGTGGGCTTGTGTGTGAGTGTGTTGGTTTAGAGTGTGCTGTTGAGGTGGTTGGGGTGGTTGTGCTGCTTGTGGGTGTAGTGGTTGTGGTGCCTGTGGGTGTGCTGGTAGTTGTGGGTGTGGTGTGGTTGTTGTGCTTGTGGGTGTTAGTGGTTGTGGGTGTGGTTGTTGGTGGTTGTGATGGTTGTGGGTGTGGTGTCAATAGTGTGTGTATGTTGTTTGTGTGTTTATGTTTTTGTGTGTCTGTTGGAGTGGGTGCCTGCAAAGAAGTGAGTGTGCTCGGGCTTGGGGTGGAAGTTGGGATTTGGGTTGAAAAGGGACCTGAGTTGGGGCACAAGGTTGGGAGGCTGGGGTGAGTTAAGAGGCTATTTTTGCAAGCGACCTCTGCTTGCCAGACATTGAACTGTGAATGGCATCCAGAAATGCAACCATTTGTTGCATTTGGCAGCTAAGGCCCTGGATGTCATATACTATCGAGGTTTGGGTGTAAGAGGTCAACAGCCTCCTCACTCAGCGCAGCCGGGGTGACAGGGGGTGAGGTGCCTGTGGCAAAGGAGACCCCAACCCATTTAGGTAGCCGGGTGTGGCCAATTGAGGGGGAGCAAGAGGGAGGGTGGAGATGGGTCTCTGGGTGATGACCAAGGATGAGGTTGGGACACTTCCTGTAGGGTACACCACCTATAGGGACTGGTCACTTGTGGAAGCCTCCAAAGATGATGATGAAGTGGTGGCCTTTTTTCCAGTCCCCTCACCCTCCGTGCCACTGCGTCCATCGGTGTCAGATGTATCACCACCCGAAACACAGTGGCCAGCTGCTTCCCCACCTTCTTGTGCCACGTCACCTTTGCCTGCTCCTGAAGATGCTGTAAAGACATACACAACTGTTTTATTCTATCTGTGTAAATATAACTGATCGTGAATCTTGTACTCAATACATTTTCCAGATTTTCGGATTTCACTTGCTTAAAGTATATTAAACTTTGTTTTATTTTTATCATTATCTCCTGTATGTAGGGAACTTATTCAGAAACCATTCAGTCGCAGTTTAGTTATTTCCAGTAGCGGCCCGTGGTGGGAGTGCTGCCGGGCGGTGACGTGGGGCGGGGGAGGGGTGCTGAATGCGATGCAGCGCGCGCAACGAAATTCGTTTTATTTATTTATATGTCTACTTACCTCTATACGGCCGTATTTTGTACTTTACTACACCCCACCCTGCCCCTCCCCCGCCCCACACCACCGCCCGGCAGCACTCCCACCACGGGCCGCTACTGGTTATTTCCCATTATTGCTCACATATTATTTTATGGCATTTCTCTTAACCATTTTCAAATTTCTCCAGGAACTGTTTAACACCTCTGAATGGTTCTGATTTGTTGTTTTAAATAGGGAATGTATGTCACAAAAAGAACATAAAGCAAAAATCCCTTTGTACATTGTGTGTACAAGGCAAAAAAAGCTGAATATATTTTTTATTAAAAAAAAAATATATATATGACTCAATGTGTGTCAATATTTGCTACAATGTTGTACCAATATTTGTAGAAACTAAAAGTTTGTTTATTTTGTTTGGCCATTTCACAATGGTACAACTTACTTCAAGTAACTTAAGTATTTTCCAAATGTTAACATTAATATTATGGATTCTGTACTTAAGTTGCTTATTAATGTATCAGCCCAATATATTTACTTATGCTGTTGAAGAAATTAAAAAATATTCGTTTTGGTAGTTTCAAATTATTTCTAAAGCAGAAGTAAATACATAGGGCTTGATACACTTTTAATCCACTTTAGAACAAAACTAAAAAAATTCAAAATTGACTCCAAAATATCGTAAAATAATTTTCGTTTGTTTTAGCATTATGAAAAAAATAAAATCAAGATTCTGGCTTTCAGTTCAGTCGAAACTGGTACAACATTACACTAAATTTAAAATACAGTGATTCATATATATTTAAAACAAATGCACATTGCAATATCAAAAAGAATAAACCTTGATGCATTTCTAAAATTTCTGAATGAGTCATTTTTTGTGCCTGATACTGAGTTTTCCAGATGAAATACTGCAACATATAGGTGACGGAACATTCCATCTACAAAAGAGTCTTAAAGTAATTTATTTTGCTCACTATTGATTTATCATCTGAACATAACAATGGACAAAAAAATAATGTTTTTGGGTATGTGTTTTTCAAAAAAGCATGCCTATCAAATTCATTTTTCAAAAAACAGACTGGCTTATATGCACATTTGTGAATGAGTAAGACATCATGCAAATCTGTCACTTTTAACATAAATAAAATGGTAATTTTTATTAAAAACATATTTGTAATATGTTTTAATCAAACATTTAGCCATTTAATCTCATGTTTCTAGTTATTTTGGTTCACATGCTCACTTTTGTTTGTTGATAATACTAACACACAGTTGTGATGTTTGGAACATCCACTGTGCCATAAGTGCATTTTATGCTATGTCACCTGTAATTGGCTAACGTAACATCCTTCAAAATTGTCATGGAGCATCACACCTGACACATTAACAATTTTAGCCTGTTTTGGTACAACTGTCCCATATGACATCAAACAAACTCATGTATATTTTTTTCAGTCAAGCATGCGTCTGCTCAAAACAGTCCTATGGTAGTGATCTGAAATATATTAGTATCAGTTTCGAAAAATTAATATACAAATTACATCCTCATACACCTTGTGCAAAACTTACACCTTCAAGAACTCTTCTTGTTTGTTGGACATGTGCCGACCTTTATGTTGATGGCTTAATTTGTTGTTGTGCCAAAATATAGGGGCATATTATCAAGGAATAGCGATATTTATCGCTAACCGCGCTTAGCACGAATTTTTTTAACGCCGCCTATCGCTGGAAAATATTGCTGAGATAACACCCTATTAACAAGGTTTATCTCCATAGCGATAAAATTTCCAGCGATAGCGGCAAAATGTGAGAATATCGCTGGAAAAGCAGCGATATTCTCGCATTAACGCTAAGGTGGATTCAGCATTAGAATCCACCTCCTATACTTCAAACAGGTAAGTCATCCTCACTAGCAGGTGTTAAAATCTAGCGATAAACGCGCTTAGCGGGAATTATTTTATCGCTTCGCCTGCCTTGCTAATAGGGGTAGTGGTGTTAGCGACTGTTTTCAGTCGCTTTTAGTAGGGAACGCCTTCCTTGCATGTCATTAGCGATAATTATCGCTGACATGCAAGGCGATGGAAAACGCGGCCGCTAACGCCTGAAAGCTGTCGCTAACGCCTGTTAGCAACAGCTTGCTGTTAGGGCGATAAAATTATCGCCGCTTTAGCGGCAAAAAGTGCCGCTAAAGCGGCGATAAAGCCCTTGATAATATGCCCCATAGTTTTTAAAATGAAAACTCAAAAAAGAACTTACCCCCTTGCTGCTGCTGTCGGTTTCTCAAATGGCCATCAAGCTGGGGATAGGCCACCGCAAGTATGCGAGCCATTAGGGGGGTCAGGGTGCGGCACACATGCTTCACATATTGGGGGACTGTCCGAGCTGGACTTTAGCTGACTTTTTGCTCCAGCATTGTAGGTTCTCCCATCGCTTTCGGCAGTGAATGCTGTGCCGCTTGTAGACCCCCCAGGGTCTGCACCTTGTTCGCGATTGCCTTCCAGTTATCCAGGGATATTCTAGCCTGTGTTTAAATTTAAAAAAAGTTAATCAGGATGATATTTTTATTTGAAACATGTACCTGGTCCTCTGGTGAGACATATAGCTGGCTGTAGAGGGACAGGACCTACGTAGCTAGCAACTCCAGCTCCTCTGGCGAGATTTGGGGCCCTGTCTCATGCTTTTCCTGGCATTGTGACTCCCAGAGGTTGGAAACAACAGCAAAAGTTGATGAGGTGTTGTTTGTTGCAGTGTTAGGAGGCAAGTGAGCTTTCTTTGACACTCATCGTACATCTACATGACGTGTGCGATCGTCAATTGAGACGCCACATCCATTGGCTTTTGTATGTTGCTGTCACACATGTTAGCCTGGGGTTGTGTCCGTCATAGAGTTTTACACCCACTACACAGTCAACTTCCTCCGACGTCATCCAATTGACAGCGAGGTCAGGCACCCGCCATTTTAGATTGTGAAATAGTGTGTTTGTAAATGTTAATTGTGTCACCACATATGTTTACATATACAAAATGCTAACGTTATTCATTTTTTAAAATAGAAAAGTATTATGTAGTGCGTTACTGTGTTTAAACGCGATGGTTGCACAGTTTTGTACCTGCTTTAGCGTTGCGACCTCCCAGTATGTTTGAATGGAGGGGCAACCTGACTTGACTGAAAAGTGTTCAGGAATAAAGTTCTGTTGCTGTGGAATGGCAAAGGATCATGGTCTGAAATGGTCTGTGTTTTATAGTGTGGTATACAGGTGAAAACAATTAGCCAAAACACATCAAGTGTGTGATGCTGACATCTATCCAAAAGCCACAGAAATAGTACAATGTTGAATTCATCCTGCGATGGAATCCCTCCGGAGGCAATCTGCCATTAAAAAAAATGCCAACACACCTGTGAAATCTAAATAGGCTCTGAGCAATCCTGTAACCCTTGTGGCGACGGAGTAATGTTAGCTAGGAGAGGAGTCCGCTGCGTCGAAAACGGCGAATCATTTACACAATGGAAAACAGTCTGTCAATGTGGATGGCGGATCAGCTAGCCAACATCTAGATACTGCTGGCGGGAATCCGTCAGCTTGACGGAGTACTTGTAAAGGTCCGCCACAGAGGAAGGACGGGAGTCCCGCCAAGATCTAAATCAGGCCCTAAGTCTGAATGTGGAAATCTTCACTCCAACTTTGTCCAGAGGCTCACCAATGGGAGATGATAGATGTTAGACCTGGCATCCTTGGCGTGGGTCTCCCTTCCATTTTTTCGTAATGCCTCCACTGTTGCCGATATGTTTTTGCTGGACTAGATGCTCATGGGCACTTTGCCGCTGCTAATCAGTGCCAAAGTGCAAGTGCTCCCTATCGTTAATTGACCTATGTATTAGTGACTCCATGATTGGATGATTGGTTTACTTGTCAGTCCCTAGTACCGTGCACTCAGTGTGCCCAGGGCTTGTAAATCCAATGCCGCTGGTGGGCTCGCAGCACTGGTTGTGCCACCCACAGAAGCGGCCTGTAAAATGTGTCTCGGGCCTGCCATCGCAGAGCCTGTGTGCAGCCTCGGGCTGCCATGTCGACTTGGTGAGTACACCCACTTACCAGTCCCTAAACCTTCCCTTTACTGCATGTTGGTCACCCCTAAAGTAGGCCCTAGGGCAGGGTGCATTGTAAGTATAAGGTAGGACATGCCCTGGTGTGTGTGGCATGTCCTAATAGTGAATTACAGCCATTTTCGTTTTTCACTATTGCAAGGCTACCTGCTCCCCATAGGCCAGAATGGGCAGACTGACTATTACACCTTATAGTCAGAACTGACCCAGGGAACCTGGTAGAAAAACGAATTTAGTATGCCTGAACTCAGGATGATAAAATACATCTTTTAGTGAAGTTGGTTTTAACATTCTGTGTTCGAAAATACCACTTTTAGAAAGTGGGTATTTTCTTGCCTAACTATCCAAGCCTGCCTCTGCTAGGTTGTGTATTCCTTGTCTGGAGATTGAGTGACAGGGGCTGGGGGTGGCTACAGGAGACAGGGTGAGTCAGCGCAGGGCTGAATAGAAAGATCTGCATCCAGAGTGGAGGGAGGAGTTGCACCTGGGTCTGAATAGGGCTGTGCCTGCCTTCCACAATGCTGGCTCCACCTCCTGCCGGGCGGCTGAGCACCCTGCCCCACATTCTGAAAGGAAAGAAGGAGTCAGAAAAACAAAGTGCTCCAGAACTGACCAGAACTGGTTTTGGACTAGGCAGAGGCCTCTCTGCCTCCAGAGAACAAAGAGAATCAGGGGTATAAGAGGGGCACCCAGACCCCAGGAAGATTAGATCACTTTTGGGAACAAGAAGAACCCTTTGCTGAGGAGCGGAACCAAGAAGAAACTGAGGAGAAACTATCCCTAAGCCTGAAGTGCTGCTTGGGGGATTGGCCTGCAGTGGTTTGCCTGACTGCCAAAGAGAGGAGAAAGGAACTTTTGCTTTGCTGTGACTTTCATCAACTTGTGAAGGATCTCCAAGGGCTTGGAAGAGAGCTTGCCCCTGACCGAAGTCCCAGGACCATTGGACTTCACCCCCTTTGTGAATTGCTGCTGGAAACTCTGTTTCAGTGGCTACAGAGGTAGGGAGCTGTGACCGACTCTCACGACCGACTCGGTGTCCTGCAAGCACCGCATCGAAGCACCGTCTCGCCCTGCAACGCACGGCCCTGGTCTCACCGACTCCGTCAACGAGCCGCTGCCTGCACCGCATCGAGGGACAACGCGTCCTGCAACGCTTCGCTACGCCGAATCGAACTGGTCCGACCGACACGGTCACTGCTGCTGAGTTCGAGTCCTGTGACCGCACCGGAGTTGGGCACCGCTCGCACGCTTTGCGACGCACCGCCCGACTCGCACCGCTGTCCGGACTGATCGACGCCAGCTCCTGAATCCGGCTCCGTCGCCGCACCGCAACCTGCCAGCACCGCATCGAAGCACCGTCTCGCCCTGCAACGCACGGCCCTGGTCTCACCGACTCCGTCTCGACGACGTCAACGAGCCGCTGCCTGCACCGCATCGAGGGACAACGCGTCCTGCAACGCTTCCATTTTTGCATCGCGACCGCGACGAACAGCCATCCGGCTCGCACGCCCGTGCCTGCCGCTTCAAGTAAAGGTACTGTGACCGAGTCTGTCTACGCTGTGTTGGCCCGTCTCGACGCGGTCAGCTGGATTTGTTAGACTCTGTTTGTTCTCGACATCGCCGTAGCCGGAGGAGGTTACCGACTCGCACAGAACCTTGAATTAAGCCTTTTGATCAGAACTAAGTATTCTTAACAGTATTGTGGATTATTTTTGTCGATTATGGTCTTGTGATAAATCTATATAAAGTATACCTATTTTTATAAATATATAACCTGTGTGGTGTCCATTTGTAGTGTTGTCACTTGATTACTGTATGTGTTCACAAATGCTTTACACACTGCCTCTGAACTAAGCCTGCCTGCTCGTGCCAAGCTACCAAGAGGGTGAGCAGGGGTTATTTCGAGAGTGTACCTACTCTCCCTGACTAGACGCAAGGGTCCCTATTTGGACAAAGGTACCTACCTCTGCCAACTAGAGACCCCCAAATCTAACAATAGAGAATGGGATGGTTTGCACTGCCTGACAGGAGGGATAACCGGAGGAGGAGTGTCTGCTGGAGGAGTAGAGGTGGAGCTCTGGCAGTGATAGACAGGCACTTGACCTGACTTGCATTGCATTCACCATCTCAGTCTCAGTGGGAAAAGATTCTCTAATTTAGCCCTGCTGTGTGGGTTTTTTGAAGGGAGCAGCAGGCACCATAGGTGACAGGTCAAGACCTGAAGCATCAAGACAGTGCTAGATAAAACTGGGGAGAAGTAGTGAAGCAACAGGTTAATGAACACAACATCACAATCAAATAAACAGTTTGGTGACACTGACATAGAATTTTGTATTCTGCAAAAATATCTGTTATATGTAATACAATTATTATCCTGAAATTCTTAAATTGTACAATTTTAGCAAGTATCCTAGGTGGTCAGAAAACTCTTCAGCATAAATCATGTAATATATTACCAGCTTTAAGTACGAACACAAATCAAGAGCAGAAACAATTGTTATGTATGGCTTTGATAGAGAACCTCTATGATTTATTTCAGCTTCTGAATCTAGGATCTCACTGCTATGACGTGGCAAAAGTTGATAACAAAACTTGTTACCCATTGTTGCTTCATGAAGACCAGCTGATGGGGCTCTCTGAGAGCCTAATAGCACAGCTCTTCTATCTGCTTTGATGCAAAGCAGAAAGCACAGCTGCAAGAGGGAGAAGGAAGGTAGGGAAGGTGGTGGCGGTTGGTCAACGATGGAATGTAAGGCATGTTTTTATTTTAGGGATATATAAAAGATACCATATATGTATGGCTCTCCCATTATATCTCTGCCACTCATTAATTCTGTATGATGTGGATGGCTCTGACCGAGTTCTACTATCGTGAATATCAGATTCTAAATCTGGTTATTCACTGTTGCGTAGCTGAAATGGGAAACAAAAGTTGTTTCACACTGTCACTATGTCATAAAGGAATTCCAGGCTGCTCTGACAGGGCCCTCAGAGAACCTGTTAGTGCAGCGCTGCAATAGTGCATTCTTAAGAATTTTGGGGCTCCTGGGCAAAAATATATTGGGGGCCTCTGGTTGGAACAACTTTGAATTTATTTTATCCTTTGTCTGCTAATTGAAGCCCCATGATGCATACAATATTGAATTATATGTTAAAGGTTGAAATAGAGAAATAGACAGAAGTAAGAGCTAAAAAAGTAACTTTCCCTGGGCCACCTTGAAAGGTTGGGGCCTTGGACAATTGCCCACTTTGACCATGTTTTAAAATGTTTCTGCACTCGAGAGCAGAGAGAGCAGGGATTTGGGAGGGGAAAGGAGTGGAAGGGAAAGCAGAGCGGGTGGTCAAGGTGAGTGGTAGGGGGACAGCATTATTTTTACATTTCGACAGAAAGGAGAGTTCCTGTTATGCATGGTTCCCCCATTAGTCCTCTGGCATCACACAGCAGTTGTAAGGAGAGGTACATGATTTGGGGCTCGCATACAACAAAATTATAGATGGGTAAAAAGTGAATAATGGGGATTTTTTTTCATCTCAGTGTTCTGAGTAATATCATACACAGCTCAAGTTTTGTTTTTGTTGATTATCTTGGGACATATTATCCATTGTGCCCCACGGGCGTAAAGGGCATGTGTGGCCGCTTTCCACACCACTTGGGCATTTTTTATTTTTTTTGCAGATTTATATAGCGCGAACTCGACCCCAAGGTATTGGAGCGCTTTACATGAGCACCAGTTATGTTTCACAAGGACACATTCATTTTTTTTTTGTGGTAGGCACGGGGAGATTAAGTGATTTGCCCAGAATCACAGGATGTGGAGTCGACCCGAGACTCGAACCTTGGTTTCCTAGCTCCAAAGTCGGCAGTCTAGCAGTAAGACCACATCCTCTCCCATTATGGTATTACCGAAGAGACTGCAGACACTTGTGCATCCCCTTCTGTAATACTGATAGTGCTGGTGCACATGTAGTACCAGCGTTATCCTGAGAGGTTGTTCCCTCATTTGCATGTGGTGTGACCCAAGTAAATGAGTGAATCTCTTTGCCTCTGAGCCCACACCGTATTACAGACCCAGTTGCAGAGCCAAATATGACCTTGGGAAAGGTGGAGCTTTGTCACGGCGCCCCCAGAGGACAGCCTTCTGTAGGAGTAAAAGGGGTTCCATGGACCCCCCAGCTATTACCCTGCAGATGGGAGTAGTCACTCAGTGCACTCACCTGCAAGGAGATCCCTAACCTCTCTTCAAAGTGCGGGTTGGTTGCCGCCTGCAAAGAGAAACATGGAGAGGCTTTGAAAGAGTTGCTCCATATTTAATTGAATGAGCTGCACCCACGACAGCACGAGTATACGACTGCCCTGGGATAGCACATTCTTTATAATAGGGCGCACTGTCTCAATATATGCTCAGTGCACTAGTTTAAAGGTGCACTGTGGTGCAAACAGACAGTTTGCCCCTTCAATAATACAGTCCCTCATGTCACTGAGAACCCTTTGTTGAAAAACATCCCCATTATTCAGTGTTTCCCATCTACAATATTATGCATTGATTTCATTGGGAAAGATCAAATACTAGTTATTTAGGGAACAAAGTACACCTTTCAGGCAGCAGCAGATTCTTAGTGCTATTGTTGCTCAACATTTACAGAAGCAAAGACGATGAGTTCATAAGGTTTGAGTACGAAGGACGAGAAATTGAAGAAAAACTGCACTCACAATCTCATATAAACATACTGCAGCAGAAATAGGGCAGGCAGGTGTCTGAGCAGGTAGTAAAGAATATAGCCAGTAGTGCAAGCATACTGTAGTCAGAATCACGATTTCAGAAACAGATGAGGTGCAGGACAGAGGTAGTGCTAGGGTAAAACTCAGGGGCAGCACTGCGGCTGAGTCTAGGTGCAGCAATGCAGCGACGTGATTACTGCAGAAAGGCCTGGGTACAACCTCAGTAGAGCAATGTTGGATAGCTGAATCTACTGGGATATTAATGTAGCGCTGTCATGGACTACTGTTCAGAAAAACTCTATGATTGCTGTGGCTCATTGAGAATGGGCTCAGATTCAGAGAGCACGGGAAAAGCCTGCATGTGATGTTCACAGAAGAGATGTGTTCTTCCTTGAGCACTTGCTCCATCTTCCTGTAGACAGACTGTTTAAGAAAGGCAGTATGCACAGTGTGTTGCATGCCAACGTTTCTTTGAGTTTGCCAAATTCCGGACAAACAGCAAAAATGCATGACTCACTACATCCCATCTTTAGTTATATTATTAATAATTTTTCAGTAGGCATGTGGCAAAACGATTAAGGTAGTTTGACAAGCATTTGTCTCATAGCTTCAGATTTGATTGGTTTATTTCTCTGAGGACCTCCATTTTGGAATGCATCCAAATGTTAAGTAAAATTCTGCAGTAATATGCAGACTTCCTGTCGTTATTTACCCACAAAAGGGTTGCTTAATCAGAATTCAACTTATCAAGGAAGCCAAACAATCTAAATACTTGTTTCAAGAGACTGTAAGCCAACAGAAGGAAGAAATTGCACTCGCCTTTTTTGGAAAATGTAGTAAAAGAATATGGAGCAACTTCTCTGTGGAACTTCTGGCACTTGATAAAGGGCAAATCCATTGTTTAGTTACTTGATTACACTTTTTTTTTAGTATGACACAAACTGATTATTGCTCACCTGCAGACATGCAGTATCACTGAGCTTTAGTCTTTCAGAATCGGTGTGGCTGGTTGTAGCATCACCATAAGTGAACTCAAGAATCTGCACCAAAAAGTCAGCTTTAGCTTCAACTATCATATTCTTCAGTTGAAATGCTAATGTTTGGCTTACAAGTTCAGTGGCACTACATTTTTATTCTTGTTTTTTGTGATGCCCTGTTGGGGTTGCAGAACCACACACTGCAGTTCAGGTTTTTTATTGTTGTACAATGCCGTCTACCGTCCTTCACTCTTCGTTTGCCACTGCAACCACTCATAGTGCAGCTAGAATAGATAACCACTGTTGCCTGTACCCGTAAAAGAGAGGGAACTGGTGACCCACTTCCAAGTTTTCTAGGACCATGGAGCAGGCACTCATCAGAGCACTCATAGACTACTTTGCAGTTTTATTTTGGATTTCCAATCAATCCAGTATATAGGTGAACCAAAAATAAGTTCAGTAGGTACAGCAATACAGCAGATAAGCTGCAATATCTCAGTAGGTCGAACCACAATAAAATGAGATGCAGAATTGAGATAGCCACAACAATAAAGAAACAGTTAAAGCAAACAGGTGCTCCATAAAGAAACTTCCACTTTCTCTTTAAAACATAAGTCAAATATAGGATCATATACTAAGGGTCTCTATTTAGGGAGCATACAAGGTGTCAACATGATCAGACTTCAGTAGAAGTCTTGGAAAAAGGAAATAAGTGTTTAGCATAAAGCTTCACACTTGCAAGAATAAGGCAAACAGAGAGGGCTGTACCTCCCGAAGGGAATCTCATGTCTTCCAACTGTGAGAACACCAATTTAAACAATAACAGGAGATTCAGAAACATCCTTTCACACCACAGGAACCAATCACATTGTTACTTGTGTGCATCTGCGACATCCCTTCAGTTTCCCATCGTATCGAAACTTGGACTGAAGTTCTCAACCTTGAACACGTCTCCATCCTGGTACATGCTGAACAGAAGGTCTCTTTCTACCATTAATTCTACATGTTCACTGCCAAGTTCTTTCCTCCAGGCTTTACTATCAGCAGATATCAAACAATAAGCCTTTCACTAACTACCGAGAATCATGATAATGCACCTGCAAAGAAAGAGAGAATATGCTGGCAAGGCACTACGCATTTCATTTGAGGCCTGTAGTCAGGCGAAGTTTAGCTAATCATTTAATATGCACTTTGAATGCATGGTATTACAGACACACGTGTAACTTGAGGAATAAATGTAAAATGTGAGTAAAAGAGTACACAATTACATGTTTCAATTAAACGTTAGTGTACACGTATATAAATCTCTAATCCCTACATTGAATACATTTCATTAATGCTTTTAAATGATTCACACACGTTAATGAAGTTAAGACACACAGTAAATATAATGTCAGTTATATGTATATAATTGCATAATTGTGACATATAAGGATGGAGCCTAAACTGCGCTGCTTCAATGTACTTACAGGCACATGCATCAATGTTGGATTTTGCGATTTCTTAATTGCGATTTTTAAGGAATCGCAATTAAGTAATCGCAAAAGCCTATGCATGTAGAAATCGCTTAAAAATAGCGATTTCTAAACATTCCTTAATTGCGCTCGCAAATTGCGAGTCGCAATTAAGGAATACTTCTCATTCATTCCTATGGGCCTAGAGGCACATAGGAATGAATGGGAAGACATTTCAATTTGCGATTCTCAATTAGAGAATCGCAAATTGAGAATGCATTTCAAGGGTGCCAGGGTGTCAAAAGGACACCCTGTTGCACCCCTGAAATCTGCCTATGAGTACATCTTGCACACACACATGCCCCAAGGGCATGTGTGTGTGTAAATGGAACTTTGAAAAATGCACTTTAGTGCATTTTTCAAAGTTTTTGCAAATTACCATGAAGTTCAACTTCATGGTAATTTCCGCCCCCTATTAGCGAAATCGCTAATTTCTTTACTTTAATGCATTGCATTTAAGGAATCTCAATTTGCGATTCCTTAAATGCAATTTGAGAACTCGCAATTAATTGCAAATTCTCAAATTGCGAGGGCCTTGACCCTTGATGCATCGCAAAAGCTAATTTTGCAATCGCAAACGGCCGATTTTTGCGAATCGCACCGTTTGCGATCGCAAAAAGCTTTGATGCATGTGCCTGTTAGTTCCTATTAGGGGTCTGTGAATTTAGAGGTTTTCCACTAGCAGCTGAGGACTGAACTGATTTGCATTGTGCTTTGCCCAGTACAAATCTGCTCTTCTCAAGTACAACGTGCTGAAAATGAAAAGAAATCCTAAAAACAAGGGTGGAAAAATCACAATGATACACACTTTAATCCCAAAGTGAACAAGGGACAAAATAGTTGTAGAAACATCCTTTTAATAGCATTTTTTTGCGAGAGGCACATTTTGACTACTTGCACCCATAGCCTTTAAATTTATATTCTTGATATACACAAAAAACTAAATTCAAAATATTGCTCGCAAGCCTCTCCAATAAATGGATGCTCATTGATTTGTGAGCTGATATGTGTGTGGTACTAAAGGCCTCTACCATAATCTGAAAAAACATTTAGATTCTCTGTACTGAGTAGAATCTCGCTGGAGTTGTGAAGAAGAGTACTACATTATTACAAATTTAAAGCAATCCTACATAAAATGTATATAGTAATAGCACTTTTTTGGTTTCCACTTCATTATGTTTTTATCTTCCTTTCGCTGTTTAGCTACTCCGTTATAGTAAATAACTATGAAATCCAAATTAGGCCCTCCAATAGATTTCATTAAACTCGTTTTTTTTCTTTAAGAACAACTTGCCAAGCTTTGTGTGGTCCTGTCGGAAGACGCATGAAGACCCGCAGAAGAGCCTGTTTACAAAGTAGTGGGGCATGGCGGGAACATCAATGTCGGCATTCAAGAGGACGACTTAATACTCAAGGGTTGCAAACCCTAATAAGTTTCACACTTGAAACTAAACTTTTGCTATGGTTGAAACTCAAAGCTACTGGCAAATTTCTCAGAAATACTATGTACTCTCTGTGGGCACGTAGATGAATATCACAGATAGTGGTTTCAACATTAATCTCCAGGAAACAGCAGGCAGAAACACGAAAGCGAGCACAGGAAATGTCTGCACTGGCCACAGCGACTGTTTTTAGATGAGAACGTTATTTCTGTTCAGCAGGAACCTAGGGTAATGCTTTCTCTCACTATAGAGCTCACCACAATGAACCAGATGTTCAATCACTCTGATGCCTTCACTGTAGAATCCATTGTAGAGCAGGTGGGATGGTCAAGTATCCTTGCTGGACTTTCAAAACATGGAGGAAGTGAAGGGTTGGCGGTGGTGCTCTGGAATTATATGTTTGTTACTGGAAGCGAGGGAGGACAAAAGTAATTAACAGTAGGGTAATGAACAGAAAATCATCCTTAAGGACTACAGCAGGACAGTAGGAATGAAGAAGATCAAACGAAACCTTCTCATGTTGTTACTGCTGTAGCACCTTCATAGACATACCTTCACCAAAATACTGGAAGCTGCAAACGTGCCAATTCCTCCTCCGGCTCCAAAAGCGGAGCATGTGATACCAGCTAATCGCTGCCGTGCACACAGAGCGAATGGCTGCAAGAGGGCCAGAGTACATGAGGCAGATAGGTACTTGTGATGATGGTCTGCAGGCTTCACTTCCCTTTTAGGAGAAGCTATGTTCTTTTGGGTGGTTGAGAAATCTATTTACTCTTTGCCTAGGGTCTGTGCACTGGATCCTAGCCCTAGTTTTGTGACCTCTAAGATTAGGTCGTGGGTGAAGTGCCATGGATGCCAAAGTGAGAGTCATTGGTAATGGTTGCTACACTTGGTGACACTGAAATGATGTCCATGGTTACCTGATCATTTTATTACTGTTAAAACGTGCTTTGCCTCTCCGATGAAACTACATTTTATAAGTTTGACCAGTTCAAGTATGCTGTACCTTAAGACCAATTGTTACAGAGCACAAGAGCTCGCTATCAGCAGGCACCAGGTGTGTTTTGTTGAGCAGATCAGTAAAGATAGTCAACAGGATTATTTGTGAAGTGACTAACAGATGGCAGTAGCTACTCAGACACAAATACTTCTCTAAGCTCATGAAGTGGTTGAAACTTGCTCTACATGAAGCTGTCGTGAATACCTCTGCAACACTCTTGCATTAGGCAGGTATTTCTTCCTGCGTAGTAAGTAATAAGACAGCATGCATCCTACAAGGCATCCGATCTACAACCAAATATGGGCATCTGTATTAGATTGCAAAATTGATAGCGGCCTGCAAACTTTAAGGATCAAAATGTGCCTTCTTTCTTTCAGCAGGGCTGTCGGTTCAGTTTTTTTAGGAACCGTAGGCTAATAGAGAAAATGTTAGACTTATAGAGGAAATATATTGTACCAAATGGAGTAGAAGTACAGGCCATATAATGTGCAACGGAGAAGACATATGTCTCTGTTAAAAAAAACTCATCAGACCTGAAAATGTTACAGCACTTGTTTGTCCTACTTTTCGGTTTGGAGTTTCCAAGGATCTTGTCTGGCATCTGGGATGGGATGTGGCACATACAAAGATGAGGTAGGTAGAACATGCCAGGCAAAGCTGCACACTATATAATATCTGCATTATGGAGGATTACTGAGAACATTTTCTCTGCTCTTTACCGGAGGGTGCACTTTGCACTTTCATTTTTAATATTTGACCCATAGTATGAGTCCCAGGCCATTGCTTTCTGTCCCTAAGAGAGCACTGAGGGTTGACCGATATCCCTTCCAAGCAGCCATCTTGCAAGTAACGGTGGTATTGAGTTAGATGCAGTGTAGTGTTGTTATGGACACGATGTACGTCCGCACAGGAGATGTGCCGGTCGCACATCAAAGGCAAGCCTGTCTGTGCCTGTACTCATTCAGACTTACCGGACTTGCAGGGGATGCTACTGGTTGAGTTTAACTTGAAGACACTACGCAGATTAAGGTTTATATCTGCATCCTTACCCATTACATTGGTGATGGATGATGATTTTTAAAATGCCAGAATTTTAATGCATCCAATATGAGAGACTCTGAAAGCTACGATGGTGATAATTTGCTTGCTCTATCCTCAAATTTACCCAACAAAAATAACACCCTTACTGTAGGAGAGTAGGATCTGCTTCACATGGGTACCCCCACTTTTTGCTGATGCTCCACTGTTTTTCGACTTTGGTCTGGCTGGGGCCCTGCTAATCAGAACCCCAGCCTAGCTGCTTCCTCTCTAAAATGGTTTCCATGTGCCTTAGGCACATCTCTGATTGGAATCTGGAGTGCCCTTATAAGTCCCTAGTATATGGTATACCATGTAACCAGGGCATAGGTACCTCAGAGGCCTACCAGGGGCTGCAGCATGTATTGTGCCACCCCTGGAAGGCCATCCAAAATTACACCACAGGTCTGCTACTGCAGCCTGGGTAAGGTGGTGCATGCACCCCTTACAGTGGTATAGGCTACCTATATCACTACCATTGCACACACATATAAACCTATAAGTAACTCCTATGGCAGGCCTTACCAATCCTGAAGGCAGAGTGCTTGGTTTTTATGTGAGAGGGTGCCCCTGCATGAGCAGAGCCCCTCTACAGCGTTCGGAGTCCCTCCTCTGATGCTGTTTGTGGTACAGCCTGACCATATACTCTTAAGTGCATTATATCCTCGCGGTACAATGCTAACTTTGGACTGCCTGCACGAAAACATGTCGTGTTTGGTGTCAAACATCTTGGAATACTACCCCCCGCCAGTCCTGGTGGCGGGGGTAGCATTCCACCCTTCTAGAGGGAGAGACATGTACACACCGGGCTACCCGGTAACTTCTTTCCAGAGCCCTGGCATCACAAAATGGATGCCGCTGCCACAGACACGGGTCTGGCCTCCTGCTGCTGACTGAAACTCCGGCAGGGGAGGCCTGGACAATAGGTTTCCTGTCGAAGGGAGGTGTAACCACCTCCCCAGACAGGATAGTGTGTATTGGGGCTGGGCGGGAGCACCCTCTGGTGCTTTGAAGTCCTGCACTGGGGGCACATTTGGTGTCCCTGTGCATATGCCAGTTCAAACCGGTTGCAGGGGCTTCCTGCCCCTGCTCTGGCGTGAAACTGGACAAAGGGAATGGGTGTAACCACCCCTCTTCCATGACCCTCCCATAGGTGGGTCCCCAGAGTATGTCCAACCCCCTAACTTAGTATAAGTATGGGACCCCAGTCCTTAGGACTTTAGATTACCCTGGATGAAACTCTGACACTGAATCCTGGACCTTCGACGCTCTACCTGAAGATTAGAGGACTGAAGAATCTCCCTTGGGGTCAAGGAGTGACTCCCCTGCTTGGCAGGCACCTAAGAAGCAATTGTCCAGTCTGCATCGCTGAAGCTCCCGCCGGACGCCGAAGTCTTTGCATCATCAGAGGTGGATTTCCAGACTTCCCCGAGGCTGCCCTGAGTCTCCAGCAAAGCTGAGGCCCGTAGCTGTCGTGGGTAACGTGGAACCGTGACCTCTGGACACCGAGTACTTTTGCAAGTGCATCCTCTTTCTGGTCTCCCACGAAGTTGTGCTTTGGGCTCTGAGTAGCCCCTGCCTCTAGCACCAACTGCACCGAAGATCACTGGCCTCCACTCCACGAGTGACCTGTGAGCCAGCTCCAAGTGCGTCCACTTGAGGCTCCTTTGCAGTCGCTAGTCCGTTGGCTAGTGGGCCCTCCCGAAGGCAACTCTTCTTCTGCTTGGGCTTTCCTGGTTGCTCCAGACGTGCCCTGACTTACCCTTGCTGGGTGAGTCCCCCAGACCTTGCTGGTCTGCATCAACGTCCTTTCTTTGTTTCTACGAGACTTGCCGTTGCCAAGGCTTGTTGGGTCCAATTCGGTCGCCGACACCCCTGCAATCGACAGACATTGTGGGACAGCTCGAATCCAGCTCCTGGTTGTCGTCAATGCCTCCTGGACCTCGTGGCTGAAGAGTCAAGACAACCGTCAACCTACCTGAAGCACCCGAACACTTTCGACTTGGTCGCCAGCAGCACTTTGCAGCAGATCGCCATTGAAAACGACGACGAAACCCGACCCCGAAAGACACCTATGCACCCGGCTTCCCTGGGTGAGGTAACTCGAGTACTCCGGTGCTCCCGTGGGTATAGACTCTAGAACAACCTAGTTCTAAAGGGGTTTGCTCCAAGTCCTCCTCTAAGTGTCCTTTTTCTTTAAAACTCCAACCGCGACATTCCCCATAGAAGTCAACGGCGGCTCGCGCTGTGTTCTCACACTGCACGCGTCCCCCGTGGGTCCCCTGTGTCACTACCTTGGGTGGTTCCTTTAGGGCCAAGCACTTCTACAGGCTCTATGCTTTGTGTCTAGCTCAGTCGTGGTTCTTATACCACTTTATTGGTATATGGTTTGGTACGCCCCTAGGGCTCAAACTTGTATTTGTGCTATTACTGTTGATAACTGACTTGTAACTTATGTACTTCGAACTCTAGCCTCATAAAGAGACTAGAGGGGTGTGTTTAAGACTAAATACATATATTTTATATATATACCTCGTGTGGTCCTCTTTCATTTGGTCACTCAAGAGATTATAGACTGGTAAAACAAGCTGCTTTACATTCCTTCAAGACTTAGCCTGAAGGCTGCTCTCCATAGCTACCACTAGGATAGCTTTCAATAAAGGTTGTCTTTAACCTATCTCCAATAAGGGGTTGTTTGGACTGGTGCAAGGTGCCCACTATAATTAGTGGACAGCATATACCAGGCCAACTTCTCACACTTACCACTGCCTCTAAAAATGTTTAATTGTTAGGTATTAACAAATGGGAAGTAAATGAATGAATTGAAGAACAATGCGATGTGATTTTTGACAGAATCCTGGCTACGGGAGGAATCAGCCTGTGATCATTTATATGGTATTATGTGGTAATAGAAAACAGGGAATTGGGGGAGGAATGGCTGTCATATTAAAACTAAAGGTCAACGTATCCATTGTAATGTGGTACTCTGTCCCTCTTTTGATGACATTTTAATTATACAATATGAAGAAACTAAGAACTCAACTTTGTACTTTGTTATTGTCTATCAGCCTCCATCAGTCAAAGTTCACTTTTTGGAAAAGTTCATAGAATTTGCATGTCAACTAGTTGTGAAGGGAGACAAAGTAGTAGCTTTAGGGGATTTTATTGTAAATAACAGACATGAGTCAAGCAAAAACAATCAAACAACTTATTGACAATGTGGGTACTGTTGAGCTGTTTCTGGAGGTAAGGGGACATAGGGCCATATGTACTAACACATTTTCCCAAAGACTCAGAATGGGTAAAACCCTTTGAAACATCTGGCCCTTACATATTTAGCTGGACAAACTATTGATATAATGTTGTCTCTGGAGGGTCTAGTCAAGATAAGGGAATGTCAAATGATGACATAGGCTTACCACTATTTTGATACCCTTTTGTTGAGTATCGGGCAGCTAAAGAAGGGATATACTCCTAAAACTAGCAGGATACCTTGCAGGGCTTGGGATGAGATGGAAATGAACACAACATGATTCCACTCATACTATTATTGAATTATATGAAAACTTTTGAGTCATCGTATAAATACTAATAAGACAGTTCTTGAGCTAACAGCTCACAGCCATTAAAAACAAGAAATAACCCTTGGTTTACTAAGGAAATGAGTAGTGGATAGACTAATGGTTAGACAACCAGAAAAAAGTTGTAGAATAAACTATTGCAAAGAAGCTATTCTGGTCTATAAGAACAAAGGAGGAGAAAGAAACAGGTTACCATTGCAGCAATTCTTTCATCTGTAGTCAACACCCCTATGAAACTATTTCAGATGGTGGCTAATCTCACTCAGTTGCATGGTTCCATCTATCCCTACATCACAACAATTTTGCACTAAATTGGCTAGCTGTTTTGTTAGGCAGATTGAGATATTCCTGCCTCCATTAGTTCTGAGAGGGAGAAGATTCATTTAGATTGTTGTCTTTCGACTACTGTTCTTTCAGAGGATAATATGGTGGTTGAAACTCTCTCTAGGGGGGCTAGAAATCTGGACAATGGTAATAATCCCTGCTAGCTCTTATATACTGCATTCCTCTTTTAGTAATGTGACTGTTCCTTGAGAGTGAAAGAAATCTGTAGAAGTCACATCTCTGCTTATAAAATCGAATTTATATCTAGAGGAATTTGCCAACTCTAGGCCTTTCTCTCCGTTGCCTGTTATTGCTAAAATGGGGAAACATTTCTTGCTCGATAATTTCAAGCTATCTAGAAGTACATTTGCTCCTCGATAGTAGCCAAATGGGCTTCAGATCTAAGTTAGGTACTGAAGCTTGTATCATTAAGTGATACTAAGCTCCACTAAGAATCAATCTGGACCAAAGGAAATCCTGCTTGCCTCATACTGCTCAATCTAGCTGTCACCTTTGACATGGTGGGGTATACTATTTAGATTAGGCGGCCTGGGGAGATAGGAATGAGATAACTTGTTTTGAATTTGCTCAGATCATTCTTCGAATAACAGAGAATTTATGCATAAATCATCTTCAAATAAATCTGAAGACTAATATAAGACATGGAGTGCTTCAAGGCTTGGTGCTTTCACCTATCCTGATTAACATGTATGTTCCTCCACGGTAAGAATTGTTGAAAGCTTTGGGTTTCATTTCATCTCATAGGCAGATGGCACAGAGTTCATTCTTAGTCTAAAGTGGCCGCTGCAGAATTTACAGAAGGTTCTGCATGACACCCTCATCACCAGAAGTGGTTCAAAGGTGCATATGTTCAAGCGCATTTATAATCTAATATTTTCCCAGCTCACTCAGTGCTGAATAGGCTGTAAGGTCAGTCATTACTGCTCCACTTCTACATAAGCAGAGTTCTCCACAGGAGGGTGATTGTGGTATTTGCCACCCACCAAATGTTACCTGGTAACACAGAGGGACAACTGCCACTGCTTAACAATCCTAGTGGAGAAAAACAGTGCAACTGCTAATATTTATTCTCTTCTAATGGTGAATATCAGGGTCCGCGTGACCTAAAAGAACAAGGTCCCTGTGAGAAACTGCGTGATAAATATGGTAGAGCTGACCCCTTCAACCTAATAAACACATTCTGGTTAGGGAAAAGCACAGTACTGACAGAATAATGGCTCAATCCCCAGTAGCTATGGCATCAAAGCATGTGTATTAAGTTCAAGCTGCACCAACACTTTTAAAGTCAGGAAACAAAACACAATAACATTCCCAAACCAATAGAGAAACCTTTATGAGCAAAAAGACACCAAGATCATTAAAATAGGATAAGGGAAAGCAGAGATATGAATTTCTAAAATGTCAAGGCAAAGTGCGCCTAGATAAAGTAAATCACCATTGAAAAACAACAGTTGACGATTGACCAGGACCTATGCATGTTTCAGGCTGACTGCAATCAAGCAGAAGTTGGATACACCATTATATCTAATCCCAGCTAAGAGGTAGGCCTTTAACAACCCCCACCCCCTGTTCTTGCTGGCTCAGAGGCAGGCCGTTGTCTTATGAGCGAGGGTATATAACTCTCCTAGCCAAAGATGTGTGTTCCACCTCTGGAGGTGTGACGAGTGGGAGAGTTGGTTTTAAGCCAGTTCTAGCTCAGGCAGCCTAAAGTACATTTTTATAAAGTAACTTTTCCACTCAGGCTATCAAACTTTCAAATTCACCATTAAATCAGATTTTGAAAATTGAATAGGAAATAACTCTGAATGAATTTCCAGCATTTTTATAGGCAGAGATGTAGTACAATTAAATATTTAATCACACCTAGGCCTGTCTTGTAAAAATGTAGCTGAACCTACACTAGCTTATAGGCCTTCAGACGCTGTGACAGAACATTTTTAGCCATTTGTTTATATAATAGGCACTCTGTATTGTTGCCTTGGCAGGTACACCTTAGGATTTACTTAAGAAAATATTTTAAAAATACTACCTGAAAAACCTTTCCTTGCCATTTTTTACTGCAGTGCCATTAAAGTGCAGCTGAGCCTGAGCACGGTGGTGTTCCCAACAGGCATATACTTTTGTCATATATGTGGGCGATGTAAAACACACTGTAGCTCTAATATGTCATTTAACCTAGCATGCCATAGCCACCATCTACGGTGGATTTATTGGAAAGATAAACAGGCCAAACAGGGAGTTCAATGCAGAGCACATGCTTTAGAGGGAAAGAACATGCGCTTTACCAGTGTTTAGCAGTGGTAACGTGTACAACATTCAAAAGCCAGCAAAATCAGACAGGAGAAAATGGGGGGACCATAACAAAAATGATGTCATATTTAACAGTGCCTCATCACTTAAGAGGGATGTACTAAACCAGTGGCTGTAGGTGGAGGTGTACCACATCTGATATTTGACCTCTGCAACACCAAACACTGACAAAGTACATTTGTGTGCTGGTGCAGAGGCTACCATAGTGGAGTAGGTATCAGGAGTTAGAGTAATTTATAGTATTTCATCCATTTATATTTTCTGAACAATGTCATGATATTATTTCTCAATAATATGACACATCTCAAACATGAGGCAAACACAAGGAGATGATGGACGGAGTGCTGAAACTTTTCAAACACTCACCCCCAGTCACAGATCTGGGTTGAATCCATCATCATTCTTTAGCTCACTTTGCCACCCCAGTTCAGACATAGCTATATGCAAATCAGTCTTGACCCTGTGCCTCATGGGAACAGTCCAGACCGATCTGCCAAGCCATGTCTTCCCTGGACCGGAATCAAGTATCCTCGGACCGGTTTCGGGCTAACAGCCCTCATCAGCCAGGTAACATGAATCCAGTGGCAAAGTGAGCAAGGGACCCACGTCTGGGCATACCCTGCCAACTTAGGGCGAACAAAGCAAACACAAGGAGATGATGGACGGAGTGCTGAAACTTTTCAAACACTGGGTTGAATCCATCATCATTCTTTAGCTCACTTTGCCACTGCAGTTCAGACATAGCTATATGCAAATCAGTCTTGACCCTGTGCCTCATGGGAACAGTCCAGACCGAACTGCCAAGCCATGTCTTCCCTGGACCGGAATCAAGCATCCTGGGACCAGTTTCGGGCTAACAGCCCTCATCAGCCAGTATGCATGAATCCAGTGGCAAAGTGAGCAAGGGACCCACGTCTGGGCATACCCAGCCAACTTAGGGCGAACAAAGCAAACACAAGGAGATGATGGACGGAGTGCTGAAACTTTTCAAACACTCACCCCCAGTCACAGATCTGGGTTGAATCCATCATCATTCTTTAGCTCACTTTGCCACTCCAGTTCAGACATAGCTATATGCAAATCAGTCTTGACCCTGTGCCTCATGGGAACAGTCCAGACTGAACTGCCAAGCCATGGCTTCCCTGGACCGGAATCAAGCATCCTGGGACCGGTTTCGGGCTAACAGCCCTCATCAGCCAGGCTAGCATGAATCCAGTGGCAAAGTGAGCAAGGGACCCATGTCTGGGCATACCCTGCCAACTTAGGGCAAACAAAGCAAACACAAGGAGATGATGGACGAAGTGCTGAAACTTTTCAAACACTCACCCCCAGTCACAGATCTGGGTTGAATCCATCATCATTCTTTAGCTCACTTTGCCACCACAGTTCAGACATAGCTATATGCAAATCAGTCCTGACCCTGTGCCTCATGGGAACAGTCCAGACCGAACTGCCAAGCCATGTCTTCCCTGGACCGGAATCAAGCATCCTGGGACCGGTTTCGGGCTAACAGCCCTCATCAGCCAGGCTAGCATGAATCCAGTGGCAAAGTGAGCAAGGGACCCACGTCTGGGCACACCCTGCCAACTTAGGGCGAACAAAGCAAACACAAGGAGATGATGGACGGAGTGCTGAAACTTTTCAAACACTCACCCCCAGTCACAGATCTGGGTTGAATCCATCATCATTCTTTAGCTCCCTTTGCCACCCCAGTTCAGACATAGCTATATGCAAATCAGTCTTGACCCTGTGCCTCATGGGAACAGTCCAGACCGAACTGCCAAGCCATGTCTTCCCTGGACCGGAATCAAGCATTCTGGGACCGGTTTCGGGCTAACAGCCCTCATCAGCCAGGCTAGCATGAATCCAGTGGCAAAGTGAGCAAGGGACCCACGTCTGGGCATACCCTGCCAACTTAGGGCGAACAAAGCAAACACAAGGAGATGATGGACGGAGTGCTGAAACTTTTCAAACACTCCCCCTCAGTCACAGATCTGGGTTGAATCCCTCATCATTCTTTAGCTCACTTTGCCACCCCAGTTCATACATAGCTATATGCAAATCAGTCTTGACCCTGTGCCTCATGGGAACAGTCCAGACCGAACTGCCAAGCCATGTCTTCCCTGGACCGGAATCAAGCATCCTGGGACCGGTTTCGGGCTAACAGCCCTCATCAGCCAGGCTAGCATGAATCCAGTGGCAAAGTGAGCAAGGGACCCACGTCTGGGCATACCCTGCCAACTTAGAGCGAACAAAGCAAACACAAGGAGATGATGGACGGAGTGCTGAAACTTTTTACTCACCCCCAGTCACAGATCTGGGTTGAATCCATCATCATTCTTTAGCTCACTTTTCCACCCCAGTTCAGGCATAGCTATATGCAAATCAGTCTTGACCCTGTGCCTCATGGGAACAGTCCAGACCGAACTGCCAAGCCATGTCTTCCCTGGACCGGAATCAAGCATCCTGGGACCAGTTTCGGGCTAACAGCCCACATCAGCCAGGCTAGCATGAATCCAGTGGCAAATTGAGCAAGGGACCCACGTCTGGGCATACCCTGCCAACTTAGGGCAAACAAAGCAAACACAAGGAGATGATGGACGGAGTGCTGAAACTTTTCAAACACTCACCCCCAGTCACAGATCTGGGTTGAATCCATCATCATTCTTTAGCTCACTTTGCCACCCCAGTTCAGACATAGCTATATGCAAATCAGTCTTGACCCTGTGCCTCATGGGAACAGTCCAGACCGATCTGCCAAGCCATGTCTTCCCTGGACCGGAATCAAGCATCCTGGGACCGGTTTCGGGCTAACAGCCCTCATCAGCCAGGTAGCATGAATCCAGTGGCAAAGTGAGCAAGGGACCCACGTCTGGGCATACCCTGCCAACTTAGGGCGAACAAAGCAAACACAAGGAGATGATGGACGGAGTGCTGAAACTTTTCAAACACTGGGTTGAATCCATCATCATTCTTTAGCTCACTTTGCCACCGCAGTTCAGACATAGCTATATGCAAATCAGTCTTGACCCTGTGCCTCATGGGAACAGTCCAGACCGAACTGCCAAGCCATGTCTTCCCTGGACCAGAATCAAGCATCCTGGGACCAGTTTCGGGCTAACAGCCCTCATCAGCCAGTATGCATGAATCCAGTGGCAAAGTGAGTAAGGGACCCACGTCTGGGCATACCCAGCCAACTTAGGGCGAACAAAGCAAACACAAGGAGATGATGGACGGAGTGCTGAAACTTTTCAAACACTCACCCCCAGTCACAGATCTGGGTTGAATCCATCATCATTCTTTAGCTCACTTTGCCACCCCAGTTCAGACATAGCTATATGCAAATCAGTCTTGACCCTGTGCCTCATGGGAACAGTCCAGACTGAACTGCCAAGCCATGTCTTCCCTGGACCGGAATCAAGCATCCTGGGACCGGTTTCGGGCTAACAGCCCTCATCAGCCAGGCTAGCATGAATCCAGTGGCAAAGTGAGCAAGGGACCCACGTCTGGGCACACCCTGCCAACTTAGGGCGAACAAAGCAAACACAAGGAGATGATGGACGGAGTGCTGAAACCTTTTACTCACCCCCAGTCACAGATCTGGGTTGAATCCATCATCATTCTTTAGCTCACTTTGCCACCCCAGTTCAGACATAGCTATATGCAAATCAGTCTTGACCCTGTGCCTCATGGGAACAGTCCAGACCGAACTGCCAAGCCATGTCTTCCCTGGACCGGAATCAAGCATCCTGGGACCGGTTTCGGGCTAACAGCCCTCATCAGCCAGGCTAGCATGAATCCAGTGGCATTAGTGAGCAAGGGACCCACGTCTGGGCATAACCTGCCAACTTAGGGCGAACAAAGCAAACACAAGGAGATGATGGACGGAGTGCTGAAACTTTTTACTCACCCCCAGTCACAGATCTGGGTTGAATCCATCATCATTCTTTAGCTCACTTTTCCACCCCAGTTCAGACATAGCTATATGCAAATCAGTCTTGACCCTGTGCCTCATGGGAACAGTCCAGACCGAACTGCCAAGCCATGTCTTCCCTGGACCGGAATCAAGCATCCTGGGACCGGTTTCGGGCTAACAGCCCACATCAGCCAGGCTAGCATGAATCCAGTGGCAAATTGAGCAAGGGACCCACGTCTGGGCATACCCTGCCAACTTAGGGCAAACAAAGCAAACACAAGGAGATGATGGACGGAGTGCTGAAACTTTTCAAACACTCACCCCCAGTCACAGATCTGGGTTGAATCCATCATCATTCTTTAGCTCACTTTGCCACCCCAGTTCAGACATAGCTATATGCAAATCAGTCTTGACCCTGTGCCTCATGGGAACAGTCCAGACCGAACTGCCAAGCCATGTCTTCCCTGGACCGGAATCAAGCATCCTGGGACCGGTTTCGGGCTAACAGCCCTCATCAGCCAGGCTAGCATGAATCCAGTGGCAAAGTGAGCAAGGGACCCACGTCTGGGCATACCCTGCCAACTTAGGGCGAACAAAGCAAACACAAGGAGATGATGGACGGAGTGCTGAAACTTTTCAAACACTCCCCCTCAGTCACAGATCTGGGTTGAATCCATCATCATTCTTTAGCTCACTTTGCCACCCCAGTTCATACATAGCTATATGCAAATCAGTCTTGACCCTGTGCCTCATGGGAACAGTCCACACCGAACTGCCAAGCCATGTCTTCCCTGGACCGGAATCAAGCATCCTGGGACCGGTTTCGGGCTAACAGCCCTCATCAGCCAGGCTAGCATGAATCCAGTGGCAAAGTGAGCAAGGGACCCACGTCTGGGCATAACCTGCCAACTTAGAGCGAACAAAGCAAACACAAGGAGATGATGGACGGAGTGCTGAAACTTTTTACTCACCCCCAGTCACAGATCTGGGTTGAATCCATCATCATTCTTTAGCTCACTTTGCCACCCCAGTTCATACATAGCTATATGCAAATCAGTCTTGACCCTGTGCCTCATGGGAACAGTCCAGACCGAACTGCCAAGCCATGTCTTCCCTGGACCGGAATCAAGCATCCTGGGACCAGTTTCGGGCTAACAGCCCACATCAGCCAGGCTAGCATGAATCCAGTGGCAAATTGAGCAAGGGTCCCACGTCTGGGCATACCCTGCCAACTTAGGGCAAACAAAGCAAACACAAGGAGATGATGGACGGAGTGCTGAAACTTTTCAAACACTCACCCCCAGTCACAGATCTGGGTTGAATCCATCATCATTCTTTAGCTCCCTTTGCCACCCCAGTTCAGACATAGCTATATGCAAATCAGTCTTGACCCTGTGCCTCTTGGGAACAGTCCAGACCGAACTGCCAAGCCATGTCTTCCCTGGACCGGAATCAAGCATCCTGGGACCGGTTTCGGGCTAACAGCCCTCATCAGCCAGGCTAGCATGAATCCAGTGGCAAAGTGAGCAAGGGACCCACGTCTGGGCATACCATGCCAACTTAGGGCGAACAAAGCAAACACAAGGAGATGATGGACGGAGTGGGACGGGTATGCTCAGACGTGGGTCCCGTGCTCTCCATGCCACTGGAGTCAAGCTATCCTGGCTGAAGAGGGGTTAAACCCAGAAACCGGTCCTAGGATGCTTGTTTCCAGTCCAGGGAGGACCTGGCCTGGCAGTTCGGGCTGGACTGTTCCCATTGGGCACAGGGTCAAGACTGATTTGCATATGGCTGGGTTCAAACTGGAATGGCATGGGGAGCAAAAAAACGATGGATTTAGGCCCAGATCTCTGTACTGGGGTGAATGTATGACATTGTTCTGCATTCTGTCCATCAATTGTTCTTTTTGCATTTGTCACCCCGAGTGGGACGGGTATGCCCAGACGTGGGTCCCATGCTCTCCATGCCACTGGAGTCAAGCTATCCTGGCTGAAGAGGGGTGAAACCCCGAAACCGCTCCTAGGATGCTTGTTTCCAGTCCAGGGAGGACCTGGCCTGGCAGTTCGGGCTGGACTGTTCCCATTGGGCACAGGGTCAAGACTGATTTGCATATGACTGGGTTCAAACTGGAATGGCATGGTGAGCAAAAAAACGATGGATTTAGGCACAGATCTCTGTACTGGGGTGAATGTATGACATTGTTCTGCATTCTGTCCATCAATTGTTGTTTTTGCATTTGTCACCCCGAGTGGGACGGGTATGCCAAGACGTGGGTCCCGTGCTCTCCATGCCACTGGAGTCAAGCTATCCTGGCTGAAGAGGGGTGAAACCCCGAAACCGGTCCTAGGATGCTTGTTTCCAGTCCAGGGAGGACCTGGCCTGGCAGTTCGGGCTTGACTGTTCCCATTGGGCACAGGGTCAAGACTGATTTGCATATGGCTGGGTTCAAACTGGAATGGCATGGTGAGCAAAAAAACGATGGATTTAGGCCCAGATCTCTGTACTGGGGCGAATGTATGACATTGTTCTGCATTCTGTCCATCAATTGTTGTTTTTACATCTCAAACTTGAGGCAGATGTTGCTATTCGCTACTGTCAATGCTCAACTGAAAGAAAAACTAAAAGAAAAGCAGATGACAATGGTAATGTATCTATTTCAAAGTTGTAGTTCAGTTGGTGTATTTTATCATACTATTGTCATTTGTGTTTAAAATCTGGTACAACGATTCCACATTCAATTTAATGTTTCCCCATAACATTTATGTTCCAAGTATCCTATCCCCATGTAGAAATTCCAGTGTGAATACATTTTGTGAATAAAATGTTCCACCATTTCACAAATTACTTCATTCAGCAAAGTAATGTTTTGTACAGGAAATTCAAATAGTTGTGATTATATTGAAAATAAACTTTGGATTATAAATAACTGAATACACTTTACATGTTTACGAATCTTGAATGCCTCTAAATTATCATGCCGAGTAATGCCAACAAGGCATATTCAATAATGTAAACTTTTGTAAAATCACAGATTTCAAAGTTTGTATACAATGTCTTGTTAATTGATCTTCGTTTCTTGTATTGATAATAAAATGAGAAGCCGTTGACAGAAAGATGATTGTTTTTAGAGTGTTCCACTCGCTTACCTCAAAATCTGGAACAGCCTACTTTAATTTTCAAAGGATGGCCAGCCCAGTTTAGTTAGATTTCAAGATTTGCAGCTGCCTGACACAGTGGTGGCTGCTCCATTACGGCAGAGGAGCATCGCCTCCCCCGTCAGCAGATGCAAAACTTGTTAAATAAATTGATAATAGCACAGGTTTATTATCACATTATTTTTGTTCATAGGGTAGAGCCCAGGGGGCGGGGCCATCATGATGAGGGGCATAGGAGGAGTGGTGGGTACTGCTGCCAAGTGCGCGTGTGGGTTTGGCCGGCCGTCTTAGGACGGCCGAACCGACATGTGCACTGAGATGCTCCCACCCGAGCTGCATTGCTGGGTTGGAGACAGCAGGCACAGACTCTCAGTCCCCATGGGAGCACAAATCCAGGGCGCTCAAGCCAATTCTGGTGCTTCTCTCATGCTGAGAGCAATGTCTGGATTGGCCGTAGGGGTGTCTGGGAGCCTCAGCCTGTGCTGCAGTGGAGCCAGAGGAGCAGAAGAGCTGCGATGCGGTGGGCGGCAGGTGAGTTCTTTTTTTGTGTGTTGTTATTGTCATCGTCGTCATCTCCCCAACACAACCCTCCACCAGCGCTGCCCTCCACTTTTCCCTGACACCAGCTGCTCTTGGTCTGACACCAGGTGATTTATACCTGCGTAAATTATACTGTATTTGTGGAGGTTGAACTAGGCAATTCCAGGCAGTACAAGTGCAGTGCTTACTTTGTTGTAACTTTCTTTTAATTTTTGTCTCAAGTTTTACTTGTAGGCCTTCCCGTGGATGTGTAGAGGAATGGTCTGTGTGAAATACCCTCCAAATGTTGTGTACACACCTCAGGTGTAACTTTGTGGGTATTTAGGACCATTACTAAGTGCATTTCCCTCCCAGATCAGCACACTGAAGTATAAACAGAGCGCAATCACCCCAGTTTCCACTGAGAATATATATGTTTAATTTAGTTAAGAGGTATGGTTGGCTTTAATCTGGGACCTCTGATATTGTACTGATATCTACATCTCTCTGCTGCCATTTGCATTTCAGGCCTTTCTCCATTGTTAAGCTGCGTGAATCATGTAACATATTGATGTTATGCGCAGTAGTACCCTCATGGTTCTGGGCGGACTCTGAACAGGAAGTACGTAATATGCGGAGAGGTGTTAGGGTGTGGTTAATGGGAGGTATGATGCAATGCGCAGTGTGTGAGTGTATGATGAAGAATAAAGTAATGCTTGACCGCAACTCCTGTGTGGCTTAATCCATCTGCATGCTCCTGGGCTGGGGAAGACGCTACAACTTGTGACAAGTAGGGGATACGTGCCCGAGAAGACTGCTCTCAGTGAAAGTTTGCAATGATACAGCAAACTGCTCATGCATGCCACGTGTGCCCAGAATCGATGCAGAGCAGTCTGCAACTGGCACATGTGGAGTCAAAGCCCTTCTCCAGCACGTACATGGCTGCAGAAGAGATCGAAGGCCCTGCATAGAAGCATATTCAAAACGCCCGCCAAAATCGCCGACGAGGTGGTCGACAGAGATGCTGCGCCGTGCCCCAAACAAAGAACGATTATTCAGATGAAGCAAAAACATAACGACAGTGACAACAAGGTATGAGAAACAGAGAACTTTCTCACTATCAAAGGCGAATGAAGCATACTGTGATGCATGCTTTGAAGGCAACTTCTGCTTGCAGGAGTTATCGGAGTCAGCCTGCATTGTGATCACCTGAATGGCATGTGCCAACGCAATGGCGGCAGAAGGGAGCGCGGAATACAATGCAGTTGTGTTCCTGAAGCCACCACCACCTTTCAACACTTCTAAGAAGCAGAACATTGGTACCAGATGGGCTGTGTGGATCTAAACATTCGATGACTTCATAGATCCACTAGAGGGAGAAGATGACAAGAAAACCTTACAGGTGTTGGAGTGAAAGAAGTGTTAAAGAAAGTCTAACAGACTGATATAAAATCATACCAAAAGGTAAAAAAAGCGATGGAGGCCAAGTTCAATCCAATGCCAAATGTTGACTATGAAAGGTATATCTTCAACAAAGTATGACAATAGGTTGGTGAAACAATGGACGAGTTTGTTGAAAGACTTGATGCACTTATTAAACATTGCAAGTTCTGTGACATCACCGACAAAGAAGCCATGCGCCTCAGAGCCATTGATGGCTGCCTTTCAGATTCATTTAGAAGGTGCATGCTGAGAGAAACACACAGTCTACAGAAAATGTCCACACATAGCAGACATGATCATGCAATTGAACAGAGCCAAAGTATTTTCCTGTCTTGACCAGAATGAAGGATACCATCAACCCTAGTTGGAGGAGAATTGCAGGCACCTTACTACTTTTCCGACTCATGTTGGTTTGTTCAGATATAAGAGACTGAGTTTTGGAGTATCTTCGGCTGCTGAGTTATTTCAGGATGTTATTTGCTGAGTAATCCACCCTGTCACACATGCGTTTAATTACAGTGCTGACATTCTGGTTTTTGGGAGAATACAGAAAGAACACAACAAAGCCCTTACCCAAGTGTGCCAATTATTTGTTGATGCAGGTCACAGTCTGAACGCCACAGAGTGTGAGTTTAACAAAACCAAACTCAAGCTTTTTGGGCACATATTCTCTGATGGGGGAATGACTCCAGACCCAAGGTGCAAGCACTGTCATCCACTTGCCCTCCTCAGGATGTTACCATGCTGCGATCATTCCTAGGCATGGGAAGTTATTGCTTAAGATACATTCCCAGCTTTGCTACAGTGAGTGCCCCATTGAGAGACATGACTAAGCGCAATCTTCAGTAGTCTCCAGAATGCAACCAGAGTTTCAAAGCATTAAACATGCGAAATGGCCTACTACGACACCAAGCTGCACGCCAAAATAATAGTTGATGTTAGCCCGGTAGGACAAGGGGCAATCCCTGCTCAACACAATGGCCATCCAAATGCTCAGAGACACATTGTGGCCTGTCGAAGCCTGTCTGATACAGAACTTGCCTACTCTTAGCCAGAGAAGGAGAATCTGGCTGTGGTGTGGGCCTGCAAACATTTACATGTATTCCTCTACGATTCACTGTCATCACAGATCACCAGGCATTACTTGCAATTTTTGTAAACCCAAAGGCTAATATGCCCCCTCGCATTGAGAGGTGGGGGTTAAGACTGTAAAAGTACGACTATGAGATTGTGCACAAACCGAAGAAGGATCAAAACCCAGCAGATTACTTTTCATGAGTGCCACTACATAATCACAGTTCGACATCCAAGACAGATGAAGCATATCTCAACTTTATTGTGAGATCTAGCACACCAGCAGCTCTGTCTGTGAAACAAATCATTGCTGCCACTAATGTAGATAAAGACATGCCATAATCAAAGAACAACATCTTGGGTCCTATTCTTTAATGGTTAATAATAGGCAGTCCATCAGCAATATTAGTCTTTTGCCAGTGTTGAAAGATATCTTCAGGAGCTTGGATTCAAATACATGTTGTTTCTGACGCAATCCAAGGTCATCTGTGGCAATCAATCCTAGGCCTTCTTGACTCTTGAGGCTGCATGGGAGTAACGAGAGACCCTGAAGTCCTCCCGCCTTGATTGTGATAATGATGGTACAAAGGGCACTCATGGTGACAGACTCATAAGAAATTATCATAGGAGTTGACAGCCTTCCCAAAGCCAGGTCACGGAATAGCAGGTTGATGCAGTGGTACTTACTGGAGCAATGGACTGAAAGAAGGAAGACACAATCCCTGGTGATTCTGAATCATCAAATTGAAAAACTCCAGACAAGGATTCAACACAAATGGCATTGCTTGTAAAACACAGTGATGATGGAACAACACTTCATGGGCTGAGCTTGTGGAGGGTAGCTACCATTACACTTGCTTTAGTTTCTATATACATTGATCCTTGGTTGCTGGTTGGTTGTGGGCTTATAATGCGACTGTGAGATTTATGTAGGGGGATTGTCTGATAAGGGCCCACTGAATGGCATCACAGTCCTCCCTCTTGGTATTTTTTCTTTAACCACAATCTAATTTGTGGCACACTTTTACAGGCCACACTACATTCTCTATGGAATTGGATTGGTTTGCTGGGAAGCTGAGATTGGCTAGGTTTTATGTCCTGTTTTGATTTTTAGCTGGGTCTTCTTGGAGGCACCACTACGTGGGTTGTCTTTGTCAACCCTCCCACTGTTACATCCATACCTGTACAACCTGTGTCTTTCATGAATCCCTTTATTACACTGACGTTTCTGTCAATTGATTTTAAGGGGCCCATTCCCCCTGGTAAGATGATATCTTGTTTCTATATGTATATATGTTCTTAACAAACAGTGTTTCAGGTTTAGTGGGTCTTGAAAAACATTGTAGAATTATATCATTCCTTAAGAGGCAAATCTTTCACTGTGCGCTCCTATATGAGATGCATTTGTTCACTACTGATGCGTCAAGAGACTTAAGAGGTGGAGGAGTAATTTGTATTTTTTGGTGTTCTCAACATTTGCTCTTTTGGTTCTCATCTGGATCAAGGTGGGGAATTACATAGATTTGAATGATAGGTGCATGAAGGTAACAGGGACTCAGGACAGAGAGCCAGTTTCGCTTGTGAATGTATATGTATGAAATTTCAACAACACTGAACTCTTTCCCAATGATGCTGCATATTGCGATTGGTGCAATCAAGCCCTCACTTTGTGAGGTGGGTGACTTTAAATGTTCTCTTCTTCCACTACAATTTGTCACAAATAGTCTTCACCCACCCTGATCTAGAAAATGAAGCATCCATCCCTTCATGATGTGCTGTGTTTTGTGTATCTGTATGATGCAGACTACTTAGAGTACTCACAGCTGCATGGCTTCACACTAGACTGGACCTGCTCTTGATGGGCAGAGAGATGAATGATAGGGCATAAGATGTTTAATTCGAGGGCAAATACTTGTTCGACATCAATACCTATCTCATATCGGTATGTTGAGGAGCACTTGGGTCATTATCAAAGTTTCTATACCGCATCAACAAAAACACTGAATCCAAAATATTAACTACAATTATATTGTCAAAGCAAGTATGAACAGGTAATTATAGTTTTACTATTCCTAATGCCACATTTGCGAAGTTTTTTTAAGTAGACATTCAGCAAAACAGTCACATAGGTCTTGGGAGTCATTTGTGTGGTCTGGTGTGCAATCTATTTTTTAGAATTTGATGATGATTTTGAGTAATTCTTTAGTCAAGTTGGTGGCCTCTGATATGCACTGGATGTAGTGAGATTTTGAAGCTATTTAATGGTAGTTTTACAGATTTTATACCGTCTTTGAATAATTTTTATTTTTGTGGTGGCATTTTTCGTCCCTGTTAATCTTGGATTCTGATTTTCTGATTTTGCCTTGGTTGCTTTTGTGTCTTAAAGCTATAAGTGGAAACACTTTGTCACAAACCTTGGCGAGCCAGCTATCAAATTGGCTTCAGGACATCAATGAATTTAGTGGTTATGTCAACAAGAAGTCTGTCTTGAATTAGTCTATGTTGAAACTATTCCATGATCTTTTAAAGAAGATGTTGCTAGTTATGTTGATAGTGGTAGCACCACTGCCAGGCATACATTTAAATAAGTGATAGGGTACTTGGTTGTAATTCTTTGACTGAGATAAAATTCCTTGAGGCAAATATGGCACTACATGTATGTCCTGCATTATGGGTAGCCCAGGTTATTTAGTAGAGCTGTAATCTGATGGAGATCAGATAAAAAAACACAAATAGAGGTCTCCTACAATACATATATTCACATGATCAAATAAGATTTACAATGCAGGGCCCATTGGGTCATCTGTGGAAATCAATTATTACAGAGGTGGTCAGTAGATAAGAATGAATTAGATGGTGAAGGTCAGAAGTATGAGCAATAAATAAGAAAGGATGAACACCCTGGAGTTTAGTGATCTTTAATCGTGGTAGTTGCTAGGAAAGTTGTAAAGAATATGGCTAGTCCTCCACCACACTGGTTGCCTGGTCTGTTTCTTCAGAGTGTTAGGTATACTTTGCAAATTACCTCTTTCGGAAGCGTTGAAGTGATATCTCTGATCCACATTTCTGTAATTAATATCAAGTTTAGATTTGATTCACTTAGAATATTGCATATGCGGGTACCATCCTTTCTTAAGGAGCTCATTTTGATCAGGATCCATGCTAAAGTTTGTTGGGATGACCATAAGGTTGTGTGGTTCCTGATTGTCTTGGATGTGTTGATAAATTCTTTTGTAATAGACTCTCTTATGGGTGGCAGGTAGTACAAGTGAAGTTAGTAGCCAGCACGGATTCAAGAGATGATACACATTGGGAGCATTGAAAATACAGGATGGCTGGGGTGCATAAATAATGTTGTTCTTCACTTAACTCAAATGTGTCTGGAAAATGAAATGCCCAAATATAATTTTTTTAGATACCTCCAATTAGGTAAAGATGGAAAGTGGCTTACAATACATCATTAGGAAATTGTCTGCTTTTGGGGTATATAACTTCAACAGCAATTTCTGTGACACAACACATTGATAATAGTGGATAACATTCCTTGGACAAAAGAATGAAGATTGGTGGGAGGCATCTAAATCAATGCCTCATGCCATTCTTCATCCTTCAAAATACCGACCATAGGGAGGTGCCAATTAGGGCAGGTTTTTAATTAGATTAACTAAATATCTTAACTAGACTGTACTATTCTAGAAGTCAGTTTTGATCATTTGAATATTCTCCCTCTTCTCTGTATATAATTGGATGTGCCGAAGAGGGCACATTTTATCATCTTATGTGGCATTCTCAGGGTGATGGTACTACTAATGGAGAGTGATTGAGAAACTTCATTTGGTTGCACGCACAACAAGGATTCTGTCCCAGGGCTAGCACTTCTTGGAAATGGATATGACTTGTCAGAGAGAGTTCAAGCTATATGAAAATATTTGTAGATCTTGCATTGGTGGTTCAAAGAGAGCTGAAGCTCAAAAATAAAAAATCGGGCATCCCGGTGCCCCCACCCATGAAAAGCTGGTGTCAAAATCTGTATCGATGTAGGGATACAGAGATTGTGTTGAAAGTTACGAATGCCCAAAAAAGCTCAAAAAAGGTTTTCTGGGGAGGGTATGGTCATGTTAGTTTTAACTCCCCTGGATAAGAAAATGGAAAGGTGGTTATTCCACTGGGTGAATGCTTGTGAGGCACAGTGTGCTATTTTTGCCAACAAATGATCCATGCTGTAGATAATGCAGTAGTTTTCTTTAGATTCATTTGAGTGGTGTCACTGGTAAATCATTGAGATAGCAATATAATACATTGCAAATGATTTTCTACTTTTAAAAAAACAAAGAATTGAATACCAGGGTTTAAAAATATAGAACTATTATTGATTGGTCTATGTTTTCTCTGCCAGCTGTTATGGATCCTTGACAGACGAGACATGGCAGCCCTCATTCGCCTGGACCTCCCTGCACCATCTGACACAATCTCACACCCCTTCCTCACCAGGCACATGCATGAGATTGTCATCCATGGACCCACTCTTTGCTGGATCTGCTCCTTTTTAACAGATAGAACACAAGCTGTCAGCCTAGTACCTTACTCCTCTGAAGCCTGCAAACTCATCTGAGTAGCTCCCAAAGGGCTCAGCCCCACCCTCTTCAATGCATACATGATCCCTCCGACTAATGTCATCCATGCACATGACATCAGCAACCTCTCCTACGCAGATGACATGCAACTCACACTCTCCTTCTCAAGACCCCCAGCAAAAGAAACAAGTGCACGATTTAAATGACCGGAGCCGCTAACTGGATGAAAGCCAACTTTCTCACGTTCAACATGGACAAGACAGAAGTAGTTATCTCCCGCAAGAACACCTCACCATGGAACTCCAACTATTGGCCGGCCGAACACGGACTCATTCCCACACCCAAAACCCATGCCAGAAACCTTGGAATAATCATCAACAGCAAACTGGACATGACTGCACAAGTCAACGCCGTCATTGCATCCTGCTTCCGCACCCAGAAGATGCTGAGGAAGATATTCAAATGGCTTCCAAGCAACAAAAGAAAAACTGTCACTCACACCCTAGTCACAAGTAGGTTGGACTATGTGAACACCCACAATGCCGGGATCAACAAAGCTACTCATTAGAAGACTATAGACCAATCAGAACTTAGCAGCCAGACTTATCCTCACCCTCCCACACAGAACTCACATTACACTTCAGGGAACGACACTGGCTTCCAATACACAAACACTCAGTTCTTACTCCTCACACACACATTCAAGGCACTCCAGAACTCAGGACCCACCTACCTGAGCAGTTGCAGCTCCTTCCACCAACCATCCACACATCTCCACTCCGCAGTGCTCCTACTCACCAACATTCCACACATACACAGAACCCGATCAGGAAGATGCATGTTCTCTTACATCGCCGCTCCTAAAGTGAGGAACGAACTCCCTGTCCAGATCAGAGCCTCCTTCTCTCCTCTTGAATTCTGCAAGAAGCTGAAGACCTGGCTTTTCAATTAACCAAGGACTAGGCACACACACCTGTTCAGCGCCAGGACACCATCGCGGGTGACAGTGCACTTTACAAATAAACATAACATAGCATAAACATAAGAGCATAACAACAAGCTGAACACATCTGGGATACTGAAGTATGAAAAGTAGATTATCAATGCTTGTGGTATTTACTATGAAAACAATATTATTAAGGCAAAACACATTCCTACATACTTTTAAAGCATCTTTAAGGAAATTTACAGCCCTCAAAGTTGCTCTACCTTCATCACTCCCTCAAATCTGTGAAATGCCTGTCAGGCATCATCACTTCTAAAACTAAACTTATTAGAGGAATCCTGCATCACCAATTCTGATGACACGTTGGCTAACTCTTCTACGCTGCGACTATTCATGCTCTTCCCTGCTCTTTCTGAGGAGTATACAAACCTATTGTTGTTATATCTGGCCCTATGTTGAACTTCTGTTCTGTGAAACACATCATATAGGCAACAGATGTTGGTATTCCAGTTTTAAGTGGCATCTGCAGTCAGTCCTTCGAGATGGCCATGTACAGACAAGCCATCTGGGTTCCCCTTCTTAAAACAACTTAACTGGATCATTACTGTCAATGTTGACCTGTCCCGGCTTTTGGGTGAAATGCAATCCCTTAATACTGCTCAAGCCAGCTTTATGTCTCATAAGGGTAATGAGTTGTGACAGGTTCCTTGCACAATCTCTTTATGATGTTGCTAAAAGATACAAAGGGCCCCTTTCACTTTAGACCTCTCTGCAGATGTCACTTGTTGCTCTAGTCATGTTTACAGGAGCTAGGTTTAAGGGACTATGCATTTTTGTGGCTTGTGTCATTTCTCCATGGGTGTGGCAGCCAGCTCACCTGCCCCCTTCCACTTCACATATAAGGATATGTGAACAGTGGCGGCTCCTCTGCTAAAGTGGGGGTGCATTGCCCCACTGCTTTTCAGCAGTGGAAGGAAATATAAAATGATAATAACTCACAGTTATTATCATTTTATTTTTTCCTATTGCAGGCGTGGCATCTTTGCCAGGCGGGGCGGGTTGGGGCTGCTCTGCTGACAGGGGAGGGGAGGAGTGGTTTGCACTCTCTAAAGTGTGCATGAATGTTTAGTCGGCCCCAAACATTCATGCACACTTACCATGTTCTTCACCCAGGCTGCATTACAGCCTGGGTGGAGAACATGCCCAGGCTCCTTATCCCCGTCTGAGCACCGTGGTTTGGTGCTCAAACCAATCACAATGCTGCAATGCAGCGTTGTGATTGCCTCAGGGGAGCTTCAGCCTGGGTGCTTCCGGTGCTTTATTCTGGCCAGCAGAGGAGAGACGCGGTGAGGGAGGACGCAGCGAGGAGGTAAGTTGAATTTAATTTTTTACTTTTTAAAATTTACACCTCATCCCCGTCTGTCTGTTCACCCTCCCTGCCCGCCTCCCCTCCCCACCACCACGGATCCGTCCCGGCTGCCACTCTATGTGAAGTTACTCGGGAGTCTTTCCTAATCCCCGCATATTTAGAGTTTACACTTTGCATGTGTTTATCGTCTACTCTCAGTAGACACTTTGCCACTGCTTAAAAGTTCACGAAACATTTGTGCATGCCATTGCAAATTGAAAGTGGGTGAATACATTTTTGTTGCCCCATTTTCTTTGTGATTCACAAAAGTTTAAAATGTGTGCATGGTAATTATGAATCACAAACCACTATTGTGCATTCGCAAAGCCAACAGGCAGTTTTGAAAAGTGTATGATGCACTAAAGGATTTTGTGTTCGCAAACCCAGTGATTCACAAAACCACAGACTATCTGACTCAGAATGCAAAGTCACAGGGACCAATTCACAAAGGTAAACTTACACTTTTGTGTAAGTTTATTACTTTTCGGTATTCACAGAGGTAAACTTAGACTAAAAGTCAAAATGTACTACTTTTTGGTATTCACAAAGGTAAACTTAGACCTAAGGTCTAACTTTACTGCTTTTCGGTATTCACAAAGGTAAACTTAGATCAAAAGTCTAACTTTAGAAGTAGACACTTACCTTTATGAATACCAAAAAGTAGTAAAGTTAGACTTTTGGTCTAAGTTTATTTAGTATCGCGTCATGATCAAAGCATTCAACGATCCATGGAACGCTTTGATCAAGGCACGATCTGGACACGACCGTTGGAGACCGGGCATAGAGGTCAAGTTGCTGACCACGGCGGCTCCGCCTTAAATAAATACTTAGTCTACTCTTCCACGTCAATCTGTCTTTTATTCTGAAGAGAGATTGATACATCGATATTGGCGACAATCTGGCAGAGCTGCATACAAACCCACCTGGGGCACACCCTTTGGACCTCGTCTAGATCTCTGTCCACATCGTTGGAGGCTTCGGAGTCTTCTACACAGATAAGACTTAATCTCTGCTAAATAAGTCTTTGTTGGTGTTTGGTGTGAAGTTGACCTTCTGGGGTAGTTGCTACCCTCAGTTCATGTTGTGCCTTCCAGTGACGTCGCCCGCAGCGCATTTGTATTGGTGCTTGACGCTGCGTTCCAGCTAGCAAGCACTCTACCTGCAAAACGTCGGCACGCACAGGGGCCATTTTGGTTTTCAAAGCTCCCAACTATAGCGCTTCATGTTCAGCAAGTCGATCGTGATCTGGGTGAAGCGTATCGTCAACAGTGATACGCGCACTTCATTAGTTTTGTTATCTACTGGGGAAACAAAGTCACAGAAAATAAGAATAAGGAAGAAATAATATCATTTATATAAATGTTTCTTATATTTTTTTTTTCTTCTCATGAATGCTTGTCACTTGGTTTTCCTTATCAGTATCCAGTTGGGAGTACCAGCCACATTTTTCCTCAGCAGTGACACGCACACTATGTTCTGAGGCGTGTCCATCTTCTTTTTCCTCAGATTTTCAGCAGTGACACTCACACTATTTTTGGAGAAGTGTGGTGTTCTGTGGCATGTCCGTCTTCATTATCCTTGGATTTTCAGCAGTGACACGCACACTGTTTTCTGGGGCGTGTTCGTCTTCATTTCCCTTGGACTTCAAGTCGAGCTCTTGGATTCTTCTGTCTTGCAATTGGAGTAATGTGCATTTTGTTTATTTATTTATTTGGTTTTTTTAGGTGTGTTTCTTACTATTCAGCCATGCAGATGGTGAATCCTCCACCTCCCTTCTTGGAATGCCCAGGCGAACCACCAGTATTGTAGCGGAACTGGTTGGGCACATTCCAAACGTACTTGGGGCCCATTGGTGCATCGAGATTTGGTCCAGAACGCAGAAGATATCTCTTGCTTCATTCTATTGGTTTTGAAGACCAATCAATTTTTAAACACTTACCAGAGGTTGTAAGGGCGGAGGGTGAGGTTACAGATGATTACATGGAGGCAGTAAAAAAACTAGAGACTAGATTTGATGTAAAACCAAGTATTGTGGTCATAAATTTTTCATGCGGAAACAATTGATTAATGAGAATGTTGACACCTATATTTCTGCCCACAGGAGACTTGTGGCGGAGTTTAGAATTGAGAATTTTACTGATCAATTGATACGCAACCAATTTATCAGTCATTGCACGAACAAAACCATCCAGAAAAAAATGTTGTCCTTCCTTAGGTGATCTCACATTAGAAGAGACATTACGTTTTGCGAAGAGTATTGCGACATCTCAGATTTTAGTCAAGGAGTTACAGAGAGAAATGAAATAATTAAAGTTGTGAAGAGGAGGGATCAAAATGCTAGCAAGGGTGCCATTTCAAAAGAAAGAAGAGAGCTGGGGAGATTTAGAAAGACCAATTTGTTCACCAAGCCGAATTTTTGTTTTCGGTGCAGTATTTTGGCACATGGAAGGAGCGGTAGGACATGTCCAGCTAAGTTTGTGACCTGCAGACTGTGTAATAAAGTTGGACACTTTGCAAAGGGTTCAAAGAGGAGCTTTGATAAGGCTGCGTATGCTATCATCGAAAAGAGTGAGGAGGAACCTGGATGTTCTTATGAGCAGATTCAGAATCATTTGCAAGACATGGTTTTAGTGGTCAGTGAAGGGGGAGTGGTAACTGGTGATCCAGAAGAGTGTGCTGATCCCTAAATTGATGTCATGGTAGGAAATAAGTCACTCAAATTGTTGGTAGACTCGGGAGCCAGGATCACTATGATCACAGAAGAAATGTATCATGAGAATTGGCCTGGCAGGTCTCTGGAACCCCCGGATTGTGCTCTGGTCTCATATGAGAGAAGAAGGATAGACCTGGCTGGATTTTTCGAAGAAACAATGGTGTTCAGAGATAGGAGCATCTTTGGGAAAATCTATGTGGCTATCAAAGGTCTACGTATTTTGTGATGGTTCCACGAGGGACTGTTTGTAATGGTTCTGAGACCAGGTACTAAAGACCAAGTGTCCGTTATCTGTGGAACACAGTTAGAAGAGGTGAAAATGAAATCTCCTTCGGTATTCTCTGAAGAGGTAGGCTCCATTAAGGGGTTTCACCACAAGATAAGAGTCAAGGAGAGTTCTCTCCCTGTTAAGCACAAACTACGCAGTGTACCGTTTTCAGTCAGAGAGAATTTGGAAAAAGAGTTAAAAGACCTGTGTGACAAAGGAATAATAGAACCCATTGAGTCCTCTTTGTGGTTGTCTCAGTTGGTGGTGGCACACAAATGCAATGGCGATCTAAGAGTCTGCTTAGATTTGCGCAGCCTAAACAAAGCTATATGGGTAGACTCCCACCCTTTACAAAACATATGTGACTTACTAGCACTTATCACAGGAGCAAAGTGGTTCAGTAAACTAGACCTTGCCTCTGCTTACCACCAGGTAGTCCTAGATGCTGAGTCAAGACACTACACAACATTTGTTTCGCCTATAGGTACATTTCAGTACTGTAGGATGCCATTTGGGTTGTCTTCGGCTGCCGCAGTTTTCCAGAGAATCATGTAGCAGCTCCTAAAAGAGGTGAAGGGTGTGGCAGCGTTCCAAGATGACATCCTCATTTTTGCATCCTCCATAGAGGAGCACAACAAAGTTTTGAACCAAGTGTTGTCTACTTTTCAAGATGAAGGTGTGGTTCTTAAATTGGGGAAGGGTGAATTTCTGGAGGAAAAGGTTGAGTACTTGGGTCACACAGTGTCGGGGGAGGGCATTGAACTTAAGACCTGGTTTTGTTGATGCCATCATTAATGCAGGAACTCTTGTTGACAAACCCACTTTGAAATCATTTATGGGCTTAAGTGAATTTTACTCCAGATTCATTCCCGATTATGCTAATCAGGTGAAAGTACTGACATCTCTGTTAAAAGAAAATGCTTTGGTTTGTTGTGATGATAAGTATCTAGATGCGTTTGTCCAGATCAAAAGTCAGCTGGCAAGTTCAAGAGTCTTGAAACCATTTAATCCCAATTTGTCGTGTTGTATAACAGTGGATGACAGTAATCATGGTTTGGGAGCTGTGTTGATGCAAAATATAGCAGGATTTGAAAACACCATTCGATATGCATCCAGGACTCCTAGAGAGCCGGAAACGCATTACTCCACTATTGGGAAATAGTTGCTGGCTTGTTGGTGGACAATCTAAAAATGTAAACCTTATGTTTGGGGAACCAAGTTTTTGGTTAAAACTGACCATAAGTCGTTGGTCTCAATCTTGAGAGGTGATAACATTAAAGACCAGACGCCCCGCATAGCTAGGTTGTCTACAAAACTTCTTAAATTTCATTTTGATATTGAACTCATTCAGGGTGTGAAGAATGCTAGAGCAGATTTTCTGTCTAGAAGAGTGCCTGGTTGTGAAGAACAGTTTGAGGATGATGGGTGCGAAGAGAGTTGTTTTATTGCGGCTGTGTATTTGGAAGTTTGAAAGCGGGCCATCGAGTATGTTGTTAAGGGGTGGCCCAAGGAGAGAATAGTAGATTCTGCATGTCAAGCCTTTTGGAAAGTGTCTGATGAGTTGTCTGTTGAAGACAGGTTGTTACTCAGATTAGACAAATTGGTACCTCCTGCTGGAAAGCGAGGCTCATTGAGTTGGTGCATGATGGTCATTTAGGGTGCACATTTACCAAGCACAGGCTTAGACAGACTTTTTGGTGGCCTTCTATGGATAAGGAAGTTGATGATATTGTCCGCAGATGTGCCATTTGTTCCACTTCTTAAAGAACATTTGTTGTGAGAAAAACACTGCTCCAACCAATTGAATGTCCTTCTCGTGCTTGGGAAAATGTTGGGATTGATCTGCTTGGCCCTTTTCATAGACTCCCTAGTCAGTGTCGTTGTGTGTTGGTGTTTGTGGAGCTATATTCTAAGTGGCCAGAGGTAAAGTTCGTATCTGACTCTAACGCTAAACCGGTAATTGCGAAAGTTTTCCTCAATTCTTATTGTCTGATAATGGTTTTCAATTAGTTAATGAAGAAGTGACAAGTTTTTTTAGATCAGGAGATGTTAAACATTTGAAGACTTCACTGTATCATCCACAAAGTAATGGGCAAGTAGAGAGGATGAACAGGGTGGTGGTCCAGTGTGTCCGGTGGGCAGTCGCAAACAAGTATGTGGTGGTGAATGCTGTCAATGCTATCATTTGGTTTTTTCAGGACAATTCCTCAAAGTTCTACTTTGGTATCTCCTTTTGAACTTTTGAGGGGAAGGATGCCTTTTACTAAGATTTGACTGAATTGGATGGGCAGATGGATAAAATGTGATGTGTCTTTAAGGGAACATGAGCTGATGGTGAAAAGGAATTTGATTTTGGCTAAAGCTAGGCAGAAGGAGAACTATGATTGTCACTCTAAGGCAAGGGAGCTTATGGTCCAGGTAGGGGATGTGGTGAACATTAGAAAGGAATCCATAGCAAAAAAGGAGGAGAGTCATTCCATGGACCTGTTGTTGTTGACAAGGTTTGTGGGACTGCAATCAGAGTGAATGGTAGCAGTTGGTAGAATGTTGCTAGGGTGATGAAGTGCAAGGGTGAGCAGGATGTGAGTGGTATCCAGACGGGGAAGTTGGGGGAACAAGGGGATAGTGGTGGTTCAGGCCCTGGCATCTTCAACTTGTCTGGTCCCGGCACCTGTGGTTCTGGCCCTGGCATCTCCAACTTGTCTGGTCCTGGCACCTCCAATTCAACTGGTTCCAATGGTGGTCCCAAACCTGTTGCCCAGAGTGGGAGGAGTGTTCCTAGTTGGAGTAACACCCCATCTCACCTTCTTATCATGATAACAGTGTGGAAGTACGCAGGAGTTAACGAGTGAGGAGGTTACCATTAAGGTTTAGGTGATTCTCCCCACTCATTCCTGTAATTCCCCCTCTGGAATGTTACTCTTCTTTTTATGTTTATGTTTTTTTTGTTAGGTTATGTTCTCCCGTAGTGCATTAGTTTTATTTGTTTTTTTTTTGTTCTTAGTTTCACTTTGTAACTCTGCCTTTTCTCTGTTCTAGTTTTTGTATTTGCATGGTTGTTCTATCTTGCAATAAGGGGGGATATTCTTGTTGAGTGTGTATGTAAAGGGGGCAAAATAAATGTAAATTGTAAAGGGAGAAGTAAAGTAGTATCGCGTCATGATCAAAGCTTTCCACGATCCATGGAATGCTTTGATCAAGGTGCTATCTGGGCACGACCGTTGGAGACCGGGCGACTCGGTCAAGTTGCTGACCATGGCGGCTCCGCCTTAAATAAATACTTAATCTACTCTTCCGCGTCAAGCTGTCTTTTATTGCGAAGAGAGATTACTACAGTTTACCTTTGTGAATACCGAAAATTAGTAAAGTTAGACTTTAGGTCTAAGTTTATCTTTGTGAAAAGTAGTAAACTTACACGAAAGTGTGAATTGGGCCCACAGGGTATTAAAGGAGCATTGTAAATGGCAATTGAATGTACGCTTTATGACCCATTAAGAATCATTTGTAAAAAGGGGCATGAAAAGGGTGTATCAATTTGCAAAGTGATAGCTGTCCTTGAGGGACAACTTTCACTTTTTGAATAGAGGATGTGGGCACTGAGGGAGCCATTTTTTTGGTTTGCAATAATGAAATAAATGGTCTCTTGAGATTTTGAAGGCAGGGCTGGAGGTCTAATGCCCTCTGTCTCTACATTCCCAGCCCTTTTGATAGGCTTTGCAAGCAGAAGCCCACCCCATTAATACATAAAAGGGCTGGGTCATGTAAATACTGCTGAATGTTCATTTTACATTGCAATAGATCAGTACATTTGTCAGCACAAAATGCATCCCTGCTCTGCCAGTGCTTTAGTTGAGCTGGTGTATTCCGGTGCTCAGCCCGGCACTTAATGGCTGGAACCTCCACTTATAACAGCTGCCACATGGTGGCGCTGTTTGTGTAATTTGAAGGTGAGCAGAAAAAGTTTGTTAATTCAATATCCATTAAAAACAACTTATAACTGCCACCCAAGCCATTCCTAAAGCTTTGGTGGCCTCGAACAGTCTGAACTGTCACACTTGTAGCAGTGTGATGGTTACTAGTTTTGTAAGTACAGTAGCCATGTGTGGTGCAAACTGCGGTGGCCTCCTGACAAGGGCCTCTGCACTTAATTTTTTCACAAATTAAGAACTGCAGCTTGCAAACCAGTCACTGTTCAAAACAGCAAATAATTTGAGCCCCAGGACTCTGTACATGGGCCCCTAAGATTTTTGCACATCACATGATATTTTCTTGCTCCCTTGACGATTCAGGGTCCTTAACTTTGGCCTGGCTGTAATTTGTGGGTCTCTCTCTCTCCCTCAAAGTGTACACAGAAGCAAACCCTAACTTTACTGCTACGAAAATGTCAGGGCAAATAAATGCATCAACATAGAAAGTGAAATATAGAATGTGTTTATTTCTGTGTGGCTGTGATTTATATAATTTTTAAAATGTATAACCATTTGCCATATATAACAACCTAGAAAAGGCTCATACAGATTTCCACAACCAAACGCCTACAGCTAAATTGTGCATATATAACTTTTCTATGACTTGCCAAGTGTCCTTAACTCAAATTGGACACATGCCTGGCTGAAGGGGACAGAAGAAAGGAAACATTGTGCAAACTCGTTCTGCGCAAATGATGTGTTGGCAAATCACAAAGCCTGCAATGCAAAAAGGTCACCTTAAAACTACTGCTCAGGCTTTGAAAATTACATTTTTGGCATTCGTTTACACAATTTAAGACACTCTTAACCTGTCAAACAACTGCTGAAACAAAGTGCGAAAACGATAAGTAAAAACCTCAAACATAGAATGAATCTTCCTTCACCATTTTGGTAAGCATGTACACTACCCAGCTCCATTTTCAGAGGGCGGCAGAGCCAGTGCCGGAGGGGATCTGCGCACACTTTCTTCGTGGGCATAAACAAATATCAGTGCTGCTATCTATGCATGCATGACAGTTCCAGTTAGTTCCACGGTTAGACGCTAAAGCTGTCACAAGGCCTAATACTGTTTCAGCAAAACAAACGTGGATGAAAGTATTGCTTTGAAGATATTTGCTGCACCCTTGTGGGAAAATATAATACTGCTTACAAGTTTCTAGTTCTATCTATTGCGACCTTTCACTCTAGTTTAGAAATGTTTGTATTGACGATTTTGACCGTTTTCATTTTTTATGTTGAAATGTTTTTTATAAGCGCGAACAAAATTCTGGAGGACATCAGAGTGCCTTACAATTTACAAAGAGTGAAATACAGCAATATAGAGACTAGAGAGAAGCATAAAAAGAAATAGAAACCTGTTTCTAACCCGAGTAATGTAGATGAAATAGGCGGGATAACTAGTTGATATCAAGCATTTAGGAATTTGTGAACTAAGTGAGATTTCAGCGAACGTTTAATTAATGGGAAAGTAAAAAAAAAAAAAAACTAGAGTGCAAATTCTACACATTCCATAAAATTGAACATTTCATGGGCTAAAAAAATTGTATTCAGATAAACTGCACACAAACAGAATGTTTGATAGCAAAGTAGGAACGAGAAAGTAACAGACGTACGCAGCATTTAAAAAGAGCAATGACAAGCAATGACAGGACGAACAACTTTGGCTTTTGCACAAGTGTGTTTGCTGGTGTGTGTGTGCATGTATAATAATATTAGTATGTATGGATGAATGATGGATGGCTAGATGGATTAATTATTCCCATCTAACAGATAAAGATGTGTGGTGATGAGGATGGGTGTATCAATGAATATGAATGCGGGGATGAATGAATGAATTAGAGTGTGATGACAGTTACCTGGACGAATGTGAGATTCAATATGCAATCATGGCTAAAGCAGTGTTTGAGGATGGATGTACTTATCAATATGTGGATGTGCAAATGAGCGTATTGATGGATGAACACGTGATGATAGACAAAGGAATGATAGTATAAGTGATTACGCCAACCTTTACTCCTGTTTTTCCCTACTAGCTCTAATGCAGATGGTCTTTTATTTGCCTGCTAAAAGTGGTAGAGGGGAGGAAAACAATTCAAGATTATTCTTTAAATTTGGTCATGCTGTAATGAGCCACAGACTCCAAAGTTCAGTTTAGTGGATTTATTATAAGGCCAAAAATAATTGGATATAAACACACCTCAATATTAGAGTGTAGAGGTACAGGAAAATCAATACAGAGCCGATTTTACGAATATAAGTCATTCGGCACAGAAGGCATAATATGATGAACTCCAAAATCAAAATACAGCAAAGAATAGAAGCGGAGTCCAATTCTCTTTCCATTTAAGAAGGAGCAAAATCTTTCCCTACGCTACTCTCAATGAGGATCCTACCTATCTCCCTTGTATCATATCCCAAAGGTGTCAGCACGTGTTGACTTCCTAAGAAGTACTCACGTCAAATGGGTCTGATAGCTTAAAGCTATGGAGCTCGCTCTAAGATGCTCCTTCTCCTCCAAAAGCTGGTAGAAGTCTCTCGAATCTGTCCCTGCGCATCATACAAAAAGACAAGATTCAGCACACAATACGTCATGTGTTAAACTTTTCCACTTGCAACATTTTTCAGTAAGTTTCCACAGAAGCTTTAATTAGTTGGTTCTTCTTCCAGTGGCCTTGGTTCCCAGATAGGCTAAGCACGAAGGCGTCCTCCCTTCTCGCCTTTCAGTCTTCTTCAAAGACATTCCGGGTATCTCCTTAAATCTAAGAATAACAAGGTCGAATTCCTGCACCTGCAGTAGAATGAGAACACACTGTCTTCGAGCACACCAGAATTTATTTAATTAATTCTTGAGCTACCAAGGAGAAACGAAACTCAAAACAACCTACAATTTGGGCCTACAATCGGGTAACTTAAACTCAACATGGTTACATTATATGAGTACAATGTCGTCCTGCACATTACACATACAGGAATTATGTTTTCTAATACACGCAAAATCCTACTTAAATGTGCTCACTTCATTTTAATACTAATATGACGTGAATAAATGCATCTTAATAATCATAAAACACTGCACACGACAAAAATACATATGAGTGCGTTTGTATCAGGAGTATAGTGCACCCCTACATTTTAGAGTGCTGTAAGCGCTCTATCATAAGCATGGCTGGATGTTTGGAGAAACGAATATTAGTATAGGTAGATTGACAGATGGATGACACTGTGTGTATGGTTGCATAGAAAACGTTACGCGAGGATTAATAGATGGATGGAAGTTAGAAAGTTTCTAATATATGACCAATATCAAAATTACCAAACAAGAAAACCCCCCACAAACTTTACTAAATGTATCAGAAAGCAGCACACAAAATATTTCCGAAAAATAGAAAATCTCTGGTGCAATCATACCTTTTTCTCTACATATGTAATATATGCGACAAAAATGCCACATAATGGAAAGGGTGCTACAGAGTACAACTAGTTCTATATGTGTGGCGTGTGTCTGAACCCCTTTTAGAAGTCCACAGGACATGCAGGGGCTACTGGACCCACCTGTGGAGGTTGAGGCCTTTTCCTACTGATGTCCTGGAGCCCAAACTAGCAGGCAAGCATTCCACGGCAGGAAGGAGTTCCCACGTTCCCTCTACATTCTCGCATGTTCCAGCCTTTATCTTGATGAAGCTTACGAAAGCCTTTCAAGGTACATTAAACAATCTCTCACAAAACAATCCTTGAACGTGATTAACGCAAACAAACTGGTCACAGTAGAACAGCCTTGCCAAGAACAGAACCTGTGGGATGTGCATTTGAAAACATGAGAGAGAGAGAGGTGTGGAATGTACTTTTTGGTCTCGAAGTGCAGTGTTATGAGCAGTGGTGCACAAATGTGCACTGTGTTGTACATTGAGAGATGAAGTATGTGATGCTATAAGCAGTGGTGCACAAATGTGCACTGTGTTGTACATTGAGAGATGAAGTATGTGATGCTATAAGCAGTGGTGCACAAATGTGCATTGTGCTGTACATTGGGAAGAATTATGAAGTTCTTACTATTGGCTTTGACATGGCTTCATGTCATCCTGAATTCTGACTCTGCCTTGCTTGAGTTTTTCTGCGCGCACAGACAGGCTTGCAAGTTGTTTGGGTTCATCACGTTCAAGGATTGTTTTGTGAGAGATTGTTTAATGTACCCTGGAAGGCTTTCGTAAGCTTCATCAAGATAAAGGCTGGAACATGCGAGAATGTAGAGGGAACGTGGGAACTCCTTCCTGCCGTGGCATGCTTGCCTGCAAGCTGGCCAGTTCCAGTAAGTTTCCTTGGCACAGAGGGGAAGACTCTTGAACCTTCTAGTGTGTTTTTGAGACTATAAAGCTGAGGGTTGCTGACAGCCAGGGTGGGAGCTCACTTACGGAGTAGACGTACTGCCGAAAGACGAACAGAACCTGAGTCCCAGTCAAGAGTCCAAGCCCAGCTGTGAACGGCTCCCCCAGCTTGAGTTGGCAAGGATGTCGAGTGAACGATCGGGTGAGGTGATTTGTTTCTGACTAGTGCCATTGTGATGCGTGGTTCCAGTGGCTGTGGTCATTTGAGGTGTTTTCTTTGTGATGTGTGAATGAGTCAGAGTGCACATCCAAAGTAATCATTTGATGTATTTAGTGTATATATATATATATATATATCTTTCTGATCTCTTGCAGGACGTCCAGTATATTTGCTTGAGTTTTATCTCATATTAGTTGCTGCTTGTATTTCATATTATTATTTATGCATTTAACTGTTGCATTTACCAAGTGTGTTATTATTGCTTGCATATAAATATATATCTCTATATACATTTGAATGTGGTTCATTTGACATCTGGGAAAGCCTTTCTGTTAGAGAGCATTGCATAAATAAAACCCTAAGCCTTATTCTAAAAAGAGAGTCCTTGCATTTTATGAAGTAAAACCTTTTTCTAGGTGTTATTGTGTTTTATGTTTTGCTTCGCCGTGTATGAGCCACCGTGTGGGAGATTCTGTATTATCTGAAAGGCGGAGCAATACACTGTCCTACTCTCTTCTTTGAAATGTGGCCAGGGTTATTCCACATCCACTGATGGCCACATCCACGGACTGCTCACTAGTAGGCTGTATTCAAGAGTTCACCTTTGACTCTTAGGAATTAGTCAAAAGTGTCTATGGTGCCGCAGCACCTCCAGCAGCGAGTCCGTCGGGGGGAAAAGAGGCCTGATTCAAGTCTTACCTGCTCCTACAGCTCATAAGAATTCAGCGTGTTAGTGGGTGCCCTGACGGTGGGCCCTTGCAAGCTCTGATCCTGCTTAGCAGAGTCGGGCTGCTCGCAGTACACGTGGCAGCACCTGCCAGACACAGGCTCTTTCCTGATTTGCACTGCCGGCTTTTGCCAGTGATTGGAGATGCTTCCAGTCTGCATAGATGCAGTAAGTCAGTCTTTTCCACACGGGGTGGTGGGAAGGGTTGGTCTCCTTGCTCCCGACCAGAACCCAGCAAGGGTGCAACACCTTCTTCGCCACCATCCAAGGTCCTCGGGGGGGCGATCAGGAACAGATCTTAATAGGCAGGGCTCAACCAACTGGTCGCAGCCTCACTCCTGTCCCGGGCAATGGCCCGAACTCTTTGGCTACTTTGTACTGGCAGCGCCTCCTGGCATATGGGGTTGCCACGGTACCTCCAAATACAATGGAGACTCCTCCGGTGCAATCACCCACACCACGGTGCCCCCTCCTGCCGGGAAACAGCCTCGCTCCCTCCAACACTCTCCTATTTTTCACAGGGCACACTGGTCTTGGCAAGCAGGAAGGCGCACCAACCTCTTCTTCTTACAGTCCATTTCCAGACTTCAAATTTGATTTAGGGTCTGGATCTATGAAGTTTTACGTTGGGGAACGCTTCTTTTGAAGTGTACACATTTCTTACTCTTCTTTCCTCTTGAAAGGCTGTCTGCCACAGCTGGGTAGACTCCGAAGCTGATAGTACCAAAACACAGTCCATGGGAGTGACTAGAGTTCACAACTGGAGGTCAGCCAGAGTGATATGTGCATCAAAAGGTTGGAGAAGAATCTGGAGGTTGAGGAACTCCCAAGACAAATTTGTGGATTGCTGCATTCCTGAGAGCTGGGTGGGACACTCATACTCGACGAAGGAAGAGCCAAGCTCTTCAGTACACTTCAAATGGCCTCTAGAAACTCCCATGGCTTGTGGTTTGGGGGAATCAAGTTTAGAGATACTCCTGCTGTTATAGACTGCACTCTGGAAGAAGAATAAGACAGAGGACACTACATTACATTTATGTTTCAAAACTCATTATAATTAGGGGAGCTTCAGCTTCCCAGGACTGTCAACCTAAAGCCGAACATCAATGCAGAGAAGCTCAGCACGACGTCTGCCTATTGTGACCAGGACTGGGGACTGCAGGTCTGCCTTTCTCCTTGCTGGGTGAGGGGACATCACCCAGGAGAATCAAGACTACTCTCTCTGGAGCCTAGAGCACCAGCTTCTGCTTGATCTGAGACCAGAGAATCCTGTGAGGAGAAGGAATTTGCCTGGTGGGAGCAAGGTCCAGAGGGGATCCTTATGAGTGGATCCCGGGAGATGAGTGTGAGATTCTGGTCAGTCGAGTCCATGTGCGGTGTTTGCCACCCCTGTAAGCTAGGTGGGTGCCACAATGAATTTTAAGAGCCGTCACCCTGGTGCAGTTTGGTGAGGAATGTAGGGCCATCGCCCTGTGCAGTGTTGTGACCTGAAGAGGGATGCTGCCTTGAGTGCGCTGTACACTATTCCTGCATGCCAGGTGGGGGCTGAGGAGAAGATTAAGGGCAATCGCCATGCTGAGCCACTGTACCCGACGTGTGGTAACTTTAAGGGACTATGTGTCACTGTGCGTGATCCCTCTATATCAGGAGTGGGTCGGGGCATGGAGAGAGGGCTATCATTCTTGGAGCAGCATGCAACTGTGAAGAACTTGTGGGTAGTCGCCCAAGAAGGAAGAGTATCAATTCTACCACCCGAACCCAGAGTACCTGAGACCGGACTCAGCAGGACCAATTGTAGAACCAGAGGAGCAACGTGGACATCTGAAGCCTTAACAAAAGCACCCAGCCTTCTGCTCATTGACGGGCACGCAACGCTCACCCAGACTCTCCAAATTGCCACTCCAGTGGGATTGAGTTGGACTCAGTAAGACTGAGTATTGGGCCCCTGGACCTCTGGAGTACTTTCTCTGACTAAAGTGATGTGGTGCTGGTATACTTAGACTTTCCAAAAAGCCATTGTAGAACTTCTAAGACTGGACTGGAACTCAGTAGCTGGGCCTAGTCTGAATGTGCCTCACATGAAGGGGGAAAAACCATGATCCTTTGCGGGGGAGGTGGAACTTGAGAGGTGACCTGGGTAACATTATCACACTTGCCTTAAGAAGACTGTGTATATTATTTGTGGTATGCTGTACTTCACTTTGTGTATGTGTATAAATACCACTTTTACTTAAAAGCAAGTATCTGAATGGACAGTCATTTATTGGGGTTGCTAGATGTTGGGCCCAGTAGCTCTTGTTTGCCCCGTAGCCCTCTGAATGGAGTTCAGACATTTTACTTGTGGTCGTATGATCTTTTTAACCAAACCTAAGGATGAATGAATGAAAGTTTGAAGCTGGCGGCTGAATGAATGGAGGATCCAAGATTGAATGGATGGATGAATGAATGAAAGTGTGAGGATAAATTCATAATGGTGAACAAGAGTGAGAGGATTAATGGATAAACAAATGAGCATGAAGAAGGGTGGATGCAAGAACAAGAGCATGTGGTTGATTGGTAAATTAATTAGTTTGAGGATGAATGTAGGAGTAGTGTGTGCATATACAGATGGATGGATGCAATGATCAATGAATGAGCATTAGAAATGAATGCATATGTGTGTGATGATGAATGGATAGATACATAAAATAAACACAAGGACATGATGGATGGAGCACACTGAAACTTTCCAGACACTCGCCTCCAGTCACATATCTGGGTTGAATCCATCATCGTTCTTTAGTGCACTTCGCCACCCTACTTCAGACCCAGACATATGCAAACCAGTCTTGATCCTGTTCCTCATGGGAACAGCCCAGCCCGAACTGCCAAGCCAGGTCTTTCCTGGACCGGAAACAAGCACCTTGGGACTGGTTTCAGAGTAACACCCCTCATCAGTCAGGCTAGCTTGAATCCAGTGGCAAATTGAGCAAGGGACCCACGTCTGGGCATACCCTGCCAAATCAGGGCGAACAAAGAAAACACAAGGAGATGATGGACGGAGCACTGAAACTTTTCAGACACTCACCCCCAGTCACAGATCTGGGCTAAATCCATCATTGTTCTTTAGCTCACTTCACCACCCCAGTTCAGACCCAGCCATATGCAAATCAGTCTTGACCCTGTTCCTCATGGGAACAGCCCGAACTGCCAAGCCAGGTCTTTCCTGCACCGGAAACAAGCATCCTGTGACCGGTTTCGGGGTAACACCCCTCATCAGCCAGGCTAGTTTGAATCCAGTGGCAAAGTGAGCAATGGACCCACGTCTGGGCATACCCTACCAACTTAGGGCGAACAAAGCAAACACAAGGAGATGATGGAAGGCGCACTGAAACATTTCAGACACTCACCCCCAGTCAAGGATCAAGATGTTACCCTGAAACCTGTCCCAGGATGCTTGTTACTGGAGCATATGGCTGGGTCTGAACTGGGGTGGCGAAGTGTGCTAAAGAACGATGATGGATTCAACCCACATCTGTGACTGGGGGTGAGTGTCTGAAAAGTTTCAGTGCTCCGTCCATCATCTCCTTCTGTTTGTAGATACATAACATAACATGAGTATGAATAGGAAAATGAACAAATGAATGAAAATGTGAAATATGGTCATATACATGGAAGGAGGTATGAGAATGACGGGAGGGGATATGGATTAATGACAATGTGGAGATGTAGGGATGGATGGATGAAAGTATGAGTGTGAGGATCAGCACCCCCCTAGCAGCTTTCTCTTGCATTCATTTTGGCATGAATAACATACATCCCCTTTTTATTGATCATGCACTAATTTGACAAGAAAAGTTAAATCTCTCTGCTAAAATACCTCTAACATGTTACAATCTCTGTAAAATTAGTCTGAAAATGCTCTTGTTGTGGAAACCTGGTTTGACATTTTAGCATCTTCACAGTATTTTTTTTAACTATCTTCTCTGTACGTAAATGTCTGTCACTGCAGAGTAATGCTTACTTCTTTTCTCACAAGCAACTATCTTCATCAGTGAACCTGAAAAGGTGAATGTACATGAAATGAAATTTGTACTTGTAAAGCGCACTTATACCCCCAAAGGGGTGTCCTGGCGCTGTACGCATACCGCTGTGGAACCCTTCCTGGCTTTTCCCTGTGAAATGTCCACTCCTGGGCACCCCCAGGGTGAAGCCAGGCATCCCAGCACTGTTGGGGCCGTTGTGGAGATTAAGCAAGCTATTGCCCAGAGTTGCAGAGTGGGACCCATGATTAGAATAGGCACCGAGGCGAGAATTATCAGGTCCAAGGAAATTGAGCCCAAGACCCACCGAGGCGGGAATTGAACCCTGGTCCCGGGCCAGATCTCTGCATCAGGGTCTGCCGCTCTAACCATTGAGCCACACTTCTCCACTGGCAGTGATAATCTCTTAATCAATATTCAGGACGTTTCTGCATCCTGGTTTAGCAATTTCATGGTTATTTGCCTTCCATTTAAAAAAAATGGTAAATGTTATCAAGGCACAGTTTTTTAGCCGAAACATACGTGGAACATGAAATAGGGAACTTTAAATCTGTATCTGTAATGTAATGGGATCTGCTCATCAAATCCTCCCAGATTCTTTTCTTTTTGGTTACCTGGTTTTGGACCTTTTTGCTGTGGATAAGCCTCACAACTGGTGACTCACCCACTGTAAATACACTGTAAATGGACACTGAGGGGCATATTCCCAAGAACGTGTGATAACTACCGCAAATCCAGCTTAACGCAACACTTCACATCGCAGTCCATCACGGGAAAATAACTCCGTGTCAACGTGGCATTCCCAACACAGCGGTACCATGCGATAGTCACACGATAACGCGTCAAATGAACGTGTTAAAATCAACGCGACGCCGCAAAAACGCGAAACCCCAACGCGAAAATAGTAGCAATGACGCCAATCGCGATACAAAAATCTGCGAAAACCAGCCACAGGCCTGCAATTCCCACGTGTCATGCGGGAAAATGCACTATAAAAGTAGAAAAAAACCATACAAACAAAAGCCAAACAACAGCGAAGCACAATGGAGGCATCCGGAGCAAGTACAGAGGACAACCAGAATCCCACAAGCCCCCCGGAGGACCAGCCTGAGACCTCGGGGTCAGAGAAGGGAAAGGACAAGAAGAGTAGGAAGAAGCAGTTCAGTCCGCAGGAAAACAGGATCCTGATAACGGAGGTGATAGAACACCATCAAACACTGTTCGTCACCTCCACTGTGTCACTGGCAACTAAAAATGGAATATGGCAGACCATCGTGGACAAGGTGAATGCAGTCGGAGTGCTGAGGAGTACAATGGACGGGGTCAAGAGGCGCTGGAATGATGTGAAGCGCAAAACCAAGCTGAAACTCGCAAACAACCGGAAGGCAGCAATGCAGACTGGAGGTGGGAGTCCAGCGCCACAGGAGGAGCTGGACGAGATGGAGGAAATGGTGTCCACAGTCATCAGTGGGGAGACGGTGGCAGGAGTTGGGGGACCGGACACTGCTCAACATGACCGGACACAACAGCAACAGGGTGAGTAACGACCAGGGACTGTGGGGACGGGGGAGATGCGCACAATGGCACACATGCACAATTAAGCATAGCACATCTGCGGACAAACCATGCCCCAGACCCCCAACTCCCACCAAGAGACCAATGCACACAGGTATGCAACATCTCAGCACAGCATAAGCACAGAAGCCCGAGGCACACCGCATGTAAGGGATAAGGGGCAGCTACATCAGAGCTGCAGGGGCGACTCCCCCAAAATGCGGCACACACACATTACATGCAGAGCACATCAACATTGACAATGATGTGGTATAAACCGCAACACGTCCACAACAGAACAGAGGACACAACTGGTGCCGCATGTGCGTAGAAACTGGCCAATCACATTTGGCATTGCAGGGAAATGTTAGTTGACAATGTACAAGTACATACACACATCCGTGATGTAGTCGGAATGTCCACTGTCCGGCATCAAATAGGCAGCTCCCCCCAAACAGTCACAATGTACATTGTCATGCAGTCTGAATGTAAACATGTACTATGCGTCAACATACATGTGAACACAATGTGAAACTGCATCTCCCCTTCACATTGCAGGGGGAAATCCAACACCTCCTGCAGAGCAGTCCGAACCTCTCTACTCTGATGAGGAAGAGGACCACCACACCTTCGACTCTGACGCCCTCCAACAGCTCGTGGACAGCCTCCGCAGCCCACTTCCAGGAGCAGGGCAGCCCAGCTGCCACGAGGAGAACCCACCCCCTGCACAGAACACACAGCAGGCAGCACCCACCACCACGGCTGCCTCCCAGGACCCCCACGACAAACACATGGCCTTCCAACGCCGTGTGTTGGGGTGCCAGGAGAAGCTGGCTGAACAGGTGCAGGTGGGGTTCGACCGCATGGCAGCCAAACTAGATGCCATACGTGGGTGTCTGAGTCCCATCAGGGACCACTCACAGCCCCTAATGGACACCCACAGTCCGCTCCATGCTCTCCAATGGACCATGGCTGACATCGCTAGAGTCCTGACTCTGCGACAAGAACGACTGTCTAGCCAGAGTGCCTCCAGTGATCTTACCCGGGAGTTGGGACACATGCGGAGGATCATGGAGAACATGGAGCGGACGCAGGCGGAAAGAGCGGCTGCCACGGCTGCACACCAGCGAGAGGTAGCTGGGACCCTCAATGCCCTAAAGACCCTCCTCATGGCATTGCTGCCACAAGGCCTGGCGCTGATGCATGCTGCTGCTACCACCCCATCCACATCTCCGGCCCCTGATGTGTCAGTGCCACACAGTGCGGCAGACATTCCACCTCCGGCCCCTGAGGTGTCACTGCCACACAGTGCTGGAGACAGAACACCACCACCCACATGTGAGGCACATGCAACAGCAGAGGACGAAGATGCGGATGAATCTGCCTTCGTGGTCAGAAGGACGCAGTAGCATTCATCTCCGCCATGTGGCCTGTTTCTGCTTGGTTTGCCCTCTGCATCATCACCTTCCACTGTCCCCCGATGCAGTCTGCGACACTCACCTTGGACCTCGACATGGACTGCCAAATTCTGTTTGGTCACCAATGACACAGCTATCAGACTGCGGACTGAACTCCTCCTCTGCTGATGAACCTGTCATTCCCTGAAGGACTCTGGCTGGCCCTCCACGGGCCAACAATGTAAAGTGGGTTTGGCATGGCCCTGTACTGCTCCAGCTGCAACACTCCACTGAATGTGCAATAAACATTCACATTCACACAGATGTGTCATGTCTATGATCTTTCAAGTGTGGAAGTATGGATGAATGTAGGGTCAGTGATTCCCCCTTACGTCCATGTTGCTCATGTTGTGGGACTTTTGTCACAGGGTGACAGATTGCCGATTGCGGTCCGGGTGGTGCCAACAGTACAACAGAGACCCATCCATTAGTCACTTCCTTGTCCAGCCCAGGACGGAACCACGCCCAGAGCTCCGGGGTCATTGTTCACACCCTTACACTGGACTGGCATACGCCAGGACAGCCCACTCCGCTTACGCACACATGGGACGACGACATTGCCACATGTCCCAGGTCTTCACTGTAGGGATCTGCAGCTCACAGGTCTAGTTGTCAGCATGCCACAGCCACTCCCTCACGGCTGGTGTACACCCACACCACACCCATCCAGCACAGGCGTCACAGGACATGTGACCCCGCCAATAAAAAGGGCCTGGTGCACGTGCTGGACGCCATTTCCACTCTCTAACTGGGTGTCTCCGTGTAGCTCTCATGTATGCATGAGGGCCTAGGGCCCTGCCACCTCACATTGCCCAGTGCAGGGGTGACATGATGGCGTCCGCACCACGGGACTCAATCATTAAGGGTCCATGGCTAGCGGTGCACAGACTTGGTAGCACCTGATACACTGCGGCAGGCACACCGCCACAGGACGGTGTCTTGCGGTGCAGTGAGATAGAGGCACCTAAAGTGCTGAGCGGGTGTGCAGCCTGAGATGATGCGCCGTCCGGGCGGTCCGGACTGGCAAGGATCAGTGTGAGCCCTGCTGGACCGCAGTGTAGGCCTGAGCCAGTGGGCAGTGCGGGCCTCCAGCCACGTGGCGTTGCCTCGCGGTTCACAGAGTTAGTGGCACCTCAAGCGCTGAGCGGGTGTGCAGCCTGCGATGATGCTGTGTGCACTGATGCGGTCTCTGCCATTGCAAAATCAAGACCCAGAGTCAAGTGTGTGACCTGGTGGCCCGCGGTGAGGGGCTGCATGATGTGGAGGGTGCCATGGTCGCAGGCCCCGGGCTTGGAGATCCCACCGGAACGTGGTGGGCCCTCTTGGAGACACGCCGGTGGTGGAAGGTGAGCAGTGAGGCCTGGTTGCGCAGGGGCGGGCAATCACCGCTGGGCGGTGGGAGGGGCTGGGGTGCAGCAGCCTGTGTGCGCAGGGGCGGGCAAGCGATGATGGCGTGTGCAACTGTATGGACTCTGCCATTCATGTCTCTGGACACTGTTTCAGATAAGAGACCTGGGGGACTGCAGTGTATACTGGCACGTGGTTGGAGACACACCGGTGGCAGCAGGTGAGCAGTGAGGCCTAGGTCCGCAGTGTCGGCACTCTCTCACCCTCTCTTTCTCTCTCCCTCTCTCCCTCTCTCTCTCTCTCTTTCTCTCTCCCTCTCTCCTTCTCTCCCTCTCTCTCTCTTTCTCTCTCCCTCTCACCCTCTCTCCCTCTCTCTCTCTCTTTCTCTCTCCCTCTCTCCCTCTCCCTCTCTCTTTTTCTCTCTCCCTCTCTCCCTCTCTCTCTCTCTTCTTCGCTCTCTTTCTCTGTACTTTGATGGGGCATGGCACACCTTCTTATCCAGATTTCTGTTTTGCAGGCTGTGACTTACAGAATGTCCTGAGAAGACCCGCCATGCCTCTTCAGAATTGTTGCTTTTGGTTTATTCTGTAATAAATGTATTATTTGGATATTATGATATGAATGTATGATTTCCCTTTTTCTGACCACACATGTATGTTAGGTGTTGTGATTGTGCGACTTCCTGCAATTTGTTTGGTTCATGATTTCGTGGAGTTGATGTGCAATATCTTTGTCCAAAGGGTGGGGGCGGTGGGGGTGCCGGGGGGGAGGGGGCCCGGGGGGGGTGGTGGCCGTGGGTGTTGTTGGCCTATTGGGGCTCCGGGCTGCGTGATCGGTTGCTCCAGGGCATCTGTTGTTCTTCATGTGTGGCTATGGGCTGTTCTCCCTTGTCTGGTGCCGGTTGTCGTCTGACTTTACACCAGGTAAGAGCAGGTGTTAATTTCCTGCTGCTAACGCGCCTTATCGCATGTTTTGTGATCTTATCGCCGATCTGGCAGGTCGTTGAGAATGTTGTGGAGTGGTGTTGTCGCGGATTTTTGCACGGGAATGCCTACTCTGCATATCATTAGCGTTAGTTGCCGGGGTCATCTGTGGCGATGTTTTTTGCGACTGCTTTCGCAGGTAAACTGGTGTTATGGGCTGTTAGCGCCAGCTTGTGAATGGGGCGATGAATTTATCGCGACTTTGGCTGCGATAAAGTGCCGATAACTCGGCGATAGATCCTTGAGAATATGCCCCAGAGTTTTTACTGCTCTGCCTGCCTTTTAAGATAAGGCCGCTGTGATGTAGCAAGGGTAAGGGGCACATGGCTGGTTATACGTGAACACGAATGTGTATGTGGGTGCTGTAGAAAGCTGGCTCTGTATATACTATACCAAAGTGAGGTATAGTGTGCACAGATTCCAGTGGAACCCAAAAGTTAGGCAGAGGTAAAGTAGATAGCACCTCACTCTCTATTTGTGGTAGTGTGGCCAAGCAGTAAGGCTTTATCAGAGGACAGTGTTAAGCATTTGTTGTACCCACTCAGTCAGCAAATGAATTCACACACTCAAAGACTGAACTTCAGACCAATTGTTTTTGAATAAAAATATTCTTTTAGTTATTTTATTTTTCTAGAACCAAGCAAGCCTGGCACAGGTAAGCAATAAATACTTTACAGTAGTAATGCAGTTGTAACACAGTTTGGATTTGCAATTGTATATGCACTTTGTTTTGATTACAGTACTGAAAATGCCATGCTTTGGAAATACACTACATATACTTTGTATAGGCTTTTTAGTAAAATGATCATTAGATTACTTTACAGATTACTTTTCTTACACAGTACAGTATACCTGGATACTGCACTGGAAAATTTCCTGTAAACAGGTGAGTAAAAGCGTTTTTGTTATTTAGTACAATTTTAAAAGGATTTCTTAGGTTTTCCAACTCCACCCTTAGAAACTTTTCATAGAAAAACAGTCAATGTTATCCTATGGAGGAAAATAGTGTTATCGGTTAGCAGGTAAGTTACTTTGTTGTGGGAATTGGTATTCTGGGGCTAGACTCAGGGGTCCCCCAGGATCAAGGATGCACTCTTTTTACACCCTCAGCCGCACTAGGGTGGCCGGGTGCAGAGTGCTGAGGCTCAATGTTATCCAATGGGGGAAAGGGGCTTCCGGTTGGTTATGGTAAAGAGAGAACGGTCCAGAGATCCTGAGTCTGGATATGAATCCCTAAAGTTTTGGAGGAGTTTTGCTCAAGGCTCTGGACCTTTACAGCCTCAAAGGGAACAAGTGAGGAGAGGGTTATGAGCATATGTTCCTCCTTTCCAAATGCATATATACACACCCATCAGTAGGTTAATTCCTTTTTGAAGGCAGCACAGTACAAATAGGTTGGAGTGAAAGTAGTTCTTTTTATTTTTCACTTAGTTGAGTCCATTTCACTCATTATCATTTTTTCATAGTGAACATTGTAAAAGCGAGTGAAAGAACAGCCGACACGTGTTTCGCCCTGTGTGGCGAGTAAGGCCAGGGCTTTCTCAAGGCTATTTATATTGTTCCAATAAGACAAGGTATCAGCTTCAATTTCATACATTTTCAAGAATTGTAGCGTGACATTGTTAAAAACATCCAAATTTAAGAAACGGTTCAATTTAGTATCTCGTCTGGTCACCGGGTAAATCCGCTACCGGTTGGTGGCTGCTGACGAGCAGGCCACTGGGTTGAGGGACCAAAGCTTCTGGACTTAAGCTCAGGGCAAATGGGGGTTTGAGCCAGCACAAAAGGTGCACCCTCAGTGGCACTGGGGCGGCCGGGTGCAGAGGGCTGTTTTGGCGTCGGGAGCCCTGTAGCTTTCAATGAGGAGTCTCCGGTTTGCAAACACCCTGCAGGCTCGGGACGAAGGTCTTCTGGGTGCGACCACCATTTGGAGAGGTAAGTTGGGATGCTGGGGGTTGGTTAGGCAGTGTCGGTTGGGCCACCCAAGGCCGTGGGGCATCGGGTGCAGGGGTGCCTTTTAGGGTCGGATCTTCTTACCAGCTCCTGGTCGCAGTTGGGGGGACCTTCTGGTTTGAGACTGCAGGCGTCGGCTGTAGACTTGAGGCAGGTCAGGGGTCACCGGATCTCGGGTCAGGATCACCGGGGAGACCTCCTCTGGGTGTTGGGCCACTCGAACTCGGGCCGTGGGCGCCATGTGCAGAGTGGTGCAGACCCGCAGATTCTTGCGGAGCTGGAGTCTGTTGTTTGAACAAATCCGGTGTTCACAGGAGACAGAGTCTTTGGGATGGAAGGCAGGCAGGTCCTCCGGGTTTCTCGAGGTTGCTAGCTGCAGGACACTCCGGGATTTCTTTGGAGCAGGTTTGAGGTGGGGACAGGCCGGTAGGGCTGGGGCGAAGTCAGTGGGCGTCCTCCTCTTGTTAGCTTTGGTACGACTGTTCGGTCCTTCTTCTTCTTTTCTTCTTCTGGTTTCTTGTTTGACTTTTTGGTTCAGGGCTGCCCCATAAATACTGTATTTAGGGGGCGTTTTAGGGGTCTCGAGGTCAGTAGCCAATGGGCTACTGACCTTAGGGTGACTACACCCTTGGTGTGCTCACCCCATGTGGGGGAGTGAGTACAATCCCTAATCCTGATTCGGGAGTGCCTGCCATCTGCAAGATGGCGGGCACTGAAGAGTGGGCTTCACCTCGCCTCCCCCACCTGAGGGGTGGGGTTGGCACACCTTCTGGGCTGGCTAATTTTTCCTGCCTGCCATCCCACTGAAAAGGAGGGGAGACAGGAAGGGGGCCTGCTCCTGACAGCAGGAGAGGCTGGGGGTCGCTTTACAAAGGCTGCCAGGCCTTTGAAGCTCCCTTGCCACAGATGGCTCTTCCTGGCCTGGGGGAGGTGTGAACACCTCCGCCCGGGAAAGGCCTTGTTTCTGGGCTCAGGGAGCGAAGACTCCCACCCTAGGGGTCCAGAAATATGTCTCGTGGTGGCAGACTGGTGTGTACCAGTCAGGGAACCCAACAGAGGCTGGTCGTTTTTCAGGGGGCATCCCTAAGATCCCAGTGTGGGTTTAATGTGCTGAGAAGTTTGATACCAAACTTCTCAGTTTTCAGTGTAGCCATTATGGTGCTGTGGGTTGTAGGCATGGCACACAGGGATAGGTGCACTGCTGACTCTTCACTTTGTTTTGCACCAAAACACACAGCCTGCAATGGCAGTGTGTGTGTGTAAAGGTACCCTCTAAGGGTGGCACAATAAGTGCTGAAGCCCTTAGAGGTCTTCCCTGGTCCCAGTGCCCTGGGTACCTGTGGTACCATTTACCAGGGGCTGACCTGTGGCCAGAGATGCCAATTGGGTTTGGGTACAGTTTTGGGGGAAAGAACACAGGCCCTGGGAACATGATTGGCAGGGACCCAGGGCACATCAATTCAAAAGTGCATTAGTAATCTGGCAAAAAGTGGGGGGGTTACTGCAACAGAAACCCAGCTTCTCACAGGTGCACTCCTGCGAGGGCTGCGTGTGTGAGATTCCTGTTGTGCGCAGCCCGGTAACTGTGCAGAGGTAGCCTGGCACAAAGAGGACTCTGCAGGATTGGATATTGCCTTGGGTTAGGCCTCATAATGTTAGTGTACACTCATAGAGAAAGTCAGTGTGGTTTACTGTCTTGTCTGCAGTGACACTCCATTATACACCTATGGGTAATACTGCAGAGAGCGCAGTTTTGCTTCCCTTTGGTCTACAGAGACCAATGACATATAAAAATGGGGTGTAACCCTTATGCCAAACCCAAATGTGAGAGTTCGAAGAAGATATCTGTACAGCTCATTGGTCATCCAGGATTGTCATATTTCTCTGTCTCAGCTGAGGATCAGAGCCCAGGCCTTTTGTCACCCTGCTGTGCCAAGTTAATTCCATTTCTTTCCAGCAGGAGGAACAAAGGCCACCCCACTGAAAGGGAGCAATTAACAGTGCTTCACTCAGCTCCTGGGGAGAAAAGGGGTGGGAATGAAAGATCTGCATCACCTGGAGATGAAGAATCAGCTGTCACGCTGTCCCAGGGATGGGCGAGGCCAAGCCCACTGAACAAAGGAGGGAGTCCAGACCTCTGGAGCTGACACAGGAGGGGGATCTGCTTTAAAGTTTTGTTGGGAAAGGCCCTGGGAGTGATGTCAGTGAGGTGTGGAGCTGAGGTCCCCAGAGGAGATGTGACCAGTGACTCCTGAGTGGCACCATTCTGAATTGTCCCAGCATGCTGTGCAGAAGGGTTGGGGCAGGGGCAGAGAGGTCATGTGATGTGACACTCCAGGATAGACCAGAGCTGCCTGGCTTCTAGTACTTTCTGCCCCCACTTAAAAGGTCTTTCACAAGGTGGAGAGTTCTCTCTTGGTTGTGCTTTTCGTTGGACACTGGGACTGGAAGGAGGAACCCCTAATATCCATCTGGAGTAAAGACTCTTACTACAGTTGTCCCCAGGACCAGTGGGGCTCTCCCTAGGATCATGGATTCTGGTCCCCTTAAACTCATAAGGACTAGTTGGGGGCAGGAACTAGACTTCTGCACCAAGGAGGAGAAAAGCACCAGAGGAGAAAGAGTAGAAAGGCTTGGGCAGGGAGGCAGTGAAACGAGCTCTGTGCAGAGTTCGCCACCTTGGAGGCCAGGAACCCTAAGAAAAGTGCTCTAGGTGGCTTGGGCTTGCCACTAGGAGCAAAACGAGGCCAGGATGGAGCAAAAAGGCCCAAGGGGCCTGAGATTTGAGCAGGAAATGATTTGATCTTGACCCCCAAGAGTGATCACTGAGCATGTGGAGCTCTGCTGCAGCATTGAAAAATGCCCCAAGGGATGCCAGGGGTGACCACAAGGATCTTTTAATTTTTAAGTCCTGGGAGGGGCGTGCGTGGGCCCTCCTCAGAGCTAAGAGGGCCCCGGGATCCCAACTGCTGGGCCTGATTTGATTTCCAGGGACTCAGGACCCCCAACTCTGGGCCTCCACCACCACAAGAAAGTGGAGAATGCCGTTGCACCCTCCTGTGAGCCAAGCCAGGGGCCCAGGACTCCAACTCCAGGCCAGCAACAGGAGAAGTGCCTGGGAGGTGCCACAAAGACCCACGAGAATTGGTGGGGCTGCCCTACACCCCAGACCTGTGTCTGGGGGAACAGGACAAGAGAAGAACTGCCAGGGAATAACACAGGGAAGTGCTGCCTACATGAGGAGCTATTGGGGCAGCCAGGGTTGGGTTCCCTGAGCTTTACCCAATGTTGGCGGCAGGTGAGAGTGCTTGGGTGGGACCAGGCACCCCCAGGATCAAAAAAGGGAAAACAAAGCTCGCCATGCGGCTCAACAAAGAGAGCAGCTGAAGCCGCTAATAAAGTATGCTCCGCATAGTGCCCTGCAGGTCTTGAAATGGATGAAGCCATTTTTACCACTTGAGGTGGCCCCAGCACAGTGGGGCCACCACCAACAAGTGAGAGAGATTGAGTGGGAGCTGCATAAGCACCACAGCTCCACCCAAGTATGCCCAAGAACCTTCTGCAAAGTAGTGACCCTAAGACCCTAAGAAACATGCTGGATAATGGAAAATGCTTTATTGGAAAGTGTTCTTCTTGGCGGTTTGGCAATGCTTTCTTGAAACGTATTAATCACCAAGAGTTAAGCAATGCTTTAATCAAAGATGGTAATGACAATGCTTTAGTTAAAGGGTTGTTAACACTGACAGTAATTCATATTCCTGAGAGGCTGCAATGTTTTAGTAAGTAAGTAAATTTTATTATGCTTGATTAATTAAAACCATTGCATACATTAAGTACATTTTAAAATGGAGTTTCCTTGCGCAAATACAATGAACAACAACAATTTAAAAAAGGCCCACATTGTGCTGTGCTTAAAACAGTTTGAAAATAGCCGTTAAAATATGGTCTCTTAGTTATTACTTTCTTCAACATGGTAAGTACTTAGACAGATTGAACAATCGGATTAGTAGAAGTTGTCGGTTTGAACTATCGTCGCACCAGAGCTCCTCCACATAGCTTTTATTGTTCATGAGTTAGTTAATTGGTACGTTGTCCATAACGAAGTGTTTCCTTTGGCTTCAGGTGGCAACTTCAATTGACACCTGTTGTTGACATCCAAGAGCCGTCGTAAAATGATCTCGATAAGGCTTAGGAAGACTGCCCAAGTCCGTTATAGAGGGTTGATTCGTAGCTAGTGAGGATGAATTTTTCAGTCTCTGTGCTGCAATGTTTTAGTACTGATGTTGTGAGCACCTTATTGCAATGTCTGATTACTCATATTAAGCGCAGAAGAGGATGTCATGCTTTACTACTGATAATGCGGGATGTTATGCTATTAATGATAATGTGGCACATGATTGCTATGCATTGTCTATTCATAATAAGTGCAGAGGAATTATGGTTCCTGAAGTTAGTGATGGAATGAAGTATTACCATAACATGTGATTCTAGCCTGGAATGTGACAACATTGACTTAATGCAAAGTGACACGCCCCTATATAATTATATGTTACATTGTACATGAATGGGGGTGTACTGTGAATTTTGGGGTCATGAGCTTTAAGGGTCAAATGGAATGTTGCAAAAGTTATTTCCACAAACCTTATGTATATTTGTAAATTACTGTGTGGTATTGAGTAGTGTGTGTTTGTGTAATAAATGTACTTTTACTTTTCTAGGGAAAAAGCACAGCCTGGAAAATTATTTATTGAGTATTATTGTTGTGTGCTAGCGAGTGGTGAATACTGTCCCACATCACCTCTCTTGAGTAGGCCTTGGACTGTTCTGCTTCACTTCCCTGAGGAAATCAAGTGCTACAATAGGGTGTTTGGTCCCCAGTGGAGGGTGAATGTGGATCTGTTACTTGTGCAGGCCACACAACTAATGGCCAGTTTCCTCACAATATCCCAACAAGAGTTACAGACACAAATACAGTATCAATATAACTGTGTCAGAAAAAATATAATAAGTGATGAACACTGACCTTCCAGTACCCAGATCAAACCCCCAAGTCACAGGCAAAATTAAAATGTTTTCTTCTCTATTAAATTAGCCAATGGGATAATTATAGCTGAGGATTAATTTCTATGAATTTCAAATTATTTTTATTGGGCTTTTCAATAAATCAATAACTGTTTTAAACAGTTACCCAGTTCATAAAAAAGCATCGCTCCACAATGAAGATAAAAAAATACTTGTTATACAAATGCTATGGATGGTAACTATGCTGCATTTTCAAGTTTTCAGTCTCTCAAATACAATAGACACTAGTTTTATAATGATAGGGAATTACAACTTGGAAAGGGTAAACAAATAGGAGCGCACAAGCATATAACACAAAATAATAGGCTGTCGATCGGATGGGAGTGATTGCCGGGCAGAGAGCAAAACCGAATACATGCTGAGCTTTAACACAGGCTGAGCTTCTCAGCACCCACCAGGAAGAACAATGGTCAGGTTATGGGAGCAGTCCCAGCATGTCAAGAGTGCCACCCATCCGCATGAATAATGGTCATCACATACTATATTTGTTTCAATGATATGAATGAATGGTGTGAAAGAGTGATTTTACCAGGGTAGCCATTTGGATGCAGCAGATATCAGTGGCACCACAGCCGTGAATTCTTTGAATTACACTAACCTAGTGTCCCATGCTGCTTCAATAGTCCGTTTCCGAATTCCACAGGCCTCCTCCCAGTGCAATGCAGTACTCTCTGCATCGCCCCAGCAGTGCAGAACCTTACACCACTGGACAAAACTCTGCACTTGTTGCGCCCACCAATGTATGGTCAGTAAGCGCTTTCCCAAAAGAAGGGCTAGATTCAGAAAGCATACCCTCACCTTATGACTCCTCCTTCTGTAGCTTCCCAAGATGCCTGAGGATTAATTTCTATATGTCTGAAGTAAGAACATACAAAGTAATAGCCATATGCTCCATGACTCTTGCAAAAGTTGAGCAATTTTGTTTTGCATAATTAACCGACATTTTGGAAAAATTAAGTAAAATCACACAAAGTTACATAGAAGCATTATGCACTAAAGTAGAGCACTACTTTTATTTCGAGACAAAAAAGTACAAAAAACACAAGCGCCACGAACAATAGCTGCTCAAGTTTTGTTCATTCGCATTGATCCCATGCCCCGACAATAGGTTTTTACCCAAATGGACTCGAAATTATATGACAGTGCAACTCCTCTCAGTAGCCATGGTGCCACCTACACAGATTAGTATACATGAAATGTGTCAAGTATCTCCTTAAGAGGGTACAGTTAAAAAGTAAAAAAAAAAAACACAAAACACTAAAAAGCTCATTGGCAATTTTATAGCTATTGAATTGAAGTTGAAGATTAATACTGAAGTGATTAGCAAGGTACTACACTCCCTTGCCATCATGGAAGAGAAAATAACCAGGTAAAATATCCAGAGAAAGAATCCAGAAGAAGTTCCAACAACAAAAATCAGGTCCAAAAGTAGCCAAAAGAGAGCAATGAATGTGATGAAAAATCAAGGAACAATTGTGTCTTGCCTCATTTATATATGATTTAAACAGAAACTGATATCACAGGAAAACACTGTACTTTATATGTAGGATTGGTAATCTGAGATAACATCCTGTGGGCAGACCACCATTTTGGAAAGTGCACATTTATGGCTACTGCATGTCCGCTCTGTTCGTAGAGCTCACTGACAACATATCTGCCATTTCTGGAGATCAGTATCTCACAGTGTGTTACAGGTTGTTATGTTCTTATTAGATGTGATTTCTTAGTACGCTGCAATTTTTTATTGGGTGTTTGTGGTCTGTTTGTTTCAAACTTTACATTTATTTTACTGTGGTGAATAAAAGGCTTATTTCTGCACACTATACAGCCTTCGTCTGCAAACTCATAAGCATTTTTTTTTGCAGAAGACAGTCTATTTGAATGACTAAACAGGGATGACAAACTGGGACCACCATTTTTAGGTCAATCATTCGAGACCTGTTGTAACTTCTCTTGTGGGCTTAAACTATGCCATGCCTCCCGCTCCAATGATTGTAATTTTTTTGCCTTTCTGCAATTTTCGATGTTGTTTGTGCTTTTTTTTAAGTGGGGTTGGGCTTGTTTTTGTCTCTTGTGGCTGCTGAGGAAAACGTTTCCATATCCAGCACTGGTAATGGCCAAAATGAATTAAGACGGTATTAAATGGTAACTCTCTTAAAAAGGTGCAGCAGTCTTAGTGCTCGGCGGGAAGATGGTGCAGTCCTGCTCTGCTTACGGTTGCAGGAACAGGTGACAAGGAGAAGCCCATCTTTTTCCACAAGTAAGAAAACATCTTTGCTCGCGTGCTTTGAGCGCGTCCCTGTTTACTTTCTTATTAGGGTTAATAATTAATAAGATGCGTCAGCAGTGTCATGACTTAATTGATGATTTCTGCTTATTTTTATGTCTTATTCAGGCCCATTTGCTTTATCCCAGGTGACTTGATACCACTCAAACATGGCCGCCCTTGTCCATATTCTTTAAATTTTCCTCCTTTTGCTTTTTTGCTCACTAATAGAGACCCCTTCACCGCTTTTACCTTACCCGATTCTGGTGTTCGCAGTCCTGACACACCACGCTCACTAGTAAGTACTGCCCCTCGACCTACATTAATAGTCTCTGTCAGATTTCCGCTAGTGACTGCAGCAGCAGAATCCACCCCCTCTGCTCTCCCCAACCCCACTCCAATTTCCTGCTGTAGCCAGGGGCAGATGTCCAGGAATGTTCCTCTGAGGGTTGTCCATTCCTTTCTCTTCACCAAAAAGTGCAGTTGCCGGTGCCCCCTCCCAAGGAGAGGGTATTCATTATTCAACAGATCCACGGAGTGTTAAGTAAGTAGTATTGTCACCTGTAAGTTACAGCACAAGTCCTATTTGAAGCTCAATAAAAAAAGTTATATAGGGGTGTTATTTTAACAGGCAATGGAGCCTCTTTGCTCAAAAAGCTTGTGTATTAACATCAATTTAGCGATCAGACTCGTGCTTTCTGTGCTGAAAGAAATAACGCTATAATTATGACACCTCGCCTCCGTTCCTCGCAAACCCCCCACATTGAGACCCCCCTCTCAATCTACAACTGCTGGAGGTGTCTCGTTAACTCAGTTTTGACTTCGGGCAGGTTAACCCAGGCTTCATTTTTCTTTGTGCTGCATGTGTGGAACGTCACACACATTCCCTTCAGAGAAGGTAAACCAAGTATTTTTGGGTAATCGGACACGCTTTTCTTTTAGCAACACTTAGTTCATCAGTATGCAGTGTAAACAGGAAATTCAGACTGAGGCCTGGGGCAAAGTGAGCTCCATTGAGCGGCCGAAGGACTCACTTGAGAATCCTGCCACACGCCACCCTCTATGTTTCTCTCTCCAGCTCTTGCAAAAAGCCTGTGCAAAAATTCTGAGGCAGAGAACCTTGTAAGCAAGATTAGTGTCACTAACACTTAACTTACAAAATACTAAGGGGCTCATTAGGATGGCGTGCTGACTTCAGTCCGCCCCCCATCCGAGCGGTAACGGGACCGCCCGCCTGCCATGCGGCGGTCCCGCACCCCTGGTAATGATGCGACCGCCACCGCGGTGGTCGCATCTGGTAATTCAACATTGCGGCTGGTGCTGCTGGCTGCAGCATCCGCCGCAATGTCCAATGGCCATGTTGTGCATTTCCAAGCACAACGTGGCAGGCACCGCGCGGTGCCTGCCACCTTGTGCATAGAAATGTAGGCGGGTACCATAGGTACCCCCCAAGTGCACGCCCCACCCCCCCACCCCTCCCGGGGGCCCGCAACGGGCCCCCAAAGCAAATCCCCACCAGCCTTTCCATGGCGGCATCGCTGCCATGGAAAGGCCTTTCAGGACATGCATCCTAATATGGCTGGCGGTGCCTGCTAGGCACCGCCACCATATTAGTGGCCCAAGTTCACCCGGCCGGCAATCGTAACGATTGCCGACCAGCGGAAAAGCGACGGACGCACTTTGCGTCCGCCGCAATACCCCCGCCATCATAATATGGCGGGGTATTTCACTGTAGGATGGCGTAACGATCGCAACCGCCGGCCCGGCGGTGGCGATCGTTACGCCATCCTAATGACCCCCATAGTTTCCTATTTTTTCTGCTGTGTTATTTTCTGTTTTATTGTCATTCTCCCTTTTCTGTCCCTCTCGTCATATTCAGGTTACTTGCTGTACTTTGAGGCTGCTCTATTTCCTTTCATATTTCCCCATGTGTTTGTTCTTTTATTGTTTTACTGATTCCTCTTTCTCTCAACGTTAACAAAGGCAGCGGCTTCCAAAACATTCTTGTCTTGCACCCCATGTTGATAGAAATGCTAAACCGGGTTCGCATTACAAAGCTAAACAACCCGCCTTACAACTTTAAAAGGTTAAGAATAAACCACCTATCTTTCAGTCTACCTTCAGGGCCAATGTTAATTCCTGAAATAATAGGAAGGCAAATATTGGTTTCTTTTAAACACATTTGCTAAACCGATGCATATTTATCGTCCGGATGCTAAAATAAGATCCAGTGTTAATAAAGTGGATTTTTCTTTGGTGCTTGGTTTACACTTGTCACTAAAAATTACTAGACCTAATGCAGCAAGTTGGCCTTATACTAATAATAATAATCATTTATAAAGCGCCTGGCTACACCGACTGGTGTGTCCCTGCGCTACAGAAAACAATTACATGCAGGGTAGGGCCGGTAGGCGTAGCTCACATCTAGTAAAGCCAGGTTTTCCAGCCTCTTCGGAAAACACTTTCAGATGTTTCTGCACGCAACAAAGGCGGTAGTGTGTTCCAATTTTTGGCTGCCAAATAGCCAAATGAGCGCGCACCCATCCTCGCCCTTTTGATTTTTGGAACTTTGAGCAGATGCGCTCCTGTCGATCTCAGATGACGAGTAGGATTGTAAGGGGTCAGGAGATAGTGTAGGTAGCTGGGTCCTTTTCCCTGTAGACTCTGGTGACAGAAACACAAGGCTTTAAAAAGAATTCTTTTGCAAACAGGTAGCCAGTGAAGGGTATCAAGGGTTTTCGTCGAGGAAGCTCTATTGGGTAGATTAAGAACTAGGCGCCCTAGAACTACTTCTGCTGCAGTTTCTTAAAAACATGCCATCAAGTGTTTCTAGTTGTGCCATCTCTTGTGATTTTGTCAACTTTTTATGCTGCCCTAACTTCCTCTTCATTAAGCATACATAGTGTTTTTATATACAGTATACATGTTGTGTGAATATATTTTACATTGACATAAGAAAGGTTGGTTTGTTGACCTCCTGCTGCAGAGATCTGTATTTAGTCTGCAAGTCAGAGATCCAAATCAGCCGCAACACAGCAGCAGGTTTTCATCCGCAAGAGAGGAGTGCAATAAGTACCAGTTAGTTGGCTAGCAATAGTGCCTGCCCTATTGCATTAGCACTTTGTGGCTGTTTGTGAATGGTTCATATTGCTAAAATATGTCTTTTGCTTTCTAATCACAGGGTCTGCTCTGGTTGCAGAGGGTGCTTAAGCCTCATCACACATCTTCATACAAAAGTGTTCCAGGTTCTGAATGAATGATGTTTTTGTTTGAACGTGCATGAGAGTGAAATGCTCTCTTGCTAAGGCACATCATTATAGCCTTACAGCCAGCTGCCAAGTCTATCGGTCAATAAAGGGCTTCTCCTGAGTTTATATATTTATTACTTTACTCTCACTGTTGATTTAAAAAAATCACCTCTCTCCAATTCACTGCTCTATATCTCAGCTCTACCTCATTCAATATATCCTCTACTCCCCACTCATTCCAAGCCTCATTTTACTACTATGATCTCTCAAATAACCCTTTCTAGACTCTTCCCTCCTCCATCCCTCCTTTGACTCATCCCAAACCTCATTTCTCTACGATGATTTCTCGAATAGCCCTTTCTAGATTCTCCCCTCCTCTATCCCTCCTTTGACTCATCCCAAACCTCATTTTACTACTATGATCTCCCAAGTAACTCTTTCTAGACTCATCCCTCCACTGTCCCTCCTTTATCCTATTCAATCCAACTAACAGGCTCACATGCCCATCACTCCAACTAACAACTTACATTTCCCTATACTAATCCACCACTATTCCACCTTGGGTTCCGGAGTAGCGTGCTACTTGCCGAAAATCGCTTCAACACCTCATCAGGGATAGTAAGCACCATGTAAATAAAATTACAATTACAATTAATCATCTTGCCCCAAGTGGTCCATTTTCAGGTTGGTGAGTTTATCTTCTTGAGTCACCCTGACTGGCTCCCCAGACAACTTGTTCCTGCTGCTCCATTTTAAGTAGGTGAGAGTCTTTCCACGTTTCAAATTCTCACCCACTACACTGCTATAGTTTAATGTTGCACCATTTCCCCACACAGATAGTAATGTGCCTCAACGCACCTTTGAGGGCACCTGCCTTTACTTGAAACTCAACCTCCCATGCTGAGTGCCTTATTCCTGCACCATAATTTCTACTATTGTAATGTACATAATCATTGGTACTGTCTGATATGCGACATGATTGCTTTCATTAATAGCGCTATGCAAATATTACTCCACTGCATACAAAAAACAAAAGTAAAAAACATTGTTATTTTCAACATCAAGAGCTCTAGCTTTCACAAATGTGAGACCTATTGCATTGCAAATGCTTGTTATTGAATGGTGCTCTGAGTTCTACTGAGCACGAAGACAACTATAAAGCTACATTTGCTGCACGTCCGCTCTGTTTGTAGTACTGGATGACAATATATCTGCCTATTCTGGAGGTCAGTATTTACAGTATTTTACAGGTTGGGATTTTCTTATTAGATTTGATTTCTTAATAGTTTGCAATTTTCTATTAGGTGTTTTTAATCTCTTTGTATCAATCTCTACATTATTTCTTTAGGGTGACAATTCTTTTGTGGTGTACAATAGGTTTAGACTTGCACTTTATACCATCTTGCTCTGCAAATGCGTATTGCTTTTCTTCAGAAGACAGTCTGTTTGAACCACTAAACAGACAAATTGTGACTGCCATTTTGAATGGTTATCAGTCTAGTGCTCTGAGCCCCACTGAGCATGTGTCAACCCGAAGGCACCAATAAAGCTGCATTCTTTGTGTGTCCGTGCAGCGGGAGCGCCACTGGTGCATCAAAGGCAAGTCTGTCTGCACTCATCAGCACTGTCTGCACAGGATGCTGCCATTTTAATTCCAGGTGGGAAAGTCATGGCAGGCAAGATCTATTATTCCAAAGCAGCACTGTTGGCCCTAAAGTTGAATCCTATGAACTTGAGCTATGATTCTATAGCCCTATTAAATAGTTAACATCTAATACAACCAAATAATGGAGGTATAGAGGGTGAAAATGGAAGTACCTTATTCATCTGGTACACAGAGGCTACGCCCTAGAGAACTCTGCCCATTACCTACACGTCTAGAGAAACAACCAACAATACTGCAAAATTAGCCAAGACCTTGTGGGCTGTGCATATGAATGTCTCATGAAGGCAAACTCACTGGGTGCTGATACATGATTTAGCAGTTGCAGAAGAGTTTGACTTCCTGTTTCTCACATAAATATGGTCTCAGGGTGACTTGGTCTGGCACTAGCGGCTGCTATTCCGGCGGGCTATAAATTACTTAGTGTAAACAGAAACCACTGCAAAGGACAAGGTATAGCGGTTGTTTTTAAGGAATCTTTATCTGTCTAATAGTCAGGTGTTAGAATTGGGGGTCTCTAGTTGCATAGGTATGCACCTTTGTCCAAGGAGGGAAACTTGCTTCTAGTCAGGGTAAGGGGGATACACACTTTAGATAACCCCTGCTCACCCCCTTGGCAGCTTGGCACGAGCAGATAGGCTCATCCCAAAGGCAATGTGTAAAGTATTTGTATTAAAACCACACAGTAACACAGTGAAAACACCTCAAATGGACACAACACCAGCTTAGAAAATAAAGTATCTTTATCTAAACCAAACAAGACAAAAATGACAAAAATCCAACATACATAGATCAAAACAGCACTTAAAAACTGTTATTTCCAAAAGAAAGCTTGTAGGGACCAAATAGCTCCACCTGGGGCTAATACGACATCGTGACAGGCACAAATCCAAAGTACGGCGCCAACCACGAGATGCGCAGCATCGGGCACGGTGTCACACCGACCCACCAAACAACAGTACCTTTGAAACTAAGTCTATAAACGATGCAGGGCGTCGTGGAGGTGAGGCGTCAGTGTCGAGGCCGGTTCCCTGGTTGCCACGGGGAAGATGAGGCGTCGTGTCCACGAGAAGGCGAGGTGTCGCGTCCAGGACAGGGAAAGTCGGCAGTGTCAGCGGTGAGGTGTCAGTTCCGGTGAAGTGATGCGTAGTCGGTTGTCGGCTACGCGATAACGGGATGCAGGTGCCGGCGGAGTCGGCGTCGCTCCGAGCGCTGGCATCAGGAAGGCCGATAACTGTAGTCGTCGAAGGGCGTCGGAGCTGTGGTGCAGGCAGGGCGGTGTGTTGTTCACTTCATGAGCGGTGCCCCTGGCCTGGGTGCAGGTCGCAGCGTCACTGGCAGCGTCGATGATGATGTCGGAGTTGTTTTTCTTGATTTATTTAAGTTTCTTCCAGCTCCCAATAGCAGGAAAAACCTCCAGAGGCCCAGAACTGGAACAGGTCAGAACTGGCAGGTCAGAACTCCCAGTAGTGGAGTCCAGTGGAGCTGGTGGTGAAGTCTTTGTGTCCCTGAGACTTCAGAACAGGAGGCCAGCACACACAAGCCCTTGGAGATTCTTCTTTAAGCAGGTTCCCAGAAAAGTTCTAGTCTTTGTCCTTTCCTTGGCAGAAGCAGCCACTGCAGGCCAACCCAGTAGAGCACACACAGCAAAGGGGAAGTACTCCTCCTTAGAGCTCTCCAGCTCTTCTCCTTGGCAAAGGTTCCTCTTGAGTTCAGAAGTGATCTAATTCTCTGGGGTTTAAGGCCCACTACTTTTACCCCATTTTGTCTTTGATCTCTTTGTGGCAAGGTTCTCTGAGCCCAGTCCAAACCAGTTCTGTCCTCTCTGGTGCAGCATGACCACAGGAGGTGGAGACAGCATTGCGCAAAGGAAACAAAGCCTATTCAGGTGCAAGTTAAACTCCTCTCACCACTCTAAATGCAGCCAAGTTTGATTCAGCTCAGCTATGAGTCACCCAGGAAAGGCTGGACACACCTCAACTCCCCTTGTGGCTGTCTACAGTGAATGCACATTCCCAGCCCCTGTCACTCCAAAAGCAGACAGTCAATACACAAATGAGCATAGGCACACAGAATGGTTAAATGAGAAAATGCCTACTTTCTCAAAGTAGCATTTTCAAACACACAATTTAAAAACCATCTTCCTAAAAAGATGTGTTATTAAATTCTGAGTTCCAAGAGCCTAAACTCCACTTCTCTATCTTGTCCCTATGGAAATTTATACTTGTAAGATGTTACAAAGCAACTCCCATGTTAGCCTATGGGACAGATAGCCTATCAATAGTGAAAAACGAAGTACAAATTATTTCACTACCAGGACATGTCACACACACCAGTACATGTCCTCCATTTCACATATACTGCACCCTGCACATGGGGGTACCTTGGGCCTACCATAGGGGTGCCTTTCATGTATGGAAAGGGAAGGTTAGGGCCTGGCAAGTGGGTGCACTTGCCAGGTCGACATGGCAGTTTAAAACTGCGCACAGACCCTGCAGTGGCAGGTCTGAGATATCTTTACAGGGCTACTCTTAATGGGTGGCACAATCAGTGCTGCAGTCCCACTAGTAGCTTTTGATTTACAGGCCCTGGCACACTCAGTTCACTTTACTAGAGACTTACCAGTAAATCAAATATGCCAATCATGGGAAACCAATCATAATAAAATTTCCCTAGGGAGCGCTTGCACTCTGAAACTGATTAGCAGGGGCAAAGTGCTCAAAGCATCTAAGCCAGCAAAAACAAAATCCAGCAACCAAAAAATACAGGAGGTAGTGGCAAAAAGCCAGGGGAAACCACACCAAGGATGCAAAGTTTAACATTGTGAAGTATTAGTAGCACACTGTAATGTAACAGTTTCCCGTACCTTGCACCTTCTATTAGTTCATCAAATGCCTAAACAAGGGAGGAACAAAATTCAGCCACTGATTAATAACATTTGTGAGTTCTGCTTAAAATATGATAAACTGGTGATTTTGGGCAGTCGTAATGTATACATTGAAGTTCAGAAGAACCCCTCACACTAAAGGTCATATTCTAGACCATAGATGAACAGATGACGCTCATACCAATGTAACAGAAATTTTGATTTGTGCCCTGGTCTGGCCACAGCCTGGTTAATTTCGATATAGTGACTGGCTTTCCTTGAACAGTCATTGATGAAAAGATGTGAAAAATTATGGAAGAAGATTGAGACCAAGAATATTTATGAAATTGTTCTAATAATATTAGAGACTGCCTTAGAAACATATCCATTGTATTAACAGATAGAAGATGAGGTTTGTGGTTTTAATCATATTTTAATAAAAATATTTGATTAAGTTTTCTCCTAACCTACTAGTAATTGGTTTACCCTTGCCTTGAATTAACTAAAATCTTCTCTGTGGAAAGCAGAAAGAAAGTGGCGCCTTTGCAGGATGAAGAAAGCTTCCCCTTTATACTCAGCTGATGAAAACCTATAAACAGGAAATCCGAAGTGCCAAAACAATGTCAAATACAAATCAACAAGCCTCAAATAAGTCCAGAGAGCTATTTCAGTCACTGCAGTCCTTACAGTCACCTAGTTGTTTGGTGCCTACCTGTTAGAACTGTCATCCTTAGGGTGGACTTTCCTCTGAATTTTTACCTTTTGCCTCTCGTTTTTGCAGATTATTTTGTTGGTGTTAGGACCTCAGCACTTTACCACTGCTAACCAGAGCTAAAGTGCATGTGCTTCTCCCCTAAACATGATGACATTGGTGTATACCTACTTAGCCTACTTGTTGTACCAGTAAGTCCCTTATAATGTGGTATACCATATACCTAGGGCCTGTACTTCAAATGCTGCTAGTGAGCTGCAGCCCTGATTGTGCCACCCACAGAAGTAGCCTTTCAAACTGGTCTCAGACCTGCCACTGCAGTGTCTGTGTATGAAGCTTACTGCCACTTCGACTTGGCATTTAAAACTACTTGTCAGGCCTTAAACTCCCCTTTTATTACATATAAGTCAACCCTAAGGTAGGTGTAGGAAAGTGTCCCTTTTTGGCATGGTCACCCTTACTTTTTGCTTGGTAAATAATACAATTTTGACAGAAGTGCAACGGGTCCCTGCTATCCAGGTCCCCAGTGCCAGTTCTCTTTCCCTAAAACTGTACAACAATTCCCCCCCTTTTGGCAATTCCTTTAAGACCCCTGTAAGCCACTAGTAAATGGAACCCCTGGTACTGAGGGCATGGGTACTAAAGAGGGTCCCTTAGGGCTGCAGCATGTATCTAAGGGACCCCTCACCAAACTCATGCAAACTGTCATTGCAGGCTGCGTTACATGGCACAGACAAAAGTGAAGACATGACATGGCACACCTCCTGTGTGCCATGCCTACAGACACTGCATGCAATATATGCTAGTTACCCCTACAGCAGGCCTTACAACTCTAAAGCAGAGTGCATTATATAACACATGAGGATATTTCTGCATGAGCTGTTATGCCCCTGTGACGGCCAAGTTTAATCTTGGAGAACACCTAGAGAACAGGGAAGACAGTTGAGTATATGTACTGAACACTGGTGATTACGAGTTCCCCAACTACATGATGGCTTCACTAAAACCAAAGATGTTTGGTATCAAACATCTCATATTAATAAACCCACACTGATTCCAATGATGGATTTACTAATACATGCACCCAGAGGGTACCTTAGAGGTACCCCTTGAAACCTACTAGTCCACTAGTGTGCTGGCTGACTGACCCAGTCCAGCCTGCCACTACAGATGCGTTTCTGACCCCTTAGGTGGTGAGAGCCCTGCTCTCAGAGGTCAGTAACAATGCCTGCTCTGGCACGAGGTGTTTTACACCTGCTCCAAACAGGATAGCTAGCAATCAACATATCAAGGCCAGAGGCATCAAAGTTATGCCGCCTTTGATATGCGACCCCAGCATCCCCCAGACCTGGGAGATGCCGCCCCCTGCCCTGAGGCCCATTTGGCACCAGGACAGGTGGGAAATTAATATGCGAAGTAGGCGTGAAGCGCACCCAGGTCAGTCACACCCCAAAGGTGAGCTGGCTATTGTACCTCACTCTAGCAAAATTCCGCCATTTTGGTGATGGTAGAAATTAGGAAACTGGGACAGGATTATGCCCACTTCCCACAGGAAGTGGTCATATAGGGACGTAGTGACCCCAAGGGTAGGTAGCTATTGGCTACTACTCTCCACTCCCCTAACACCCCTAAATATTATGTTTAGGGTGCTCCCTGAATCCAGAACTTAAGCTTCCACTGACTGAAAAGAAGAAGAGGACACTGTAGACCCGACCCCCGCAATAACTGAAGACTGCTGTGAACTTTTGGCACCAAAATCTGCCTGTCAAACAGAGACTCAACAATCGCAAAGACCTGACTCGCCCTGCAGCTGTGCATCCTCCACATGCCCCAGAGGGTTGCCAGCATTTCGCCCAGCAGCCAGCATCTCCCTTGGAGTAGAGGAGCTACTCCCCTGCAGCCTTCAGGCACTGACCGTGACATCTGGTTTAAAGAAGCTGCTTTTCACCAGGTCCACTGAGCAGTAGCCAGCCAGGAGAAAGTTAGCCCACTCAAGGAGGTCAGATCCACCTTCCTGCCAAGCCTGAAGACGTCAGGTCCTCCACGAGCCCTCCTGGGTGTAAAAGACCCTTGATGTGACCAAAACGACATCACCAATGACCAGCCTACAAGGAACATCAGCACCACTAAGAGTGGCCCACCTGTCTTGTTTTGGTCCCCCTTGCTGGTCCTAACCAACAACCGTGAGCGCATTGACACATGAGAGTCAGCCAACTACAAACACTGGGCCCAATGAAACCAACTGTTCCCCCATGCTCCCAGGCCCCTCACTACCCAAGCCCCCTGTTGGGAGCTCCTGAACTTGTCCCCAAGCACCCCCTTGCAGCCTATTTCCAGGTGGCCCGCTTCCCTTCTACCGCCTACCACGTACTGTGCAAGGTTACCAACCCATCCAGCACCTCTCCATCCAGACTCACCAGGACAGATACAACCAATCTGCAGGTGGAACTTTGGTCCTTGTCCATCTACCACCCCACGACTGAAAGGGGTCCCACGGAAATGCATTGAAAGTATATGTATGCAGTAAATGTTCTTCCTCCCATAGAAAAGCATTATGCAAAAACTATAAAAAGGTCTATTACTAAGAAGTACTTACCTGATTATGAAATTCTTGGGTTCAAAATTGGTGTGGATCTCCTTTTTGAGCGTGTGCATCATTTATTGAATCTGTGTGTGCAACAAATGTCTAACACTCCTCTCCTCTCTGATAAGCCGAAGGCTGCTCGACCACACTACACTAGATTGAGCACCCTGGGATTGCTAGAGCAAGCCCCAGTCCACTCATAAGGAAAACCTGGACTCTTTAGACTGTATACCTCTTTTTGGTATACTATATAAAGAGCCAGTTTCCTACAGTAGGCCCTTAGTAACCCTAAGGGCAGGGTGAATGTTTGATTTGTTCAACATTCCGTCCATCAATTGTTTGCACAGCATTTTTTGCCCTCAGTGCAATGGGTATGCCCGGACGTGGATCCCTTGCTTGCTGTGCCACTGGATTCAAGCTGGCCTGGCTGATACACCGTAACTAGTCCCAGGATGCTTGTTTAGGGTCGAGGGAGGACCTGGTTTGGCAGTTCGAGCTGGACTGTTCCAATGAGGAGCAGGGTCAAGACTGATTTGCATATGGCTGGGTCCAAATTGGGATGGCACGGTGAGAAAAAGAATGATGGATTTAACCCAGATCTCTTGACTGGGGGTGAATGTTTGATTTGCTCACCATTCCAACCTTCATTTCTTTGCACAGCATTTTTTGCTTTAAGTGGGATGGGTATGCCCAGGCGTGGGTCCCTTGCTCGCTGTGCCACTGGTTTAAAGATAGCCTGGCTGATGAGGGGGGATACCCCGAAACCGGTCTCAGGATGCTTGTTTACGGTGCAGGGAGCACCTGGCTTGGCAGTTCGGGCTGGACTGTTACCATGAGGAGCAGGGTCAAGACTGATCTGCATATGGCTGGGTCCAAACTGGGGTGGCATAGTGAGCAAAAGAACAATGAATATAACTTAGATCTCTTGACTGGGGGTAAATGTTTGATTTGTTCAGCATTCCATCCATCATTTGTTTGCGCTCCATTGCGGTCGGCCTGAACTGGATTAGCACTGGTCCCTTGTGACCTCAAATAACCTTTTGACCGCTAGTGACTTCTAAGCACTGTTTTTTGCATTTAATCTTACAAATGTCATATCTCGACTTCTATTGATTGGATTTTTGCTGTTTTTATATCATTTTGCTCAGATAAGTATTGTCTATTTTCCTAAACCTGTGTGGAGTCTTTTTGGGGTGTATTCATTGTATTACTTTGTGTGTGTATTGCACAAATACTTTACACATTTCCTCTTTAGATAAGCCTAACTGCTGTATGCCAGCCTACCAGAGGGTGAGAACAGGTTATCTTTTAGTGGATCTAGCTTACCCTGACTTGAGGGGTGGTTCCTGCTTGGACAGGGTACATACCTCTGCCAACCCCAGTTCTAGCAGAGCTGTTAAAAGTGCAGAATTAGTTCTAGCTTTAATGATGCTGGATATTAGAACCATTATGGACTTGGGCGAATAAGCGGCAGTATAGCTCCTGGATGTGTCTGCAGCCTTTGATACTGCCATCCATACAATTCTAATGGAAAGACTTGAAAGCTGCAGACTAAAAGGCACCATACTGAGCTACTTCTCATCCTTTCTGTCCAACCACTCACAGTTTGTCTAGCCACCTTTCAGATCTAAGACTTATGATGAAGTGTGTGGGATTGAATCTGCCGCCTATACTGTTTAATATTTACATACAGCCACTAATCAGTCAGTCGTCAGTCACCAAACCTTTATTCGAATAATAAAAAACATTCATTAAAGTGGTACAGACAGTTCACAATTCATCCCATAGAGAAAAACAAAGATAAAAGCAACCAATCAAATAGATAAAAGTTTCCACTTAGAAACGGCTGATTTTAAAAAGCTGCCAACATTAATACAAACCTGAATATTGGGTAACATACATAAAAAACACAGGGCAGGCTTACTTTGTCTGAATCCATACATATTTAAAATTGGTTTTAAGAACTTTCTGGTATGCAGTGCATAATATTTACAATCAAAAAAGAAGTGCTCAAGGGATAGCCCAGCAGACTCATCACAAAGGCAGACTAAAAGAGAGCCGTTTTCATATTGGCCAAAGGGAGAACAAAGTAGAGATCTTACAGTCCCTAAGCGAAATTTGGCTAAAAGTGTTCGCTCTTGAATAAATGAGAGGGACCCTTTGTGCACTAAAAGTGTTCTATCCTAGGGGCTCATGACCCAACTCAGGTACGGCTCAAGGCCATTTGTTGATTGTATAGTTACATACTCTCGCAGGCTAGATCGACTCAACTGTTCCTGCTCCCTGGAAGTCTGTACAAATCCTAAAAATAACTGCTTTGATCAGAGAGGAAGAAGATGAAAACATACCCTCCCAGCAGATAGCCTCCCGTAATCCCTTCGTGGTGGAGTTTCCAAGTACTCAGTTGAGATGACGGATTCTCACCCGCCATAATTAGATGGAGGAGAAATACTTTCATTGCTTCTTGTTTTTGCTTTTTCTATCTGTGCTGCATTCTGCAGCACACATAGAAAGAGCAAAATGCCATTAATGATTGTTTATGTGCAGGAAGGGACACCTTCCTGCACATAAACAATCATTCCCTGCAATGCAGGCACCGTTGTACTATGGTGCAAAGGTGCCTGCCAAATTTGGCCAAGCTCTGGGCTCCAACATTTTCTCATAAAAATGCTGCATAATATTTTGTTCAAACCATAGTATCTGGTTCTACGGACATTAGGCTTAAAGTCAATAAAGCTGGCCATAGGGGTGTCTGGTAACAATGGGCAAGTTGTTTAGCCTCGAGTAGCTATGATTTTCACTGATCAGAAGTAGCTCTCGCTACAGAAAATGTTGGAGACCCCTGGCCTAGATGATGCCACTGTCCTGGATTAGTAAAATATGGACATGACAAGGGATAAGGGTAGTCAACAGGTTACTACAATTTTTTTTATTTAAAAAATAAATAAATACAAAAAGATGTTGTTGTCACTATAAAAACTGCTTGTGATTGATTTCTCAAAATTGTTTTACATCAGTACAATCAAAGAAAAAGTCAAAACATTTTGATTTTTCCATTTTTGTATCCATACAGGTCAATGCCCATCAAAAAAATGAAATATGGAAGGCCATCGCAAAGAAGGTGCAGACCCTATGGGTCTACAAGAGTAGCAGCATCCACTGCAGAAAGAGATGGGAGGACCTACGATGCTGGACCAAAAAGTCAGCTGAAGTCCAGCTAGGCCAGTCCTCCCAATATGCCAAGTGTGTGTGTGGAACCCTGACCCACCCTAATGGCCCCCATACTTGCGGTGACCTAGCTCCAGCTTACATGAGTTTGTTTGATGTTATAAGGGACAGTTGTACCAAACAGGCCATCATTTAGGATTGTGTCAGTTATGATGCCCTTTCACAATTGTGAAGCATGTTAAGTTAGCCCTATTACAGGTGATATAGCATGAAATGCACTTATGATACATTGGATGTTCCAAACATCACGTTTGTGAGTTAGTTTTATAAACAAACAAGAGTGAGCATGTGAGCCAAAATGACTAAAAACATAGGCGAGAACAATCAGGCAACGCGGGAGCCCCCAACGTACCTGATTGTTCTCGCATGCACCTGGGGGTGTGACGCAGTGCAGGAGCACCAGGCCAAAAGTGGAAGAGGCGTACCGCAGCGCGGGGGCCTCCAATGTACCTGATTGTTCTCGCCTGCACCTGGGGGTGTGACGCAGCGCAGGAGCTCCAGGTCAAAAGTGGAAGAGGCGTCCCGCAGCGTGGGACACGCGCAGGGCTTGCCCGGGCTCGGCCCGGGCGAAGACCAGGCCAAGATGGGCCCGTCTTAGCCCATCATAGACCGACAGAGGCTGGGCTGGCCCACCCCCCTTTTCTTCAGGATCTTGGCCTACTGAGTACCTTAAGATGGTGAGTGGACACTCCTGTTGATTGCAGCTTTGTTTGTTCCTCTGCCCCGGAGGTTTCCTTTCTTTAGGCAATCCAGATTGTAGCACAGCTACTCCTTCTTACAAGAGGGGGTCACTGTGTATCTCTTGGAAAGCATCCATATTTACATCAGGCCCTCTGCAGAGTGTTTGGTCAGGAGGGTTAGTAAGTATCCTCCGTAGGAAGGCTGTGTGGGTTTGCTCTTTTGGATCCCGCCCTGCTTTGACTCGCCCTGTGATACTGGGGGCATAAGGGGGATAGAGGATCGCCTGTGGGTCTTCTCTCTGTGTGGCGAGATTTGTTCGGATGAGGTCCTACTTGCCCTGCCTTTAATGCCTATAACAACACTGCCATCTTCCTTAGCTGGGGTGTGGTCCTCCAGACAAAACGTGTTGGGATTTTGGAGTGGGAGTGGGAGGTACCTTTATGTTGTTTAACCCCACGGAATTCTCCCGCTGTAACTCTTTGCTACATCCCTTTGGCTTGTGACCTCGGGACCTTAAGATAAATCCTGGACAAACTCTAGCTTCGCAGAGTTATAAAAGGCAAAAGCCCACCACATCACTGCATTTTTTCCATTGCCTCTTGGTTGGCCACACCACACCAGTAACTTGGGCTGACTGAATCATTGGCAATCAGAAAGCCATGCCTGCTTCAAAACTCACTGGTACCACTCTGGATGGCTTTCTCCAAAAAGCTGTGGGGGCAATTACCAAGGAAACTGGGCAAGCAGAACGCAGACTCTTGTTAGCCCCTACTGCTGCCCTCATCAGCCTATGCAGACGTTAATACAGATTCTGTTGGCATAGACATCGAACAGAGGACTCGAGTACCACTCTCGCCCGTTGTGACAATCAGGAATAATGATTAAACCCTTGCCAAAGATAATCGAAATGTGACTGCTTTTAACCCTATCCTGGAGGAGAATATACCTCCTCAAGTAATAGGGGGGAAGTGAAAGAGAATTGACGGGGGAGGATTAGCACACAAACCAAGGGATGCCTCACCTGTGACTAGAAGAACTAGGCAAGACCCTGTAATAGGTAGCAGGACTAGAAGGGGCATGGGTATGGGCAGAGAGACCATATCAGAGGGGGTAGATGTTCCTCATAGCAAATTCAGTGATTTAATATCAGAGGCATTGGCCCCCATTTTGGATCGTTTAGGACATATTGAAGGTCAGCTTTCCCTTATGTTACGGGAGTTAACCAAGTCGCCAGCATACGTCATGCAGAGGGATAAGGCTATCGAACCAAAAAGCACAGGTGCCTCATCCAATGATAGGATGGTCCCCCGAGCTACAACACCCATTACCCCCATGGAAGAACCCCCCCCTTGATTAGATCCCCCCGTAAGCCTCCCCGATCGCTTACCTTGGGAAATAGTACCCCCTAGGAACAATCAAAAGGCTGGGCAAGGGGCCATAAACTCCTTTAGGCACGTTTTGCCAATTGGGGTCAGCCGCCGTCATCACAACCCAAATTTAAATCACTGAGTAAATACACCAATCAGAGGGGAGGGTGCAAAGGACATACTAAATTTACCTCCAGACTGCACCCCCTATACTCTGGTACTTACTGGAGTTGCCCATCTCCCTCCTGGTCGCCAAGAAAATTGCCAAAGCCTCATCAACAAATCAGTCCACTGGTGCCATAGTAAAATATCGCTCCAGGCAAACTTGTTGGACAATATTATTATGGCCAGGCGGGTGAGTTGGCTGGGCCACACGGCAAAATCTGTTGAGGGGGATTGTGTGGTCCTTAATTTCAGGGACCCTAGGTATGTGCGTTTCCTCCTGATGCTCCTGAAGGACACAGTTGGGGAGAATGTCCCCTTAAGGGCCTACCCGCAGGGTTTTTTCTATCCACCCCATATGGGAAACAGCTTGAGCCAAGGGTTCCCCCCATAGGTTCAAGAATTACTCGCTCACAGCCACTGTCGTTCACCCACCCGAATCGCTTTGAAACTCTCTCAGGCCTCACTGATAACGATTGACTGCAAGTCCATCTTAGAGAGGCAGCGGGGGTGGGAGGTGTGGCACAGGCACGTAACAACCTATGCCACGGATGATGTAGAACCTGCAGCTGAAGGGCCCGCGCCCTTAGTGTGCGCTATACCCTATGCACCCACTAACACACCCGGGGGTTCATCAAGCCAGGGAAACACTACCCCCCCTCATGAAATTATTTCATGGAATATTGCAGGAATTCGATCCAAAATAACGAACGAGGACTGGCTAGGATATATCAGAGGCTTCAACATCATTTGCCTCCAGGAAACCTGGTCCAGAGATGATATTACCATAGATGGGTATCCTTCTTTCTGTGTTCCTGCATTGCCATCAGTTGCAGGGAGGGCCAAGGTTGGGATTGCGGTGTTCATAGTGGTAAAATATGGATCTATAAAAGCCAGCTGTTTAAGTTTGTCACCCTGGTATCAATTAATTATGATCTCCAATTTAATTAAGGTCACAGTACTATTGGTGAATTGGTACCACAATATCTTTGATCAAAACAACTGTCGGGTTATCGAATCCCTACAAAATGAGATTACTCAAGTCACCGGGAAGTGGCAACTGTTATGTATCCTTTGGGTAGGGGATTTCAATTGTACAACTTGTAAGCATAGTTTCCAATGTGTGTGCGGGCTGTTAGATACTGAGGGTCAGCCCCATTTAATTCATTCGCACCAGGGTGAAGCCTTAAACTCTATTCTTGTAGGGAATGATTTAGACTTTATGAATAGCTTGATTAGTGACCCCTTATCGCAGTGTCCCACATATACTGGCTGTGGCAGGGCCAGCCTTATTGATTTCATGCTAATATCCAGGAACTTCATTACGCTTGTTAGTGATTTTATGGTGGAACCCAATTGTGCGAGCGACCATAACCCCCTCATCGCCTCCCTCAATGTATGTAATGTTATGGTATGTTTATGGATTTATAGAGCGCATGGCTGCCCAAAGGCTTCCCAGCGCTGAGGAAAAGGTGCTGTCAGGGAGAAGGGGAGTTATCGGGGGAAGAGCCATGTTTTTAATTTTTTCCTAAAAATTAGTTCATCTCTTAACAGTCACATTTCTTTGGGTAAGGAGTTCCACAGACTGGGAGCCAAGTGTGAAAAAGATCTTCCTCCCCATCTAGATCTCTTTATTCTTGTCAACTTCATGAGTAGATCTGAGGAGGATCTCAGAGACCTACCAGGAACATATGGAGTGACAAGAGTTCTCAGTAGGGCTGGACCCTTGTTGTTCATGGCTTTGTGGGCTATACATAGAGATTTAAATTTGATCCAGGCTTGGATCGGGAGCCAGTGCAGTATTTTCAGTGCAGTTTTCGCTGAGTCTTGTCTGGGAATGCCGTGGAGTATCCTGGCTGCGGCATTTTGAACCACCTGTAGCCTGTTCACTACATATTTGGGGGAGCCCAGATAGAGGGAGTTGCCGTAGTCCAGCCGTGACACTACCAAGGCCTGAACCACTGTCCTCCGGGTCTGCTCAGGGATAAGAGGTAAAATCTTCAGAATCATGAGGAGTATGCTAAAACAGGTGGCTGCCAGTTTTTTGGCTTGTATCTCCAGAGAAAAACTGTGGTCTAGCCACATTCCCAGGTTTTTTATGGAATTTTTAGGAATAGGGGGACTGCCTAGTTCTGGTGGCCAGCTAATGATGTTTCTGGGCACAGACTTATTTCCCAGGAACATCAGTTCAGTTTTGTCTCCATTCAATTTTAGGCAGCACCTGGTCATCCATTCTGCTACTTTTTTCATGCAGGGGGCCAATTGGTTGTGATTGGACTGAGGGCCCCCTGTCACCGATAGTACCAACTGGGTATCATCTGCGTATGATACGAAGGATAGATCACATTTCTGCACTATATTTGCCAAAGGTTGCATGTATAGATTGAATAATGTGGGACTCAGGGCGGATCCCTGTGGGACTCCACATGATACCTGTAGGATTGCTGAAAAGTGCTTGCCTTCCATTATCTGGAAGGATCTATCTTCTAAGAATGAGGACAGCCAGTTTAGAGCACTGTTTCTGATGCCTGTCTCCTTCAATCTGAGGATCATGGTGTTTTGATCAACAGTGTCAAAGGCCACACTAAGATCAAGTAGCAGGATTGCGGCTACACCCCCCTGATCAAGGATTCCCTTGAGTTCCTCCGTGACCACCAGCAGGGCACACTCTCTGCTATGTTGTGGTCTGAAGCCCATTTGGGTGTGGTGCAACACCTCATTTTCTTCCAGAAACTGGGACAAGATATGATTGACATGCTTTTCCAATATTTTTCCTAACAGGGGTAATAGTGAGATTGGTCGGTAATTCCCCGGGTCTGAAGGGTTTAAATGAGGTTCCTTTAGTAGTGGTTGAACTATGGCGTGTTTCCAATTTTTGGAAATTATCCCTTGTGTGAGAGATAGCGAGAGAAGTTCAGATGTAGTGGCCAGTGTTACATTACCACCCTGCAGTAGGATGTGTGGGGGAACCGGGTCTTGGGGGGAGCATGATTTAATATTCCGCAAGATCATGGTCATGGGTCTAAGGTTGGCCCTGTAGCCATTCCCAGAAGATCATAGATTCCTGGTGGGCATCTGTGCTGTCTGTATCAGTGCTCCCTTGCATGGAGTTATAGATCATTTCCACCTTGTTTTTGAAAAAGGTTGCGAGCTCGTCGCACCTCTCTTTGGAGGATGATTGAGAGGAAGTCTCCTGTTCGGAGGAGTTTAGGGATCGAACGACCTTAAAAAGCTCCCTAGAGGAGTTGAGGGCTGAGTTGATTTTATCCTCGATGTACTTGGCTTGGGCTTGTTTGATCTCATTGTGGTAGTGTCTAATGTCCTTCTCATATTGACTTTTGGTGGTGGGGTTGTATGTTTTCCTCCAGTTTTGTTCGATTTTTTTACATTTTTTTTTCAGTGAGGCTAGGTGTGGGTTGAACCATGTGGATTTTTTCCTGGGGCAGTTGATTCTTGGCCTCTATTTCTGAGTGCACTGTTCTGCCACTAGGTTCAACCAATCAGACCATATCTTATCTGCCTCCTCAAGATTTTCTGTCAGGCTCGGGACATGGGCTTCCAAGGCGCTAATCATACCATCTGGTATGATTCTGGGCCATTTTCTACCTGCCTTAATGGAGTTATGGACTGTGTACTGACATTGGATTTTGGCTAGGGTAAGAGGAATAAAGAAGTGGTCTGACCACAGTACTAGCAAAGGAGTCCCTACCTTTATTTTAGGTTAATTGGAGAAAATTGCGTCTAATATGTGCCCTTTTTCATGCGTGCCAGATCTCACGAGTTGTCTAAGTTGCATGGCTTCCATATCTTGTGTGAATCCATTGGTGGAAGCGTTACCATGTTCACCTAGGTGTAGGTTAAAGTCCCCTAATACGGTCATGGATCCTTTACTGGCAATAGTAGTTGCTATGAGGTCGGGGAAAGTCTCTAGGAAGGTGTTGCAGGAACCAGGAGGCCTGTAAACAAGCGTGCCAGAGAAGGTACAGGTGGAAGATAGTTTGATACTGAATTGCGTTATATCACAATTAATTATGGTCAGGGGTGAGCTCATACAGCTATATTCATCTTTATAGATGATGGCCACCCCCACGCCTATCTTTCCCACCCTATCTTGTCTTCTAATTGTATATCCCGGTGGAAGAGCTAGGACTAGGTCAAATGTGGAACAGGCTTTCAACCATGTCTCTGTTATGAAAAGTATGTCTAGACCCTCCTCCTCGATTAGAAGCCTAATTTCTATCTTGTGTCCAGGAAAAGATCTGCTGTTTATAAGCCCCATTTTCCACTGTGCATTCTCTGCTGGCCTAGGTGATTGTACGTTTTTGTCTGTGGTACCCTTACTTACAGTGGCCTTGCAATGGCAGCAGATGGTCTTTTTGTCAATTAGCGATCTGCCGTAAAGATGTGAGCACACAAAGGGGCAACTATTGGCCTCAGTAGTGATAGCTCTGGAGTAAAATGGGCAGGGTTTCTGGCCCCTGGCCCCATACGGACACGGACGGGCGCAGACGGGCTTGCCTTTGGCGCGGGCGCCATAAGTAGGCATTTTCAGAAGATAAACTAGAGCGCTAACTTGCTCCCTCTAGTTACACGAGGACCGGGCCCCCTCTATGTTTTCTTTTCTCGCCTGCCCTGCCCTGGACAGCTGTCCAGATCCCCGGCGTGGAGTCAGGCTAACTACCCTCGATTCTGGATAGGACGCAAATCCAGTGAGTACTATGACAATCAAATTTAATACAGCACAGTCAATAGTTATAGCAATTCAGTGCAATTTTAAAAAGTGTAGCAGCATAAAAGACATTTAAAATACACTTCTGACCCTCTGTCAGCTTCTCCTCAGCGCGTCCGCACCGCAAGTGCCATAAGTAGGCATTTTCAGGAGATAAACTAGAGCGCTATCTTGCTCCCTCAAGTTACACGAGGACCGGGTCCCCTCTATGTTTTTTTTTTCTCGCCTGCCCCGCCCTGGACAGCTGTCCAGATCCTCGGCATGGAGTCAGGCCAACTACCCCCGATTCTGGATGGGACGCAAATCCAGTGAGCACTATGAATTTAAAGATTCAGGTGAGAGAGAGCGATGAACGCCCGATTCATTACCACCAAAACAAGGGCCTCAGAATAAATTCGGGCAAGCTCAATCCGCCCAAATTTAAGGAAGATACCATCAGAGGAAACTACCACTCAATAATGGGGTGTTTGCGGTCAGACACCTACCCAGGGGGCGTTGTCCAGGAGTTTGGCGCACTATGCTCCGATGTAGCTAAACAACTGACTAGGAGCGTTCAACATTGGGAACCCCAGGAGGCCCAATGGTTTAACTACGAATTTGCCAGAGCCCATAAGGAACTAAAAAGGGCACTCCACACTACTCTGCACAATAGAGATTTAGTCAAAGCCACAAGGTACAAATATAAACTCGTGATTGAGGAAAGAAAAGCTGAATTGAGAAGCTCAGCATGGGAAGATCTGGAGAGAGCAGGAGCCCTAAAAGATACAAAATAATTCTGGGGAATTTTCAACCGCCCTTTATTTACCAAAGAAGTGAGGCAGATGGACTCAGTGATTTTGTCAGATGCTTGGGTAGCTTATTTTACTGGTATTTTTAACCCGCAGGGCAAGAGGGTAGAAAAGTTCACAAGGGATCTGCCGTAGATTTATCTGCAGCCACCCAACATAGGGGCTCATTACGATGCCGGACGGAAGCCCATCCGTGCTGGTGGCGGTGGCGGAAATCGTTCATTTTCCCGCCCCAGGTGCGGTCATGGCGACCACCAATTTACAATGGTCCCACAGAGGGCATTTCCCGTCCGCCGCGGTCTGTCAGGCTCCGCACGTTTTTTACATACGCAAGGGTGGCGGGCGGATCCAATAGAGCAGGACCGGCGTGCGGAAACACGTTCCGTCCGCCAAACAGATTACGATGTGGCAAACAGCCCTTCCCACCGCCGCGTAAAAACCACCACGTTGCGGATGGTGGAAACACAACGGAGAGAAAGAGCCGATTCAGCACCCATCTAAACCACCGGAGCCGCCATGGATCCAACGCTACAGGCCTTCCCGCTGCACTACCTGCTGCACCTCCCGCAGACAAGACGCCGCCGTGCCCAACAGCAGAGGTACGTACCAAACATCTCCACGCATGCAACCCCTGAACAACTACAACTCCCAGCAAGCGTGGCGGCACCACGATGTATGTGGAAACCTGCCAAATGCAAAGTGCGAGGCCCACCCGATCCCCATGAGTGACCCTCGGTGCCCCTGAAGACAATTGGGGCCAATGACGAGCCCCGCAGTAGCAGAGCGCGCACACTGCAACATCAAAATATGTACGCCGAAGGGCCCCATTGGCCGATGGCTCATTCGCATAGTGGTTGCCACACCGCGGCGTCAGGAAGCTGTCACCGCAACCCTGCACCATCCAATTGGGGCCAATGCGTGTCCTCGCCGTGGATGCTAGCTACCGCGCATGCGAACACATACTGCATTTGCATTGGCGCCATGCGAATTACATCACCCATCACAACTCATTTGCCTAAAGTGATTGGTGCACCCCACGTGTAATGTTGTGGGCCACGAGGCCCCCATGCATATAAAGTAACCACACAGACACCATACATGTATAGGAGAACTGGCCCAGGGCACGTGCGTCTGGCCCCGTTTGTTGGCAGGGTCACATGTCCAGTGACGCCTGTGCTGAGTGTCTGTGGGGTGGTGGGTAAGCCAGCCCTCTGGGAGTGGCTGGTACATCAGAACAACTAGAACAGTGACCAGCTGGTCACTACATTGTGAAGGCATGAGAGAGTGTGACCCTTGAGTCAAGTCTACACACACATGGCATGTCCAAGAAAAGGAGAGTGAAAGTACATACATAGTCATGCCCCATGGCCAGCATGGACCGAAATGAGGGAAGGAGTCTAAAAGGACAAAGGTCTCTCGCACCATACCAATGTTGTGTAATGAAACATCCAACCTGTGAACATCGCTTGTACATCCCTTGACAACTGACTGGCGTCCCTTGGCCAGGGGTTGACTTGTGAAGGGCCAGTGACATAGGCAGACAATCAGAGGTGTCCACTGTCTGCAAATCAGACATACTTGTAACCCCTAGCACTCCCAACACACGTACTGGTGTTGCGTGCAGTGTGCACAGCTGCCATTGCCTGTCAATGTTCACACACACATCATAGGAGTGCACATGTGGAACAAACAAACATAGCTCTGACCGACATCATCGCTCATTGGCAGCCATGTGGGCATGTATACACAATCCATGTGCATTTGTGCCTCATACAGGTGAACATTGCAATATCTGTTACGCAAATTCCACACACACTCACGCAGGACTGACCCCATAATGTCCACATGTGTCTGTTCACCGTGCTGAACAACCATGTAGCGTTGTCCAGATGACACTCACTGCCCTCATCCCGTAATGGTGTTGCATAGTGTGGGACTGAAGCTTGCGCTCGTGCAGTGACAGCAGCAACATGCAACTCAGCACCGATGCTGGGAAACACCAGTGCCGTGCCATCTGACCACAGGGCAGCTCATCCATGATGTAGCAGTGTACTATATGCCATACACATTGACTTCTTTGGATTTTGTAGTGTCAGTATGTCGAGTGAGCGAAGAAAAACAACGTCTGAATGCAGGTCACTTGTGCATTTCACGTGACCATGAGGCCTGTCAATGTTGTGGTTGTGCGAGTCTCTGGGTAAGCTGTGTCCCACATTTCATCTAGAACTCAGCCCATGCCTGTGTACCCTGACATACTTAGGAGGAGACCACCCATCTTTCACCCTGTCCCCGACCTGACGTCGATGGAGGACATCGAAATCATCTGGGTATTCCGTTTGGATCGCCGCACACTACGAAACCCATGTGCCCAGTTGCAGCCCCATTTGAAGGCCAAAAGAAAATATCCGGCTGCATTGTCTGCTACAGTGAAGGGTATGGCTGCACTGCATTTCTCCGGTACTGGGTCTTTCCAGTACACTGTGGCCAGCGCCGAGGGGATGTCACAGCCCATGTTCAGCATGGTGTTGCGTGACGTCCTGTCAGCATTGATGCCTTACAAGGACAGACCTGTCCACTTCCCGAGGAGGGATACATTGGCAGCTGTGAAGGGGGAGTTCTATGACCTGGGAGGCATTCCAAATGTTGTGTGAGCCATTGATGGTACCCACATTGCCCTCGTTCCACCACAGGCAAGTGAACACATCTATAGGAACCGCAAACACTACCACTCCATCAACGTACAAGTGGTATGCCAAGCGGATCAGATCATCCCACACGTGTGTGCAAGGTATCCTGGTTCGGCACGACTCCTCTATCTTGCGGAACAGCACCATACACCAATTGATGGCCAATCTGCACCCCGAGCAGGCCTGCCTTGTTGGTGAGTGGGCTGTGTCAATGACTGTGATGTATGTGTGACATGCTGCTCTCCCCACATATTCAGATCACACTGTTTGCCTGTCTGTATCACAACTAGGTGACTCTGGGCATCCCAATCATCCGTGGTTGATGTCCCCACTGCGGAATCCAACAACGCCGGGGGAAGTCCAATACAATGATGCACATGGGAGGACACGTCGTGTGTTGGTGCGCACTTCTGGACTGCTGAAGTCAAGATTTAGGGGCCTGGACCAGACTGGTGGTGCACCTAAGTACTCACCACAGAAGGTATGCCAGATGTTAGTCACCTGCTGCATGCTACACAACCTGGCCATGCGCAGAAAGATCCCCCTGATTCTGGCCGACGATGAACAGCAGCAGCCCCCCGCACACAACCCACACATGCCCAGTGACGATGACAGTGGTGAGGAAGAAGGCCGTGACCAGCGACAACAGCTCATCGTCAACTAGTTCCGTTGAGTGTAAGTGAACAATGAGCGACTATGACTGTGTGTGCGTGCCTTGCTGTTGTCGAACAAACTTTGAGATCTGTTATTGGCATTTTGTACACATACAGGACTATGCACGGGATTGGAGAACTTGGGCAGGCAGGGACTGAGCACCCCGAAACACCCATTAGCACCGGACCCAATTGCTATAGTACCTCACTAGCTCTCCCACTCACTCAGGTTTGCAAGTGCATGTACACAAGTCGATAAGTTGCAGACAAGACACGCTTTGAAATGTGCTTTATTTACTACAGTCGCAAGACAGGCAACATACGTGCCACAAGAAGTTGAGAATGCATGAGAACATATACAGTTTCCATAGTGACACATCCATAACACATGAAGCAAGATGTCATATCAATAATCCCTCTGGATGAAGACCCACGAGCATATCCCCCCACCCCTTGCTGGGAGGAGTCGAATGAGATGTCCCGGGTCTATGGGCTTTGCCAGCAGACCCATTGCTCAGCCAGTACATGGTGAAATGTACATCCCATGTGCTGTGTCGCTCACATCACTGGATGGATCACTCTCAAAGTGTGGGGCAACTAGCCCGCTTCCCCATGACATCTAAAAGGCAACCGTGTTCTCTAGCAGTAGTGGCACCTTGTTGAGTGGGGGTGCTAGGGCCTGACCAGAACAGAATAACAACGGACAATCCCCTCCGACCACGTACAGAATGTACAGGTAGTGCTCCTGGACCGCGCCGAGAACAAGCTCTGCAGACACTTCTCATGTGACAGACAAATACTATTGTGTAGTATAGCTCCTATTTCCCTAATAGGCTCTGCGCATTGGAATAATATATCCTATAGGTTTGACATAGGACTAAGGTCGGTATGTCCCTATCGAGTATATTAAACTTAATTACTTGTGCCAGCTAGCTCAGGGGCCACTAGAAACTCCTTGACAACAAGAAGGGAGTAATTTCTGGCAGCCGCAAAACATGACCAATATGTTTCCCTTTTAGAATCAGAACGTGTCCCAGAGTCGTGGAAACACTAGATAACTATTTCACTCAGCTCAGTCGTGCATGCTTAGTTTTCTTCAGAGTTACACAGAAATAATAGACGGGTGTTTTCAATAAAAGATTTATTGAACAGTCTTGTTTCTGGTGTAAATATAATGTGCTGTTACGATCACAAGACAGTATGCGAGATAAATAATGTACAGGGTGAGCAGTAGAAATAAATAATACTGCGATAGCATTATCTTTTAGTACATATGCTGTTACATAAATAACACAGACTAAAAATGTGAGTACTCATACGATGCGGTGCTAAGCTAGTTCTACCCCAATGTACCTAACCTAACCTAGGTGTAGGACGAGGTATGAAGTAGGTGAAGTATTCCTTACTATGGTATACTAAGAGTATGTTTAAACCCAATATATCTAGTATGCCAAGAGTCCCTCTAGGTTCTTATCAGCTCCATACCTGAAGAATGAGAGAGGTTGGAATCTCTTTGCCAGACTCGAACTCCAACACCCCGCAAGGGAAGTCAGATCACTGGAAGCTGGAAGCTGGGCTCTCTGCGTGCAGGGAATGGCAGTGTCTTCTCAGTGCGTCAGGCCGGGATACGGGCTCCTCTGAAGTCGAGGTCTCCTCTAGTTTACAAGGGCTAGGGAAGGTATATTTATACCTGAGAGTACCTTAGGAATGTTAGCATTGACGTGAATTGGGTAGCAAAAGACGTCATGGATGAACCCCTAAGGAATAATGGTTCATGCATAATATATGAGGCCTTGAAGAAATCAATAGTCCTGGGCTAGGGAAACTCCTGCAGCCTAAGGGTCTGTTCTTCATGAACTCGTTGTGACGTTAGGGTGGACGGATGTCAGAGACCATGCCTGTATTTGGAGTGCACGGTTTAATGCCTAAATAAGGCCTGGGATTCTATGCCTATATAAGGGCAGGGCGAATTGTGCCTATATAAGGACATGATATTTGGAAAGCCCGTTATGGACACCCTAAGGAGAATACAACACCCACTCCACTTTCGTGTATACGATAATACATAAATGCTAAACATAAAAAATGCTAAACATAAAAATGGAGTACCGCATATTTCTAAAATATTTCATAAAACCATTTAAAAAGGCATTTAAAAAAAAAAACATATTAGAATGCAAAAAGGTACTGTACATTCGAAGCATTGCTTATCATTTCAGGCATAAAGATTGGAAATAAATGCAATTGGAATGAACTAAGCAGTAATATTTACAAGTGACAGAAAATGATCCATAAGTTGTTCATAAATCAAAGTCATTTCATATCAGGAAAATTAAATGAACTGTTTTTAGACACTTAAGATGACTAAATGTCTTTGGAAGGACCGCCAAGTCTGTACTAGAAGGCTAGTTCTACTTTAAGCAGATTGATATACCATTTTCATTCGAAAAAATGGGAAAAAGTTCAATTTTTGGTACAGTTCCAAGTTTTTGAAAAATGAAGGCCAAATTGTTGTTGTTTTTCTGGAACACTGTATGCTGAATCAGAGTCAGTTTACGGATCTGCTGTAAACATTAGATCATCTATTTCTATAGACAAAACATCATCCACTGTAGTTGGTGTGAGTTGGAACACCTCGTGAAGCAGGTTAATTGCACAGAGATGTGAAGCATTGCTTTCAATTGTCGCAATGTTCGCGTCCGTTGTTACCTGTGTGCCTGTAGTTCTTTCTCGTACCTCAGCAACAGCCGGAAGCGTCTGTGAGATCTCAATGAATGCTGTCATCAGGATAGGAAGCCGCTGGGGACAACACATAGCATGGGCGTTATCTGGTCCAGCAGAGTATCGACGTCCGTTGGCGCATCCGATGGAAATGTTAGACAGGTGTCCAACACGCATTCTACACCGCATAGCAGGCATCGTAGAACAGGTAAGATGCAATCTTGCCAGATTGGTCTAAAGGACAGGAACCATGTGGTATTAAGGTCCCGTAGACGATTTATGCCCAAAAGCTGTACTATTTGCTCACGGCACTTTCGTTCAAGGAGAGCTTTCTCCATTTCGCTCGGAGTGATGTCGGCGAATTGGCTGGCCATAACGAAATAGCAGGAAGAGAAATAGAATTCCGGCAACGAGTGCTAGAATTAATGGTATGCCACCAAACACCGAATGTGCAAAGTTCGGGATGATTCCGAGTATTGCCTGGAAAGGTGCTAACAGACCCGAGCAGATGCCCTTAAATACATGTACAATTCCTGTTGTATCAGACATGTTGAAAATTCGTCCTATCATTTCCACAAAATGTATAGGGCAGTTTGTACGTATTAAAGTCTGTATCTCAGCCGAAGTCCTTGCAATTTGCAGGTCATAGGTTTCTTTGGACGAGGTTAGAGGCACTGTTTGTTGTAAAAGCATGGCTTTCATTCTGCTTAAAGTACCAAATCTTATAAAAGAGACGTTCAGCGAAGGCCATAGAGGCGACTCCCTGACTGTGTCTATTGGGGAAACAATACTTGCATACAGCAAGTGACCCTGGAGTTGACCGTTACTAGATATGGGATGCCTGGCAGCATGCCACAGCAACTCTGATCATTCAACATGAGGTAACTCCCATTAGAAAGTTGTCCGAACGTTGGATTAATCACAGCAGCTGGTGTACCCTGCTGATGGCAAGACAAATTTGCCACAGAACCATTACAAGTTCCGTGCAAGGAAATGTCCTGACATATAAGTGAACCGCTTAGTGCACGTTTACAGTTTCTACCGCTTAAAAACACTTCACGATCCCCGCTCCAACATCTATATGTATACGGTAAAGCCCAAGATGTCTTAATGTATTCCTTACCCAACCTTTCATATTTGCCTGCTTGCATTTGTCTGAGGCAGTACTGAAACTGAAAAGTAGTCACAGGTAGTGTAATTTTGCCATGAATAAGCCATTCTGTAGCTGGTTTTTCTGCCACTGTGAATGGTAACTTTTCCAGTTTTTCAATGCTCAGCACTGTATACTTTGCTCCTCTTTGTGCCAGTTCGATCTGTTTATCAGTGAGATTGTATTCTGCAAACAGAGCCGTTGTGTTGATGAAACGCCAAGGCACATAGCCCGCTCGCAAAGATTGCAGTGTCCAGCTTAATAACATAATAGAACGTATTTGAGATTGGCCTTGTTGTAACATCGCCAAATCTTGTTCTAGTATGTCGATAGCAGAGGATACAATGCCATCCAATGAATATATTCTGGAGGACAAGTTGTTAACCCATTGTCGACCACAGAGAGTGTTTTCTCTAAATTAATACGATCAAGTTCACGTATTCGTTCTGCGGCCTTTATCTGTGACACCTTCCAAGCTTCATTATAAGCAGCATAAATGCCGGCATATATGAAACGTTTTTGACGCGGTTTTCTTGGTCCAAGCAAGAAATCCCTAAGATCTGCGTCTTTTGCAAGTAAGGATAAGTGTTGTTTCACAACCTGTAGTGTAGATGTATGCAGCCAATCGAGGCATAATTTACCTACACTGTATGTTGTTACTACCCCCGGATGTTGTCTTTGGACGTATCTTGGGTCTGGCCTATGAATAGTAAAGCCCTGAGTTTTGTTCAGGAATCTTTCCTGACAGTTATTCGTGTCTGTGGGCCAGATCAACCATTTTTTCCAATCAAGATTAGATCTGTTGAGTTGTAGTATATTCTCAACTGTCACCACTGCCTGAGTTTCATTATTTTTTGCAGGAGTTGGTACAGAAGGTGTGTTCATCTCTTTTATCTTGGCTAATCCAAGATAAGATGTTTGTTGGATAGTTTCATTCAAAAACATTATTTGTTCAGGGATGATGCAGGCTCTAAATAAAGCTTCTATCCCCTGTACTTGCCATTCTTTAGTACCCCACAACGTTTTTGTGTCTATTGTGTCTTTCCAAAAGTCGAAACCTTGTCTAGACAGTTGGGCATTAAATATTGCAGAATAAATCTGTTTTGTATTTGTTAACATAATTTTCAGTCCTGTTTTGTTTACATTTTTATAGTAAAACATTTCTGGATCAGATGTATTGTAACCTGAAAAATATGGAAATTTACTGGCAAATGTTTTTGAACTACTTTTAGGTGGTGTAGGACAATGTTCCCATTGGTTAAACATAAACACATTTCTTGGATATGCAGATTTATGCAAAAAATGATGACCATAGTGATTAAAACAATACATTTGTTCATAGTCTGATGAACACTCTAAATATTCATGTTTAGAAAATGCAGCAGATTTTTCTAGGTCAAACATAATGTCAGTCACAGTCTCAAAGTCCCAATCATCAGAATAGGTACTGGACGTGATTAGATCACTTAATGAAATTTTAAACAAATGTGGAATGTTCAATTCTTCCGTTGGACCGAATATATCAAAATCTGTTTTGTCCCACACTATACCATCGTGTATAGGAACAGCTGTGATGTTCACTGATGACAAGTCTCTTGCTTCACGATGGGAGGATTTATGAGGTTTCAAAAGTACGTTTACGTCTTTTCCTTCAGTGTTCACATGGATGTATCTGCCACTTATAAGCACGCTTACAGTTGTTACCAAAGCTAGCCAGAGCAGGAAAACAAAAAGTCCAGATGTAATCCAGAGTTCAATCCATGGAGAAACCAAATAAGTCTTTTTCAGAAAGTGAAGAAAGTCTTGTATTTGATGCTTGAATTTCAATGACACTGGTGTCGTTTCAGGTTCACTCGGATCTTCTGAGAACGTATCAAAGTTAATGAAATAGCCAGAAGCAGTTCTGTCAATTGTTGGAATTGCATCAGGATTTGTAGAAATCACTGGAACCAGTTCATCACTTGTTACATTGGTGTAGACAGGTGTATTTGGACGAACTGTTACTTGGTGTTCAAGAGGGATGAGTTCCATAGCGTTGTTGCATAGTCCTTCATCTGTTTCAGCTGAATTCTCGATTGTTATCAGTCTTTCAGTATGAACCTCTTGGATAGTAGCGAGAGGAGTGCGTTTGCTACTAGGTCGGAGTCCACGAGGCCTACTATTTAATATTGGCCACATACTGTGGTTTGATGAGGTCAATGGACACAAATCTTTTCTCCTTTCTTCCAGCAAGGGGCGGCAGTAGTACTGTTCTTGTTCCTTGAACTGCTAGGACAGGTACTTGTTGTCTGTAAGAAGGTCCAAATTCCTTCTTGTCCGCAATTTTTTCCCTGACTAGATCCCCAACTTTTGGAATCCAGACAGGCCTTGCTGGGACAGCCGGTTGATTCCCAGTGGTGGTTGACTGTAGGAATACGTTGCTTTGTTTGGTTCTTAATTTGTTTAAGTCCTGTAAAACAGCCAAACGATCTTTGATATCAAAGGGTTTATTTTCCACCACTGTGCCTACGTTTTCTAAGTCTGGTACCCACATTCTTGTCCCAAATAGGACCTCATATGGAGTGACCCCCCTAGAGAACTTCTTGGCAGGTTGTTAAGTGCACGTTGAACTCCACTAAGGTGTTTGACCCACCCGTCACCCGAACCTAATACTCTAGCTGTTATAGACTGCTTTATGTCCCGGTTTTTCCTTTCCACAACCAAATTTCCCTCAGGATGGAATGGAGAGGAGTACCGCAATGCAACGCCCAGACTGGCCATGGCCTCTTTGTAAGCCCTAGAGCTAAACGCAGGACCCTGGTCAGAATGTAGTGTGCCTATTGCGTATATGCCGATAAAGACTCGCAAATCTTTTATAACAGTTCGAGCGTCAGCTGAGCGCTGAGGCCATAACCATAGGAACCTAGATTCAGTATTTGCGGGAATGCCTTTGTCCAGTAGGACGCAGGCGCGTAGATAGTCGAATGCTGTCTAACAGTGGTGTCTGTACTGGGCTGCCACATTTGCAGCATGGTGTCTGGTGGCTCTTTCGCTGTAATTTACAGTCTAAGCAGTTGTTGATGAATATGTGAATTTCTGTATTCATCCCAGGCCACCAGTACATCTCTTTTAAAGTCAAGATAGTTTTAGAGATCCCTTGATGTGACAGACCTTCCCCAAATGTGTTTCATAAATCAAGGCTGCTCTACGTTCCATGTTTGGTATTACCCTATTCCCCACTCCAGGGATTCGAGCAAAAGGAACGTAGTTCGCATCAATTACATAAGAGTACTTGAGTGGAAACTTTTTTGGTAACGCTGCACTGCTGCCTTTGCTTGATGCATTTACAGCCAACATTATCTCACTGTCTATTTTTGTTTTTGAACGAGTGATCGCAGCTACGGAAGCCGTCTGCACAGCCCCCTTTGCGGCTTCGTCAGCCAATGAATTCCCTGCAACGTGAACGCCATCACGTTGATGACTCAGTGTGTGTATCACGTGAGCCTTTGGTAGTTCGTTTTTCAACTGAACTACTTGTTCCCAAAGCAATTTGTGCTTTATTGTGCCACCTTTCGCATCTTTGAAACCATTTTCAAGCCAGTTTTGTATATATTCATTATACGACTGAACACAGTAAAAGGAATCGCACACGATTAGTGTGGGGAATTCTCGATCTGTACTTTCAAGTGCCAGTTTGAATGCTTGTAGTTCAGCTCGCTGAGCTGTACAATCTCCTAGAGACTGCGTTTTTGTGACCATAGGTCTGAAGATGCCATTTCGCATGCGACCTTTAACGATAGCACACGCTGCACTGTAAGCTTGCTTACCCCTATTGCGGGTTGTGCGGATCCGTCAGTGTAAATTATGAATTCGTACTGATCGAGAGGCAGAATTTCAGTAGGCAGGGGACATTCATGTTCATACTGCAGGAAGGCTTGTGTTTTCAAATCTGGATCAAAAACATATTCAACATCTGTGGCAGCAAGAGAATTAACCCATTGTATCCATCTTGGATGCAATGCCTTAGCATTTGGAATGCTTGCTTTTGTAACCGCTTCTAAAGCAGGTACTGGGGTTACGATAATAATGCGTTTCCCTTGGGCTAAGGCGCTTTCTTTTGCTACAGCGGTTTGAACTGCTGTTAGAATTTTTTCAGTAGAACTGAAGCGCATTTCCGCTTGTGTGTACAAGTGTGATTTATACGCTATTGGTATTTTTTCACCCTCATTGTAAGTTAAGTAGGTGAATCCGCATTGACCCGAAATTATTCGGATCACCAAATTTCGTTCACTTACGCGTGTTTGTAAGTGATGTGTTGCTAACATGTTAGCCTGGAGTGAACGCAAAATTTCTGTGTGTTCCTGTGTCCAGTTTCTGATTGAAAAATCAGGTTTGATTAATGCGTATAGAGGTTTAACCCTTTCTGCGTAGTTTAAAATGTATGTTCTTCCAAAATTTAAGAAACCCAGGATTGATTGTAAACTTTTTAGCGTTTTTGGAGGTTGGAGCAGCGCACACTTTTCTAAAAAGTTAGCTGCCAAGCTCTTGCCTTCACTTGAAAGCTCATATCCTAGAAATAGGACATTGAGATGGGCAATTCTGGACTTTTTAAAGTTGAATTTGTAACCCTCAGAGGCGAATCCCAGTATAATGGTGCTCACCCTGTTCAAGTGTTTTTCCAGGTCATCGTCTGTCAGATATATGTCATCGACATAGGACAATGCCTCATTGTCATAAATTTGTAGTAACTCCATTACCCTCGCTGAGAATAAACCTGGGCTATTCTTGAACCCTTGTGGGAGTCGACAAAAGTGATGCTGGGTCCCCATTATGGAGAATGCTGTTAAGTACCTGCTTTCAGGTGTTATGTTTTGACAAAAGAAACCATTTGAGATGTCTAATGTGGTTTTATATTTTTTACGCACAATGTTATTCATTAATGCTGTGCTATGTGCATTTTGCACTGCAAAAGTTTTAGAACAAGTGTTTAGGTGTCTGTAATCCAAAACTAGACGATATGTTTTGTCTGGTTTGGAGACAGGAAACAAAGGATTGTTCATTGAGGAGGTGCATGTTTCAATCACCCCTTGGTATTCAAGTTGATCTAAGATCTCCCTGACCTGTTTTTTAGCTTCTTGCTTAATAGGATACTGCCGTTGTGCAGTTGGTTCATGTTTCAGATGTATTTTATGGTGAGGTGAATCTTCATCCCATCCTACATGATTTTTATACAATGCTGGAGCCTGGGCCACTGCCCATTTCCTGGCATATGTATATCTTAGATGCATTGGTATATGGTTGGAGAAGGCAGGCATAATAATGTCCTCGCCATGTGGGCACTCCCTGACAAATTGTGGTGGCCAGTCCTTTTCTGCTAGAAGTATGTCATAGCCCTTTGATAGTCTTTCCCAAAAAAGTGCTTTCACTTGTCTAGGTTTGTCTCCCTCCATCCGGAGTGTTATTTCAAATAACTTTTGTGGAGTACTAACCCTGGTGTCTACAGTCTCAACTGTGATGTACTCATTCAAGTCCACTATCTCCAGAAGTTCCTTCACGGTCTGGCGAACTATTGTGACTTATGCTGCACTGTCCAGCATGGTCTGAGCCCATTCTCCGTTCTTGAGTTGTGATCTCAGTATTCTCGGCATGTCTGATCTTCAGACCTGCTACCTTCTTTTTGGAGAATTGAGGTTTTGTTTTATTTTTTGGAGCGTATTTGTCGTCTTTCGATGTCACGCGTTCTTCTCTGTGTTCCGTCCGTCCTCTTCTTTCCGAAGTCTGTGGTGAGATCTGAAAGGGACGAGAGGAACGTGTATCAGTATCTTGATACCTATCAGGTTTTCTCAAATTATCCCTATTCCTGAGGTTATACCTCCTTTCAGAGGGCTCCTTTTGAGGAGACCTACCTCGGGATTGAGAACGTTTCTCGTTTGATTTTTGTTTAGTAGACTCCCACTTCTTTTTAGAAGATGTAGGAGTTTGTTTTATGGAGTCCTTCTCAGGACTTTCAGATAGTTTCGGCTTCAGTGGTCTTCCACCCAAACTATCTCTGCCTAATTCTGCATAAGATTGTTCTATTATTCTGGGTAGCTCAGTTTGATGTTCTGTAACATCGAATTCCCTCAATTTTTGGCGGATCGCAACTGCTGCTGCCTCTCCTTTAATATTAGATAATATTATTGTTGAGACCTGGTCGAAATTTTTCAGTAATTTCATACCTAAATTTAGAGCAGGCTCTGCCCCATATTCGTTTTGAATTTGTTTTAGGACATCAGGTATTTCGTCAATTGATGAAATACCATGTGTTTTAGTATAGATGGCAGCAAAGACTGAGCCCCAAGTGGTGCAGTCTTCCAGTTGTGGTGTGATCCCCATCGGTAAACTGATTGTTAGGATTCTGTGTTTCTCATGCGGGCTAGTATTTGGAAATACTGCTTCGATTTGAGTAATTGTTTGAGCTATCCAAAACGGAATTTGCTCACGTTTTGTGGGCATTTTACCCATGACTGAATTGAGAGTCTGTGGTATAATTTTTAGTGTATTCCCCTGTTGGGGAGTTGGATTTGGATATGTCAATGGTGGTCGGACTGCAAAAGTCCGCATGACATATTGGACCAATTGTCTGTACATTTTTATTAACTCTTTTATTTGAGTATGTAATTCCTCATTTGTCATTATATCCAGTTCAGGATGAGGTGTGTAGCCGGCTAAAATCGGCCATGTTGCTCCTGGTCTACCTAGTGGACCGAGCCTGGTAATGTTTTTGTGATGTTTTAGGGCGCCTTTAAACCAGAGCTGATGCTCCTGGTATGTTAATGGAATTTCAATATCCTCGAAAGGAATGTATTCCTCTGGTAGATCATCTTCTTTGTAGAAGTGAAATGTTTGTGATGTTGGATTGCATTCCGGAAGTAGTACCCATGAATAGAATACCTCTGTCTGAAATGATTCATGTGCCTCTATCACGAAAACTGCTCTACCTCCTCTTGGCGATAGGCCATGTTTTATAAGTTTTAGAGTTATGGCTCTTCTCAAGTTTTGAGGGATGTGTATTACACCCTCCTCGGTGTCATTTAAACCCGTAAGGTTAAAAACTGCTGCTTGGGCTTGATCAGCCGCAGCTCCACCGTTTTCGGTGTTATTGTCTCCGTCAGGCATTTTGTTTTTTGAAAAATGTAGAACAAGTTTCAAGGAAACAAAGATAAGGTGCACAATATTTTGGAACACTGTATCCTTCAACGTTGAGCAAACCAAACAGCTAATATATAGGGTGCTTCCCTATGTAGCCTTGGTGGATACCTAACCCTGCCCACTCCAGACGTCTTTTGGAGTATATGGGTAGGGGTCTCTGAGAGAAAATAGCACGGCTGAGTTACTCAGTATCTAACGTTGAATTACTGCCTAACCAAACCGTTGGGCGCCATGTTATGTAGCTCCTATTTCCCTAATAGGCTCTGCGCATTGGAATAATATATCCTATAGGTTTGACATAGGACTAAGGTCGGTATGTTCCTATCGAGTATATTAAACTTAATTACTTGTGCCAGCTAGCTCAGAGGCCACTAGAAACTCCTTGACAACAAGAAGGGAGTAGTTTCTGGCAGCCGCAAAACATGACCAATATGTTTCCCTTTTAGAATCAGAACGTGTCCCAGAGTCGTGGAAACACTAGATAACTATTTCACTCAGCTCAGTCGTGCATGCTTAGTTTTCTTCAGAGTTACACAGAAATAATAGACGGGTGTTTTCAATAAAAGATTTATTGAACAGTCTTGTTTCTGGTGTAAATATAATGTGCTGTTACGATCACAAGACAGTATGCGAGATAAATAATGTACAGGGTGAGCAGTAGAAATAAATAATACTGCAATAGCATTATCTTTTAGTACATATGCTGTTACATAAATAACACAGACTAAAAATGCGAGTACTCATACAATGCGGTGCTAAGCTAGTTCTACCCCAATGTACCTAACCTAACCTAGGTGTAGGACGAGGTATGAAGTAGGTGAAGTATTCCTTACTATGGTATACTAAGAGTATGTTTAAACCCAATATACCTAGTATGCCAAGAGTCCCTCTAGGTTCTTATCAGCTCCATACCTGAAGAATGAGAGAGGTTGGAATCTCTTTGCCAGACTCGAACTCCAACACCCCGCAAGGAAGTCAGATCACTGGAAGCTGGAAGCTGGGCTCTCTGCGTGCAGGGAATGGCAGCGTCTTCTCAGTGCATCAGGCCGGGATACGGGCTCCTCTGAAGTCGAGGTCTCCTCTAGTTTACAAGGGCTAGGGAAGGTATATTTATACCTGAGAGTACCTTAGGAATGTTAGCATTGACGTGAATTGGGTAGCGAAAGACGTCATGGATGGACCCCTAAGGAATAATGGTTCATGCATAATATATGAGGCCTTGAAGAAATCAATAGTCCTGGGCTAGGGAAACTCCCGCAGCCTAAGGGTCTGTTCTTCATGAACTCGTTGTGACATTAGGGTGGACGGATGTCAGAGACCATGCCTGTATTTGGAGTGCACGGTTTAATGCCTAAATAAGGCCTGGGATTCTATGCCTATATAAGGGCAGGGCGAATTGTGCCTATATAAGGACATGATATTTGGAAAGCCCGTTATGGACACCCTAAGGAGAATACAACAATTGTACTTCCAAAACGACTACGCCATGTGAATTTCGTGCGCTACAGCTTCATGATGGAAGCCGGGCTCATGCCAGTCGACAATGTCCATGACGGTCAGATGACAGCCTCCCCGTTGCTCAGGTCTGTGGTACCAAGCGAGACAGACCGCGGAGGTCAGCAGAGTCAAAGCAAATGCAGATAGGGCAAAAGTCAGAGAGCTGAATGACAATTCCTGTTAGTAGGCATGAAAAAGTTAAAAGGACATTGAATTTGTCACCAACAGTTCCAGTTGCTGTTAAGTAGATACGAATCCAAGAAGGCACAGGTAGCCTCGAAGGCAATCAGTTCCAAAAGACAATCCAATTCATCTCCAGCAAAAAGGACCGCCATCCAATCCAGCAGTAAGAAGGAACAGTTGTGCTCCACGCACCACGAGGATGAAAGGAGCATCCCATGGCACCCGGGGAGAGGTTCGATGTAGGCATGGCACAGGAGCCTTTGCGCAAACGCACAGGCGCAGCTGTCAGCCTGTCTGACACATTGGAAGGCATCCCACAAACGTGTCTCACCGGAGCAGTACTGATCATGGACCAACAAAGGACTCACACACAGCTCATGATGCAGGGCAGCAAGGGATGTGTTGGAAAGGCAGACATCCAGGGACCCCTGAAAAGGGCATCTTCGGCAGTAGAACACAGGTTGCATGCAGGTGAAATAGGCATAGCCGAAGGTTAGCCTATAACTGATGCGTAGCACAGCTAATGGGACACATCCAAAGAGGAGCTGCATGCTGTCACGGTACAGTTGCAACTGACCGGGGTTCAACTGGACCACAGGATGGGCAGACATGGCGTGAGAGCACTCTTAGAACCAGCGCTCAGCTGTACAGCCACGAGTAGTGATATCAAACCGCTAAATGCAGTCTGGAAATTGGAGGAATGACACCCAGTGGAACTCCAGAAATCGCATGAAACGAAGGGACAAGGCCAGAGACCACATGTTTTAAAAAAGTGTGCAACGGCCTTCAGTATCAGAGGTTTTCGATGATTCTTGGGTCATTCCCCCGGAAACAAGTGGGAGTGCCGTGTTCAGCAGTGACTGAATTGCGCGGGACGGTCAAGGCACCTGGAATCCGAAGGTCTCCGGGCTGATGTGGGAGCGAGTACTTGTCTGAACAGAGGCCCATTGTGCCTGCACACTTCTTGAAGTATGCTTTCGCTGTGGGAATGTGAGGCCACAAATGACTATCCACAATCACATATGGGGGAGCTAGGAGAACATTGCTACAGCAAGGAACACGTTGGGCAACAGTTCCTATATACGCGATGCCTGCCCTGTGACCGCAGCAGTTGTGCTCATTCAGGAGAAGATAACTTCGTTTGTAAAACAGATTTAGCGTGGGTATGTTGTCAGGGACTGGTGTACATGTGGGTAAACATGCATAGACCGTACATGTCACTTGAAAATCCCTGTGCAACAGTACTTGAGTGTGTGAATCCGATAATGTCACCATCGTCCACATGACAGGATGTGTTGTGATGCTGGCTCTTGTGGGCACACTGCTAAGGAGTTCATTGTTCTGCGCTGTGTGATCTGTGACAACTTCCGCCATATCCATGATGATGTTATTAGGGGGATGGGAGCACACTGCTTCACCTCCCAGCACAGTTCACCCCTTGGCATTCTGGTAAATGCAGTTCAGTCATGATGCTTACTTGTCATGTGACTGAGGTGTTTCACCTGAGTTGGACAGGGAGAAGTTCAGAGACCCGAGTAGAATCTGGCTGCTTCCTCAGCAGACACGATCACAATGTATCTTACCCCTACTCATGTGGGAGGATAACGCAACACACATGTGTCGAGAGATTCGCAGCACTGACCTGCACCAACCTAGGTGACACACGACAACGGTGACAGAAGTAAGCTTTTCAACTGGACTGCATTCACCAGGATGCTAATGGCGAAAGTGTGTTAGGAGGTGCAGTCCTGTGCTCCAGTCCCCCTGCTGTCCATGTTGATGGTGTTTGCCGGTGTTGTCTGTAATGCATATTGTACATTGTTGCCTCGTGGTGTTCTTTTGCGGTTATTGCATAATATGGCAACCACCGTTGTTTCCTTGTGTCTTTCCAGGTAGCTCCACTCTCTCAATGGATTTTCGCTTTTACATATTCGGGTACATTGCAATGTGAGTCAACATCAACATGCCACTTACTGTGATGAGAATGCTTTTGACACGAAGGCATACTGTTGTGATTTGTGTTTATGTTGCGATGTGTCATAATGTAAGGATCCTAGGGCAACTTCATAAAATACTTACATACATGTATAATAGGAGGGACAGACACAAAGATTGATAGAAAAATACATTTTTTTTTATTGATACCTTAATAGATATTTTTCATTTTCATAATTAAAAATTGATACAACCACATATATACCACATTCATCTATCTATTCATGCATACTAACTGTCACACCTTGTGTACAGATTTCCTAGGAACAGCAGTCGCTTCACGACACAGAGATACTGTACAGGAGATTATCTATATTTGTATTTGTAATAAGTCTGAGAACTCCAGACTATGTTTTGCTATAAATATACATCATGTCCAATATGTTGTTTGTTTATGAATTTTTGAATGTCTATACTGTTCTATAAATCTGTACACAAAGTGTGACAGTTAGTATGCATGAATAAATAGATGAATGTGGTATATATGTGGTTGTATCAATTTTTAATTATGAAAATGAAAAATATCTATTAAGGTATCAATAAAAAGTTTTTTGTATTTTTCTATCAAACTTTGTGTCTGTCCCTCCTATTATACATGTATGTAAGTATTTTATGAAGTTGCCCTAGGATCCTTACAGTATGTAGTATTGCCCTGCCTAGATGAACTTCCCATTAGTAGCAGGGGGCCCTTTGATCTTTACATTGTATGTTGCGATGAGTGACAGGTGAGGGGTGGAGTAGGAGGCGATGGTACACGGGTAGTTAGGGTAGGACACACAATGGTAGTGTTCCAAATTCCAAGCAGACACTCCCATCCTTGTGGTTTGGTATTTACAACAACAGTCAATGCTCGGTGTTACAGTGGTGACATCAGCGGTTGCTCCGAGAACTGGTACGGCACGGTGCCGTGCCACGTGATCCTGACAGGGTCTTTTTTGGATGCCCCCTCTACCTTTTGGCCGGGGGGGGAACCTGCTGCATGCTCAGAGGTGTCTGAAGATTCGCTGTGGTGTGACTCACCCCTCCCTGTAGCCGCTGCTTGACCCGGCCCTTGAGGTCGCCCCACCGCTTCCTGAGGTCACACACAGTGATTAGGGTGGTCCCTGCGGCATTGACTTTGCTGTGGGTCCTTGCACACATCTGAGTCTTGCGCGCAAGTAGGGTGTGTTGGACCAGGTGCCCAGACAAATGTGGTTCTATCTTGATTGTCTCGTCTACCGTCACTCTCAACTCTGAGTCAGTGGATTTGGGCATTGTCTTGGGGGGCATGGTGCAATTGGATGAGGGGTGCAGGGTGCAAGGTAGTGGTGGAGATATGTGAAGTGTGTGAGGTGTGTCCTGTCTCTCTGTCTCTGCTTGTGGTGTGCAAAGGATGCTGGTCCAGGAAGGGGTTGGTTTCATACTGTGGTATATGTGTGTCAACATGAGTGGTGACCTCCAGATGTCTCTTCCATGCTGCGCGTGGCTTTCCTTAGCAGGAGCAAGTTGGGGTGTATCATTGTGACGTGTGTGTTGTGATTGAGGGTGGCAGGGAGTACAGCCACACTTCGGGCATTGTTGTGGAGTTGATTCCGTCCGCCATTCATTTGGCCTATGTGCGTGCGCGGCGGTCGGACGCAGTGCTCGGTCCACCAGCTCCGCATTCTCATCGTAATTAGCCGTGCGGTCATGCCGCGGCAGGAGCGGCCTTTTCAAGCCGTTGACCAGCTTTCCCCGTCCGCCGCGGTCGGATTTGCAGCTTTTCCGACCATGGTGGACGGTCTTTTGTGACATCCGTCCGCCGCTGTGTGATTTTGCGTACATTGCATCGTAATTTGGCAGACGAAATGCCGCGGGTCATGCAGGAGGTATTTTTACGACACCATGGAGGACGGAAGGCTTTTCCGTCCGGCATCGTAATGAGCCCCTTAGTTTATCCATCACAGTATCTGAGGTTGAGGAGGCGTTAGCACAGGGGATATGCTTGAAAGCGCCAGGCCCAGATGGGGTGTCCCTTGACCTCTTGAAAAGCAGTCCTAACTTGTAGGCACCATTGTTGTCGAACGTCTTTAAAGCAGTTATCATTGGCCTGATGCCTGCATCCTGGAAGGAGGCAATAGTGGTCTCTGTTTTTAAAAAGGGCAATAAAAGTGATCCGGCATGCTACAGGCCGATTTCACTCATTGATGCCACAGCCAAGGTGCTAGGTAGAGTCCTCCTTGCCCGTCTGGAGACCTGGGCAACCACTGTAGGGGTCATGTCTAAAACGCAATATAGCTACAGGAGGCGACCAGGCACGATCGAGCAATGCCTTAATCTGACCTTAATTATTAATAAATACATGAAGGCCAGGAAGGGATCTATTTACCTGGCCTTCATGGATTTGTCCAGTGCCTTTGACTTAGTTAATCGGGACAAATTGTGGGCTATGATGGAAGGCATGGGTGTAGAAGAAGCACTGGTATCCCTCCTCCGTAGGTTACACCTTAACACCTCATTCGCCATAAGATACGGCACCCAAGGGGAAAAAACTGAGCTGATAGCCTCAACAGAGGGTGTCCGTCAAGGGTGTATCTTAGCCCCCTTCTTGTTTTTAATATATACAAATGGTTTGGAGGCCCTTTTATTAAGTAGGGAGCTTGATTTTCCTAAAATTGGTAGTAAACCTGTTCCCTTATTAACTTATGCAGACAACACAGTGTTAATGGCAACAACAGCTAATAGCCTTCAGAAATCCCTCGATATTTTTTACTGCTTTTATGTCCTCACTCGACCTAAAAGTTAACTTCACTAAATCATATATTATGGTATGTGGTCCTAAGACCACAAGAACCAAGAACGTTGTTGTGCTGGACAAGAGAATAGAAAAGGTAGACAACTTCATGTACCTGGGGAATTTATATAATAATCAATTGAACTGGGAACCACTTGTCACAGCAAGAGCCCATCATACAAACAGGGCTGTGGATGGGCTATTTCGTTTTGCACGTAAATTGGGCCACAACCCTCTGAGGGAATTAATTACCATATATAAAGCAAAATGTCTTTCTATTGCAACATATGGGGCAGGGGTGCGGGGGACACCCTAAAAGCCGTCAGCTACAAACATGGAAAATAAATTCACCAAAAGGTTATTGATGACCCCAAATGCTGCCCCCAACCGTCTATGTCACAAGGAACTGGGACTACAGTTTGTTGAGGATCGCATAGCCCCTTGTTTTTATGGGCAAAAATCTGGCTGTCTGAAGAATTAATGTTTTCACGTGAAGTAATCACAGACTGCCAAAACTTGGCCAATGCCCTAAAAATACCATGGCTCCGCTTTGTGAGGGACAAATACCATGACATAGGACTGGGGCACTTTTATGACAACCCGGAAAATATCCCACCAAATGCTAAAGCCATTATTAAAGAGGTGTTTTATTCCAGGGCCAACTTGCGCTATCTAGAACAAGATAAGATGGGCCTACTACAGATGCCCCTTGCCCCACTGCAATATTATTTAACTTTTATTACTGATTTGCAGACTAGATTTTACTTAACTAGATTTCGCTTACGCACTGTGCACTTTTTATTGGCATTTCCATGTCGAAGAGAGTGGGCTAATAAGTTCACACCTTGTCCGTGTGACAACTTTACGAGCCAAAGCACTATGCACTTTATTCTATTCTGCACCTCATATAAAACGGCGAGGAGTAAATTTTTAGTCCCATTATTAAGGAAAATCAGCCCTTGCACATATATTGATGATTTTCACTTCTTGCACTCATTGGCTGCCCCTGATATTTGTATCGCGGTAGCCAATTACATAAAAGTCTCTTTGGCTATTAGAAAACGCTATGAGTAAGTGCTCCTGTATAACGAATGGTTTCAATGTACGTTGTCTTAAACCGTTTATTATAGATTTAGAACCTTATGCCTTTTGAATTTTATGAACTACATAATACCATGCTCCTTCAATTCAATTACTGTATTCAAAGAAGTATATCTTCCTGGGATTTTATGAATTATTTTTCTATTATTCTATTGATTGTTATTGTTATTTACATTGTGATAATTTTACTGTAAACTTTTATGGTTCTGGCGTACCGAAATAAAGTTGTTCTTGACTGACTGACTAGAAACATACGATTAACTGGCTGCATTTTTTATTAAAAACATATCACAAATATGTTTTGAATCAAAAATACAATTTAATATATGTTAAAAGTGACAGATTTGCATGATGTCTTACTCCTTCACAAATGTGCATACATTTTTGGAAAAAAAGACAGGAATGTGAACACATTGGTGACAGAGTAACACATACCCAAGAACATTTTTAAATGGTCTTTCTTATGTCCAGATGATAAATCAATGATGAACCAAAATAGGCTACTTAAAGGGACTTTTGCTGATAAAATGTTCCGTCACATATATGTTGGAGTATCCCATCTGGAAAACTCAAAATCAGGCACAACTCATGACTCATTAGGAAATTTTAGAAATGCATCAATGTTTAATGTTTTTAATTTTGTGATTTGCATTTTGTTTTTGTTTTTTAAAAAATATATCTGAATCAGTGGCTTTAAAATTTACTGTAATGTTGTTCCAATTTTTTACCTAAAATGATAGCCAGCATGTTTTTTCAATTTTTTTCACAATGGCTAAACAAACTGAAAATAACTTAAGATATTTTGGAGTCAAATGTAAACATATTTTTGATCTGTACTAAAGTGGATTAGAAATGTATCAAGCCCTATGTATTTACTTATGCTGCAAAAGTCATTTGAAAATACCAACAAAATTATTTTAGAATGTCTACAACAGCAAAAGTAAATACATAGGGTGTGATACATTAATAAGCAACTTAAGTACTGATTCCATAAAATGTATTTTAACATTTGAAAAATACTTAAGTTACTTGAAGTGTTACCTTTGTGAAAGGGCCAAACAAAAGAAACAGGCATTCAGTTTCTACAAATATTGGTACAACATTGCAGCAAATATTAACACACACTAATTCATATTTTAATATTTTTTAATACATTAAAATCAATTTTTTTGCTTTGTACACACAATGTACAAAGGAAGTTTTGCTTCATATTTATGTTTGTAACATAATTTCACTTTTCAAAACTACCAATCAGAACCATTCAAAGGTGGTAAACAGTCCCTGGAGAAAATGGTTAAGAGAAATTATCAAAAATAAGATAGGAGCAATATTGAAAATTACAAAACTGTGACCAAATTGTTTCTGGAGATGTTCTTTACATTTATGAGACAATGATCAAATTAAACCAAAGTTTGAAAGCTTTGAAGCAGGTAAAAAAAGAAAATGTGTAAAATGTTTTGAGAAAAATCTTCATGATCAGTTCTCTTTAAACAGATACAATAAAACTATTGTATATGCCTTTTCAGCATCTTCAAGAGCAGGAAAAGTGGACATTGACCACAAAGGCAGGAAAGCAGCTGGCCACTGTGTTTTGGGTGGTGAGACATCGAACACCGATGGACACAGTGGCACAGAGAGTGAGGGTACTGGAACGGAGGCCACCTCCTCATCATCATCTTCAGAGGCCTCCGCAAGCAACAGTCCCTAGTGGTGGTGGACCCTACAGGAACTGTACAAACCGCATCCATGTCCAAAACCCAGAGACCCATCTCTACCCTCTCTCTTGCTCCCCCACTAAGTTGGCCAAACCCACCCCACTAAAAGGGCTGGGGTCTCTTTTTCCACAGGCACCTCACCCTCTGCAACTGCAAAACATACAGACACGTGCACCACACCAACCACCTCAACAGCACATTCATCCAAACCAACACACTCACACACAAGCACACCTACATGTAAAACAACACCCACCAAACCCAAACACACACACTCACCCAAACACCTGCCAAAAACACACATCAAAACATACACAACATACACCAGACCCACATGCAAATGCAAACCATACAGACACAGGCACATTACCCACTCCAGCCCCCTCTACCTCCCAAACCTAACCCTCTCTTATCCCTCCTACCTGTACTCTTTCTCCCAAATTCACCTCTTATCTGTCCCTAACCCCTGTTAAACCTAGACCCACCCCTCCCAAGAAAGATCATTGAGGTGTCTGTTCTGTGCCCAATAGTTGCCCCTTCCTGAGTAGGTTACCATTTGGCAGCGTGTATAGGAGGCACGTTTTGGGTAAGAGTATGACAGCCTGCTGTGCAGGGAAAGGTTTTTGTTACCCTTTTATGTTGAAAAATTTATGAAAGAAGTATATCATTTGTTACTTAAAATCAATTTTAATTTGAAAAAGTTGGTCCTAACATTATGTTTCATTTACAATTCATTGATTCCTAGAAATGTTAATGATGAAAATGTGAATGACATTTAAACTTACATTCATGACAGGAAATACAACAATTTTTTTAAGTGTCCAATTTGTGAAGTTCATACACTAGTAAAAAAAGAACGTGATGGGCATTTAAATTTTGGTGATAATGGACACTTACAACAAAAAAATAATTTGTAATTGTTTTTTAAAGTGTCAATACCGGTGTGATAAGTGATATAAATAAACACATATGCATTACACCTTAAAAAAATTAAGAAACAATTAAAATATAATAAAATACAGGAAATGTACTAGACAAGGGGAAATGTTACATTAATAAATATATAAGATGATTTGAGTCAAGAATGAGCATTGATTTTGCAGTTATTTTAAAAAAAGTTCCACTTTGTCTAGAGCAATTTCTACATTATATTAAATTTAAATTATTCCAATTATGCTTAATGCATATGTTTATAATTTGATAGCTTTAAAAAAATAATTAAAAGCAACTTTCTGGACACTTTTTGATTTTTTGATTGATGGCAATTTTTCTGTAAGTGTCCAATATCATGAAAGCAGTTTGCTCCAAATTTAAAAATGAAATAACATTATACTGGTGTGTTTCTTTAAATTTCTTGAACGACCACATGACACACATATGCATTACAATTAGCAAAATATTGTTTGTAAGAGTGGCTTAAAAGTGCATGAGTACAGAGCTAATGTGAACAGACAATTCAAAACGTAACAAGTAAAAACAAATCCTACCTTCGATTTAGGCGATGACGTGGTTGATTTGCTACCTGGTCAAGTAGCAGCAGCAAATGTAGGACTTGAATGATCAGGTCCATGATGGAAAAGGAAGTGGAAAAAAGGTTAGTTTCTGTCTTATATCCCTTCGAAACTGCCAACTCAGGTGTGGTGGTTTACCTGCCACAGTTACGCTGGAAGGAATGCACATTGTGATTGGCCCAGAGGAAATACTGGCTGTACTGCCTCCGACAGTCGCTTTTGCCTATGGCGCCATCGATGTTGGTGGAAAAATCTGGCTGAGATTGTGACACTCGGACAGACTCTCATCCATCGGCCCACCAGCATCTAAATAGAGCGGGTGGAACGCCTAGTAGGTGGATGGAGAATCAGACGGAAAAGCAACGGCGGGACCAGATCTGCCAAGACCTAAATCAGGCCCATATTCTTTACATAGTTCAACCAGAGAATTGTGAGACCTTTTTAGCAGCCCAAACAATCAAGTATGAGCATTCTGTTTAAAGAGGTAGACTTATTAGCCCACAATGAGATCCACAGGACTAGCAGGGCCACCCTGATCAGATCTGACACATAAGTGATGGCCAACTCCTCATGGAGGAAAATGTGCGGTGTCGAGGGTGGTAGGCCGAGGAGTTGATGAGAAATGGTTCTCCTCAATCTGAATATAAGCAACCTCTCTATAGCCCCACACACCCACACCACACATTAGAACCAGCAGACATTTGCTCTGAAAGACCTCCAGGAGGAGCTGTACTGGTTTATTGACCACTATCTAGTCAAACAGCACTCCCACAGATTGACTGGATTTGAAACACTGGGTTGCTGTACAAGGCAACCATGAGGATTTCTGGTCAAAGATGACCCCCAAATAGGGGATGTCCAAGATCCTTTCAATGCACCTTCCTTTGATCAGAAAGGAACCTTCCTTCTTTGATCTAGGGCCACATACCATATACTAAGGGCCAGATGTATGACCAAGAAAATTGCACATCGCAAATTGCGACTCTTTTGCGAGGCGCAATTTGCGAGGCGCAATTTCCGATGTACAACAGTGTATTTCACACTGTTAGCGATTCCTAAAGGGGTCGCAAATTGCGAGGCTCATTAATATTAATGAGCCTCTCGCAATTTGCGAGCCCATTGGGAATGACAGCCCTCCCAGGGATGGTGGCCTGCTGGGCTGCGCAGGCAGTGGTCTCTGGGACCACTGCCTGCTCTTAAAAAATATTTTCCAACATACTCACAAAGGGGAAGGGGTCCCCTGGGGACCCCTTCCCCTTTGCGAGTGGTTTACCACCTACTTGAAGTAGGTGGTAAACTGCGAGTGTTTTGCGGCCGCAAATGCGGTCGCAAAACACTAGTACATAGCATGTTGACTCGCTATTAGGAAGGGACGCCCCTTCCTAATAGCGAGAGTCGCAAATGCTATTTTGCGAGTCAGGGACTCGCAAAATAGCATTTGTACATGCTATTACCCTTTTTTGCGGCCGCAAACGGGAGTTTCTCCCGTTTGCAGCCGCAAAAAAGGGTCGTACATCTGGCCCTTAGTTTTGATACTGTTAATATCTAAGTGTAGGCCGTCCATAAAAGTGACAAAACTGCTGATTAAAATCCTCAACCCATTCAGGGTGCGAGGCATTAACAAGGTGTTATCTGCATAGAGCAGGGGCGGGATCGGTGTAGCCATAATCATAGGCATGTCCTTCCCTGCACTTAATAAACATGTATTCAATCCATTGATGTATAATAAAAACAGGACCGGGGCCAGGACACAACCCTGACAAACTCTTTGGTGTAATTCAGAGGCGTCCATGGAGTCCCCCCCAGCCCATATCTGACGGATACATTTACCCCGCAATGCAAGCTCGAAGGAAAGTACACAAATCCTTTTCAAGCCCATTCACCAAGAAGATGTCCCAGAGCTTGGTGAAATTAACTCTATCAAAAGTGCTGCTTAATTCCATAAAGAAAAGAAATAGAGGGCCTCCCTTGGCAAGTATATATTTACTGACTACTAAGTGGAGGTTGAGGCATTGCTCAATAGTACCTAGACCTGCCCTGAACCCATATTGTACAGGTGAGATTATTTGATTAATGCTCATCCAATTTTCAATCCTTTTAAGGGCTATATGCCCAATTATCTTAACCATCAAATTTAGGAGTGAGAATGGTCTATAGCACTGTGGATCGTCTCTAGATCCATTTTTATATACTGGCACAATCAGAGCACTATGCCAAGATTGAGGGAAGCCCTGTAAAGTAGCATTATGAAGGACGTTTGTAATAATCGGGGCCCAAAGCTCTACATTTTCCTTGTATAAGCCCATCGGGACACAATCTGGCCCTGGTGCTTTCCTTGACGTGCTTTCTAAGATCGCTTCCCTTACTTTGAAGAAGTCAAACTTTATAGAAAGGGGGAAGAAAGACAAACAATCCTCTAGCTTGGCATGCCCAGAGGATGTAAAAGAATAGATAGCTTTAAAGTGGGCGACCCATTTCTCTTCACTAATGTTGGACCACAAACCAATGGTCAAGGCTTCAGTCGATTTGGGCCTGTTAATGATTTTCCCAATAGTTCCTGTATCTTTGAGTTGGATAGCTGCCATCAAACCATCCCATATATCTTGCTTAATGGTTCGCTTTCTGTTGCTAATGGTGACTCTATAGTCAGCATGGCCCGCCACTACTATGGCCATGTCCGTAGGGATGAAAGCAGGACCATTGGACCGCCATAGTCGCGGTGGCGGGCTGTGGACTGACACACTGGCGGTCCACCCGCCATATTACAAGTATGGCAGTTGGACCGCCACTGAACTACTGCAACCACCGGGATCCTTGATCCCACTGTGGTGGTGCACCGGTGTGAGGCTGCAATATGATGTTGGTGCCGCAGGAGCACCGCCAAGCATATTACAAGTTTCCTCACTGCCCTCCTTCTCATGGCAGTGAGCTTGCCATAAAAAGGGTGGCAGTGAGGTAACTCAGGGCCCCCTGTCGCCTCTGTGCATGGGGGCGCATGCAGGGGGGACACATGTTGTACCCCCCTGTATTTTTACAGCCCCTGTTCCTGCACAGAAAGAAATCACAACATAGTGCATTTCTTTCCGTGCAGGAACGGGCTGCGGAGGTCTCATGACGGTGCATGTCTAAGGCACACCTATGTGTCATGCGGCGGTCCCGCACCCCTAATTATAATGCGACCGACACCGCGGCGGTCGCATCTGGCAATTTAACTTTGCGGCGGGTGCTGCTGGCTGCAGCACCCGCCGCAATGTCAAATGGCCATGTTGTGCATTTCCATGCACAACGTGACAGGCACCGCGCGGTGCCTGCCACCTTGCGCATGGAAATGGAGGGGGATACCATGGGTACCCCCCAGTGCACAACTGCCCCCCCCAGAGGGGGCCCGTAACGGGCCCCCCGAAGCCAGCCTCCGCCAGCCTTTCCATGTCAGTTCTACCGCCATGGAAAGGCTAGCTGACGCCAGCATTGTGATCGGGCTGGCGGTGCCTTCGAGGCACCGCCCCCATAACCACGGCCTTACCCGCTCGGCCAGGCAATCGTTACGATTGCCTGTGGCAGAAGCGTGGCGGGTGGGCTTTGCACCCGCCACGCTTGTGGAACGATTCCCCCCGCCATCCTAATCTGGCGAGGGGAAATGGGCATGCAGATGGCGGAAGGACCACCACTGCCGGGCCGGCAGTGGCAATCCCTCCGCCATTGTAATGAGCCCCTAAGTTCCAGCATGTATGATGTGAACTGGATAGATCTTAAGCTTACATGTAATGTGGACTAAAATTGCCAGGACCCCACTGGCCCTTCCCCTCTGCAACCTCCGAGTGGACACACTAAAACACTGGATGCCTTCCCAAGTGGGGAAATCCAGGTACCAAGTCTCTTGCAAGAGCATAAGATCAAAGCCAGATATATTCAATCCAGTCTACATCATCTAATTTGGAGGTCATTCCAGACATGTTCCAACAGATCAGTTTTAATTTTACATCAGAACAACCCCCTACTGGGAAGCATGATGACTTTAAATTTAGAATTGGGGGACCACCCTACTGGACCCCCACAGAGGCCCACACGGACTGAAAATATCATATTGGAAGCCGATATCGGCAAGCGAGTGAAACTGCACTAGAACCTGGGAAGGAGTCAGTCACTTAAAGGGACCAGCCACATCAGCTGTTTCCAGAAATTGTCAATCCTGCTCATTAAGATCTCTAGGGGTGGAAATTTGTTGTGGCAGGGGATACTCAAATCAACCCTCTGAGGTACAGATTAAGGCTACTGTACACATGGTGGATTCCCAACAGGATTCAGGTGTTTCTAGAAAAAAACACAATGACAATACGTTAAGGTACCGCTGACAAGCTTTTGTGGGCAATAATATAAAATGCGCTTAGCAATTGATGGGTATCTAAAATTCATTATAATACAATTACCAGAGACAGTTTTCTCTAAGGGTCCAATCCAGTCCACACACCTCACCATTGTATTGTTGTGAAAGTCCTTCAAGGAAAAATTGGAATGGCCAACTAACCAGTGGAATACTTTATTTTTAAGTTGTTCAAAAGTCTTTGTGTGCCTGTCATCCAGTTTAGGAACATTCCTCAAAATGATCACGAAAAGACAAAACTCAGGTGGTAAAATGACATAAAAAGAGGCGCTTTTGTGTCCGAAAGGAAAAACTGAAGTTTGCTCCAGGAAGATTGCAGCCCCAGTTATGCCTCCGCCCATTCGGAGGCTCACCAACAGGAGTGTGTTTCAAGGCCTGCTCAGGGAATTTATCAGGAGCAGACTGGCACAGAGGAGCCCGAGGCATTCCTGGCTTCAGCGCAAGATAATACAGGAGAGCTATCAAAGGCACGTCAGGAGAAGACTTAGATGCTGTTGACGCAGAAGAGCATACTCAACTCTCACAGGAACCAGAAATCTTCGGCTTCGATCATACAAAGTCTGGCAATCAAAGGTGCCAAGCAGTATTTCAAGGTGTCGCCAAAAGGTGTATTGAGAAGGGCCCAGGAGGTTGCACTAAAGGGGACTGGGGGACCACCACCCAAAGCCATGGAGAGGCCAGGTTCGGGCCATTTGAATCAGTCTTCCTGGTATGGACAACATTTTTCAGCTTTCACTTGCATTGAAGTGCAGGGCTCTGACCATGGGGTGACTCCTGTGCCAATAGGCCCAAAGCTGGCTCAATGGGCTGTGAGTCTTATATGCTCAGAGGAACTGTCGAAGCAATCCAGATCAGATGCAGTTCCCAATAAAAGATTTTGGGGGTCAGCTAAATCCAAGGATAGGCGTCTCTCTGCCAAATCTATCTCTTTGGTAATAACCCCCACAGCCCTGGCCAAAAAATTATCAATGGTTGTTCAATTAGGAGTCCAAGTGGCTTTAGTGAGTGTTGCTTTCCTCTTCCCCATCTCACAAGCCAGAGACACAGTGCACTGAGTAACTAAAAGATCGAAAAGCCCAAATAAAATTCAGTCTTACTTTCAAATCAGTACCCTCACGAAGAGCAAAGAGAGTGGGCCCAGCCCAGCCTCGCACAGCCGTGGACGGACACAGATGGGCCCGCTCTTCGCTTGGGCATGTGCCCCTGCTCGTCCAGCGCCATGGGAAACAATGAGATCTTAAATGTGTCCAACCGGCGCTATGCATTTTCCCAGCCTCCGCCTCCTCCTGTGCTACTGACTGGGGCTTGTAGTCCGCCCCCGAAAACTCCTTCATCAAATGTCCCACGCCGCTGGAAACAATGAGGGCTTAAATGCCCCCGACCTGTGCTGTGCAGCTTCCCAGCATCTGCCTCCTCCTGCGTACTGACTGGGGCTTGTATTCTGCCCACGAAAACTCCTTCAGCAAATGTCCCTAATCAAGAATCAAGGATGTACTGTATTCTTTTATGCAGATGACACACAACTCATCTTCAGGCAAAAACAGGGTCAAGTTGGGAATAAATCTAAACTAACAGACTGTCTCCTCAACATTCAAACTTGGGTGTAGTAAATCATCCTTCAATTGAATGTTAAATGCAATTGATTGGGTGCCGCAAATCATCCTTCAATTGAATGTAAACAAAACAGAACAAATGATAGTTGGCACCCATCATGAGTACTGGAATGACAACCAGTGGCCATCAGAGATAGGCCTGCACCCAACTCCAAAAGTACAATCACAGCGCGTTTTGAAGGATGACTAATTGTCTCCGAAACATCTAGTTTATTCTTTATCTTCTATGTGTTTCTACAAGCTAAAAAGTTTGAAAAATGCTCTATGCTTTTTGCCCAAAGCTTCCCATATTCAGACTACGACTTCATGCACTCTGTCTAGGTTGAAATATTGCAATGTACCATATGTTGAAAAGCCTGAAACTATCATACTGCCTCTCCATTCTATACAGAATTATGCAGTGAGGATTTTCTGTGGTATGAAGAGGGCTGAAAGTGTTTCACAAGCTAGAAAACCTCTATTCTTGCTCCCCATCAGGCAGAGGAGTCTGTCTAAAGTACATTGCCTAATACATAAGACAGTTTATGATCTAGAAATGTTTCTTCTAGAAAGGTGCTTTTTTATGTATGCCTCGAATAGAAATCTTATCTCTATGGACTCTAAGGGGTTGGTTACGAGTCTGGCAGTCCTCAGACCGCCAGACTCGTGGTGGAGCAGCGGTGGCGGTCTTGCAATTGCCACATTATGACCCTAGTGGTCGTGGCACTCTGGGACCGCCGACACGACAAGTCACTGGCGGTGGCGTGGCGGTCCAGAGGCATCCATATGCTTGGCGGGACCACCGTGGTCCCGCCAAGCATATTAGGAGTTTCCTCTCTGTCAGGGTTTTCATGGTGGTTCCTCCTCCATGAAAACCCTAGCAGAGAGGAAATTAAGGGGGGCCTACAGGGCCCCCTTGTGCCGCTCACCCTGTGGATGCACACAGGGGGGCACAACATGTGCCCCCATGTGTACATGCACAGAAGTTCCAGCATGGCATATACTTTTCAGTCCATACCGTGCTGGAACTGTTTTTGACGTTCCCATTGTGGTGCCTATTTTATAGGCACCACCATGGGAATGCCAAAGGAATCGCCCGCCAATTACTAAAAAAGTCTTTATACGGTGGGCGGTTCTCACCCGGGTTTGGCGGCGGGGCAGTCCCGCCGCCGCACCGTCAACCTCTTAATCGGCCCCTAAATGTTTCAGAGTTCCTAAATTCCACAGAGAACTGGAAGTAGACCATTGGGAGTTATGGGTCCTAAATCCCATGCTATCTGAAAAATGCTGTAAGACTCAAAACCTTTCTGGTTTTTTTAGGCACAATTTTCTTCTGGGATATTAATATTCGTACAACTTAATATTCTACTTTGAGAAGATACCCAGCTGTTGGTGATGGTTCATTCTTTATAAATTATTAAATAAATATTTATATGGTTACAAATTAAAACCGAAAAACCCCATAAAATGTGCCAGACATAGTTAGTTTTGCAAACCATAACTCGCAAAGCAGTCATGCAAACCATAACTCACACGCCACATGCTGCAGTCCTTTTGAGTCTGTGGGCTTGTCCCCACAGCTCCACTAAAGAGTCCAGGAAGTGTGGGTGTATGTGATTCCAGGTGTAAAAGAAATTTAAAACATCGGGTGAACTACAAAATACAGAATAAAAGCAAAACTAGAGAAAGGCAACAAAAACATATTAATGGGGTACACAAAAAAGAAAGAAGTAAAACATAATAAACAGCATTAAAACAACAAATGAATGGATAGTAAAAATGCAAACTGAGGTATGGGCAAATGAACCACAGACAAAGGGGAAATGGACAGCTTAATTGACAAAACAAACGACTTACTAGAGTTCAAGCATTGACAAATCATGGTTTTGACAACCAAAGCCATGTACATGTGGAAGGGACTGGAGAAAAGCATATCTAAAACTGAGACGCACTGTACTTAGAAATGTACTATATGAAATATGAAACAGCATTCAGAAGGAACATCATGAATACATGTTGAAGTGCTTTCACTTGTACAGTAACTGAACTAAAATACTTACACTTCTGTGCTGAGAGTAGTTGCTCTTATAACTATAATCACAACGATTACAACTGTTAGAAACAGAGAAATAAAAGACACCTGGAAGAAATAGAAAGATACATTAGAGTTTATACCAGTTTGCTATGAAATAATATTTACGACTGAGATTCTTGAGTAGCATGTGATCAGTGCTGTCAACCCATGAAGAAGGAAAACTTGTTGGACTCTGTAAATGACAATAAGTTGCAACCCGTAACTATTCATAACAAAAAGAAAGGTAACATTATTTTGAGACATTTATTCAGTGGGTCTACCGCATCTAATGCAATATGTGATGCAGTTTAGTCAAAATAAAAATAGCAACGTAGGCAAGGCATTAGTAAAGGTAAAATGGTTCGCAATTTGCGCACTGACTTTTACCAAGTCATTTCTTAATTTCAAACCGACCTATGTATTAACAGGTCAGTTCACAAAATACAGAATCATAGTTGGTCGCAATTCGACCTACCTCACAAATATTGTTGAGTTACTTCGCAAATTGCGACCCTTTACTATTGACTAATGTCCCAGGCATGTAGGCTTGCTGATGTCAGCAGGCCACCATGTCTGTGATTGCTTGTCAATAAAGCAATTTTTTATTTTAAAATGCAGCCCGTTTTCCTAAAAGGAGATGGGATGCATTTAAAAAAACAAAATGAAGCAGTTTACCAACTGTTTTTTAAGTAAAGTGCAGTCTGGAGGGAGACAGGACCAAAGTTATGCTAATAGTACCAGGTCCGTTGCACTTTATATCATGCGTTTTATAGCAGATGTGACCTCTTGATAGAGTTTTGCTGAACTGTGGTAATGAAAAAAACAATTACGGGAAATAGTTTACAGTACACCGTACTTGTTCACATCAGAAAGTCTGATGACTGCTGATGTTCTTCAACATTAATTTCCATGTGCACTTAATGATGTTTATATATTATGCTTCCTTAAGTGTATTGGTAATTTATGATTCCTCCTAATAAGTGTCTCATAGACCTAATATTGCCATGAGTATTAAGTGTGTGTGTGTGTGTTTGTGTGTGTGTGTGTGTTTTTTAGAGGAGGTAGAAAGATAAAAACAAGCATTTGCAATGCAATAGGTCTCGCATTTATGCAAGTTTGAGCTATTGGCATTGTAAATGACAATGCCTTTTATGTATGTTTTGGTTTTTAAAACATAAATAAAAGGCATTGTCATATACAATGCCAATAGCTTAAACTCGGGTAAATGCGAGACCTATTGCATTGCAAATGCTTGTTAAAATATGCCTCCAAAAGGGGTCATTTTTCAGTGGATGCAACTCGGGCAGTACATGAAGATGCAGAGGAGCTGGTAGAACAAAAAACGTGTCATGAACACCAGAGCTCCATGATCTCCAATTTGTATTATTTTACCGGGAGATGGGGCTTAGTGCACTGATTCAAGTACAAACAAATCGTGGGAACGCAGTGCAGCGTGGCAGCTTCAAATAAGCTGTGGGATAAACTAGTACAGGTTGTAAACTGAGCCATAAAGATGCCAGTTTGACAGGCAACCCTTCCCCTTACTCATCCTACTTTTGGCTGGAGCATGCTAAAGATACTTACCAAAACAGATGAAGACTAGTTACTGGACTTCCCGGATCAGTTGGCATGCTGGGAGAGCGTGCGTATTATGTGAGATCACAGGATAACAATGATGCCCAGTGACATGGCAAATCTGCCTGTAAAAAAGGGCCTAAATGTTCCCCCTCTTTAACATAACGAAGTGGATGGCGCGCTCGCGAGGCTGGTACTTTCAACTTCCAGAGTGTTTGGTAATCAGGCACTCCTATAATGTGCCCGTCTTAGTGCATGCATGCAAGGCGGCTGCTGATCAGTTGCACATGCGTGTTATCTACTGAATACGGCAATGGTAACGCGCTAGTATTTTTAAGTTGTCTGGCACTGAAGCATAAGCTAAAAAACACTTCTTATAAATCCAACAACACTGCTCAACAGCATTCGCTTGCTGGAATTGACTATGTACAGCAGATGGATCGCACAAAGTTACTTTGAAGCAAGATGGCCCCTGGACACAACGACGGCTGCACCTGAAGTCGTGGAGCCGGAGACGTGAAAAAGAGTTCTCCTAGCAACCTATCAACAATGGAAGTGGAAGGAAACAGTACTATACCGGTGCGCCTTAGCCTAGAAGGGAAATTACGTGTGCCCAAAGCAAACGAGTGAGGAGGCAGCAAAGAAGACCGACTGTAGCCTGAGCCAATGGTAAGTAGCAGGTGGGGAAAAAGTCGGATTATTGATGACAGCAGGTCTTGCAGACAGCGCATGCGCGCTGATGCTCGACCTAAAAAAAAGCCTCCCTCGAAAAGAAAGAAAATGCAAAATGATAAAGTCTTCCTCTTATAAGTCAAAAACGTTCTTGTAGAAATAATATAATTTCATGAACCTTAATAAGCATAAAGAATACATATTGTCCTTTGGTCATTTACATTGTTTATCTTTTTTATGCCTGTTACGGGTGTATATATCTGAGTGTTTATTCTGTTCAATGACATATGACTATTGGAAGTGTCACTAATCTATATTGTATTTCTAACAATTTTTTACTTTGTAATATGTTACTGTATTGTATAATTGAATGTATGTGTAATGTGTTTTTAAGGAAAATATTTTTCTGAAATAAACTATTTCATGATGATATCTGACATCATGTTAGGGCTGAGCACTGATGTGCTCATCCTTCCATCGCCTCCCCATTGCTAGCACTACATAAACATTTACCCACAATCACTGGTTACAGAGGAAGAGGGGTAATCTGAAGACTGCAGCAGTGGAGAAAAGCACAATAGAGACCGTGGCTACTGAGGGGGTGGCAGTCCACACATTCAGGGGCCTGTTTTCGAGCTGGTTTGCTTCGCTCTTGCACCACGCAACATGGTCCAAGAGCGACGCAAACTTAATTCAGAGTTATGGCCCTAAGTGGCTCCATAAATCTGGAGTAAGGCAACGCAGCGCAAATTGCTGCATTGGCTCACTCCAGGGAAGTAACACAGGCCCCCGCAGCCCCCGCGGTGCGGGGGGCACCCTCAGCATTGTACTCAGGCCTGAGAGCTCTGGATTAAATCCAGAGCGGGGGCCCCTCTGTGTACCACTGCCTCACTCTGCCCTGGGAAGGCATTCCATGGGAATTGTGTGGGTGTTTCCACGCCACTCCCATGGTTTTGATGCATTCCCAGATTTACCAGAACTGGTAAACCTGGGAATGCACCAATAAGATATGACTTCCCAGGAGAGCTGTAACGAGGAGAAATATCTTTATTTCTCCTTGTTACTTCCTCTTTCTATATATGCTTCATTCTGCAGCACACATAGAAAGAGGAAAATGCCTCTCAGGATTGTTTTTGTGCAGAAAGGGGTTCCTTCCTGCACAAAAACAATCCTGTATGCAACGCAGGCAACCTTGTTACCATGGAGCAAGGGTGACTGCATTGGTGACAGGTTGCCAAACGGGCGCCAGTGCAGAGGAAAAGGCAGGGATGTGCAGTATTGACTTAAATATGATGCATTCCTGCCTTTCCCTGTCACACAGTGCAGCGCAGCAAGGTGACTTGCTGTGCTGCGTGACTTTTTCATAAATAGGCCCCTATGGGTGTAGGAAATTGGGCTATTCGTTGAGTGGCCTGCACAAGTAAAAGGTCCGCAATTCTCCTTACTGGAAACCAAGCACCCCATTGCAGTGCTTGACTCTCTTACAGAAGCAGAACAGTACAAGGCCTACTCAGAAGAGTTGGTGTGGGCTAGTATTCACCATTCACTGGCACACAACAATAACACTAAATAAATGACTGTCCATTCAGTACTTTTCCTTTAGAAAAAGGAGAAGTATATTTATTACACACACACTGCTAAATACTATGCAGTAATTTACAAATATATACATTGGCAGATGGAAAACACCATAGATGACCTCACATAAACACCTTTGAACCCATAAAGGGTCATACAAATATACACTGTAAGCCTATTGGCTTGGTCAAAGGTTAAAGATCAACAAACCACATGTTAAAGACATCATTTTGAGTATAAATGCAATCATCAATAATAATAATCATGTGTAAATGCACTTATTCCTTTTAATAAAGCATATTCATGGTGAATAATAATCATTAACAACATTCTTATCTCAATAAAGCATTTAAAAGGAGCAAAACATGTGTCTGTACATTGTTTATAAACTTTCCAACCATGAAAATGTACTTATATAAGCAGCCCCTAGAGCGCAACACATTTTGACTGCATTACATGCAACCATAGACATAGCCCCCAGATGGCACTTCAATACATGTCCTACTTTTATACACTTATAGGCCACAGTACTACAACTAGAGAGCGCAGCACTCACAGCGGTAGAGCAAGAGCTCCAACCAGGGGAGTGCTTTGAAAACATTAGAAAATTTCAGAGGGATTTCAAGGAGCCCGCAAACATAGCGTGAATAACTTTAAAAACTCTAAGAGAGGGAGCTGCTATGTTCCTACAGCTCCCCTACACCTCCTTGACTTGGTTGGTGGTGCCCCTGCCCTTTTGGGGCCACCATAAGCAGAAAAAGTGGGCCAATACAAAAGCCTCGCAGAGTACTATGAGGCGCTCCTCTGGGAGCAGTGAATATTTTAACAGTGGTTCTCCTGCTGTGTCAGGTGAGCCACAAAGCTCTACGTTTGTGTTTTTTGTACTTTTGGGGGGTGCTTGGTCCCACCTGGGCACTCTCATGCCTCCATCACGTTGGGGGCAGTCAAGAGAGCCCACCACTCCCTGCCCCGCTGGCTCCTGCTTCACCTGCACCTTTGCGTGTGGTCACAGGAGACGGAAGAGTCTCTCTGTCCGCTCCTGCAGTCTGGATTCAGCCTTCTGCGGTGGCTGCCCTGCTACCCCCAGGCACGAGGAACGGGGGCAAAGCCACCACAATTAGGGTGGCACGACAGCAGTCCCCCTACATGTTTGGCCTTCAGGGATGGGGTCTTGGCCCCCTCCATGATAAAAAGCCAGGGTTATGGGGTCCTCGGACAATACAGAGAGTCCAAATTAATAAACAACTCCTGCGCCAAACCCTGTTCCCTGGCCCACCCTGGGGGTAATTTTGGAAAAGAGCAGAGGAGCACCATGTGCTTCGTCAAAGAAAGGTCAAAGGTCGGCAAACATTAAAATGCCATAACAAGGGCCCTGTTGGGCCAATTTTGATGATATTGGGCGTGTTTTACTTTTGGTGGCGAGCTCTAGCCACGAGTGGCAGTTGCAGCAGACCTCCTCACCTTCAAAGCAGGGTAATCCTTAGGGAGCTGGTTCTCTTGGCTCCCTGCACTAGCCTCTGCCTCTTGGGGCGGAAGTCCAGGGCTTTCCTCCAACTGGTCCTCAGGGGGTCTAAAAGGGCCAGCCTCACTGGTCCTTGGGGAGACCCACTGTTTCTGGGGGCAACTGGGCAGAGTCCTGTTAGAAATGGGGGTCTCTAGTTGGCAGAGGTAGGTACCTTTGTCCAAATAGGGACCCTTGCTTCTAGTCAGGGTAAGGGGGATACACACTTTAGATAACCCCTGCTCACCCCCTTGGCACGAGCAGACAGGCTTATCCCAAAGGCAATGTGTAAAGTATTTGTACCAACATTCACAGTAACACAGTGAAAACACCACAAATGGACACCACACCAGTTTAGAAAAATAAAATATCTTTATCTAAACTTAACAAGACCAAAACGACAAAACTCTAACATACACAGTTAAAAATATGACTTTCAAAAGGTTTCAAGAACTTGTACCATAGAAAACTATGGATGCGTGACTTTTACCCAAAGTACCTGTAGTTGCGTCAAAATTCATGAGGCCAAACAGCCGCAGAGTGAAGAAGCTCGAAAACAAAGAGATGCGTCATTCCTGAGACCTTGGGGAGGCGATGTGACAGTTCTGCTGCACGCAGAAGTGATGCGTCGAATCCGATCTGTAGGGGGAAGTGATGCGTCGATTCTTTGTGACGGTTCCAGTCCGAGGGTGATGTGTCGGGAAAACTTGCCGCACAGGTGCGATGCGTGGAAATCCGGGATGCGTCCGTAATCGATGTGGTTTCGTTGAGCGGCGCTGCGTTGGTTTTTTTCAGCTGGCGATCCCCCGATGCGTCGATTCTTGCAGCGGGGACAGGCACTGCTTTGGTTTTTGCAGCGACACAGCTATGCATGGAAATTCTTCTCGCGCCGTGGAGATGCGGCGGAAAAACAGCCGCAAGAAGAGCGATGCGTCGATTTTTGCAGTTCTTCAAGTTTCTTCTTTCTTCCAGCTCCCAAACAACAGCAACAACCTCCAGAGGCCCAAACTGGCACAGGCACCTCTTGGCAGGTTAGAACTCACTCAAAGATAATTACTTTTTAACCACTAATCATTCAACATTTTCGAGCTTACAATAATCAGCTCACGGTTGCATTAAACCATTATCATTTGAGAATATATGATGTGCAACAGACAATTATTTCAAAACAATATGTATTTATTTTGTTAGAAAAACTAGGTTCGGAAACCTGATAGGGTCAGGAAAAGGGGAAAGGGTTGCTCCAAAAGGAACGTGCAAGGAGGGTGCTCAAGAGTGTAAAGAATTGAAAGGAAATTCAAAAGGGGAAGGAATTCCCAAAAGGAAATCAAGGGGCATATAAATTACAAAACTATACATAGGACTGATAACAAATAATCAGTCTTAGTAACCTGGCCAAACACAATGTAAATATGTACACTTTAGTTCACATAATTCTCGAAAGTCCAAGGGATATATCTCCTTTAATTGGAAAGGGGATGACGGGGAATGGCTGGTCCAGGTTAGGTGGGGGATGGCGTCAACGTTTCGATCCGGCTTAACGGCAAAAGAGGGAAACTTCAACCTCAGCCACGCGGATCTTCCTCAGGACGGGGGACTAGAATGGGGCAACCCTCAGAAGGTTGCGGGTATGATTCAACCCAGTGTGGCCACCCGCCTCATTAATGTGGTATGGCACCCAAGGGTTCCAAATAGACTTGGCATCAATTCCCGCATGAGAAGCGCGGTGAATGAAAATTAATTCCAAGGCTCAATCGTTCAAAAAGTGGTAGAGACTGAGGAATCAGTTCGGACCACAGCAAAACTTATTTAGCTGGGAGCGCTGTGTCGACTCCCTCTCTCCTCTCTTCTCAAATGATAATGGTTTCATGCAACCGTGAGCTGACTATTGTAAGCTCGGAAATGTTGAATGATTAGTGGTTAAAAAGTAATTATCTTTGAGAGATTGGTCCAGGGCCACTGTTCTTTGTATCAATCGACACCCAGGTCCAAGGACTTTTTGTTGGGTTACCCCATTGATTATAAAGGTTAGAACTCACAGCAGCAGACTTCAGGGGAGCTGGGGGTGAAGTCTTTGTGTCCCTGAGACTTCAGAACAGGAGGCCAGCACACACAGGGCCTTGGAGATCTCCTTCAAGCAAGGGGACACAGCAAAGTCCTTCTCCTTTCCTTGGCAGAAACAGAAACTGCAGGCCAACCCCACACAGCACACAGCAAAGGGGCAGCAATTCTCCTCAGTCTCTCCAGCTCTTCTCCTTGGCAAAGGGTCCTCTTGAACTCCAGGAATGATCTAAAAGTCTGGGGTTTTGGGTCTGATACTTATACCCGAAAATAACTTTGTTCTCTTTGTGCAGGGGGCTCTGAGCCCAGTTCAAACCAGTTCTGCCTTCACTGGGGCAGCATGACCACAGGAGGTGGAGACAGAATTGTGCAAGGGAGATAGGCTCCATTCAGGTGCAAGGTAGATCTCCTCCCACTACTCTATATGCAGCCAGGGTCTATTCAGCTCAGGGCTGAGTGATCCAGGAAGGGCCAGGCACACCTCACCCCCCCCCAGAGGCTGTCTACAGGGAATGCACATCCTCTGTCTCTGTCACACTGAAACCAGACAGTCAATCCACAAAAAGGCAGAGGCACACAGGATGGTTGAACAAGAAAATAGCCACTTTCTAAAAGTGGTATTTTCAAACACACAATTTAAAAACCATCTTTACTAAAAGATGTGTTATTAAATCCTGAGTTGAGAGATACCAAACTCCATTTTTCTATCTTATCCCTTTGGGAAGATATGCTTGTAAAATGTTACAAAGCATTCCCCATTCTGTCCTATGGGGCAAGATAGCCTTTCAATAGTGAAAAACGAAATTGGCAGTATTTCACTATCAGGACATGTTACACACATCAGCACATGTCCTACCTTTCACATACACTGCACCCTGACCGGGGGGTACCTGGGGCCTACCATAGGGGTGTCCTATGTGTAAGAAAAGGGAAGGTTAGGGCAAGTGGGGGCACTTGCCAAGTCGACATGGCAGTTAACAAACTGTGCACAGGCACTGCAGTGACAGGCGCAAGACACATTTTCAGGGCTACTCATGTGGGTGGCACAATCAGTGCTGCAGGCCCACTAGTAGCATTTGATTTACCAGCCCTTACTAGGGACCTACTGGTGAATCAAATATGCCAATCAGGGAGAACCAATCATAATAACAATTCACACAAGGAGCACTTGCACTTTGACACTGATCTGCAGTAGCAAAGTGCCCAAAGCATCTAAGCCAGCAAAAACGAAATCCAGCACAGCATCAAAAATACAGGAGGTAGAGGCAAAAAGTGAGGGGAAACCACGCCAAGGATGCTAGGTCTAACAAGACCATAGTCCTTGGGGGTAATCAAGGGGTGCCTCCTTCCAGTTGTCTGTGGCGGCCCCAGGATCCAGCAGTGAAGTGCAGAGAAATTACCAGGCAACCCCTTGTGCAAGAGTTTTTAAAGGTGGGGTGGAAGGTTCCAGAAGCCAGGCCCCCTGGCCAATTCTCTGGTGCCACATCATCTCTCCACCCCATCCCAACCCTCCTGCACAGTATGCTGGTACAGTTCAAAATGATATCATCCAGAAGTTACTAGTCACAGCTCAGCTCCACCCCTCGCTGACATCACTGCCAGGGCCTTTCTCAGTAAACATTCAAAGAGGGGCCCCCTCCTGTGTTGGCTCCAGAGGTATGGGCGCACACCTTAGTTCAGTGGGCTTGGGCAGGCCCATCCCTGGTACAATGTGATAGCTGATTGATTGATACAGCTCATTCAGTCCCAGGGAGGACCTGGCTTGGCTTGGCCTGGCTTGGCAGTTCGGGCTGGACTGTTCCCATGAGGCACAGGGTCAAGACTGATTTGCATATGGCTGGGTCCAAACTGGAATGGCATGGTGAGCAAAAAAACGATGGATTTAGGCCCAGATCTCTGTACTGGGGTGAATGTATGACATTGTTCTGCATTCTGTCCATCAACTGTTGTTTTTGCATTTGTCACCCCGAGTGGGACGGGTATACCCAGACGTGGGTCCCGTGCGCTCCATGCCACTGGAATCAAGCTATCCTGGCTGAAGAGGGGTGAAACCCCGAAACCGGTCCTAGGATGCTTGTTTCCAGTCCAGGGAGGACCTGGCTTGGCAGTTCGGGCTGGACTGTTCCCATGAGGCACAGGGTCAAGACTGATTTGCATATGGCTGGGTCCAAACTGGAATGGCATGGTGAGCAAAACAAACGATGGATTTAGGCCCAGATCTCTGTACTGGGGTGAAGGTATGACATTGTTCTGCATTCTGTCCATCAACTGTTGTTTTTGCAATTCTCTGGTGCCACATCATCTCTCCACCCCATCCTAACCCTCCTGCACAGTATGCTGGTACAGTTCAAAATGATATCATCCAGAAGTTACTAGTCACAGCTCAGCTCCACCCCTCGCTGACATCACTGCCAGGGCCTTTCTCAGTAAAAATTCAAAGAGGGGCCCCCTCCTGTGTTGGCTCCAGAGTTATGGGCGCACACCTTAGTTCAGTGGGCTTGGGCAGGCCCATCCCTGGTACAATGTGATAGCTGATTGATTGATACAGCTCATTCAGTCCCACTCCTTTCCACCTCAGGATCTGGGTGAAACACTGGTAATTGCTCCCTTTGTGTGGGGAGGCCTTTGTTCCTGCTGCTGGAGAGAAATGTAATAAACATGGCACAGCAGGGTGACAAATGTCCTGTGCTCTGATCCTGAGCTGAGCCAGAGAAATATGACAGCTGTACAGATATCGTTTTGGAACTCACAGATTTGATTTTCTCGCATAGGTTACACCTTATTCCCATACGTCACCTCTCTCTGCATTCAAAGGCAGTTTTCCCCCATGTGTATCATAAAGTGCCACTACAGACAAAACAATATATCACGCTGACTTTCCCTTTTAGTGTACACTAAATTCATAAGGCCTACCCCAGGTCAATATCTGATCCTACAGAGTCCCCTCTGCACCAGACTACCTGTGCACTTTAACCAGCCTGCGCACAACGGCAGTCGCACACGCGCAGCCCGCACACGTGTACATACATGTGTGTACACATGTTCACATGTAACCAGCCAAGCGCTCCTCACCCTTGCTGCATCGCAGCGGCCTTATCTTAAAAGGTGGACACTGGTGGTAAACAGGCGCAGTCCATTTGCCATGTGATTACCATGGGTGAGACACTTGTAGTGAGACTCACCCACAATAAAAAGTCCAAAAGTTGGTGATCCAAAAAGCAAAAAAAAAAAAACGTATGGAATGGGTGGAACCCAATTGCAACAGAGGGGCTACAGCAAAGACCTGCACCATGCAGGGACATGGAAGCTGTTGGCAGGCAAATTCTTCTTTTATATCTCAGTTCACTCTAATGGGGCCCCTCTCTCCCTCTCTCACACACACCCATCCAGGACACCTGAAACTCATTAACCAGGGTTAAAATCTATAAACAAGGCACAGCCACAAAGAGTAGTGTCTCATCAACCTCCTCAGTATGAGAGACGCCTGGCTGTAAGACTGTTTCTGTTGACCAGACCTGCTCCTGCTTTGCTACGACCTAGACTGTTTATGTATTTAGACTTTGCACTAATGTTGTTCCAGTTCCTGCCTTACTTTCCTACCTCTTTAAAGAGAGCTCATTTGATTCTTGTTCCTCCCTGCTATGGATCCCTTTTTCAGAGGGATTTATCACCATTTCTCAGAGGTTATTGTTGTGGATACAGTTATCAGCAGCTGAACCTTCTGGTTCAGGTAATTCACTTGGGAAGTGTTGCAGTGGGTGCATTACCAAGAACATATACTATTCCACGTGTCTCATTTCAACTACTGTATTATTAAGGTCATCTGTTTCCCTACGCATGTGGGTGACTCATGAGGGGCGGTACATCTGTCTCCAGCCACCAGAAGCAGACAGCTTCCCATAATTAAAGAGACACTCTTCTGATATGGAGTGATGCATAAAAATCAATATAGATGATTTTTATAAGTCTTGGAAGGTTGTAGTATGATTTAAGGCAATGATCTTGGAAACCATTCATAAAAGAATTCCATTGGAAGCTATAAGTACAACGTCACGGGAAGTGCTACTTCCCTGCTTTTCCCCAGGTATCCTGAGACCGAAGTCAAGTGGTCAAATGGTGGATGATAGCGATCTCACTCACCTTTTCCTGTTTCTTTCGATATCCCCAAACTCAAGGGGAGGTAAGAGAATCCTAGTGGAAGTGCTAAAATCTATTATATTCTTTGTCAGCATGAGTCTGCACAGACCCAAGTTGACAGTCGACTTTTGTCTGCGCTGAGACTGGTGCCATGAGTGACAAGCAGAGGTATGGAGCAGAGGTTGGTGAGAATTGCTCGAAGGATATTTCAAATTTTAATTCTTGGTAGGGTGTAGGAGAAGGTAATGTTGAGGGTTGTGAGGTGAGTATTAGTATACCAGGTACTTTAATGTTTGTTAATTGGGTTAGGGAGGGATAATATGGTGTGTGGATGGCAGGAAACCAAGTTATTTTATTTTTGAATATTTGGGCAGATTGGATAATGCTTTCTGGGGTGTGGAAGGAAGGATGCCAAGAATTGTTTTTTTTTATTACCGGGAGAGAGGGACAGCGGCAGGTTGGCGTGGTTGGGAGGGCACAAAGTACAATTTTTAATGCATACTCAAAATGAGGATTGAAGTCTGAGAGAAGCAAGGCCATGTGCACAAGTCCAACATATGTACTCTATCCCTACACTGCTGATATTGGAAAAGTGAAAGGAACATTCATTTAATAAAATTGTAGATGGGTAACTGTAAATAAATGGGATGATGTTCACCCTTAGTGCTCTGTGTGACATCATAAATAACTCGAACTTCAATCCTATTGTTTATTTGATGTCCCTACAAACCTCTCAGTGATGATCACATTATTCAGTTTTCAGTGTATGACACTTATGTTGCTAATACGCATAAAAGAACACATTTGGATTGAAAGACATGAGAATTCTGCATCATTTAAACACTTAGAAAAAGTAGTAGACTCTTCATTTTCAATGTAAACGCTACATATTTTAAATGAAAACACATAGACAAATGGTACATGGATATTACCTTTCCTAGCTTTGCTACATCACGTAAAAGAGACACAGGGAAGGTAAATGTAATGGTGACAGCCACAATAACGAAGTGACGATCTGTGAGGATATTATCAGTATCAACTAAAAGAAAAAAAACAGGTCTAAAAAGAAAGAAAAGAATGCAAAGAAGATTTTGAAAAACAACAATAGTTGAGAAAACCAGAAAAATCACTCCGAAATAAGTGGTGCCTGCTTATACAACGGGAGGTATCAATAGCACCAATTTGAATCCAAAGAGTTTTGTTCAGAGACCTTATTCAGTTATATCATGTTATATTGAGTGTTTTAAAAAAAACAATACACATTCACCACTACTTGGCACCTTGGAGCTTTTACTTGTAGATATATGTGTTTGTGGTGGTGAGTTTTCCCATGAAGGGGAATCTGTGAAGTCAGTGCCCCTATTATGTAAAATGTTAGGTTTTCCTTGTTAAGTGTTATAAAGGTGAATGAATCACTGTGACCTGCTGATCTGGTTCATGTGAGGATGAAGTGCTTTTAGAGTTCTTTCTGTGGGGTAATCAAATTTGGCTTTCTGGTCATTTGACCCTCTGTCTCATTCATTAAAAAAAAGCCAGTGGCGGCCGGCACCGATTGGGGGTGGCAGGCGGGAGCAGGGTCGAGAGGGGTGTAAAAAAAAAATAAACATCAATAACTTACCTTATCGCCGCCGCGTCTCTCCTCCGTGTCAGGACTCGGCTGAACAGGTTCCAGGAAGCACCCAGGCTCCCCTGGCCAATCACAATGCTGCAATGCAGCTTTTTGATTGGTAAGCACCCAGGCTCCCCTGACCAATCACAACGCTGCAGCGTTGTGATTGGTCTGAGCGCCGTGGTTTGGTGCTCAGACGGAGACTGGGGGCCAGTGCATGTTTGCCATGCAGGCTGTAATGCAGCCTCCGTGGAAAACATGCAAAGTGTGCATGACTGCTTGGCCGGCCCCAGAGGGCCGGCCAAACTGTCATTGCACACTTAGAGTGGGCAAACCACTCCTCCCCTGTCCTGCTCTGACAACAGAGCAGACCCGCACCCTGCAGCAGCACGGAAACATAAAATGATAATAACTTTAAGTTATCATTTTATGTTTCCTTTATTTACACTGCTTAAAATCAGTGGAGTGATGCTCCTGCGCCTTAGCGGAGGTGCCGCCACTAATGAAAGCTGTATGAGCCTATCAGTCGTGTCACTCATTGCGGGCCGGCGCTTATTTTTTCTCCTCAGACTTTCACTCAGAGCATGAGAGAGAAAAGTGCTAAAAGGGGAAAGAAAGAGAAAGACGGAAAAACAGTGGCAAAAGAAGAAAGCAGGGGTGAAAAAGAACCTGCAAGAGTGAATTAAAGAGGCATGAGTGGTGGATGAAAGAGGTATGAAGTGGAATCAAGACAAACAGCCTCGGTATCTTGCAACCCCGATATTCGTAGCGCCAGCTGCAGGCTTCTGATGCAAAATAAAGATCCCAGCACTTATTGTTTTACAAATGAAGCAGTGGTTTAGAAGGTAAAATGGTTGAAGTTTTCTACTTACATTTACTGTAATGTAGCCGGAGAATCATTTTGAAAGCATTACATTTGAAATGTAACTTCTAACCACCTGTTACTGACATCTTCCAAAATAGAGATGCTATAGTACTACTAATGTATACTTGATAAATATTCATTGACCTTTCAACAAAATGTTTTTCACCCATTCAAAATCAGAAAATGAAAAAAGAAAAATAAGGTACAGCACCTTTTAAAAATCTGATTAAATCAAATAAAACCCAACACATTTAAATATAAAATTCGAATCCTTTATATTATTTGGCATTTCAGTTAGGTCCTTGTTATTTTCTTATTGGAGCTAACTTTTTAAGTTGCTCAAATCTTCCATGGTATCCTGAGACCCTGTCTTCTGTCCAGGATTAATTTTCATGTCTGAGAGTCTCTTCTGCTCACTTCCACCTCGCCTGATAATTTGCAAGAGGCATCACATTACATCTTGCCGTAGCAAAGAGTCATCTTTCATGCACCTTTGCCAGAGTTCGTATGTATGGTTGTTGGGAGCTAACTTAGCACATATAGATGCTCTGCCAACCCAGATGTGCTAATCATTTTAAATTTACTCTTGTTCATGCTTTACTATGGAAGGAGTGTTTCAGCAGCGCCTGTAGTTATAATTTTGCTTCCTGTTTGTGTGTTTCAGGTTTCATTAAACTTTCTAGATCTATATTTCGGAAATTCCTGTTTTAATGCTATGCCCTTTATGGAAGGTTTTACAGCTTTGTGTTTTCATCCCATGCTTTGTGATTTTAAGAGACTGAACTACTGAATATCGAAGAAATTAATATCGTGCTATAAGAATATCATGGACAAATTCTCAAAGACTAAAATGTCAAAAGATAAGCGCATATAGAGGAAGTATAGATTTACTATTCCTAACTCCACATCTACGTACCTTGAAGATACATATATTATTCTATCTTTGATATCCAGGGCGCACAGCATTTGAAAAGGCTGTCTTCAGTTTTACTGTATACCATACTGTGCAGATCTGCACCCTCTCTTCAGTAGGCATATCTAATACGTGGGATTCTGCAATCCCTGTATAAATGCACAAGTCTAATTTCTTTATAATTGGCTCCTATTGATGTACTCAGTCACTGATTATAAAGAAAAGACTTCAGAACTCGACTGTAATAGTTATTACAGTCGAGTTCTGATGTCACAATGCCTGCTGCCAGAGCCAGCAGCTGAGGTGAACGGCAGCTCAGGTCATGGAGCAGCTGTTTAAAGCAATGAAAATAAAACATTGCTTTTCTTTCTTCTGCTCTGTTCTTCTAGCTTGCAGTGACTTGCAGAAATTGCATGATTTTTTGCATTCCATAGAACATTATAGGAAAGTTAGAATCTTTCTGCATGTTTCTACACATTTTGAGTTACTGCAGTGTTTTTTTTTAAAACTGACTTTTATTGACCTATTTCTTACATTTTTTGCAACAAATATCGAATTTGTTTTTGTGTTTAATCTTGCGCTAAAGGTTCTATTTTTTTCTTCATGTTTGAAAACAGGCTCTTTCTTTCTGAAAGAGCTGTGCGCCAAGGTTTTAAGTTGTTTGTGGGAAAGGTGATGGTGTGACCATGTATTACATGGGATAAAGTACTACCTGCTGTACATGATAAGGATATTGCAAGCCACCTCAGAGTTCCATAACCTTATTGGGCCTTTGGCCTTGTTTCTCTACATGGTTATGGAACTCCTTAGTTACTTGCAATATCATTACAATGTACGGAAGGGTGTACTTTATACTTTATATATAAAAAGCTCTTTGTCATCATAATGTTAGTTTAATTTCTAGTTTATTTTAGTTGGGGTTCATAGTCATGTACTTAAGCACAATTAGCGAAAGCTCCACCTAGTCCTCCTAACAAAACATATTGTAGTAATATAATAACAGTCCCTGTGCCTATGCTTTTAACACTACAACTTGAACATGCAGATTGAACCGAAAGATGTTCACCACTGATATTCTAAGATATTGCTTTGCCTTAACCTCTTCGAAGAACTTGTCCCCCAGCCTGAACTTTTTTTTTTTTTTAAATCTTTATTTTCAAATTTTCTCTCACAGCAATAACGTACAGTGAGTGGTACACTGTCTGAGAACATATCATGTAGTAATTATCACAAGTACACAATATAGCATGTGGAACTTAGCACAACGATAGGCATGAAAGCAATGATATCTGCACAGTCTGTCACATTTCCCTCGGTTCGTCTCTGTCTGTTCTTCAAACTACAACAGTCAATTGCCTCATCTCCCGCTCCCATGCTATTCAACACATTTAAAACACTCAATGTAATTTTGGGCCAGTATCGTGTATGTACGTCTAATAAGGAGGTAGTTTCTTATCTGTGGGATATGTCCCATCACCCCACAGCCTCCCGGACTATGCGGCTTTCTAGTTGTGAGTTGGAGGACTGTCGCATGGTTGTAATATACGCCCTATATGGGCCCCATATGTCCTTAGGGCGTGACAAAATAGGCATAAGGTTAGCGTAGATCTCGCTGTTGATATTGCAGTACGCCAAACTACGTAGCCATCCCTGTAGGGTAGGGGCAGCTCGTCGGCCCCATAATAGAGCTATTTCCCGCTTGGCCAGCAGTAACCCAAGGGACGCAAATCTCCTGATTTTTTTAGGGAAGTTAACTGTGTATCCTAAGAGTGCTAACTCTGGTGTGGGAACAAGCGTTATGGCAGTCATGGCACCTAGCGCGTTATGTATTTGCTCCCAATACGTCTGTAACTTGGGACAGGTCCATGTAAGATGTGCAAAGTCCGCGTAGGGCGCGGAGCATTTCAGGCAGTTGTGGGGTCTGGACGGGTCTATTTTGTGTGCTTTGGCAGGGGTGTGGTAAATTCGGCGGAGGAATTTAAAATGTATGAGCTTATGCCTACTATTAAGGGAGATTTCCTTCGTCACCACGCAGCACCTTGCCCATTGTTCGTCCGAGATTGGTCGACCTAGGTCACGTTCCCATGCCTTGCGAACCTCATCGTCCTTCACAGGTCTCAGACTAGCGCATGATTTGTATAATTTGGAAATGAGGTGAGTACCTGTCTCACTCTCAATTATCAATGTGAGTGGAGCAAAGGGTTTGGGTGCAATTGGGTAAGTAGTCAATGTGGCGCGTAGGGCCGAATGGATCCGCCTCAGCACAAAAGTATCCATAAAGGAGATGTCTTGGAACCGGGTGTCTTCAGTCACCGAGAAGATATGCTCCTCTGGATACAAATCCCCTATTTTTGTAATGTTGAATTTGGCTAATGTGCACTGCACAAGCTTTTCCCCAGTAATTGGCAGCCAGGGGGGGTTGGGGAGGGGTAGGGCTGGGGAATATAATGTGGCGGCGTCGACTAATCTCCGCAGTTTGTCCCATGCCCAACTGGTAGTGGAGACAGTTTGTATGTCGTGTGGGTCTCTAGGAACGCCCTTCGGCAGTTCAGTGGACAGTTCTCCGGGCAACACAAGATCCGCCTCCGGTCTCAGAAATGGAATTCTCGCATCCGGGTGAAACCAAGCATATGCATAGCAACTCTGGGCCACTAAATAATATAACTGGAGATCCGGAACTCCATAACCCCCCCTATCGCACGGAAGGGTAAGCACCTGCCAGCGGACGCGCGCCCTCTTCCCCCCATACCAATCTGATGAGGTGCATACGTAGTGTTAAAAAGAAACCCTTGGTGAGGGGTATGGGGATATTATTAAAAAGATACAAAAATTTGGGGAGCACTACCATTTTAAGTATTGCGACTCTGCCAGCTATAGATAACGGCAGACGTAGCCAGCGTTCTACTTGGGCTTCTAAGGAGCTAACAGCTCGTCCGTAATTTAAGCTGATAATGTGTGCAGTGTCTAGGTGAATATGGATACCTAAATATTTAACCGATTTGTTACACCATTCAAGGGGGAATCCGCAATCCAAGGGAGTCGTGCTAGTTGTTAACGGAAAGATCACGGATTTGTGCCAATTAATGCCCAATCCAGAAAAGCGGCCAAACCTAAGTATTTTTCTGATGATTGGTTCTAGGTTTTCTTGCGGGTGTCGTACATAAAGAATGGTGTTGCCTGCATATAGCGAGACCAATAGGGGGCCTGTGTTAAATTGTAAGCCTCTGTGTAAATGTCGTTCCTGAAAATGACGGATCAGAGGATCCATAGCCAATATAAATAAAAGGGGGGAAAGCGGGCATCCCTGTCGCGTGCCACGTGTCAACGAAAAGGGTTGGGATAGTGTGCCGTTCAGTCGGAGTCTCGCTGTGGGTCGACTGTATAATAGTGCCGTGGTGGCAATAAAGCCCACTGGCAAGCCCATACGGCACATAACCGAGAGGAAGAAAGGCCATTCCAAGGAATCGAAAGCCTTTTCGGCATCCAGCAGAATAGCCGCGGCCGGTACTTTCGGGTCTATTCTATGTATGACAGCGAATAGCGTTCTAAGATTCAGGGAAGTGGAACGATGCGGAACGAAGCCAGATTGTGCTGGGTAAATAATAAATTCCATTAATTGAGAGAGCCGGTTGGCAATAATCTTAGGCAATATTTTATAGTCTAGGTTTAATAGCGAGAGGGGTCTATAGGAGCTACAAAGGGACGGGTCTTTGCCAGGTTTTGGGAGGAGAATAATGACCGCTTCTCGGAGTGTGGGGGCAATGTCTGCCTCTCAAGCGCCTCTGCATAAACCTCTATCAATTGCGGCGCCAGGATATCTTTGTAGGCCTTATAGAAGTCCCCGGTAAAGCCATCCAGTCCAGGGGCCGAGGAGCCTCAGAGGGCATCGATCGCACCAAGGATATCTGCTTCAGATATGGGTTCTGCTAAAAAATCAAGCATGTCTTTTTTCAAATATACCAGTGCGATCTCAGACAAATAATCTTCCTGGGCTGTAAGGTCACTCCCTATTTTAGAATTGTACAGGGCCTTGAAATAATCTAAAAAGGTATCACGAATCTCTGGGGTAGACGAGAGCAGCTGATTAGTGGGTGAGCGCAGCTCGGTGATGTAGGCCCTGCTATATGGGGGCCGGAGCATCTGTGCCAGCACCCTACCAGGCCTTTCGCCTTCTCCGTACCACCTGGCAGACTGGTATTTGCCCAAATACAGTAACTCCCGGTCTGCAGTCTTGCGAAATTTGACCAGTAGGGCTAACCGTTGTCCCTCAGTATCTGTGTTAGCGGTGTGGAGAATTTCAGCATCTAAAGCCGATAGGTCACGTTCGATATGTGCAAGTGTTGTACGTAGGTCTTTCAGCACTCCAGCGCGCTTGGCAATGCAAACGCCCCGTATGTATGCTTTAAATCCCTCCCACAGGACCGCCCAGGTGTCTACCGACCCAGTGTTAATGGCGAAATAGTCGTCAATGGCCTTGCGAACCTCTGCATTAAAAACCTCATCCTGAAGGGCGCTGCTCGGGAACCGCCACTGTCGCTCAAATCCTTCTGGGCGGGGGACATTCAGGTGGAGCGTCACCGGTGCGTGATCAGAATATGTTCGTGGCAGTGTCTCCAGGGCCCGGAACCAGCCGGCAATTCCCGGGGAGACTAGCCAGAAATCGATCCTGGTCCAAGTGTTGTGGTGGCCCGAGTAATGTGTATATTCAGTAAAAGCAGGGTTGCGTTTTCGCCAAATATCTAACAACAAGAGTTGCCCACATATATCGAGCAGAGCGCGGCGTAAACACGGCTTGGTGTCAGGGGAAGCGGAGGTGCTATCCAGACTTGGATCAAGGAGCAGATTGAAGTCTCCCCCCATTAAAATCAGGCTAGGTTCTAACTTCACTAAATGTGTATGTAAGGAGTGGAAAAAGTCGGGGGAGTCGACGTTCGGACCATAAACACATATCAAAGCCATGTAATGACCCATGAGTGTGCCAGTGACGATGATGAAGTGACCCTCACTTTCCTCCACCACCGAGCTGAGACTGAAGGGAACTCTCTTGTGAATAAGGATGGCCACGTCCCTAGCGTAACTGCTATATTAGCGAAATATCTGTGTGCCCCCCAACTAGCAGCCAAGCGGGCCGCGTCTGTTTTAGGCAAATGCGTTTCCTGCAAACAGGCAATGTCGACATTGTGGCGCATTAGATAATTAATAACCTGTCGTCGCTTGCGGGTGTTGTTGAGACCCCGTACATTCCAGGACATTAAAGACAAACCATAGGGTCCAGCATTATTACCTAATTGTGCCATAAGTATACATCAAGCAAGTCATGATGAAGTTGCAGACTAAAAAGGTGCATTGTGACAGTGACCATTGCCGTACATAACTGAAAACATTTAAACAATTCAAAGTTACCTCCCACCTCCCCCCACCCAGCCTCACCCTTACCCAAGTAAGGCAATACCATAACGGAACATTCAACTTGAAGTACCAAATGACTTTACGAATAAATAAAGAACCCCCAGAAGGGCACTTCCGAAAAGACTTAAACAAACACAAGGTGTACACCTTGAGGGGTGGCAACGCCACGTCAGCCAGTCAACCAACTGAAACAATACAAAAGTATAGTATGCATTATCCCAGGACTCTTGCGCAATCAGGATGGAGGAACAGTGCTGCTATGCTAGCCAGTATCCGAATTGGAAAAGAGTTCAACACTGGCATCAGAGCCGCTGTGCGGCGGGGAAGGCCCTCCACCCCTCGACCTCGCCCCATTATTGTTTTGCTTGTAGGTGTGGCAGAATTCTTGTGCCTCCGTAGGATTGTCAAAAATGCGAGTACGGCCCCCCACGTCGACTTTTAGTCTGGCAGGGTACAGCATACCATATTTCAAACCCAAATTTCTGAGGGTGGCTTTTACTCCATTAAACTTTCAGCGTGCATCCTGAACCATTACAGTGAAGTCCGAAAAGAAGGATAGCTTGGAGCCCTGCCATATGTTGTCGCCCTGTTCCCTGGCAAGGCGCAGTGCCGAATCCCTGTCTCGGAAATTCATGACTCGCGCAATGATAGGTCTTGGAGGGAGGCCAGGGTTGGGCCGGGGTCCAAGGGACCGATGCGCACGTTCTATGACAAATCCCGGGGTGAAGGACTCTCTTCCAAATAGGTCAGACAGTAAGGTCTCCACAAATAAGTCCATCCTACCCGTAGCAGCAGTCTCGGGGACACCCAAAATGCGAATGTTATTGCGCCTGCTTCGCGCTTCGAGGTCTTCAGTTTTAATAGCTACCTCTTTTAGGATTTGTTCAACCCGCTCCAGGCGCTTCAGGGACTGCGCTGTGCCATCCTCAATGTCCGAGATGCGGGCTTCCGCAACATCCAAGCGTCGATCATGTGCCTGGACTTTGGCCCCCATGTCTGCTAGGCTCTTGTCTAATGCGTCAAACCGCCCGTCTAGGGCTTTGAAACCTGCCCTCATTTCCTGGAGCATGGACGCTGATAGCGCAGAGAAGTCGTCCACGTGGTCCGCGCCCTGCGCACTCTCCGACATGGTAGAGGTCTCTCCAGTTGCTCTGTCCGCAATTTTTTCGAAGGCGAAGGTCCTCTGCTTAGGGTCTTTGCGGCCCATGCCGCGGCGTCGTGGCGCTATGGATTCGCAAAGTAGTGGAAGGGCACTGTATGCTATCCGCAGACCAAGGTAGCCACTGGAAGTCAAGCAAGCTGTACGTAGCGTTGTTTTAAGGGGTGTATGTGGCAATGGCGCAGTCCACGGCCGGCCCAGGGTAATGGAAAGTGAACGGTAGCAGGTGTGTGGCCAGCTCAATGTAGCCGGGAGACCATGGCACGTCCTGCAGGCAAGCTCGTCATTTCTATCATGTCTGCGCGCTCATGCCAGTAGCCTGGGAGAGTCCTGCTGTAGGTGGGATCTGAACACAAAGAGCCAACAGCCAGGGAGCCACCAGAGATTGCCTGCGTCACAGCGTCGGCCTGGTGTACCAGGCCTCGTTCCACGGTGAGAATGGTCGGGTGTCAGAGGAGCGCAGGTGGGCTGCCACAGCAAAAAGGGACAGATGTAGCCGCTGTGGCAGGCGTCTGGAGCAGGAAGGCCTGAGGGCCGCTTCCTCAATGCCACTGTGGAGCCGGGAGCAGCAGCCGACAAGCGCAGGACATCTACGCCGTATGGGCCCAAAGGTGGAGGCCTGTATGGTGGTGAGTAGGCCGCCGGGAAGAGGGGAGAGAAGGGACCGTGCAGCCCGGCGGCCGGCCGCAGCGTGTTTGGGGTCGGAACCAGGGGGGCATCCCCCCCACCGTCTCTTACGCCTATGCACCCTCAATCAAACGCCAGTTAGGCACACAGCGGGCCCTGTCCCCAACGTGGCCTCTTGAACATGGCGGGTGCGTGCAATATGGAACGGGCACGGCCGACCAGGCCCGTGTCAAAGCCCGTGTTTGGTGTATCAGGGGGGGGAATCACCACCGCCACCCCGCGACTGGCACAATCGCCGCAACTACAGGCCCCCGCTCACCTCCAGTCCCACCGGGCGCACCCCCTCCTCTCCGACCGCAGCGGCAGGGCCCGGTGCGCCGCACCTCGTCTCTCCGCGCCCTCGGACCGTCAGCGCTGCAACTCGATGACAGAAGCGTCCCCAGATCTCAAAGTCAGCTCGCCAGCAGCAGGATCATGTCAGGGGCACAGCGCCGCCTCGTTCAGGGCAGTTGCATCGGGAAATGAAGAGGATAATGCCGGAGATGTTGTACCGGCCGACGGAGCTTCAACAGCAAGCGGCCATCTTGGACGCTTGCGTGGCCACGCCCCCCCAGCCTGAACTTTGACATTGGTTTTGTTGATGTTACTGATGCATATGATTTGGACATATTTTCTTTAAATTATTCACTTTCAATAAGTCTTCCATCACTTTTAGCTCAGCCTGTATTGCATCTTGATTGTGGCAAGGAACACAAAATCATCTACATAGATCAAAATTGGCCCAATGATACTTTGATTCCTGGGACGTCTTTTGAGGTAGTAATTCATTCTTTACAGAGACTGTTATATAAACAAAATAGACTAGGGAGGGCACGTTTTCTTGTTTGCCCCTCCCTGCTTTTGAAACTAGTTGGGCATTTTCCCATACATATTTATCTGTGCCTGACTAGAAGTCTCTGAGTTAAATCAATGATATTATACACAAATTCTCCCCCAGATGAAACCCCTTTGACATGTCACCACAACTGTGTGTGATTGCTAAATACTGTTTAATTGTGTTTTGAGAAAGAAGACAGTTGTAAAAGACACTTTGTGGGTCTCCATTTACCCTTGGTGGACTGTCCACCATAATCTAATGGGTTCCTAAGTTTTAGGCAGGCAATATTGCAAATGCTATAATATAAATAGTTTAAGCAAGAAAATACAAAAGTCCCATTGATTTTATTACACTTAGGTACATATATGCTGTGAATCTGAGCTGAATACTCCCTTACTGAAGTAACAAATCTAGGGGCTTTTATCGACGAGACACGTTAAAAGTAGGCCTTTCATTCTAATGCAAAAAATATGGATGGTGGCCTGCTGGCCCATCTGCCAGCAGAGGCCTTTGTTATTTCACCTGAGCTGATAGGGCATCATGTTTGTTGCACCTGCCTAGTAAAGGTTTTTTTGTTTTCAAGTAACAAACTCCCAAAGCGCTTTGGTATCATTGTATGATTTCTCTGCCGGTGCACATCATACATTTAATGGCAGTTGCGGACAACAAACGCTAGTGAAGTTTGCCAATCTCTAAACATTGTGGGGTCTCTGCCACTATGCCCCCATAGCCCTGTGGAGGACTACCAGTCAGGTCAGAGAATTCCCACAGTGGATCCAGCTGTGGCTCCACTATTGGAAGTCCTTCTGGGTCCCACTTTTAAATGGCGCAGGGGAACTGTGAGTTCGGTGGGGCAAGAGCACCACTAATTGATAGCAGTGTTGCTGCAATACCAAATTCTCAATGATCCCCATGTACTTTTAAAGAATACAGTATGTAATGTAAAAGTAGAAAATATAGGGGCATATTATCTAGGAAGTGGCGGTGAGAGGCGTTAGCCTCCTTGGCTTAATGCCTCTCATCGCCACTTCGGAAACGCAAGGCTACACCATATTACCAAGGATATGGTGCAGCCTGGCGTTCCCCCATGTGATGGCGCTAAGTCTCACGACTTAACGCCAACGCAGGCACCCTTGCACCAGAGTGCAAGGGTGTCTGCGAGCAGGGAGGTTTGTTTATGTACAGGAAGGTGTCCCTTCCTGTACATAAACAAACCTAAAATGCCATTTTGTAACTTACATGTGTGCTGCTTCATGCAGCACACATGTAAGTTACAAAATGGCATTTTAAAAAAAGGTTTGTTTATGTACAGGAAGGCACACCTTCCTGTACATAAACAAACCTTGGCATTTTGCTTTTTCCACGTGTGCTGCACAAGGCAGCACACATGGAAAAAGCAAAAACGAGGAGAAATGAAGCATTTCTCCTCGTATCGCCACCTTAAGACCAGGATTTTCCTGGTCTTAAGTTCGGCGCTGCCACCTATTTTCGCCTCTCTTGATAATAGGTGGCAGCGTCGAAGTGAATGGGTGTTGCGGTGGAACGCCCACCGCAACACCCACTGCACGTCCCTTTCACGCTAAGTTTAGCGTGAAAGGGGCACTATTACCAAGGCAGCGTTAAGCCACTTGACGTGGCTTTTAGCCACATTATGTGGTTTAACGCTGCCTTGGTAATAGGGCGCTGACCCTATCGCCACCACAACGTCACCTTGTGGTGGCGATAGGGGCTTGGTAATATGCCCCATATTGTCTTACACCTTGTACCTCAAAATTGAACTTTGTGCAACTGTGAAAGTGTGCCAACTTTTTAGCCGAAATACTTTTGGATTTTATGGCTGAGAAAATGGAGCTTGAGTTTTGTCAACATGGCACAGCTTCTCCAGAGGTTACATTTCAGATATCATTAGCAAACAAATATATGAAAGGAACAATTCATCATTGTTCACTAACAGATTGTTAACTTTGTAATTATTATAAGTGTTTTTACAAGGAAAGATACTTGATTATCATCTGCTTCTTCAGAATTTTTTTAAATTGGCAACATAAAGTTTTACAAATCTCATTAGCTTACTCCATAAAACATCTGAGCCATATGCAAATCGACACGCAGTGATGCGATTGTCTTGTTTTATTCTACATCATTGAAATTTATCAATTAAGCATGGCCAATATCGCAAACATATAGCACTTATTGTTTAATTTGGAATGTATTTAACCTTTTAATGTACATTAAGAGTGTTCACTTTTTTCAAGACAAGTAAAACAACACTTTAAAATTCACAATTTAAACAAAGAGTGTTCTAGAATAATAACTAAGTCTGTAGTACTTACCCCCAAGAATTCTTTGAAAAACCTTTGTCAAAGTATCTCCTATGATTATGTTGTAACTAATCATGGCTGAAAGAAAATAAATATATTTTTAAAATACAAGAAGAAAACTAAGTAGTTCTGGGTACTGTTTTAACATTATCTTTAAATGCACAGCAATGCTCATTTGTTATATTAAAGTTAGAAAATATCCACACTGTTGAGCATTTGCCACTTTATTGTAATCCCATAGAACGCATGAGTAAGTAAAACTATAACAATGCAGTTTTAAATTACAAATGCCTCCTTTACCAAGATGTTAACTTTTACAGCATTATGTTAACAAAAGCAAAAAGAACAATTGATGGACAGAATGCAGAACAATGTCATACATTCACCCCAGTACAAAGATCTGGGCCTAAATCCATCGTTTTTTTGCTCACCATGCCATTCCAGTTTGGACCCAGCCATATGCAAATCAGTCTTGACCCTGCGCCCAATGGGAACAGTCCAGCCCGAACTGCCAGGCCAAGTCCTCCCTGGACTGGAAACAAGCATCCTAGGACCGGTTTCGGGGTTTCACCCCGCATCAGCCAGGATAGCTTGACTCCAGTGGCATGGAGAGCACGGGACCCACGTCTGGGCATACCCATCCCACTCGGGGTGACAAATGCAAAAAGAACAATTGATGGACAGAATGCAGAACAATGTCATACATTCACCCCAGTACAGAGATCAGGGCATAAATCCATCGTTTTTTTGCTCACCATGCCATTACAGTTTGGACCCAGCCATATGCAAATCAGACTTGACCCTGCGCCCAATGGGAACAGTCCAGCCCGAGCTGCCAGGCCAGGTCCTCCCTGGACTGGAAACAAGCATCCTAGGACCGGTTTCGGGGTTTCACCCCTCATCAGCTAGGATAGCTTGACTCCAGTGGCATGGAGACTATGGGACCAATGTCTGGGCATACCCATCCCACTCGGGGTGACAAATGCAAAAAGAACAATTGATGGACAGAAAGCAGAACAATGTCATACATTCACCCCAGTACCGAGATCTGGGCATAAATCCATCGTTTTTTTGCTCACCATGCCATTCCAGTTTGGACCCAGCCACATGCAAATCAGTCTTCACCCTGCGCCCAATGGGCACAGTCCAGCCCGAACTGCCAGGCCAGGTCCTCCCTGGACTGGAAATAAGCATCCTAGGACCGGTTTCGGGGTTACACCCCTCATCAGCTAGGATAGCTTGACTCCAGTGGCATGGAGAGCACAGGACCAACGTCTGGGCATACCCATCCCACTCGGGGTGACAAATGCAAAAAGAACAATTGATGGACAGAATGCAGAACAATGTCATACATTCACCTCAGTTCCGGGATCTGGGCCTAAATCCATCATTTGTTTTGCTCACCATGCCATTCCAGTTTGGACCCAGCCATTTGCAAATCAGTCTTGACCCTGCGCCCAATGGGAACAGTCCAGTCCGAACTGCCAGGCCAGGTCCTCCCTGGACTGGAAACAAGCATCCTAGGACCGGTTTCAGGGTTTCACCCCTCATCAGCTAGGATAGCTTGACTCCAGTGGCATGGAGAGCACGGGACCCACGTCTGGGCATACCCATCTCACTCGGGGTTTCAAATGCAAAAAGAACAATTGATGGACAGAATGCAGAACAATGTCATACATTCACCCCAGTACAGAGATCTGGGCCTAAATCCATTGTTTCTTTGCTCACCATGCCATTCCAGTTTGGAGCCAGCCATATGCAAATCAGTCTTGACCCTGCGCCCAATGGGAACAGTCCAGCCCAAACTGCCAGGCCAGGTCCTCCCTGGACTGGAAACAAGCATCCTGGGACCCGTTTGGGTGTTTCACCCCTCATCAGCTAGGATAGCTTGACTCCAGTGGCATGGAGAGCACGGGACCCACGTCTGGGCATACCCATCCCACTCAGGGTGACAAATGCAAAAAGAACAATTGATGGACAGAAAGCAGAACAATGTCATACATTCACCCCAGTACAGAGATCTGGGCCTACATCCATCATTTTTTTGCCCACTGTTAGAAATGGGATTTCTGGTTGGCTAGGGCAAGCGCCTAAGCCAGGAAGAAACCACCACTCTAGTCAGGGCAAGGGAGTTACACGCTGAAGTTAACCCCTGCTCACCCCCTTGGTAGCTTGGCACGAGCAGTCAGGCTTATCCCAGAGGCAATGTGTAAAGCGATTGCGCAACACACACACACAGCAGCAACCCACTAGGCACACTACAAAAGAAACTCCACACAAGGTTATATCAAAAATAGCCTTTGTATTATCATAAACACATTAGAAACATAATCACACATTTACACTGTGCCAACTGGCACTAGGCAATATTCACAGGGGATTATATACACATGACAGGGCCAATCGGACCACTGTCAGAACCTTTAGAAAGCACAAGTAGCAATTGTAAAACACAACCAGTAACTACTGGCACAATACTGTACTCAGCATTATCATATTAGCATTTGGCATAGCAGTAGGCATAAACACATTATGCATCATCCTAAAACACATAAGCATAAACACATTATGCAGTAACTCAGCAGTGCACCCTAGTAACACTACCACCAGGTGTACACATCACCTTAGGGCCTTGCGCCCTTTTACCATCACCCAAATGACCCCAGGCCAACTGGCCTTTCACTGGGGCTCAAATGTCCTATGTCCAAAATGTTCAGGACCATCTACTGGTCCTCTGGCTGCCAATGCAGCGACAAGCAATGTGCCCCAAAGCACGGGGTGCGCAAATGCGCTGGGGGCGTAGGGTGCACTCCCCCTTCCTGGCACTAGAAATACTGTGCCCCCGTCATTGCAGCTGCCCACAACTGCGGCGCAGCTGTGAAGATCAGCAAAGACACTGGCGCTCACAGTGCCTCTTCGGTCCCGCTCCGGGACTCAGGGAGCTACACAACAAGATTGCCCCCCGGTGCAGCTGTCCGCCACTGCGGTACAGATGGTAAGACCAAAGTTAGCGCAGGCACTCACGGTGCCTTGGGTGCCTTAGCACCTGCTCCAACTCAGCCCTCAACGTTGAAGGGACGGCACCGACAACGTGCCTCGAGAAGAGCCCCACTCACCGGGGCTCTCTGCTGGACTCCTACGGCCCCAAGGCACCGACAATGTGCCTCCTCAGTTCCGCTCCACCAGGACCTCTTCTGGCTGCTCCGGTTTCCTGCAACGCGCGGGGGGTGAAGGCGCCGACAATGTGCCTCGGTCTCCCTCTGCGGTGCTCATGGGACTCAGCACAGCATGCGGGGCTCTCTCCGGACATGGGAGCCCCGCCTACGATCAGGCACCAGCTCGCCTGACTTCCTGTCCGGCCGCGCTGCGATTAGCAGTCTCCCGACGGCCGGTCACTTCCGCTTCCTGGTTTCGCCTCTAACCAGGCAACTTGCCTGTCTTCCGGGTCGCCACACTCGATCGCGGCGGCCCCCTCTTGGTGATTTTCAAAGTGCGGGGTGGGCTCCTGTCAGTAATATACAACAACGCGGGGTGGGCACCCGCTCTTCTAGTATGCAACAACGCGGGATGGGCTCCCGCTCACCTGCAACAAAGCGGGGTGTGCTCCCGCTTTCCTTCCACCATGCGGGGGAATCCCCATGTCAGGATTCCCTCCTAAGGTATCGCAGCTCAGCGCTGCGAAGCCACAAGCACTCTCCTCTCTTGGCAGTCTTGGAGTCCCCTCCGCTGGGGCTCCAGAAAACAAAATATAGCGCTCTCGAGGTGCCAAGCCCCTCAAAGTTCCTGGGGTAAAGCTGGGCAAGGAATCCAGCAGGCAGGAATTAAAAGTCCTTGGGGCTGGGGACACCCCAGCAGGGCGCAGCCAGGCAGGCCAGCACGCAGGGACCCCCAAGAAGCTTCAGCTGGGTCCCATGGCGGTTCCTCCTGGCAGAGTGTCCCCCCCAGCCCAAGTAAGCACAAGCACAGCTCTAAAAACAGGGGGTCACAGCCCCTACATTTATACTCAGTTTTCCTTTGTCTGCCCTGGCACAGGGCTTGGGGGAACCAGTCCCAACTGGTTCTGGGGGGTTTTGGAGCACTCTGTTTACAGGGCTCCTCTTCCCCTTTTACAGGTGGGGGCTCTGGGGTGATCAGACACACCACAGGGGGCGGAGCCAGCATTGTACAAGCTTATTCAGGGACCAGGGACTTCTCCTCCCACTACTCCAAATGCAGATGTCCCATTCAGCCTAGCGCTGACTCACCCTGCCCCTCCTGGAGCCACACACACCTCACCAGCCCCTGCCACTCCAAAAGCCAGACATGCAATTCACATCAGGCAGGCAGACACATAGCACACAGAAATGCCAACTTCTAAAAGTGGCATTTCTAAAATAGTTAGAATAAATCTGCGCACACCATTGCGTAGCATTTATTATTACTATTCCAAACATACCAAACTTGACCACGCTGCTCCTCTCATATCAGGAATTACCACTGAAACACTTATCAGGGAATCCCCAATGCATTCCTATGGGAGGGCAGCCTCACAGTAGTGAGAAACCAAAATGGCTGTTTGTCACTACCAGGACATGTCACACACTTAAGGTACATGTCCTACCTTTTACCTACAATGCACCCTGCCCATAGGGTTAGCTAGGGCCTACCTTAAGGGTGACTGACATGTAGTAAAAGGGGGGTCACAAAAATGGCACACACTTTAGGTGCCACGCCACAGCGGCAGTAACACTGCGCGCAGAGCCCCTGCAATGGCAGAGGCTTGGGATAGGTTTGAAAGGCTACTTTGGTAGGTGGCGCAATCAGCGCTGCAAGCCCACCAGTAGCATTTAATTTACCAGCCCCGGGTATATGAGATACCATTTTACAAGGGACTGCCAGGTAAATTAAATAGGCCAAACAGGTGTAGACCAATCTTACCATATTTAACACAGAGAGCACACGCACTTTACACTGGACAGCAGTGCTAAAGTGCCCAGAGTCCTAAAACCACCAACACCATGTCAGACAAAAGGCTAGGAGGAAGGCAAAAAGTTCAGGGATGACCCTGCAAAAAGGGCCAAGTCCAACACTCACCATCCCATTCCAGTTTGGACCCAGCCATATGCAAATCAGTCTTGACCCTGCGCCCAATGGGAACAGTCCAGCCCAAACTGCCAGGCCAGGTCCTCCCTGGACTGGAAACAAGCATCCTAGGACTGGTTTCAGGGTTTCACCCCTCATCAGCTAGGATAGCTTGACTCCAGTGGCATGGAGAGCACGGGTCTAGGGTGACCAACTGGCATGGGTACAAATTCAGGACGGTGAGTGTAAAAATTCAGGACAAAGGGTCCAAATTCAGGACAAAAATTCAGGACAGAAGGTCAAAATTCAGGACAAAAATTCGAGACAAAAGGTAAGTTTTACAGACACATCAGAGGAGGTCGCTCAATAGTATATAAGTACATAAATAGACAACCAACATAAGTACAAGTCAAAATAAATTCATATTAAGTTGTGATAATCGTGGACTTCACGGTTTTCTCTGTATGCATGCAGCTTTGAGCATCTGTGCAGGTATTTTTATGGTATTTCATATGATCATAATTTATTTATATGGTTACTGCACTGGGATGTCCATTTTGATATTTTGTTTACAGTTCATGGTCCTGAGCAGGCATGTTTGGTGAGAGAAGTGGTCGGGAAGATCTGCTCAGATGGACTTTGTTACTAGCATCTCATATTTGAGTGCCATTGTGAGATGTAAAGCAGCACGCATAGAATGTAGCTAATTGGGACCTGCAGTGCTGGACAAGAGTGCAGTTCTCCGAGTGGCCTGCTTTATGTGTCAGATCGCTTCAGGTATTCCATGTCTATTTAGCTGGTGATGACTGGTTGTGGTGTAACGGCCTGAGCTGCCGACTTCGGAGCCGGTGAGACCCAGGTTCGAGTCTCGGCGGCGATGGCAATATCCTGTGAGTTTGGGAAATCACTTAATCTCCCCATGCTTATAATGCAGCGCCTTGAGACCCTCACAGGTGATCTGCTGCGTTTTACAAATCATGAATTTAGGGGCTGGTACAGTACTGAGTGATGGATAAGATCCATAGTGGACACGTCTTGTGTCTTTGACAATGACGTTTTGCTTCAGCCCAGTGGAGTTATCACCTCTCACCTAACGCTACTGGCTAGTTAGGTGTATCCTTCCACCTCCACTTGCGTGCTTGCACTGAAATTCATGAGAGATCTCGCTCTAATATGCTAATGCTGCAATCAATAAAAGCATTGAACCTGGACCTTTTGTCTTTGCCAATACTTGTTTGAAATTCGATAGCTACCTTCTACTTTGTGCTGATCAGCTGCTTTCTTACTGTTCAAGTCAGGCCTTACCTGTCTCTGCTTTTTTCTGGAATGAAGCAAGGGGAAAATCAACGATTATTCATTAGAGAGAGGTGCTTGGTGTCTCCAAATGTCCTTCTAGGATTGCCAACTAGCTAAAGATGAGAATGCAGATGGGAAAACGCTGGCATAAAGGAACTGTGGATAACTGCCTCTGTGAAAAGGGGATCCACTTGGGTGCTTGTAGAAATGAATTTACAGAATGAAAGGAGTCTGAGAAGTGACCGGTTGTAAATTTTTTCACTTGCAGAATGACTAGTCACCTGTTCCAGTCAGATCACACAAAGAGGTTACAACCAGGAAGTTGGCAGCTGCTGGCTGGCAGGAAGGACCTTTACCTTCCTAGTCTGAGGATAAAATAATACAACATTTGTTGAAACTCAAACCGGTGTGTGTCACTACTTCAATTTGACAATGAGCGCCACCAGCAACATCTGGACCAACACCAAGGTGAAGAGATAGAGGAAACCACTCCACACCTGGCGAATGAGGAAAGGAATCGACCTATTGTTGCGTCTGAACTAAGGCACTTCTCATTTTTGGCATAGTGATTCTGAAAGAAACACCTGTACGGATTTTTAATAATTGACTGAGCACCTGTTTGTTTATTTTTGATCAGGCCATCACGTGCAACTAACACACTGCACAGAACTAACCATGTAAAACTGTAACATTGCTAAGCAACCAGTGTGACTGTTTGTCCCTGTGCCTCGCTCAGTGCACACCTGCAACCTTTCATCACTGCCATCGATGTGCACATGTCTCAATCAAGTGCACAAGTGTGACTCGCATCAGTTCCATACTGAATGAAGCTCTTCCTGCTTGGCAAATCTGGAAGCAATGTGTTCCCTGCTTAGTGCACATGCGTGACTTCACACTAGCATCACTAGTGTGTATGATGACCCCCATGTAATTCCTCTTGTTTATCAAATCTGGAAGTAAACATTTGGCTAAAACCACTCATCGCAATGCCATTGTGTGTTTCGTTTATAAACTGCTAGAAAAATATACTTGACATTCTGCAGAAGAGACTATGGGCGGAAAACAATTATAATTGAAAGAAGCGATAGCAATTGTGAATACTGTTGAAGAATCAAGTGCCTGCATGAAGGAATTGGAAATAAAAGAAGTTTATGGAATTGAGGCAGACTGACTTTTATGTAGGATGGGGAGGGGAGAGTTGTAGGACTTGAGTACTCGATCATGTCTGATTACTCACCTGAATCTCCGATGTCAATAAGCAAATACTGAGGGATAGGCTTGAGATTAGACTTGGCTTCTCACCATCTTGAATTTCAAGTCTAAGGGCCTGATTACGATTGTGGCGGACAGGGTTGCTAGGTCACAAACGTGATGGATATCCCGTCCGCCAAATTACAATTCCATCATAACCTTTGGAACTTGTTATATAGCGGATTGAGTATCCCATCCTCCAAGTTCGTAATCAGCCCTAAGTCCTTTTCCTAACACTCCATAGACAAATAATAACTCACCACCTAGTTTTCTTCTAGTAAACTCACTTGCATGTTTGTCATGTAGCAAATAACGCACTTGTGCAACCTCGTGCACTGATGCAACGGAGTTTCTTATGGTTTTCAATATAATCCGCTTACAGGAAACATGGGCCTGTGATGTAATTGAACTTCTTGAGCTCCAAGCTCTATCACAAATTGCAGAACGTGTTAGGAAATGGCGCCTAGAGAGGCTTAATGCTTGCTGTTCAACCAGCTTACACAGTTCTGTTAATTCACATGCTTTCAAATCCATAAAGCAAAATTGTCCATATATTTTAAAGAAAGAACCTTTCAGAAAAATGTAAACTTTCCTATATAGTCTTTCAATCCTGCCATGTGATCCTGGCCCAGTATGCTTGAAAACATTTACCACTAATTGCCCAAACGCCCTTGTGGAAGAATCCCCAACCTCCTGAGCTCTTCACAAGGAGAGGGCGATTGGAATTATTTGCCCTTCTTGGACCCACTCATTTCGGGGCCCCACTCTCCTGTTACAACCTGTTTTGAAATATTAAAAAAACAAATAAATAATAAAACAAGGCCTCGCCTGTTCCTTCTTACTGCAGATACCGCAACAGCTCTAAGTGATACGGAATTCTGTGTTTTCACTTTCCCTAGAGTACTTGTCATCCAAATTACGAGCTGCTTCTTGGATCACAAACTTAAAGGCTGACCCAAATGTACCATACAAACCGTGGTGGGTTTTGGCCCCAGCCCTACCAAAGCTTCTGACATGCTTGCCAACTCCTTGTAAATTCCTCCATCCAAGCTTCCAGTAATATTGTCTTTTATTGCTCGTATCCAGTTAAGAGGATGTTATACATCCAACTACTTTTACAGCAAATATTTTGTATTCAAATCAAAATGGGACTCAGCATGGTGTTTGTAATACAGGTATCGCAAGACCTTCTGACAGGACTGGTAACCCGATGAACAGCTCTGAAGCCTGAGCCGATAAGACCTTTCCAACCTGAGGGGTTACTCTCGGAGCCTGTTAAATGTGTACCCAGAAGGATGGATTCCCTCTGTGAACCTTGCACCAGAAATAGGATCTGAGTAACCTGATAGGTTTCTTGCAGTCTAGTGCTTAAACTTCTGTGATTTGTCTAGTCTTGCTGATACCTGTTATGCCTGGTTAGTCACGTACCTGGTTTATGATTAGACCTAGTTATTCACTGACCTGGTTTATGACTGATGGAAGCAGCTTGAGTCCCACCTCAGCCTCTCCACTCTGCTAACTCCACTGACTGAGATACAACCTCCAGTTAAATCACTTATTGGACGGGATGTTACAAAGCTGCAGTTTTAGTAGTCACTTTTGTTTTGTTTTAGGGCACTGCTGCAATTTCTAAGTCGTTGAATGATGTTGCTAAAACGCACCTTTGACTGTACCATTTTACAGTCTGACTGTGCACTTGCTTTAGTATATGCTGCCGGGTGGTGATTTTTGGCATTGCTGATGTTATTAAGTGCCACGGCGCCCGTGCACTTGTCAGATCTGCTGAGATGCCCCAGTTGCCCCATTAGGGAGGCCAGTTCAGACATCTTGTTAGTGCTCATCTGTACTGCTGTTGTGTGGTCTGAGTGTAAATGGAAAACGGATACTAAGCATCTGTTTTTGCGCCTCACTTGCATTTCTGTGTCTTCCAGGTATCACCATAGTTGTTGCTGATGTTGTGGAGCATATTATAGTCTTGAGAGTCTGACACTGCAGGGGGGGGGGTATGAGGAGAGAGGGTGTTCATGTACGCTTTGCCTATCGTGGTGCCCTTTGAGGTTATCCTGTCACTGCACAGAGAGGCCCATTATCATTCTGTATGTGATAATTAGGCCGACATACAGAATGATAATGGGCTAATAGCAGTCTGTGCTGGGTTGGGGAGGGGCTTCTGCAGGCCATTGAATTCACAGCAGGAGCACGAGCTGGCCCCTGCAGTGAGAGTTACAGAGCTCACTGCAGGGGCCAGCTCCCTCCTTTGTCTGAAATTACGGACAAAAGGCGTCCGTGAAAGAATGTCTCACGGACAACGGACAAGAGGCCCAAATTACGGGCGGTCCGTGAAATTTACGGACGGTTGGTCACCCTACACGGGTCCCACGTCTGGGCATACCCATCCCACTCGGGGTGACAAATGCAAAAAGAACAATTGATGGACAGAATGCAGAACAATGTCATACATTCACCCCAGTATAGAGATCTGGGCCTAAATCTATTGTTTTTTTGCTTCCCATGCCATTCCAGTTTGGACCCAGCCATATGCAAATCAGACTTGACCCTGCGACCAATGGGAACAGTCCAGCCCGAACTGCCAGGCCAGTTCTTCCCTGGACTGGAAACAAGCATCCTAGGACTGGTTTCGGGGTTTCACCCCTCATCAGCTAGGATAGCTTGACTCCAGTGGCATGGAGAGTACGGGACCAACGTCTGGGCATACCCAACCCACTCGGGGTGACAAATGCAAAAAGAACAATTGATTGACAGAAAGCAGAACAATGTCATACATTCACCCCAGTACAGAGATCTGGGCATAAATCCATTGTTTTCTTGCTCACCATGCGATTCCAGTTTGGACCCAGCCACATGCAAATCAGGCTTTACCCTGCGCCCAATGGGCACAATCCAGCCCGAACTGCCAGGCCAGGTCCTCCCTGGACTGGAAATAAGCATCCTAGGACCGGTTTCGGGGTTTCACCCCTCATCAGCTAGGATTGCTTGACTCCAGTGGCATGGAGAGCACGGAACCAAAGTCTTGACCCTGCGCCCAATGGGAACTGTCCAGCCCGAACTTCCAGGCCAGGTCCTCCCTGGACTGGAACCAAGCATCCTTTGACCAGTTTCGGGGTTTCACTCCTCATCAGCTAGGATAGCTTGACTCCAGTGGCATGGGGAGCACGGGACCCACGTCTGGGCATACCCATCCCACCTGGAGTGACGAATGCAAAAAGAACAATTGATGGACAGAATGCAGAACAATGTCGTACATTCACCCAGTACAGGGACCTAGGCCTAAATCCATTGTTTCTTTGCTCACCATGCCATTCCAGTTTGGACCCAGCCATATGCAAATCAGTCTTGACCCTGCGCCCAATGGGAACAGTCCAGCCCGAACTGCCAGGCCAGGTCCTCCCTGGACTAGAAACAAGCATCCTAGGACCGGTTTCGGGGTTTCACCCCATATCAGGTACGATAGCTTGAGTCCAGTGGCATGGAGAGCACGGGACCCACGCCTGGGCATACCGATCCAACTCGGTGACAAATGCAACAAGCATTGGCATAGCCAATAGGTCTCGCTTTTGGGACCTTATAAGTGCTTAGCCATGCAACAGTTGATGTTGTTGTACCAAGGATATTGTGCTGCATAACTAAACACTTATAAGGTCCCAAAGGCGAGACGTATTGGCTATGCCAATGCTTTTTTTTCTCTTAAAGGAGAAGCAGTGCTATCAGGCTCCGGCTGCCACTTAGTCCACCGCAGGGTAGAAGAGGGATAGAAGAGGGGTAGAGGGGTAGAAGAGGGGTAGAGGGGTAGAAGAGGGGTAGAAGAGGGGTAGAAGAGGGGTATAAGAGGAGTGGAAGAGGGGTAGAGGGGTAGAAGAGGGGTAGAGGGGTAGAAGAGGGGTAGAAGGGTAGAAGAGGGGTAGAAGAGGGGTAGAGGGTTTTTCACTTTCAAGCATTTGCAATGCAATCAGTCTCGTCTTTGGGACCTTATATGCATTTAGCTATGCAGCACATTAGCCTGTGTGCTGAAACATCTTCTGTTCTTTAACATGGAGGGAAAATAAGCACCAAACTGTGTGATTTGCATGGAGTTCCAAAACTTTCTCCACCCCCTGCTCGTAAACAGACTCGGTTGAGCCTTACACAGAGCATCACACAAACAAGCAACACAGTAGCCCAACTACTAGCCCGAGTACACACACAGCCAGTAGCACTTCCCTTGCCACTCCTCCTCAACTAAACGCCTACACCAACGTAAAGAAAACACAATACGCCACCTGATACGTCCCTCAAGCCTTTTCCTACCAATCAAATGGCACACTTAGGAGGACCCACAAAGCTCCCACTTGCTGCTCTCTTCTTGTTCCTCCAGCTCACCTAAGACCAGCATCCCTGTCCCTGTAGTGCCCTTTCTTTTCACATAAGGAAACTTTCAACTAGCAGAGGTCCTCCACTGGCACTAATCCATCTCATGTTTCCTCTGCTTGTCACAATGAAGTTTCAAGTTTATTTTTTGATTGATTTTGACATACCCCGCGGTCTACAATCAGCATAATAAAAAGATTGGTAATCAAAATGCTAGCTGTACAGAGGGACGGGTGGAAAATAGGAATAGAGAGGTGGGTATGCCGAGCAGAGGTTGGGGAAACGTAGAGTGTGATGGGTTGACAGTAACGGTAGGTGAACAGTAGAGGGGGTGGGAGGGGAGTAGAGTTGATGTGGCTTTCGAGATTAAAGGTGAGATAAACCGCTAGTCATGGATCGAGGGAATGACATCCGGGACCATGGGGAGATAAGCAAAGACAGTGGGCCAGAGGCAGGCTAGGGGCAAGAGACAGCAGCAATTAGTATGTAAAGAGAGAGTCATTAGGGCAGAGAGATATAAACAGAAGGGAAAGAGAAAAGTGTGGGGGGGAGCAGATGGAGGAAGAGTGACAGATATGTTGATCGATACACACACACCCCCATCCAATCACGTTACAATGTGTTCAGGCTGTTCCCCGCAATCTGCGTAATCACGGCAGGTACGTACAGAACTTACAATAAATGCACCTTTGCTTCTAAAGTACACAGTGTCACTTTTCTTTTAGGATAATTTAGTAGGAACAAGCTCCGAGTGTAACATGGAGACACGAAGCCTCACTCCCAGAGATCTCAGAATATTAGAGGTGTAATTAATTAAGGTAGTTCGGCGAATTCCGCTTTTGCTGCAGAGATCTTTTGGTACTTTCATGCCACAAGTTCAACTTCTGATAGGTTTGCTCAGATTTAGCACTATTTTCCCTGTTTGTGTAATACACGAGGAGCAATAAGACTGTGTTATACTTGAATTATGCGGCAAATCAATTTACTCCAATATGTCCGGTGCAAAATTATTCTGTAATAAGCCCTGCAAGGAAATCCTATTAAATCAGTGGACACAAGCAGTAACAATGCTGTGCCATTATTTGATAGAAGTACTTGCCACTTTTTTACATATGTAAATAACTGCCGTACAGTCGACTATGCCCAATAACTCAGATCAGCTAGGCTTACACCACACAATTGTGGTTACTGTGGCAGAATAGTCCGTAGGGGGAGAATCTCATCTCCCCCTAGAAGCACGTGATTAAAACTTTATCAGAAAGCAGCCAGCTACCCACTCAGTGAAAGTACCATATGCTCCAGTGACAGAAGCAAACACAACTGTCTTCCCCTGCGGGCATACCTGTAAACACAGGGCAAGAGGCCATTTACACACACATTCCTAAGTCTGGAAACCATTAGGGAGGGGTGAGCCTTACCTCGAGAGCAGAGCAGGAGGAGTACGGGGGCACAGGCTAGCCAGCTCCGGCGCCAGCAGCAGGTGACCCCTCTGTTGTGCATCTCTCCTCCTCCTGCCGGGGCATCCAGTGTCTCGGAAGAGGGGGATTCGGTGGCTGCCAGAGGGGCAGCAAGCAGCACTCCGGCCGGTGCCAAGGATCCGAACTTTCAAGACGTGGGGGCTGCTGCCAGTCCTGCCGGTTTCTCTAATCCCAACTTTACTTTGCGGCACTAGTGATTGACAGATGTCGCCTTCTTTCGGTTGGTTTCTTTTGCGAAGAGTTTTGGTGCTGCTGGGCGATGGCAACACTGCCCTGTACCCGCGACGTGCGACCTGCCTCAGCACCAGCTTGCGGGGTCGGCTGCCCCCCTCCCTGCCGGTTTCTCTCTTCCGAACTCTACTTTGCGGCAGTCATTGACAGATGTCGCCTTCTTTCTGTTGATTTCCTGTGCGAGGAGTTTTGCTGCGGCTGGGCGATGCCTCCTCCTTGCCACACTGCCCTGTGCCCGGGACGTGCGACCTGCCTCAGCAACAGCTCGCGCTGCTGGAGAAAGTTTTGTGAAAACATTTGTTTGGAAGGGGCGGGGCTACTGTGGTGGCCGGTCGCATACGCTGGGAATAGGCGGGTGGCACCGGGGGAGGGGGTGAGAGTCGTACACCGCCTTCTACCTTCCATAGCCCGTTAAACTCTTCATGCATCGTTTACTACATCGCGTAAAATGTACACTGGTGTAGTGAATTCTGCGCCGACTCTTGCATGGGCAGACCAGAGTGAAAATATTTGAAGCGGTCTACTGGTACAACCACGATGCACATAAACAAATACAATAGTATTGCAATTGCGGTGGGCAGTAGAACAAGCACAAGCGCGCGCGCCTCGCACGGCAGCAGGGGCAGGGGAGAAAGGAGGGGGCCTGCGCGATTCCCTTGCGGGAGCGAGCCGCAAGGCGCGATAATTGCTACCATATGGCGCCAGCTGCTCGCTCCCGCAAGTGAATCGCCAAACGTGCACGCGTTGCCATTGAAGGCAATGGAACGCGTGCACGATCGATTTCAAAAGGTCTTTTTGCCTATGCAGCGCATGCGCGCTGCGTAGGCGAGACCTAAAAAGAACAATGGATGGACAGAATGCAGACCAATGTCATACATTCACCCCAGTACAGAGATCTGTGCCTAAATCCATTGTTTCTTTGCTCACCATGCCATTCAAGTTTGGACCCAGCCATATGCAAATCAGTCTTGACCCTGCGCCCAATGGGAACTGTCCAGCTCGAACTGCCAGGCCAGGTCCTCCCTGGACTGGAACCAAGCATCCTTTGACCGGTTTCAGGGTTTCACCCCTCATCAGCTAGGATAGCTTGACTCCAGTGGCATGGGCAGCACGGGACCCACGTCTGGGCATACCTATCCCACTCGGAGTGACAAATGCAAAAAGAACAATGGATGGACAGAATGCAGAACAATGTCATACATTCACCCAAGTATAGAGATCAGGGCCTAAATCCATCGTTTTTTTGCTCACCATGCCATTCCAGTTTGGACCCAGCCATATGCAAATCAGCCTTGACCCTGCGCCCAACGGGAACAGTCCAGCCCGAACTGCCAATCCAGGTCCTCCCTGGACTGGAAACAAGCATCCTAGGACCAGTTCCGGGGTTTCACCCCTCATCAGCTAGGCTAGCTTGACTCCAGTGGCATGGAGAGCACAGGACCTACGTCTGGGCATACCCATCCCACTCGGGGGATAAATTCAAAAAGAACAAGGGATGGGTATGCCCAGACGTGGGTCCCTTGCTCACTTTGCCACTGGATTCAAGCTAGCCTGGCTGATGAGGGGTAATACCCTGAAACCGGTCCCAGGATGCTTGTTTCCGGTCCAGGGAGGACCTGGCTTGGCAGTTTGGGCTGGACAGTTCCCATGAGGCACAGGGTCAAGACTGATTTGCATATAGCTGGGTCCAAACTGGGGTGGCGTAGTGAGCAGAGGAACAATGGTTTTAACCCAGATCTTTTGACTGGGGGTGAATGCATGATTCATTCAGCATTCTGTCCATCATTTGTTTGCGTATCACTTTTCACCCTAAGTGGGATAGGTATGCCCAGACGTGGGTCCCTTGCTCACTTTGCCACTGGATTGAAGCTAGCCTGGCTGATGAGGGTAATACCCCAAAACCGGTCCGAGGATGCTTGTTTCCGGTCCATGGAGGACCTGGCTTGGCAGTTCGGGCTGGACTGTTCCCATGAGGCACAGGGTCAAGACTGATTTGCATATAGCTGGGTCCAAACTGGGGTGGCGTAGTGAGTAGAAGAACGATGGATTTAACCTAGATCTTTTGACTGGGGGTGAATGTATGATTCATTCAGCATTCTGTCCATTATTTGTTTGCTTATCACTTTTCGCCCTAAGTGATGGGTATGCCCAGACTTGGGTCCCTTGCTCACTTTGCCACTGGATTCAAGCTAGCCTGGCCGATGAGGGGTAATACCCTGAAACCAGTCCCAGGATGCTTGTTTCCGGTCCAGGGAGGACCTGGCTTGGCAGTACGGGCTGGACCGTTCCCATGAGGCACAGGGTCAAGACTGATTTGCATATAGCTGGGTCCAAACTGTGGTGGCATAGTGAGCAGAAGAATGATGGATTTAACCCAGATCTTTTGACTGGGGGTGAATGTATGATTCATTCAGCATTCCGTCCATGATTTGTTTGCATATCACTTTTCGCCCTAAGTGGGATGGGTATGCCCAGACGTGGGTCCCTTGCTCACTTTGCCACTGGATTCAAGCTAGCCTGGCTGATGAGAGGTAATACCCCGAAACCAGTCCCAGGATGCTTGTTTCCGGTCCAGGGAGGACCTGGCTTGGCAGTTCAGGCTGGACTGTTCCTATGAGACAGCTGTTCGGAAGCCTGCTGGTATCCCGACTGATCTTCGATTTCATCCATAGTCGCCGGACGGTTACTTATCTTGCCGCTGATTACCATATGTAGATGGATTAAGTTTCTATATCCACCTTGGACATTCTGTCACGCATATCTTGGACCCCATGTCAGAATGGAGTGAGAGGCCTCCACGAGGATCCACCGTATACTTGGAATCTTCCGGTTGTTTACCCTGGTTCTATTTTCTAGGACGCTGATTTTACTCTCTCCCGGCTTGGGAACCTGGCTGTAATATTTCAGGTTTGGGCCTTGAGCCCATTGAGTATTCGTGTTGTATCTGATCCATGGCTGCTAACTTTGTGGTCATCTGTTCCAGGCACGTCCTTCTTTATTTCTGTATTTGATCAGTGCGCCCTGTAGAAGGTGAGACCGACATTGGGGTCAAACACCGAAACGCGCGTCGGCGCTGGAGTTCTTTTTGGCTATGTGATGTTTTCCCTTGTTCCCCCCCTTTGAGAAGGAATTGTGATTCCAAACATGAATTGTACCATCAACTGATCAATCTTTTCATATGTCTAATTTGTCATTGGATCCTATCTATTGTATCAATGGTTGATATCACAAAGTTATATATTTCTTCATATTTTGTGTGGGGGTATTTGCTTGTATGTATATATTGATTTCTTGTTAAATATTGAACCCTGATTGTGTAGGACGTGTGAGTATGTGTGGGTATGTTTTTGTTGGTTTGAACAAAGGTGTGTGTGTGATGTAGGATGTGCTTGTATCTTTGGGATATAATTCTTACTATGTTTTTATACAAACTGCAAAAATGCAATGAATAAATACATTTTGATATGTTGGGTACTTAAGGTTTTGTGTATTATATTTTGGAAGGCCAGTGTTCCAGGCGTGTGGAATTGTATCAGTGACTATTAGCACTATATGACTTTGTACACAGGTAGAGAATTATTGTTATGATTGTATTCCTATGAGGCACAGGGTCAAGACTGATTTGCATATAGCTGTGTCCAAACTGGGATGGCGTAGTGAGCAGAAGAACGATGGGTTTAACCCAGATCTTTTGACTGGGGGTGAATATATGATTCATTGAGCATTCCTTCCATCATTTGTTTGCGCATCACTATGTAAAATAGTGCCATAAAAGAAATGTCTCAACACATTCCAGGTGTGACCCAAATAGTAAAACAAATATAAGTCAGACGTCCATCACAAGAAACGATGGAAATTCAAGATAACTTTGGGTAAAAGAGTGAGAAGTAAAACAAGAGAGATGATAATAAATATAATAATGATAACAAAATATTAATAATAGGTGCCCTCCTAGAACAAGACCTTTGGGAGCTGCTGTTCTTCACTGGGCCAGACATGTGGTTTGAGTTCAGCAGGAGGGAACAGAGAGGCAGCTTCAGGGTGAGGTAATGTTGGTATCTCACACTTCAACACAGTGGCATTCTCTGGCCCATGATATCTTTCTTCCTCATCTTCCTCCATTCTTGCCTATGTCTATTTCGTCCCGTATCCCCCAATTCACACCTGATATTGGTGCAACAAGCAATCCAAGTTCATTTTTTATGACAATGTAAACAGTTGATCCCATAGACATCTCTGGACCTCCTGTTTTTCTGCAATTTGTACTGTTTCAAGACAATAAGATAGTTGGTTGAAGGAGTAAAGCGAGAATTTCTTTAGAATTATTAAGTTACATTGTGCTATTTGTTGCCTTTGATGTACTCTATATAGCAGACTGTATGTGATAAAAAAGACCAACAGGCTATGTCCTGAAGGATAAAGGATGATATACAAAAATGGAGGGCTACTGGCATGAACGTGGTGTAAATCTGTTTGTACAGGTCAGGTTACTTTTGAGTGGTGACAAGTGAGAGAATATAGGTTTTTAATGTAATAACAAATCTCTATTGGGTATATTAGACGTATTTCTACAATTTATGTGGACTGTTTGTTAACTACATTTTTTTGACACTGTTTTTTTCATTCATAGAGCACATTTTACTCAGAATAATTGGGTTTCATGCATATTGCAATTAGAGTAGCAGGAGTTGGGCATGGTGAGAGATATACCAGCTGTTTAAAGAGTAGGTGTGGCATAGCAAAGTTGTTTAATAGATAATGTCTTTCCCCAAATGCTATTCCTTTAGAATGGGTGTTCCCTCTTTGATTGTGAGTGCATTACCTCACTTACGAAATCTCTCATGACATCCCAAATGACATCATTGATGACATCTCAAATTGCATCACTGCTGATATCACTGATTACAACACAATTAACAGCACAATGAACATAACTCATATTGGTATCAATGTTAGCACCAATAACATCAGTAATGACATCAATAACAACATTTGTGATATGCTGCTTTTATTTCAGTTTTTAATCACTCCTGTTGTTGCTGTCATTTTTGCGAAATTATTGAATAGCTTTTATGCATATATTGCTTTGTTAGGCAATTAAAGGGTGGTTGAAGTTTGGTTACTGGTTGACTGGGGTGTGGGCCCTGGTCGAGCAGCAACCATAATCCTAGTCAGGGTGAAGCATATATGAACCCCAAATTAACTTATGCTTAAGCCCCCGGTAGCTTGGCACAGAGCAGGCAGGCTTCATTTAGAGGCAATGTGTAAAGTATTTGTGCAACACTTCAAACAAATCGAACAGTGAAAACACCACACAAAAGATCCCATCACCAGGTTAGAAAGATAGTCCTTAATTTAATAAATGAAACACGACCAAAATGGCAACAATCCAACTAGAAGAACTTGAGATATGAATTTTTAAATAATAAACTGTAAAATAGTGCCTAGAAGCAATAAGCTTCTATTTGGCATATCTGGTCACTCTGGACCAGGACAAATTTTAAAAGTTCAGGCTGACCGAGATGGAGGGCGGGCTGACTACAGGGACCAGACTTGATCTGCTGAGAAAGTACCTTGTTACATCGAGGACGAGATGCTGGGTGCAGACGAGGTGATGCATCGGCAACGGCCCACACAGAGGAGGCGATGTGTCGGTTTTCTCCATGAAACAGTGGAGATGCGTCAGTTCCGAGGGCAATGCAATGGTCCTGAAGGGAATGCGTCGACTCTGCTTTGCATTAGAAGATGTGTCAGTTCTGAGGGCCCGGTGCTGGTTCCGATATGCAATGCGTTGGGGTTTTCCATGCAACAGCAGTGATGTGTCAGTTCCGAGGGCAATGCGCTGGGTCCAGAGGTGATGAGCTGGCTTTGCTCCTGCAGTGATGCAACAATTCTGCTCTCGTAGCAAAGGATGCATAGGTGCTGAAGCAAAACACCTTAGGCCCACTTCCAATGGTCCAGGTGTAGGAGCAAGGTGGTTGGAAGTCTTTTATGTCCCTGAGACTTCAAATCAGGAGGCTAGCCAGCTAGCCCTTGGAGTCACTCTGGATTCTGGGGAGAAGAGAGGCAGGTCCAGTCCTTCTCACCAAGGAAAAGAGGGAAGCAGGCAGCAGGTCAGCAGAGCAAGAAAGCAGTTCTTCCAGAGCAGCAGCCCAGCAGAGTGACAGCCCTTCAGCAGCACAGCAGTCCTTCTTCTTCTTGGCCCGGTATCGATAGGTCCAGACATATACTGAAGTAGTAGGTCAGAAGTCCAGTTCTTATACCCAGAGGTGCGTTTAAAGTGGAGGAGACTTCAAAGAAGGGCTTTGAAGTGCACAGAGATCCTCCCTTCCTGCTCTGGCTCCAGAATCACTACAGGGAGGTAAGCAGTCATTTGTGTGGGGAAAGGACATGGCCTATTGAGGTGTAAGTGTGAGACTCTGTCCAGCTCCTCCCTCTCATCCTGCCCAGGATAGCCCATGAGGATGTGGATGGCCCATCAAGTCACACCTAAGATCCCTTTGTGTGTGGCTGTCTAGACAGAATGCACAAAGACCAGCTGCCACCAACCCCATATTTGTATTGGAGACATGCTGCAGGGACCCAGGGCTAAGAGCAGAAAAATTCCATCTTTCTAAAAGGTTTTTACAAACAAAGAAAAGCCAGTACTGTCATTGCTTTCCAAACTACTATTTTACATCTAAGAACACAACACTCAATGATTGTGTTCTCTTTTACTTTTCATTATCTGTTATGACAAGAACACTTTCTTCTATGTGTTATTTGTACAGTACCTGTCATCAACATCACAACAACAAACAAACAAGCTGTGTCAAATCAACTCAGGTTTTAAGATGCCCACATCACAGAACAACATACAATAAACTGTTTTAGAGACATTGGATAATACAAATTCACAAAACATCAAATTGTTAATACACTTAAAACATTGATGTCCTAGTTCTGAATTTCGCCATTGACAAGAGCAGCCTATGATGGATTTAAATGACACTTACGGCTCATAGCCAATCATCCAAGACCGGGGGTGAAAGCTTATGTTGTGTTCCATTTCAATAAAAACAGGGATTGGAAAATATAGAGAGTTACAAAAAACAAATTCCCTGAATGCCAAAGCTTCTTTTTCATACAGTTTCACCTGGTATATATGAGCGGTCGATGTGTTTTGAACCCAAACATTTCACAGGGTTCTCCTCAGACCCAAGAATCGCTGGACACTAAACAAAACAAAACAGCAAACAACAAATGAAAAAACTCTAATCATTAAAAACATGAATTATAAAGTTGGCTTAATCATGGGCTCTGTATAGACTTGAAACATTTCCTCCACTACAAAACTTACATCTGCTTTAATCTTGTGGGCTCAAAATTCTCTGTTCCCTTTGGAATATCTTTTAAACAACAAAAGAATGCATGACCAGTTAAATATCCATGCAAATTTGTATTATGAGACTGCTTCGCAACTTGAAATAAATTGGCAAGACTGTTCGACTCAATTCAGTCTCACTCGTTTCACGAGTGGGAACATCATTCAGCTTCTCTGGCCACATACAGCACAATAAGCATTAAGGAGATTTATCCAAAAGCCTCTACAAGTGAATTAAAAGAGTTCAAGTTGCACGCCTGCCCGTCCATCGTTAAAGAGAGACACAAACTTGAAGTGATAGATTCACTCCTCCTCCGTACTGGGATCACTGTGTGCATGTATACATTTCAGCATTTTCAACTCAGGCTAACATTCTTTTGAATCTGTAGAAATCAAGAGTGACTTTCGACCAACCCTGTTGTCGGATTCAAAAGGATGTGAAAGAATGAGGTCTCTTTGATGCTCACACTATCCAAGTGAGTCAACAATTTATTTCAAGTTGCAAAGCAGTCTCATAACATAGATTTGCATGGATATTCTACTGGTCATGCATTCTTTTGTTATTTAACAGTTATTCTAAAGCAAATAGATCTACGTGGAAACAGAGAATTTTGAGCCCACAAGATTAAAGCAGATGTAAGTTTTGTAGTGGAGTAAATATATCGAGTCTATACAGATAACAAGATTAAGCCAACTTCATAATTCACGTTTTTAATGGTTAGAGTTTTTGCATTTGTTATTTTGTTTTGTTTTGGTTAGTGCCCAGCGATTCTTGGTCCAGAGGAGAACCCTGTGACTTAGTTTGGGTTTGCAAATCATCAACCGCTCAGATATACCAGGGAAAGTGTATGAAAAAGAACCGTTGGCATACAGGGAAATTGTATTGTATTTTCCAATCACTATTTTTATTGAAAGTGAAACACAACATAAGCTTCCACTTGCTGGTCTTGGATGATTGGCTATGAGCCTTACGTGCCATTTAATTCCATCATAGACTCTTGTCAATAGTGAAATTCAGAAATAGGGCATCAATGTTTTATTTGTATTAACAATTTGATGTTTTGTGAATTTGTATGATTCAATGTCTCTGAAACAGTTTAGTGTATGTTGTACTGTGATGTGGGTACCTTAAAACTTGATTTGATTTGCCACAGCTTGTTTGTTTGTTTTTGTGATGTTGATGACAGGTACTGTACAAATAGTTCTTGTCGCAAAAAATGATGAAAAGTAAAATAGAACGCAATAATTGAGTTTTGTGTTCCAAGAAGGAAAACTGTAGTTTGGAAAGTAATGTCAGTACTGACGTTTCTCTGTTTATAAAAATTTGATAGTCGCTTAGCATTGCTGACACTAAACTGGCCCAATCCCCATTGTGTTTTGCATTTTTATAAAAGTGGCATTTTAAAAATTCTAATAATATATTCGACCTTTAAAGAGGATTTAACATTACAATTCCATAGTAATAAACATTATAGCTATACTTCCTTCCAATTGGGAATTACAGCTAATTAAGTGTAATAAGGAATCCCTAATGTTAACCGATTTGAGGGGTAGGCCTCACAGTAGTTAAAAACAAAGTTGGGAATTTTTCTCTACCAGGACATGTAAAACCTAAGGTATATTCCCTACCTTTTAATTACACAGCACCCTGCCCTATAGGCTACCTAGGTGCTACCTGAGGGGTGACTAATATGAATTAAAGTGGGTGTTTAGTGCTTGGCAAGGGATTTTAAATGCCAGGTTGACATGGCAGTGTACGCTACACACACAGGCTCTGAAGTGGCAGGCCTGAGACATGTTTAAAGGGCTACTTAAGTGGGTTGCACAATCAGTGCTGCAGGCCAACTAGTAGCATCTAATTTACAGGCCCTGTACTAGGGACTTATAGGTAAATTAAATATGCCAACTATGGATAATCCAATCAAACCATGTTTAGGGGAGAAGCACAGTCACTTTAGCACTGGTCAGAAATGGTAATGTGCACAGAGTCCTAAGGCAAACAACACGGAGATCTGCACAATTGGAGGCAAGCAGGCAAAAGGTTTGGCGGAAGACCACCCTAAAGCTGACAGGTCTAAGAACCATATTATAGCCTTATAGCCCGCCGTAGCGGGCTATACCGGCTATTAAAGGCCCGCTCCCGCGTTAAAGGCCCGAGCCGAAGGCGAGGGACTTTAACAAGGGTGAGGGACTTTAATTGCCGGTATAGCCCTGCTACGAAGGGCTATAAGGCTATTAGAACATTCTGCCACTAGAGGGCAGAATGTTCTAACAGATAAAACAAAGGCTTTTCGAAGCTCGAGGGGATTTAAATCCCCTCGAGCTCCGAGAGGCCTTTGTAAAACATTGGAATGTTGCTCTGCGGGCCTTTACCGGCCCGTAGAAGCAGGGAGCACTCCATTGTCTTCAATGGAGCTCCCAACATTCCAATGTTCTAATATAAATTATAATAAGTGTTTTTGTTTGTTACATTATGGTGATTGTCTAGTGTTGTGATAGTGGATATGTGGCTATTTGAATATGGGTGTGTTTGTTGATTCTTCTAGAATAGTATATGATGATAGGAATATGATTGTATAATGTCATGTATGTTTTATGTTAAATTGGTTGATTTGGTAAGTTATGGTAAATATGTTATCCTTTGATGTAGGTGTATGCGTGTCTCTGGATTATGTTTAGTAGGTCATAGTTACATGGCTCTTGCATAGGTAAATGAGGTGGGTGTATAGTAGCATGAAGATGTTATAATGAGTTCTAGACATTTACTGTATTCTGATCAGTTTAATACCCCTGTACTTAATGGAAAGTAATTATACTAGTCATGTCATCAGTGATGTTACAGGGATGTCATCAGTTCTGTCATCAATGATGCAATTTGAGAGGCCATGAGTGATGTCATAAGCAGTACATGGCTAGGACACGCGTTATGGTCACTGCACTTAGCCACAGCTGGCAATTTTCAGGGGTTTTCAGTTTTAATTCGGTATGCATGCTGTACTTTGATTCTGTTTTTCAGTGAAATTTTTTATGAAATACTGCATTCAAATGACTTGAACTTCAACTTGACTTTGGCCATGCACATTGGGCGTAGGTCAGAGGTCCTGTGCTGCAACAGGCGTTACATTATCCCTTTATCTGTATGCCAGAATGCTTCCACTTTTGGGGCCATGAGCTTGCAACATTACAAAGACATCTCAGTTTACCATATCTGTACATTGATATCGACATTAAGATCCCAGGAATCGCCTACCCACTAAATATCATTACTACTGCTTCTATTTATAATTTGATTCGTAAGATGTAAGATCGCAGGTCCAAAGTCAGCAGGCTCAAGGAAAGAAGTTCCATTTATGACTATGATGTTTAGCGAGAGACTTCCTGATTTTTGGCTTGCAGGCCTTCACTTCCAGCCCACAAGCTTCCACCATTAATAATAAGGCATAAATGCACACAGTCTAACCCCAGGAATCACCAATTCAGTATCTTTAGTTAATTACACCTGTTTTTCATAATTTATATATTTTTCGTCCACATTTCAAGGGACCCAATTTTGACGATTATGTTTAGGGTGGGATTTTTTTATATATATTTTATTTATTATATTTAATTATATTTTCTGGTCTCTAGGCCCAGAAAACTAAGGGGCTTATTTATAAGCCCCTTGTGCCGTCGGTGCGTCACGTTTTATGACACTCCGGTGGCGCAGGAGCCTGCTCCATATTTACCCGGCAGCACTAAGCCACTTTTTTTGGCTTAATGCTGCCTTGTAAATATCGTTCCCTTTAATGATGTTTTCTGCGTTAAAGGGGCGTGCAATGGGTGTTGCTGGGGTCGTTCCCAGCAACATCCATGGCGTCTTGACACCGCCCCAGATTTATGAGAAATCGTAACTCTGAGGCAGCACCAAAAACTTACGCCTCCCCAGCACAACGAGGAGAAATTTCTTTATTTCTCCTCGTTTTTCCTTTTTCTATGTGTGCTGCATTATGCAGCACACATAGAAAGAGGAAAAAGCCTCTTGTGATTGTTTTTGTGCAGGAATATTTCCCTTCCTGCACAAAAATAATCATCCCAGCAATGCAGGCACCCTTGCACAATGGTGCAAAGTTGCCTGCTTTGGCACATGGCAGCTCATTGTGCGCCAGCGCAGGGGAAAAGGACAGTAATGTGCCGTATCTGATAGATATCACGCATTCCTGACTTTTTCTTTTGTCGTAAGGCAGTGCTGCAGGAAGGCCTGCGGCGCTGCCCTAAGGCAAAATCTCATAAATGAGGCCTTAAATTGTTTGTGAATTTGTGCAGTGGTGCTCAAACTGGGTCCACGGGTTCATGGCCTAGTGAGCTAGATCTTCAGAATTGTTAGGCACATACATAGATATTTTGTTTTATATTATCTTCCTGTGGGGTCGCTTTCTGGCCCCGACACAGAGCCTAGGAGTTGGGAGCTGCTAACCCTGCCCCCTTATGTGTCTTTTATGTTTTAAGATGTGGACACCATGCTCTGGATCCAAAAATAGCACCACAAGAGAAATTTGGGGCTTGACATTATGAAAATTTGGGTCCATGGAGTCCAGTTTGGGTTTGGACTTGAAATAGATGACAGCAGTAAAAGCTCCCTTGTCCAATGGGATTTATTTATTTTTTGAATTTTGGTCCGTGGATAGTCCACAATCCTGGTTGGAAACTTAGCGTTGAGATATTGCTATAATTTAGTTCTTTGAGGCTCACAGACAAATTTCTGTGAGGCTCATTTGTCACAATCTACTAAATGGATTTACAACAAGCTAAGCAAAATCACAGCCCTGACTAACATTCTACTTTCATGCCAAGTTTAGTCTAATACTGTTCTTCAGTTTTTGCTTTAATGGAGAACAAAGCTTGCTTTTGGATTTCTCGTTTTTTATTCCTCTTAGTTCCTCCAACCAGATCTGTCTGAAAGTTGACAATTCAAAACCAGGGGCGTAGCCACTATTGGTGCAGCAAGCGCAGTGGCACCGAGACTTAGAACCCTGAAGGGCCTATTGAACCCTGATAATGGCTATATTATACTATTCTAACAGCAGTCAGAAGAGCCATTTTCTCTGCTGGTACCATGGTCTATAGCATCCTTGCTACACTACTGGCCAAAACACACCCATTTTTGCAATCTGATTGGAAAGTCTCATACAGATTCCTGAAAAGGCACCAAAATTATAAACAGAGCAAAAATTGCCTTTTTCGATGGAAATTCAGACAGAACCATAAATGCATAGCTGCTTTCACCATTATATATAGATTGTCAAATCTTAATTGAAAGGTTCAATTTAAATTAACATGTTTTATTTTGTTAACTCAGGATGCTCTGTCCTATTACACGAGAACTCCAACTCTACTCAGAGTACCACAGTTGAAAAAACCTCTTCAAGGGAAAGCTTCTGCTCATATTTGCCATGAAACCTCAAGTGATCAGAATACATATGTGTCAGTTAAATGGCCCCAAACTTGACATTTAAAGGTCTCATTTTGAGGAGAACGTTTTTACATTTTCTGTTTCCTCTGACCAAAATGTTGCGGTATGTTTAACTTCATCAAACTTACCGATAAATGGATACAAAAACTGTAGTAATGAAACCAACAGGAACCCAATCACTCCAAAGGTTTTGTTGACCAGAGACTGGTAGGTATTCGTGCCTGAGATGTTTCCCCCTTTTATCAACAATATGATGGAGTAATCTGTTAAAGAAAGGTGTAATTTAATTAACATACCGAACAGTGTTTATCTTTTATGTCAGAATAGTTCACGTTGTCCAGTTTTTATGAGCTATCATACAGTATTAATGATAAACAATTACCAGTAAAGGAAACACATATTTAACTGCTGAAATGTCCTATGAACTATATAATAATTGAAAGGTATTATTGAAATAAATCATTCTGAACTATTTAATATTTAGCTGTCAGAAGTATAGAATAAATAATCAAAAAGAAGGAATGAAACCCAGTCAGCCAAAAAGCGTACCTGAATGACATGAACAAAGAAGTAGATTATTCACCTCAAATCCTGACAAAATATGATGAAATTAAAAGTAGAACAACAATATAAGAAGTGTAATCAATAATTGCTAAGATATCGATCCACCACAATAGACAATGTTTGGAGAATGGCTTTTGTCAAAATATACTTAAGATGTGTGTATATTATCCTTTTCTTGCCTGGGTCCCTCTATGTGGAATTCCCTCCCCCTGTCACTTAGAAATGAAACAGTCTATAGGAATTTTCAAAAATGTTTAAAAACTTGGCTGTTTCATCAATAGATCTTCTATTTCTGTCAGGAGGCGCTGGAAACCTTCGGGTAGCTGTGCCCCTTATAAGATTAAAGTAACATAACATAACATAACATATGTTCATATTCATCCATGAGTAGAAATGCTAATAATCTTATATGTAATCTCAAATGTATTCACTGTAAATCAAATATGAATACTGTTTTCTATTTGTTTAAAGCTTCCTGTGGCATTGTATTATTCACACACTTTTCATGGCCCAGAAGCCATAATGCTCCATGTTGTACACTGCACATTTTCAGTAGCGTAATCTCGCTTTCAAGCCCGGCAAGGGAAGCTGGATTTTGTGAGAAGAATGAAGCTGGTATTGTGTATATGAATGTTTTCTTCCCTTCAAGGGTGTTCTCCATTTCCTTGAAGGGAAGTCTCTGGCACCAGCACATTAGATAAGTTTTGGCTCAGAACAACAAGTTCTGTCGCAAGGTCATATTACATTGACTTGTATTAAGAGAAATTGTGTAATTACTAGTTCAGTGTTGCCTATTTTTAGGTTTTATCTCTAACTGACCGTTTTCTAGTGAGGGCCCTAGTCAGTTGATTAGACAATTATCTTTCATTTTTGCTTGGTGCCTGCTATTTTGGATTAAACGCTAGCTGGACACTGTGCAACACTATACAATTTGCTATGCATCTTCCTATAACGTTTACCATTTTCAACTAAGCATGAGGTGATCAAATAGCAGAGGATCTCCATTTTCACTAACAGATTTAATAACCAACGTTATTGCTATATTAAATAATTACACTCATCTTCAAGGGTAGATAAAAATGCAGTTAAAGGGGGAGCTTCTTTAAATCAGTCAATAAATACCTCTGAAGAAACTTCTACTCAGTTGGACCATTTTAGATGTCTCTTTGTTGCCACAAGTCTCTAATAAACTGAATCTATTCTGGTCAGGCGTCAGGCTGCCAAAAAAGGTTTATAAATTGGTTGAAGGTCATAGATATACTGGTATTATTAATAGCTATTTACACTAGTGTTTCTGATGAGATTTGGAACAATGTTTGGATTTTATTGTACCGGCATTACTATCCTGCATCAGTAGCTCAAACCAACATACTTCTTACTCATGGAGCACCATAGACACCAAAGAAAGTGTTTAAACTCATGCTTTTTGAAGTTCCTAAGTGTTGACTTTGTAACTGTGTGATGATCTGTATCACATATAGGTTTTGACAGCAAAGATAAAATTGAATGCTTGGGTATAAAGCGCATTTCTGCATTTTCAGAATGGCGGTGCGTGGAGGTAGCAAGTTTTGCTTCCAGTCACGCTCTATCTTTCTGTTGCACATATGCTCCCAGGTTTTCCCTGGTATTAATTTTGCTGCTGCCCCATATTTACGCCACCCTTGTAAATATGGGTCAGTGCCAAAATCAATGGGTGTTGCGGCGGAATGCTCACCGCAACACCCATTGCTCACCCCTTTCACGCTAAGTACAGCATGAAAGGGTGCCTTATTTACAAGTCATGTTAAGTGGCTTATCGCCACAGGAACATCGCTAAAAGTGACGTTCCTGTGGCGATAGAAGCATGTAAATATGCCCCCTGGTCTTTACAATGCGAAACTAAAATACATTTTTAATTTCTTCTCGTTTTTGCTGTTTCTATGCGTGCTGCATTGTGCAGTACACATAGAAACAGCCAAACGCCATGAATGATTGTTTATGTGCAGGAAGGTGTCCCTTAAACACATAAACAATCATTAACAAAAATTACAATTTGCAACTTCTAAGTGTGCTGCACAATGCAGCAGACATAGGAGTGACAAATCGCCATTTGTGATTGTTTACGTGCAGGAAGGGACACCTTCCTGCACATAATCAATCTTTCCACCCAACGCAGGCACCCTTGCATGATGGTGCAAGGGTGCCTGCGTTTGCGCTAGTCAGCTAAACGTAGCGCCAGCGCTAGGGGAAATGCAGGGGTGCGCAGTATCTTTGTAAAAACGGCACATCCCTGCGTTTTCAGAATGGCGGAGCATGGCGTTAGCAAGTTTTGCTTAACGCCACGCAGCACGCATAGAAAGAGGAAAAAAAACGAGGAGAAATGAATACATTTCTCCTCGTTGCGCCTCCCTACGCCTCCCCTGGGAGCATTCAGACGGATTTCCAGATTTACGATTTCTTATAAATCTGGAAATGTGTCTGGTTCCTTGGGTGTTGCGTGGGAACACCAACAGCAAGACCCATGGAACGCCCCGTTCACGCAAAGTGCTGCGTGCAAAGGGGCCATATTTACAAGAACAGGAAAAGTCATGCAGGGTGGCTTTTCCTGTCCTTGTAAATATGGGGCACTAAAATGCGCCGCCAGTGCGTCACAAAAAGTGGCGCACTGGCGGCGCAAGGGGCTTGTAAATCTGTCCAGAGTTATTGGTTGAGAGGGGTGGAAGCCCCACTTAAATAATAAAAACAATCCTTGTCACGGTGAACCATAAAAGTCACTAAATTAAACTGTGCTTATTTCTCTGGTAGCTTGGCACAAAGTAGTCAGGCTTAACTAAGGGGCAATGTGTAAAGTATATATGCAGCAAACAAACAATAATAAAGTGAAAACCCAAGTCAAGAAAAAACCCAAGTCAATTAGAAAAATAGTGTAAAGTTCAGGCTGACAGTGATGGAGCGCAGATCAGATACAGGGACAAGGTTAATCCTGCTGAAGAGTTACCTCCTCAAATCTTGCATGCAAGGTGGTATTTACATTGGTAAGGGCCGCAACGAGAAGGCTGTTGGGACATGCAGCTGGTCGAGCATAGTGGAGGGTCGTTACTGCAGTGTGAAGAGCCTGTAGTCACTAGAGCTTTGCATTAGTTGGTCATTGCGAATAGTCACTGCTGACATGAAGTGCAGGTCTCGAGCTGCTAGTCGTCGCTGCCGGTGTGAAGCGCAAGTCTCGCAGGAGCTTCACGTTGACAGTCGTCATGAGCAGTCGATTCTCGGCACAAACAAGTCACTCCGCGATCACAAGGAGCCCACAAATTCTTTTTTTCAGGAGTAGTTCTCACTGATGCCATCCAAGGATCCTGATGTGAGAGGCAACTCTGGGGATCAGGACTCACTCCAGCAGAGACCAGGAGTAGGGCTCAGGCATGTCCAGGCAGGTCCAGTTGTAGCTGGTTAGCAGGGCAGTTGCAGGGAGGAATCTGGAAGCTTGTTATGTCCCTGGAGCTCACACAGGAGATCAGCCAACTGAACCTTGGATCCCCTCTCGGTAGCCTGGGTTGAAGGCAAGCATTCCAAATCTTCTCCAGTCAGTAAGGTATTTCCTCTTCTTCAGTCACTTGGACAGTCCTTCTTCTGAATCTTCAACAGGTCCAGGAATGTTCTGATGAGAGGTTCTGAAGAACCCACTTGTATACCCCAACCAGCCTTTGTGTGGGGGAATTCCCTAACTTACCCACCAAAAATGGTCCTGGTCAGTTCCTCCCCTGACCCTGGCTCCATACTGTCTAGGGGGACAAAGGCAAGGGAAGGCCTGGTGTTAGGTTCCTTTGTGTGTGTTGCATGCAGAGCCCTTTGAACTGCAATCAGGTCAGGGTACATCTCCTCCCCATCCATACTGTCAGGAAGACCTGCTCCCCTCACACCTAGGTGTTCTTTGTTCCATGTCCAGAAGCAATACACGAAACAAAACACAACAGCAGAGCCATTCAGAGTCATGTAACCCAAAAAGGCCCATTTGGTTTAGGGCAGAAAAATGCCAGCTTTCTAAAAGTGGCATTTTCAGAATAGTAACTTAAAATTCGACTTTACCATTAAAGAGGATGTAATTTACAATTCATTTGAGGGTAAATATCACTTCTCTAACTGCTTCCAATCAGAGGTTAGCACTTATTAAGTGTAATAAGGTAACCCAGTGTTCGTCTATAAGACAGTTAAACCTTACAACAGAGAAAAACTACTTTAGGAGTTTTTCCCAACCAAGCCCTGTAAAACTTAAACGCCCATGTCCTACATTTTAAATACTATGCACCCTGCCCTATGATCCTATGTATCATCTATGTGGATGTAAGGCAATTGTTTGAAATTGAATGCGGATAAGACTGAGCTCCTGTTCTTTAATCAGGGCTCACTACCATCATCCATTCTCTGGTGGCCTGAGGAATTGAACCTCCTTCCAATGCCTGCCGAGTCGCGAGAAATTTGGGTATCAGGTTTGATACCGATCTCTCTTTTACGGCCCACATCCAACAGATTTCTGCCTCATGTTTCTGGAAGTTACAATCCTTGAGGAAAATCTGCCAGAAGAGAGCCGGAAGATCATCATACACGCCCTGGTAACCTCCCAGTTGGACTATGCTAACAGCCTTTATATTGGGCTCCCGACATATCTGGTTCACAGGCTACAGATTGTTCAGGATGCGGCAGCAAGACGGATCTGCCGGGTGCCCTTTCGACATCACATTTCCCCTCATCTAAGATGGTTACATTGACTCCCAGTGGTCAAGAAGATTGAGTTCAAGGCCCTGACTATGGCCTTTAGAGCCACAAGAGGCCTTGGCCCCTGCTATTTCAAGCAGAGGCTCAGCCTTTATCATCAGGATCGCATACTGAGATCTAGACACTCGTGTCTGCTTCGTGTGCCACAATATCTCAAAGAGCATCAAGGAGGAAGGTCTTTTTTGGTCAGGGCAGCTAAACTCTGGAACACCTTGCCTCCCTATATGCGCCTGATCAAGTCAGAACAAGAGTTCAGGAAGCCCTTAAAGACTCTGCTCTTTTCTCAGATGTAGTATCCTTACTCTGATTTTTGCCGTCAGTCCGCATTAGCGCTGGGACACCTCTGCTGAGGTAGTTGTTGCGCTTTATAAATGCACATTGATTGATTGATCCTTTAGGGCCTACCCTAGGGGTGACATAAGTATTAAAAAGGAAAGGTTTAGGCCTGGCAAAAGTTTAATTTGCCAGGTTGAAATAGCAGTTTAAAACTACACTACAAGCTGCAGTGGCAGGTCTGCGAAGTGGGGGGGGGCACAATGAGTACTACTGCCCACTGGTAGCATTTAATTTACAAGCCCTGGACACATATAGTGCCATGCATTAGAGAGTTATAAGAAAACGTAATGTACAAACCAGGTGGAGGACAATTTTGTCATGTTTTAGAGAGAGAATACTTTACCACTGGTTTGCAGGGAGTCCTAAAAACCAACAAAAATTGATTTAGCAAAGGGTGGTGAAGAAGGCAAAAATCTGGGATGACCTTGCAGAAAGGGCCAGGACCAACAAAAAGGCAGTGAAACCTAAAAAGTGACTGTCATCCATATATTGGTCTGTTATCAAAAATAAAGTCAATTCCATTCCATTATGTTTGAACTGAGTGTTTCTCAACTAATGTTCACATATTTATGCGAAGTCACAATTAAAGACCAAAGAGATTAGCACATTGCCTGGACCAACTGTGCAGTGTGAATATATCATGTCAGGGTTCTTATGCTTATGTAAGCAATAATCAAATAAATATCAATAAGCAAAGATAAATAAGAACAGCAGTAAGTACACCTCAAATCACCTACTCATGGTACCTGTTGTGACAAGTTTAATCGAAGATGTAGTTTATGGAAAAGCCCAAAACATTAATTCTTACATTGTAGCATGAGTCCAAATAAACATACTGGCCATGTTTTAGAGATTTCACTTAATCTCCATTTTAGCTTTCCTTTTTTATCTTAGCACCTTTTTATAAGGATGGTTTGCACGTTTTTCCCTAATGCGAGAATGTGCCCTGCACACATTTATTTCTGATAGACATTGTCGCCCTGTAGTCTGCACAATTAGTTCCAGGGTCAGACAAAAGGAAACGAGATGCCCTAGTTTTTATTTTTTGTGCTCATAGGAGATGACTCTTGCTTCCCAGACTAAGTAAAGATGTTGTTCTGCGCCTCTGCCATTGTGTGATAAGCTTGCTGTTTTATTATTTAAACAGCATTCATGCTGAAGTTGGTGAGAGGTTCACTTCACACCAGAGTTATCATGGAAACGGATGTGAGCTGTAACTGAGATGCAGCTCTGCAGTCCAGACCTTCATCCAGAGAAGGAAGATAGCAAGAGAGGTGTGCAAGCCTGCACACTGAAGACAGGGTGTATTTGTTAATTCACTGAGGCTGACTTCCTGACACACTGCACTAAGTTAGATCATTCCAACAGGTCTGGCAGAAGGGTACCCACAATAGGCTCTCTTTAGTGTAGAGGTATTAGTGATAGATAGGAGTGAGTAACATTAGGAACAATTAACATGGTTGAATTGTTGGTGTTTTTCGCCATTCTAATAATGCCTATCACAATGATGTGTTTCATCTGTATAATACACGCAGCTCATGCACTATGTACAAGAATCAGATCTTTATCGTATCTTTTCTTTGTGACACCTTGGGCATGAAAAATTGACCATCGAAAGTGCTAGATTTGTTTCCACTAATTCCTTGGTAATTAGAAACTTGTTTGAGGTTACCAACAACATCTATAACTCTGTAATGCCAGAGGTCTAAATGTGGTACTGTAAGCTAGCCAAATAAACCAACATTTGCTGATTATATAAGAAGACTCATCTCTGTATTATGAAGTTTTGTTGACCTAATACACAGTCCTACTAAATCCATAGGAACCGTATAAGAGCCAGCATGGAAAAATGCAGAATGTGTAAAATAAGCGATGGTACTGACAAAATGCAAGTAAGCCGTATTTTTTAACACTACAGAAACAAATGACGCCCAACTTTGTTTCACTTTGACAACGACTTTACTTCCATTTAGGTCTTCTTATTTGTAGTCTGTTGTAGGGGATGCCACAGAATTTAAACGTCCAGGGTCATAGGGAGGATGTAGGCAAAACATTTGACTCTCTGGATACAGATGAATCCTGGATCCATTGGGAATTTTATGGTTGTGATTCTGATCTTACAATTCTGGTGGTTCAAGCCACCTAATATAAACCTAATGTGTTTTGTGGCACCATCCGATCAAAAAACATAAACTAGAATAATATCAACAAATCATACTGCAATAATCTAACACGTCAAATAGCCCTACCCATTTAGCACTATCCCACTACAAGAATGTTGATTCGCCCCTTCTGACATAATGTTATCCCGAAGTGTCAGAACAAACTAGTTACATAAACTAGTTACATAAACAAAAGAAAACAATTGTGAATTATTGTATTACAGTGTGCTGCAGGAAGAGCCTTGGAAAGTAGCAAAATGCTTGCTCCAATGAGTTTTTCAAAAACAATATGTCATACAAAATAAACAGTGCACATCTTGCTGTTTGTTGTGTCAGCGATAAATATAAACACACAATGAACATCATGATACAGCAGTCATTTTTAGAAAGATGGAGTCAAGGCCTAACTCAAGCCTAGATTTGCCTAAGGCATAAACACAAACTAAATCACATCATAATGATTTTGTTTCAAGTCCAATAGCTCCATATGAATGCGCATATATGAATTCAAATGTGAAATAACTTTTTTAATTTTAATGCACATATATAATTCGATTGTGAAATAGCTTCTTAACTTCTACATGTTCACCTCAATAAATAAACAAATTCCACCAAATGTGTGTTCAATTGATAAAGTAAGTTATGTTATTTGCTGAATTCAAGTAAGTAATTGGGACCATCACATATTAATTCTGCTCTTGTTGATATGTTGAGTTTACAGCTAGAACAAATATTTGTCTATATTTAGATTGTGTGGATGATTCCTGCAGGGATGCTACTGTCTGAGTAAAATATTATCTAGCAGATTCAAACTGTTAACATCATGTTTGTTATCTCAGATGAGTTACTGTTGCAAGTCTGTGGAAATGAACTGCATTCAATATAAATAAAACATTATGCTTTGGAGGAACTGTGAAAGGCATAACTACAAAATGAAAAGTGAAAACAGAAACAAGCATAGGGGCTGATTTAGAATTTGTGGGAGAGGGTACTCCATTGGCGACAGCCTACTCCAACTCCATCACCGCCATACTCCTTCGACGGTCCAATGGAGTATGGGCCGTTGCTGTCAGAGATTAACCATCCAACTGACCTCCCAATTTAGACTGGACATTTGGATGGCTTTTTTTTATATCCGTCACCGCCAGGTAAAACCCAGCAGTGAGGGACAGTAAAATAAATAATGACCCTCACATCATCGGGGAAAACTCCCATGGTGTGGGGGTCATTCGTTTTTCATTTTTCAAAAGCAAACTCCCACTCTAGGCTTTTTTTTAGAAAATAATGCTATGATGGCGGTTCCTGCCATTGTTAAGTAATGTCCTGGTGATGAGGTACAGTAAAAAAAAAAATAAGCCTCCACACAGGATCAAACTGGCCTGTACAGCAATCATGCAGCGCCTGATGGGCTGGTCTGACGAGTCAGCGCATGGGCCATTTTTTGGGCTGTTTGTGGGCCTGTTTTATGGTCTGCTGCACCAGTTTTTACTGTTAATTTCCCTGCTATTAAAACAAAGATTGCCTGCAGCAAGCTCAAATCTATACAGTCTTGCAAACCTGGCAAATACTCATACTGCATGTCTTTATAAGCTCAAAACTGCTTCAATTTGCAATCCTGGGACACATTTTTAGCTATCTGATTTGCTAATGGGGGCCACTTTTATTCTGCTGCCTGGGCCTATTTTCTCTCCCAGTCTGAGTCTGACCCTGCCCCCACACCATGGGAGATCCCTCCTATAGTCTGGGGGTCATGAGATTTTCACTTTTCAAAAACAAATTCCTGCTTTGGAAGTTTGTTTTTGAAAAAGGCTGTAACCGCAGTTCCTGACAATGTTAAGAGCTGCCCCTCAGGATGGAGGGGTCACTGTCCTTCGCCATCCCGACAGAGTACCCTCTGTCTGCCAAACGTAAAATCAGCCCCATAATATCATGACATATTGCAAATTAAAAATTACACGATTGCTCTTCCCATTAGGATTGCAGCACAACCACTGCCCACTAACACCTTCAGCTTAGGCCTTTGCCCCCTGGTCCTCCACATCAACAATCTCATTAACATCTCTATAATTGTAATTGCATTTATATAGCACTTACTACCACTAACGAGGCATTGAATCGCTTTTCGGCGAGTAGCATGTTACTCTGGAACCCAAAAAGGATTAGTGGAGAATTAGTCTAGGGAAATATGAATTTAATTTGAGCGGTGAACATGTGAGTCTGTTATTTGGATTGAAAAAGGATAGTGGAGGGATAGAAGAGGGAAGGGTTTGCATTTATATAGTGCTTGGTACCCCGATGAGGCTTCAAAGCGCTTTTCAGCGAGCAGCGCACTACTCCCGAACCCAAATGAGATGAGTAGAGTGGATGGGGGAAGAGTAAGAGAGAAGGGTTTAGAATGTTTTTTTTGGAAGATCTGAATAGTAAAAGAGGTTTGAGATGATGCAAGGACGGAAGAGTCTAGAGAGGGTTATTTTGGGGTTAAATAGTAGAATAGGGTTTGGGATGAGTCAGAGAGTGCAGGTAGAGGATATATTGAGAGAGGTATAGGGTGAGAAATAGGGTGGTGCATTGGAGAGAGTAGTAGATTGAGGTTTGGGATGAGTCAGAGAGTGCAGGTAGAGGATATATTGAGAGAGGTATAGGGTGAGATATAGGGTAGTGCATTAGAGAAGCTGAATTAGGAGTAAAGTAATAATTATAAAGATACATAAGTACATGGAAGGTATATATGTATACGCAAGGTAATGTATCTAGATTTAATTCGTATTTAAGAAACTCAGACTTTCAAGTGCTGCTGTACTTTAAGCTAATTTATTTGCTTCTATAAAAAAATGTTTAATTCAATAGTGAAGCAATCGCAGATGAATTATTATGATTAAAAATGTACTTATTTATGCAGTGACCTATATACATGTTAAACGTAGAATAATACAACCATAAGTAATATGTACATTTGTTAAGTAGAACTAACGAATATCTATACATTTATAAATATGATTATGATACACATTTATACAAAGGAATACACATATCTAGGTACACAAATATAATTCAAATAAATGCTCATATACACAGGGCTATGCTGTATAGTTATGTTTGAGTATGATGGTTATGTGGGGAAGAGCCATCTCTTGAGTAGTCTTCTGAAGATAAGGTAGTTATGTTTGGGGGGAAAGAGTTTCTTAGTTTGACAGCTTGAACAGAGAAGGATGCGCCACCTATGTTTTTTTTCTTGCATGGTGGGATTTTGAGGCGAGGTGCCAATCTAGAGTGGAGGTTCCTTTGTTGAATGCATTTGGTGATTTTATTCTTGATGAATAGCAGCCCTGTTCCATGTATCGCTTTGTGGGTGATGCAAAGCAGCTTGAATGTGGATCTTCTGGCAACTGGGAACCAATGTAGGGGCTTCAAGGCAGGGGAAATGTGGGCTTGTGGCTTTATATGTAAGAGTAGTCTAGCACCAGAGTTCTGAATCCGTTGTAGTCTTTTCATAGTTGTTAAAGATGATCCTTGGCGTAATCGAGTTTAGACAGAACAGGAGATATAGTATCCTGGATCTTGTGCAGAAATCCCAGGTGGGAAAAGATGCGTCACAGAGTTTTTATAATAATAAAGACGGATCTTGCTTGTTTGTCCACTTTGGCATTTATTGATAGCTTGGAATCCATGGTAATTCTGAGGTTTCTTACTTCCTTAAATACTTTAGGCGGTGTTCCCAGAGACTCAGGCCAGGGGGCAAGTGAGCCACTCGCCACATGTGGGTATTTCTGTTTTAGAAGCATTCAGTTTGAGATGGCTTCATGTCATCCACTGATCAACGGCAACTGAAAATTTGTGAGTTTCCAATGTCTTTGGGGCTTTCCAATTTCAAATACTCTTTATTTCGGTAATGTACCATAAAAGAGATGCACATTAAATATTAAAATAGAAAACCAATCATTAAAAACAATGATGGCATATTTAAAAAAGTGATAAGACAAATCAATGCAACATTTGGATAGACATAAAATCACACAATATCCTTACAGCTTCACGTACAAGTTAAAAAGCACTCAAATTACACAATTAATAATAGTGGTAAGTCCATTTTAGGTAATGTTTTGCTAATATTCTATTACTTATTTCTTATCAACCAAGCATGAAACAAATATCTGGATACTGCAACAACCAGATAGGGAGTCGTGTCAGCTTGGAAAATCCTGATAACTTCCTTATACCTACTGACACCCAGCTTTTAGCAAATTGGAATAAGCCATTTGGCTCGTGGTTCTTTGTACATTGGGCAAAAAAAGAGCAGGTGTGGTATGCCCTCTTTCATATAACCACACAAGCTACAATCCTGGTCTATATTTCTTAAAAGGCTTGGCCATTTTGATGTAAAACTTTTGAGGGGCAGGTTTCCATGTCGGTGCTGAATGTATAATTTTTTAGCTAAATTCGGTTCTATATCGTCTAAAAAAAATCATAGTAAAAGTTGTCTTTTATCATTAAAAATGAAATAGTTAAAGTGCCTTGTGCCTGTGTTAAAAGAATATTACGTTTATAGGTGTGGAAATGTTTTTTTTAACCCTGTCACAGTAATATCGGTTCAACAGTTTGCTGGGTCAATCCAGAGGTTATCTAAACCCATCCCCATTAAGGAGTCTTTCACATATTTAATCCATGGTAAAAAATTATTCCACCAGCCAATTTCAATAGGGCAGAAGTTCAGGTGTGACCCAGATTCGTCTCCAGAAAATGAATGGACGAAATTCAATCTTCTCTGTAATTGACCTGAGACCCAGATCAAGACTCAATGGTACTAAGGGAGTGCTGACTGGTAGACACATAATTTGCCTGATAAATCTGTTCTCAACCATTTCCAGGGGTTTTATGTTTTTACGGCCCCATAGCTCTGTGCCATAAAGTGCAACCGCTAATGACTGGTACGTATATAGTTGGATTACAGGTGCTACGAATTTACACAACCAACCTTTATACAACTTCAACAGACCCACACTTTGCTGTTCTAATTGTAATCCTCTTTTTAGCAACATGTGATGTCCAGACCAGCTTCTCATCAAGTGTAATCCCTAGATAATCAAAGTGATGTACCGGTTCTAATGGGACTACATCTAGGGTGGGTTTGGAGCATGTTGAGGGACATGGGTTAAAGACCATAAATTTCATTTTGCTGATGTTAGTTTCCAAAACCCTCAACCCACAGAATCTGCTGAAACCATTGAGTATTTTCTGAAGCCCTTTGGGAACATTGGGCCCGATTCACAGAACTAACTTACGACAAAATCCTAAACTTACTACCATTTTGGTATTCACAGAATGAACTTACTCATTTTGGTATTCACAGAATGAACTTACTACCATTTTGGTATTCACAGAATGAACTTACTACCATTTTGGTATTCACAGAATGAACTTACTCATTTTGGTATTCACAGAAGGCACTTACTCATCAATGAGTAAGTGCCTTCTGTGAATACCAAAATGTGTAAGTTACACAAAATGAGTAAGTTACACAAAATGTGTAAGTTACACAAAATGTGTAAGTGCCTTCTGTGAATACCAAAATGAGTAAGTTCATTCTGTGAATACCAAAATGAGTAAGTTCATTCTGTGAATACCAAAATGAGTATGTTCATTCTGTGAATACCAAAATGGTAGTAAGTTTAGGATTTTGTCGTAAGTTAGTTCTGTGAATCGGGCCCTTTGACAACAAAAGTGTGTCGTCTGCAAACATGAGGGCCAGGACCCTCATGCCCACTAGACGTGGGGCATCATTTTCACTGCCATTTAAAAAATCTACCAGGCCATTTAAAAACAGAGTAAAAAGAGTGGGGGCCAATACACAGCCCTGCCTTATGCCTTGCTTCACTGGAATAGGATCGGTAACTTCACCCAACTTACCACATCTAATTTGTGAGTAGTTGTTCTGGTGCAGTTTCTCAATTATGCAGCACAGGTAGGTGGGGATGCCCAGTTCTGCAAGGCGATTCCACAACATGGCTCTTGGAACAAGGTCGAATGCAGCTCTTAGGTCAACAAATACTGCATAAAGCCTTCCCTTCTCGAGGTTAACAGTCTTCTAATAAATCATCTGGAGTCTAAAGACCTGATCCACAGTGGATGTGTTGGATCGAAATCCGTCTTGAAGTGAGCAAAGGATTTCATTCTCTTCAAGCCAGCATTGAATCCTGCTCAGTATGACCCTGCTAAAATGTTTCTGTGCAGTATCAATTAAACTGATTGGTCTGCAATTGGCAGGGGCCAAGGGACGGCCCTTCTTATAGATGGGGAGAATCTTGGCCCCGGCCCATGACTTAGGTATACTTGCACCTTTTAAAATGGCATTAAATACCACAGTAAAGTATGGAAACCACACCTCTATTTCTGATAGAAAAAGATCTCCTGGGATCGTATCAATGCCAGGTGCTTTCCGCGGGGCTATCCTTCTAATGGCATCTTACAGCTCCTTACACATTATTGGGGGAAAACCTCTATCATCCTTCTCTGGTCCAGCACACTGGGAGATGACTAGAAATTCAGGAAGTTTGTGCACCTCAGGATTTTGTTGGTATAAGTTGTCGAAGTGGGCTATCCATGTCTCATCTGCTACATTGTTATTAATTTGAGTTCTTCCGTCTCTATTCCCAGTGGCAATTAGATTCCAGAACAGGGTTTGGTTGTTTTCCCTAGAAGCAGCTAAAAGAAGGTCCCAGTTCTGGCAATACCATTCCCTTTTTGCCGCTGCTATAGTTAATTTATATTTGGCTCTTTTTTCCAGAACCTCGTCCCTCTTACAGCTCTTGATGGCAATTATCAGAGCACTTTCAGCCAGACTACAGTTTTTATTGAACCAGGATGGTACACTGATCTTTGGCCCTTGGCTAGCTGCATCTCTGAAAAAGTCCTCCTTTAAACCACGGAAAAGGGAGTTACGCACTTCTTCTGCCCTTTGTAGAGCTAGTTCAACATTGGGTCCTAGCTCAAAGGTACTACATACCTCCAAAGCTTCAAATGGTTGGTGGATGGCTTGCATATTTAAATTGTTAGGGAATTCTAAATCCATCTCAAGCACATTGTGGTCACTATCATGCCTGATTACCACAGCCATTTCTACTAGAAACAGCCACATTTTAACAGCTAAAAATAAATAGTCAGTAAGACTAGTGCTTCCTATTCTATTAAAAGTATGGGCTCCCATTCTATCGGATTTAGTATGACCGTTACAGGCACAGATCATACTATTCAGGGATAGAGCATTTAATTGTAATGCCAAGCAGGACCATCTTCTGATGGGGGGAATAGTGAGAGCAGGGACTGATCATATCCAATACTCCTCTGCCAGAGAATGGTGATTAGCCAGGTCCAGTGGTTCGAACTGGCAATTTAGATCACCTCCCACAAGTTTTAGCGTATGTGGATGGAGACCTGCTATGTGGGCAATTAGCTTATCAATGGTGGGGGATTCCAAGCGTTTAACGGTGGGTCTCAAGTATTTGTTATAAATGTTTACTCGGAAGCTGTTAAGTAGTTTAATAGTCACACAGAGAATATCTTCCTCAATTGTTCGGTCCCAAGCACCACACAGCCCGCATGCACCCCAATCCATGTCATTACCCCTCCTGAGGGCCTACCCTTCCCACAAGACCTGGCATTAACATTGTAGATGGCAAAGTTAGGATAACTAATTTCATGACTTTGCATCGTCTCCTGAAAGAGGCAAGTATCAAACATATTGATATATTTTGCCCCAGTCAGGATCTCCCAATTTCGAACCAAGGCCGGCGACATTCCAGGAGAGTATTCTTAGTTTTCTTAGGTTCCCCTGCAGATTTCTACTTAACTGAGATCCCCTAGGAGTCGCCGTACCCACTTGTTCAGGGGGCTTAGTGGCTAATGAGGTATTTTTGGCATTAGGTGACGTTGTCGCCCTCGGGGAAAGGTCCAGGTCGAGAAAGGCCCCTACCTGAGATCTAATTGCTCTAGATGTTTCATTGAGCGGACTAGGCATTAATGTCGTCGGGCTAATGTTATGATCGTTGGGGTGTGAGTGTCTCACTCTCCTACGGGTTACCTTGCTAGGGCACTGAGCTTGTAAACTACGAGAGTGGCTGCTAACCTTATCAAGTCAATCAACAAGATCTAAAGAACCAAATCTATTGTACACTGGGACATTTTGGGGCTTTCCAGTTTAAGGAGTATTTGTGTATCATCTGCATAGTTATAGCATGCAAGGTGAAATTCATTGATCAGTGGAGGTAATGACTTCATGTAGATGCTGAAAACCAAGGGTGAGATGATAGAGCCTTGAGGGACCCCTGCTTTTGTGTAGTATGGTTTGGATGAGAATGGGGGGTATGGATGACATTAGCTCTGTTTTGAAGGTAGGATGTGATCCAGTTGAGAGCAGTCCCCTCTATGCCGGCATCGTAGAGTCTTTGTATTAGAGTGTCATGGTCAACTGTGTCAAAGGCAGCTGAGAGGTACAAGAGCTGTAGTGCAGCAACCTCGTTCCGGTCACTGTCCTCTTAAGGTCTTCCCAGATGGAAATGAGGGCAGTTCTGTGCCTCTTCCTGGAAGGAATCGTGTCTGAAAGTATGGAATTATCTCCAATGAATATTGTCATCTGGGTGAATGTTGCTCTTTCTTTTATTTTGCCCAGGAAAGGCCCATTTGTAATCGGTCTGTAGTTAATGTTAATGTTATAGCACTTCTATAGTGCACAAATACCATTGAACTCTTGGTGCTACCCTGAAGGTTGTACTAACATGTTACTGCCAGGCTTGTTTGAATAAGAACGTTTGAAGGCTTTTCTTCCGAAAGGGAAGGATGGCAGCTTCTCTCCTCAAGCCTTCCGGCAAACCGTTCTAGATCTGTGGTATGAAGACTGGAAAAGACCGGTCGCCCATGGTTGTCGGGGTTAAGCGGGTCCAGGTTTGTTTTCTTTAGTAATGAGCGTATGTATGACTTTTTTAGGTCTTCTGGAAATCTTACTGGTGTGGCAGCAGAGGTAGTTAGAAACATTTTCCTGAAGGTTTGCGATAGACATGGGTCAGAAGGGCTGCCGGCAGGCCTGCTTGCTTTGACCAGGTCCACAAATTCATTGTGTGATATTTGTTGGAAGGAATGCAGAGGCTGGGTTAGCCTACTATTGGAGGGTTTTTTGGGAAAAGGGTTGGTGCTGTTTTTTTTTCTTTGTTTTAGATAGGAGTCCAACGTATCTGCTTTGGTTGTATAATGATTTGCCAGTTTGTCTGTGAATTCTTGAGTAATGGGATGAGCTCCTTCTAGGCAATTTGGTTTAAGAAATTGAGTTATGAATTTTATAGAATTCTTTATTTGCACATTTAGCATTTCTAATTCTGTCTGAATAGTATCTTTTTTTAGCTTTTTGATTGCTGCCTTGTAGAATCTGCTAAGTTTCTGTAGGTGAAGTTTGTCTTAATTGGTGTTTGTTTTGAGCTAAGTGCGTTGCAGCTTTCTAATTTGCTGTTTCATCTGTTTTAGCTCTGTAATTCTCCAAGGTGCCTGTTTTCTTTTGTTCTGTTGTGCTGTTCTTAGTGGTATTAAGATATCAAAAGCTTCCTGAATTTAATGTGTCTAGATCTGTATTGGATGTTAGTAGTGTTTCTAAGTGTTCAAAATTTAGTTTGTTCCATGGTCAATAGGTAGATGTATGTAAGGCTGTTTTAGGTGTGTAGCTGTGTGGTGTTTTATTCTGGAAAGCAAGCAATTGGTAGTCTGATCATTTGACTGGGGTAATGGTTTGAAAGGTAACTAGTTCTGGATTTACAAAATGACATCTAGGATATGTGTGGGTTTGTGGACGATCGGATGTAGGGTCAGTGCATCTAGACCAGTGATGATTGTTTTTGGGTGGGGCATATTTTGCTTGTCAAACCAAATGTTTAGGTCACCAAGAATGAGTAAGTTGGAGTGTAGTATTATCAGGTTTGAAACTGTGTCTAGAAGTGTGTCTAGGAATGTTGCATTGCTAGGTGGAGGTCTGTAAGGAGAAGGTAGGAAGTTACAGGAGGAAGATGGTGCAGGGTTGCATCTGGTAAAGAAGGCTTCACAACCTTGTATGGAGACATCTTCAGCTTTAGTGATATTTAATGTTTGTTTGAATACATCAGCTAGGCCACCTCCTCCTGTGCCTATATGATTTTGTGTGATAGTTTGATGCAACAATGGAGCCGTGTCATCTCTCAACCATGAGTCAGTTATGAAGAGTAAGCCAGGTTGTACATTAGTGGAGAAAGTCGTAGATGTGATGATTGTTTTTTGACAGTGATCGGGCATTTATTAGTAGGCAATTTAGAGAATGTCTTTTGGTTATGGTGTGACTTTGTTTTGTAGAAGAGCGAGCAGTGTTTTGTGGACTAGTAGCAGGTGTGTCCTTAGTGCTGGTATTAGCTGTATGAGGATAGCAATAGTGTAGCTCTGCATCATATTCCTACTCTAGCAGGATATGAGGGCATTTTGATGGGTCTGCGTGTGTAGGTGGTGCCTGGGAGTGAGTTGGTGAGCTGTGTTGTTTTTATAGAGTAGCCTTGTTGTGCAGTAGACATGGAGATGCGAAGTTGTGAAGAGTAACAGGTTTATTTTGTTTGTGTCTGTTTAGGGTGGAAGGTGTATGAGTTAGGGGTGGTGGTGCAGCCTGTGGGTCACTTGTAAGGTTCTAAATTGTCCAATGGATGAGAGGTGGTTAAAAGAGAGTTGCTGTGTTGCTGTATATGTGTTAGGTGTGGGGGAAGAGAGAAAGCTTGGCAGTAGAGTTGATTTATGGTTTGTATTACTTGTGTAGTTAGGATGGTGGGAGTATGTTTCTGGTTTGTGACTGAAAGTATTATGAGGTAGTGTGTGTGTGAGCTATTGTTGTGCTGGTGTGTGTGTTATGTTTTTGATGATTAGTGAGAGGAGATGATGATCTATTTGTTTTCTGAGAAGTATTTGTATGTAAAGTAATGTTGGCAAGTGGAAGCTTCAAGTTAACAGGGACGGTGATGTGTTTTGGGAAAGAGTGTTTGTGTTAAAGTTGATTGCTGGAAGAGGTAATATGTGTGGTGGAGTGGAGTGTAAGGGTTGTGTGGTTGTGTTGCTTTGGTAAAAAGAGGAGGAGGGTGTGGGTGGATAAAAGATGGAAGGTTGAGTTTAGGTTTGGTGGTGGCAGAAAGGGGTCTGTTAGGAGGAATTCGAGGGTAGAGTTGGTGCTTTGAATGAGCAGGGAGTGAGTGTCTGGATGGGATATGGTTATGTATGGTGTGGATTTGGGTTGTGTTGATGATGAGTGGATTGGTTAGTGGCATAGGAAAGAGTTGTGTCTTGTGTGTGAGTGTAGGTGCCATTGTGTGATAGTTGGGGAAAGAGGGTGTATATGTGTGGTTTGTGGGGTATGTAGTAGGTGTTGAGACATTGACATGTGTGTAAGGTTTGTTTGTAGTAAATGTGCGGAATGCATTTGCTGTGAGTGTGCTAATATGTTTGTGGATGGGTTAAGGTGGGTGCTGGTGAATGCAAAACAGGGCGACATCTCTGGCCCTAGGCCCGATCAGTCCCGAACAGGAAACTGCCCTTGTCCTCTCCGCCCGGGCTGAGACACCCTAGTGGTCAGGTGGCACCTTCAGCCAATGGAAACCCTAGCTCTGACCAATCAAAACACTAGCCCTCAACCCTAGGACCAGGAGACCAGGCCCTTACAACCAATCACAGCAAATGAAAAGCCCTTCAGCAGCTCAAATGTGACCCCTGATACCCAAGATCTTTATAGGACCTTTCCTGCAATGGGGAAACAGTACACACACTGGTCATGTCTCAACTGTCCTCAGTCCCAGGGACTAATGAACTACCTAACAGTCATATGTCCTCCTTTCTGAACTCGGCGTTGAACTGAACGCCCTGTTTGGACCCCTTAGAATAGAGTGTAGAGTGTAGATGAGCACACACTTATATTGCTGGACCTCACTGCTGATGTCATTTATCAGGGCTAGCTTCTCCACTGGAATCAACGGCATCAGAGGGACTGTGTCCTTTTTTGTTCCCTAAAGATTGCCTCTCTCAACTACCCTTTTCAATGGCTACATTGCATCATTGACCCATATTATCACATGCATGTAGATAACATCCAACTATAGTTTGATTCCAAGAAGGATCTAGGAGACATTTGAAAAATGTATGCATCAATATTCGCTCTGGCGTTAAGCCTTCAACATTTATATCTCATTCAGTGGACATAAAATATCTCCCCCTCAATTTACCTGACACACTGGGTCCTATTCGCACTCCAGAAAAAAAGGAATACAATGTATAGATTTTATTTGACTTCTGCGAATCCTTTATATGCCAAAAGAACATAATCACTATAATGTGTCTCATCACATTTACCTGCCATGGGGAGTTCTTGCCACCTTCATGATAATTCTACTTAGAGTACTGTAACAATATCTACATAGGGTTCTAGCTATGATGCTTATATGACAGGTTAATTAAAATTATGCCTCACAAAGAATTATTGACACTGTTGAGCAATACAGTTCGGTGTACAAGAAATTCAAAGGCATAGGGCACCTTGTTTGCAACTATGGCCACATGTACGACTGTTTTTAGCGGTTGCAAGTGGGAAATCGGCCCATTAGCAAGAGCTAAAATGGGTTGTAGCATGTACAAACCTATTTTGCAAGTCGGTAGCCTGTTACCGACTCGCAAAATAGGTTTTGCAAGTAGCTATTAGAAAGAGGCGTGCCAGGGGCGTCCCTTCCTAATAGCGTGTCGCAAGGAGATGTAGGATTGTTTTGCGACTGCAAATGCAGTCGCAAAACAATCTCATTTACCACCAATTTCAAATTGGTGGTAAGCCAGTTGAAAATGGGAAGGGATCCCCAAGGGACCCCTCTCCCTTTGTGATTGGAAGCGAAAATGTTTTTTAAGAGCAGGCATTGGTCCCACGACCACTGCCTGCTCTTAAAAAACGTTACTGAAACGTTTCATTTTAATTTTGAAATGTAGCCCGTTTTACTTTAAGGAAAACAGGCTGCATTTCAAAAATAAAAATTGCTTTATTGAAAAAGCAGTCACAGACATGGTTGTCTGCTGTGCTTGTAGCCTATTCCCAAGGGGTCGCAAATTGCGACCTGCCTCACGAATATTGATGAGGCAGATCATTTGCAACCACATAGGGAATCGCAAAATGTGTCTGACACACATTAGTACATTTCCATTTGCGACTCACAATTTGCGAGTTGCTAAAATTTGCAAATTGCGAGTCGCAAAAGGAAATGGTTGTACATGTATAGATAGATACAAAATATGTTACTGCTCTACATTTACTACTATATAAATCAATAGAATGCTATATCATGCTTTACTGTGCATTAGGTGTAGGTCCACAGATCAAAGATGCCAAATTTAAATGGCACTTGGTTTGCATGAGCTAGGCTATGTCGCCTGCTCCCAATCTGCAGAGAACACGCTGCGCGACATTACAATACTGAAGTATATCATACTTATTCACATTCCATTATAAAGAAGAAGGTATATGCAAAGCTAAGTATCCAAATTGATTTTGGAAAGTCTGATAGTGTCCTCAAAAATATATTTTTAATGGGGTTTAATAATACCATACAACAGTGACCAAATAGGTTGGTACTGTAGGTGGATTTTGGGCTGCAAACTATGAGAATTGTCTGTGACAGCTGTCAGAGCTGATTACCACTAATGGTATTTTTTATTCCTTTCAGGCTGGATTTCTATTTGGTCATGGTACAGAGGTTGCACTTACAGCAGTTCAGAATGAACCCCAAGGTGGGGTTGGTGCACTGATCCTTATGGATCAGTCTGCTGCTTTTGATACGGAACGTCATGTTACTTGCAGGAGCAGGAATTAACCAGCAAGCCTTAAACATGTTTCAGTCTTTTTTTAATAGGGAGTATTCAGTCAATGTTTCAGCCACCTTACAGATCGTCCCCTCAGCTTCTTCATTGTGACGTTCCATAGGGTCTTCCCTCATTCCCTCTTTGTGTGATCTCTATGTGATCCACTCGCAGCCTTCCAAGATTAGATGACACTGGACCTATAGTCAAACACTTTCTGTTTAGGGCTTAAAACCAGTATCTGAATGGGACAGAAAAGAGGCCCGGAACCAAAATAAAAGCGTCCGCGATAACACGTTGCTACATTTTCAGTAACTTTTGAACCGTGTGAGCTTGAAGCAAATTCTTTTTTGTTAAAATCTGCAATTTATGCAGCAGATGATGGATTATGTGGCAAATGCTGAATTATGCGAAAACCACCGTGGTCGCACAATCACAAAATTCCAGTGCCCCGCAAATACCATAGGAGGTGACTTTGTTAAAGTTATCCCTTGTCCAGGTTTTTGAAATTGAGGGTTGACTAAAGATCTGTCAGGAAGACCCATTCGGTTAATCGCCCAGTATCTTAGGCCTTGACAAGTGAGGCAGGTACCACAGCTGCCAACACAAGGAGCACCTCCTTATCCTGCCACAACACCAGCCCTTTACGCACACTATAATGGTTTTTGTAAACTACGTCCACCCACCGCCACGGTTCTTCTCACACGATTAAAAATGTCAATGTCAAATGAGGCTAATGACTGTAGTGCCTCTTACAACTAAATAAAGTGTTGCACACTCACCAGCACAAATAGGTGTCCAACACCAAAACCCACTTGGTTTGAGTATCACAACCTATTGGATGCAGAAGGACACATGTCACGCGTGTACTTCAGGCATCTTGGCAGCTTTTCTTCTGCAGATATTCACAAGACATTAATTCTTTTCACTAGTCCTCCTATGACTGTTAAACTTCAGAAGTAGAAGCTTGTGTGTATGCTTTATGTGTTTCTTTAAAATAGGTATGTGTTCATTTGCTAAATGAGATACAGCAGTGAAAGATTACAATGCTATCTCTGCACGTGACTGTACCATTAATATTAAAATGATATATCATACTTGCAGTAGGCCTTCCCCTGTAAAGCATCGCTCGATAGTGGAGAAAGGGGGTGGGGGTGACTCATGGTCTGTATTTTTAACGAAACTGTTAAAGCTGATGCTAAAGGAGCAAGGCATTTAGTCATCTTCATTTTCTGTCACTTTGGGAACTAAAAATTATTCATGAAATTTTCCTGCTGCATAAATATATACTTATGTAGAAACATAGAGTGAATTGTACCGAGGACCCTCTAAAGTTTTAACGCGAACAGGAAAAAACAACTGAACTATTAACTGTTTAATAAATTGCTTCCCTCCCTCCTTGTCATTTAAAATGACACACGGACAGGATAAAGTCACAGCAAGATGACCAGAGGCCCACTCTTCCTCTCATTCCTAAACCAATGCTTCTAAAATAGGTGGGCCCACAGCAATCCTTCCCACCACCCTCATGTCCGTGCTAGGACTTGCACCAAATAGGGCAAGGAAGCCACTGTGAGAAGCTCTGACTTGAACAACTACTATATTACAGAGCAAGGTGCATTACAAATGCCAGCACAATACAAACCAACAGGAGAAATAATTTACACAGGCTGAAACAAATGGTCACATGCTGGTGACATCTGTGCTGGGTCTTGTTACTCTCATAATTTATTTTATGAGAATTGCAGTTTCACTTAAGTTAAGGTTAAGGTGCACAGGGAAAGCTGTGAACAATGTGAACATTCTTGCTTAAATTGCATAAGCGTTAGGAGGCCATTTCATGGTCGTTGTTAAACATAACAGTGAAGTGGCAAGTTGAGCGCCTTGGCCTCAATGCATAGTCAGCTTTAACAGTGGGAAAAAGGAGGTACATCTGCTGGTCAAACGGCACAGGGCACTTGTGCCACCTCCCATAACTCACTAATGTGCACCTCTCTTGTGTACCACTATCTACACATGTGTGTATAGTGACAGCGCCATTTTGTATAATGTGGCTCTTTTTTATGCAAGCCACTCACTTCGCAGCTACGCACAGACCTCATAAAGTTTCTGACTTTTAGCTGCCAATACCCATGGCCGTTTCTAGGTGTTTTGCCACACTAGGCAAGAATTGAAAAATGCCGCCCCCTCCCTTTTACTACCATCACTCTCTCCCCCTGTCATCCAGGCTAGAAGAATTAATGTGCTTTGAGGAGACACATTAACCTTCGATACTACTTTGATTCAGATCTGGGACTACACAAAACAGAGATCTCTCCAACAAATACTTTAACCTCCAGAGTTATCTCACCAATTATTATTCCCTGATATTTACTGGGCACCTCTGCAGAAGATGTCTTAACCCCATAAAATATTAGAAAACGCAGACTTTGCAACCAATTAAGCATAACAGATGTACTACCATGCTTCTCCTTGTTGCCAATTTCTTTATGGCAGGGTTTTAAAAAAAATTGTAAAATTAGTTGAGGCCCACATTTTGCATCGGGAGTGTGCCACTTTTTCAGCACAACCCTAAAGCAAAATTTGTTAAATCAAATAATGCGCTTAATGAACTCATGATATACCTAATAAAAACCAATGCGTGGGATCTTATCTGATGTTACTTCTTGTGATGTCACTCACTGTAATGCCACACATTGTGACATCATGGGCTATGATGGCACACACCATGATGTCACTTGCATACTGACTAACTAGGTTATTCCCCCACGGGCTGAGGCTGCAAGAAACTCTCCATAGCGTCAAGGCCTTCCATTTTAGGAAGGAATAATTTTACCCAAACACGAAACCTGCTTTGACAACTTTTTCCAAAAACTACCACCCATTAATTTCAAGAGTAAAAAAATACAATTTACATATTTTTTCCTTTAATGCAGCAGCAAAAGTAACACACCGTTCCACCATGGAAAAAGGCACTATAAAACACACAGGGAAGGCAGTTCCATGCTTTCTCATCCACATGCATTCCACGGGCCTGCCCCTCGGGTAACTTCACATGTGGTGTCCTTCCAACTTTCACCCATATCGAATAACGGGACCAGAGATACCTTAAACAGCCACCCTGAAGTTAATTTAACAAATATTAGGTTGGCTGCACCCGGCCAGGGACGCATTGGTCAGTGCACACACCCTCTGTGGCATACATTTCAACCCAGACCAGTTCCTACTGCTGCTGTATAGCCTGGACGGAGAGGTAAAAATGTAATTTCACTTACTTAAATTAGGGCAGGGGGCGTGCTTCTCACCAGCAGTGGTGGGTCTCTCTCGATCAGATTCTCAACCTATTCAAGGGAAGGCTGGGGCGAGGCCGCGCCCGCGGGGCCACACCATCACACACGCCAGGCCCAGTGCACGCAGGCCGGTCTCCGAGTCCGACAGACACTGCGTGACTAGTATTACTCCATTCCGTCGGTCCATCCAGAGAGTGAGACTCCGGTCGATCTGTGGGCGTACTCGGAGTAAATGACGGGACAGGACTGTGTGGCACTGGCAGCAGTAATCAATTTACCAAGGCACCAGAGCAGCCGACACACACAGTCCGTCCCCCACGCGCCGAGAGAGAGGATGGTGCGATGTGCGAGTCACCGTCACTGGCTGCTGCATAAAAAGCAATGGTCGGGGACTGGCCAAAAATAATGCCCAGGGCCGTCATTGGTAGCGCTTTCCCGCGCTACAAGATTGACGTCCCTGGGGACCCACACATACACAGGTACGTACCGCCGGCCCGCTCCACACACCACTATGCTAGGGTGCGCTGCGCAGCATGTACAAGCAGGTGCCCTTGCACTCACATCCAGGTGCTGCTGCCTTCAAAGTTCAAATTTAAAAAAAATTCCCCCTTTTGCCGCCCAGGCGGCCGCCTAGTCTTGCCTAATGGTAGAAATGACCCTGCTGGCCATCAGTTACATCCTCACCTCCATGTATTTGTTTGTAGGCCTTCCAAATTTTCCAAGGTAAACCATGCTTTGCTTTGGAACACCCACTTTCCTCCCTTTGAGTTGGATTTACAACTACAGAGATGTCTTCTCTCATGGCGATCTCCAGACTTGCAAATGGGTTTACAACTGCCAGGAATCACTTTGTGAATGTAAATTAGGTGGAAATTTGCATTTGTAACTGAATTTACCTTTGTGAAGAGGACCCAATATGTTGCTCTAAATGGCACATGCACCATTACATGTCAAGCTTAAAAAAGTACAACTGCGTTTTCTTCTGCTTGCAGATGACACACAGCTTACTGCAAGATTCATCAAGTACCGGGCCAAAACAATTCTCAGGCTGTAAACTCCTACACAGGTCCCAGTCCCCTCTCTCAAAGGACTTACCTAATTGAACAAGGAAACAATGACCAAAGAGCTTGAATCAGGCAGAAACAAGGGCCAACAGAATAGGGATTAGATGTCAGACAGCCTGGCCTTGACAATGGCCAGCCTCACTCAAACCTTCCCAGTCTCGACGGAACTGCAGACAGTACAGGGCTGATAAACGAGACCACAGTGATCTTTTCTGACTGCATCACTCCTTCACAGTTTACACAGGTGACAGTAGAGTGCTGCAACAAAGGAACTAGCTAATACCTTTAAACTACCATAAAAGTAGAAAGTCAGTCTCTGGGGGCATTGTTAGAAAAGATAAAATGCAGTTCTGCAGGGCTAGTTAGAGTTCCACCCAGAAGAAACTAAGGGGCATATTATCAAGGCGGCGCTCTGAAATTATCGCCGCTTTTGCGTCCGTTTTCGGGCGAAAAGCGGCGAGAATTTCATCGCCTTATCAGCAAAGACACGCTATTGCGTGTTTTGCTGACTTAGCGCCCGTTTCCAGCATGCCTAACTTTGCATCGCTAATGAGATGCAAAGTAGGCGTGGCTGTGAAACCAACCAGGGAAAATATTGCGAGCGCAGCTTCGCGATATTAACAAGGAAGGGTAGCGATTTTTTTAAATCGCGTTAAGTATGCCTTAACGCAGGAATTTAACGTCTGTTAAATTCCTGACTAAGGCATAGTTAACATGGGGGGTGGATTCTGTGGCTAAGACCACAGGCCCTAACATCTAGGATATCGCCGTTTTCCACCATGGAAAACGGCGATATCCACACTATCTCTGGAATTTTTATAGCCTCGGCGATGCGCGTTGTTGATAACGCGCTAACCGGGCGATAAATTACAGAGATAGCCGGCGATAAATATGCAAGCGCTAAGCGCGCTTTGCGATATTTATCGCCGGCCCTTGTTAATATGCCCCAAATAGCAGTATCATGATCTAGGCAAATAACAGAAATCCGGCTGATGTTGAAAAGTTCTGCAAACATTTCAAAAAAACAAGAGAAGGAGAAGGTAGGAAACTAAGGGGCATATTATCAAGGCGGCGCTCATGAAATTATCGCCGCTTTGCGTCCGTTTTCGGGCGAAAAGCGGCGATAATTTCATCGCCTTATCAGCAAAGACACGCTATCGCGTGTTTTGCTGACTTAGCGCCCGTTTCCAGCACGCCTAACTTTGCATCGCTAATGAGATGCAAAGTAGGCGTGGCTGTGAAACCAACCAGGGAAAATATTGCGAGCGCAGCTTTGCGATATTAACAAGGAAGGGTAGCGATTTTTTTAAATCGCGTTAAGTATGCTTTAACGCAGGAATTTAACGTCTGTTAAATTCCTGACTAAGGCATAGTTAACATGGGGGTGGATTCTGTGGCTAAGACCACAGGCCCTAACATCTAGGATATCGCCGTTTTCCACCATGGAAAACGGCGATATCCACACTATCTCTGGAATTTTTATAGCCTCGGCGATGCGCGTTGTTGATAACGCGCTAACCGGGCGATAAATTACAGAGATAGCCGGCGATAAATATGCAAGCGCTAAGCGCGCTTTGCGATATTTATCGCCGGCCCTTGTTAATATGCCCCAAATAGCAGTATCATGATCTAGGCAAATAACAGAAATCCGGCTGATGTTGAAAAGTTCTGCAAACATTTCAAAAAAACAAGAGAAGGAGAAGGTAGGGAAACTAAGGGGCATATTATCAAGGCGGCGCCATGAAATTATCGCCGCCTTTGCGTCCGTTTTCGGGCGAAAAGCGGCGATAATTTCATCGCCTTATCAGCAAAGACACGCTATCGCGTGTTTTGCTGACTTAGCGCTCGTTTCCAGCACGCCTAACTTTGCATCGCTAATGAGATGCAAAGTAGGCGTGGCTGTGAAACCAACCAGGGAAAATATCGCGAGCGCAGCTTCGCGATATTAACAAGGAAGGGTAGCGATTTTTTAAATCGCGTTAAGTATGTCTTAACGCAGGAATTTAACGTCTGTTAAATTCCTGACTAAGGCATAGTTAACATGGGGGTGGATTCTGTGGCTAAGACCACAGGCCCTATCATCTAGGATATCGCCGTTTTCCACCATGGAAAACGGCGATATCCACACTATCTCTGGAATTTTTATCGCCTCGGCGATGCGCGTTGTTGATAACGCGCTAACCGGGCGATAAATTACAGAGATAGCCAGGCGATAAATATGCAAGCGCTAAGCGCGCTTGCGATATTTATCGCCGGCCCTTGTTAATATGCCCCAAATAGCAGTATCATGATCTAGGCAAATAACAGAAATCCGGCTGATGTTGAAAAGTTCTGCAAACATTTAAAAAAACAAGAGAAGGAGAAGGTAGGGAAACTAAGGGGCATATTATCAAGGCGGCGCCATGAAATTATCGCCGCCTTTGCGTCCGTTTGGGCGAAAGCGGCGATAATTTCATCGCTTTATCAGCAAAGACACGCTATCGCGTGTTTTGCTGACTTAGCGCCCGTTTCCAGCACGCCTAACTTTGCATCGCTAATGAGATGCAAAGTAGGCGTGGCTGTGAAACCAACCAGGGAAAATATCGCGAAGGCAGCTTCGCGATATTAACTAAGGAAGGGTAGCGATTTTTTAAATCGCGTTAAGTATGTCTTAACGCAGGAATTTAACGTCTGTTAAATTCCTGACTAAGGCATAGTTAACATGGGGGTGGATTCTGTGGCTAAGACCACAGGCCCTATCATCTAGGATATCGCCGTTTTCCACCATGGAAAACGGCGATATCCACACTATCTCTGGAATTTTTATCGCCTCGGCGATGTGCGTTGTTGATAACGCGCTAACCGGGCGATAAATTACAGAGATAGCCGGCGATAAATATGCAAGCGCTAAGCGCGCTTTGCAATATTTATCGCCGGCCCTTGTTAATATGCCCCATAGTCCATCAAAAAACAGCATCATTTGAAGCAGATGATGTCAAGCAATGAAAGCAGCTTCAAAAATGGATCAATCACAGTAAGACCACCGAGTTAGAGCTTTGTTTTCAGACAGTAAAGCTCAGGGTGCAGTGACCAAGTTTCGCCGCTTTCTGTTTCTGATTTGTGCTGTCGCAAATAATACACTAACGAAGAAATATTGGATTAAATGAACTCACACTGCGTGCACATAAAAACACGTGCTCGGTTCTGCGCAGCCCATCATAATACAGTCCCTGGCCTATTTCTTTGTTTCTATGAGTGTTGGAATCACCACTCCTACTCCTGCATAGTCCGAGTACAAACAAATATACCATCATTTTGCACATTCAATCAATCAATCAATCACGGCATTTATAGAGCGCGCTACTCACCCGGGAGGGTCTCAAGGCGCTGGGGGAGGGGGTAAGTTACTGCTCGAACAGCCAGGTCTTGAGCTGCTTCCTGAAGGAGAGATGGTCCTGGGTTCGCCGAAGGTGAGTGGGGAGGGAGTTCCAGGTCTTGGCTGCCAGGTAGGAGAAGGATCTTCCTCCGGCGGTGGCTCTGCGGATGCGTGGTACGGTGGCGAGGCGTGGCTGGTTGATCGTAGCTGGCGGGTGGGCGTGTAGAAGGTCATGCGGTCGTTGAGGTACTTGGGGCCCAGGTCGTGGAGGGCCTTGTGTGCGTGGGTGAGGAGTCTGAACGTGATTCTCTTGCTGACGGGGAGCCAGTGCAGGTCTTTCAGGTGTCCGGTGATGTGGCTGTGTCGGGGGATGTTGGCTTTAAGACTTTCCCATGGAGTATGTTTTGAAGTAACTGTCACTAATTGTGTTTTGTATTGACATTTAAACAGAGTGAAATCTTCCACACTTACAGACATTATTTAATATCAAACGTATTTAAAAGAGGGGTTTGGGACAGTACCTGTCACACATGCAACTCCTATTAAAAGTAGTATTCCAAATGGACAACCGGCTTGTTTCATGGAGTAGGGCAACCCTAGGAAAAATAATTTAGTGAATGATCAGAATAATATTTTAAATGGTGTCACATTTAAAACCAATACCGCCCCCCCTCCCCCGACAGATAAATTATGCACTACTTTCACAATGCAGTTAAGCAACATGTACACAGAGGAGTGCAAATGTGACACGCCAAGCTGAGTCTTTTTTCTACATTGAATCGTTCATTGAATCTAAACTTTTGGGGTACCACAGAACTCATCACTTTCATTTGTTGTATCCGATTGGCACTTGATTCACTCTTTATGATAATTTCAGCATTTCGCGAAGAGGCAGGGGATAAAAAATACCTCCACACCCTTGGGTAAGGCCAGGAGATAAATGTACTCTTCATCCTGCTCTAGGGCAAGGCAGGGAGTGAAACATCTTCCTGCTGTTGAATATGGTGGGGCAGTAAGTAATACTCTCTACGCTTGGGCAAGGTGAAGAGGAATTAACCATTCTAGTACCCAGGTTTGGTCAAGGCACAACGCATTTTCAATACACAACCTGACCAGGGGCAACCCACATTGGCACTAAAAATGCTAATCATCCTATCTTCGACGGGACGGGAGTGAGGTTCAGAATAGGGCAGAGGTCTTCAAACTTTAGGATGCTGAGACCCCCCTGTCAACATTTTCAGGCGTAAGGACCCCCTCCTGACAAAAATTTCTAAACCTGTTGGCAGGGCTACTGGAATTATGAGGCAGGTGAGGACCAAATTACGCGACAGGCTTGACCAAATTGTGTGGGAAGAAAATGTAATGCCGCGTATTTTGGGATAGCATTGCTTCATTATTTTGACATTTTTTACACACAGTAACACTGAGGAAATATTTCACCCCATCAGTACCACTTTATAACCAAAATACAGCAATTAACATCAGAAAGATGTCTAGTCAACCTTTGTGATGGGCCTTCCACTCCGCAGGAATACCTGCTGCCACATTAGAAGCTCACCTGGCCCTGGCCGGGAGCAGCAGGGTTCCTTAAAACCCTGGCGGGCTTGTGCAGAGTTAAGCAGTTTACCCATGCCGATTTTCTCTCACCCCGTCCCTTCCATCCCTCTCTCCTCTCCTCTCCCAATCCCGGATCCCTCTCTCACATTGCAGGCCATTTTCTTTCACCCCTTTTTACAATTTCTGAACTCTCCCAATTCAACCTCTCACTTCACCTTTAATCACCTCTTGCCATTCTGTCTTTTCACTGCCCTCATCTCTAACAGTCTCTCGCATTTATCTCATGGCCTCTCTGGCCCCGTCACCTCCCGTGCCCCTCAGCACTTCTCATTCACCTCAAGTCTCTCCATTCAAATTTTTGTCTATTTGTATCTTACACCTCTCAAGTCCCCCATTCATCTTTCACATCTCCCCTTTGTTCTTCCACACCTTCTTGAACCAACGTCCCTCTCCCCTGTTACCTCAGCACCAGTGCTTAATTTGAGCAGGTGGTTTCCGGTGCTCCGCACTGGCACCTAATTGTGCACACTGGCACTATGACAGTCTGCTACATGGTGGCTCTGTCTGTGTAATTTAGAGATGAGCAGAACAGCTGTTTATTAATTCAATATACATTAAAAATGATAAACTCCTGACACCCATGCCATTCTTATAGCTTTGGGGGCTTGAAATAGTCTGAATAGTCACACTTGTACAAGTGTTATGGTTGGTAGTTGCATAGGTATTGTCATTGGCCGCGCAGGCAAGAAAATGGGTGGGTGGTTAAAGTTGCAGTGGCCTACTGGTGAGGGCCCTGGCACATGTTTTATTACAAATTAATCACTGCTCAGCACCCACCCCAGTACTCCCTCTCTTCCCTATCGCTGCTGTCCCTCACCCATGTCGCATCAAATTATCTTTTTAGGTCACAGATCATCTCTCAGCTATCTTCTCTCACAGTTTAACAGTAGCCCTCCTCTGTGCCCTCACCTTTCGCTCACACTCACTTCTTGCGTGTCCGCACTTCCCTTCGGCACTTCACATTTCTCCTTATCCCTGACCTCTTCAATTGAATTCTCTCACTCCCTTGCTGTCCTCTCTCATCCTCTCATCTCTCCTCACTGAGCACACGGGTTGGACCCGTATGCTCCTCTCGGCCTGTGCCACTCTGCTTATTGTTCCCTAATTCAGGAAGGCATGAATTGCCTGTCTCGCTGTTTTGGTGCAGGCCGCACAGTTATGGAGCATGCACCCTCCTTTGCTTCGCTTCACCAAGAATCTATTATTCTTCAGGAAGATATAAAAACCTGGCTCTATGCTCTGTAGGTTACCCCATTTGGCTGGTTCTCCTTTCCCGTTTGTGTGTTTCTTATTTGCTTTCAGGCAGCAGATGGCTATTAGCCCCAGGACACCTTTTGGTAACAGTAGCGCACTACAAATGTAAATAATAATAGGCAGAAGCAGGGGAGCCACTATACCCAAACTTCGGGGGGCTAACACTCCCAGCCAGGGCTGGCCCTAGAACTGGCCGCACACGGTGCAACAGTCTTTTTTGGTGCCCCCTCCCCCGTTTCCTCCTGCTCCATGAATTCCCTCACTACCACTCACCAACAATGCACCTCATCTCTCTATAGCACCTTTCTGACAAACATTTCATTTTTTTATAGCGCTACTCATAGTTTACTCACACTCAGTTCTGTGATCTGCATGGTACATGTTCTTTGTAGCAGGCACATTAACTCTCTGCACTGTGTGGGTGACAAGAGTGCCCATGTGAGTGCACGGTGAGCGATGCAACAGTGTTAGAGTAGGGTAAGACGAGTGACTGCAGGGTGAGTGAGGTGACCATATGAATTTGGGTGCGGATGTAAGTGCAGAGTGGGACGAATGAATGCATGGTTAGTGATGGGCTTGTTTGAGTGAGTTGCAGATTGAGCAGTGAGGGGGACAGGTGAGTGAAGTGTCACATGAGTGCAGGGTGAGTAGTGTGCTTGTGTGACTGCAGGGTGAGGTACAGGGTGAACAGCACAAGTGCATTGTGAGTGCAGAGGGATCACTGTGAGTGGAGGGTGAGCGGGTGAATGGTGTGAGTACATGGTAATCAGTGTGAGTGCATTGTGATCGCTGTGAGTGCAGGGTGAGCATGAAAGTGAAGAGCAAGAATGCGGAGTGAGTTGTCTGAATGCAGGGTGCATTCCCAGACACTTGAAGTAACTCAGCATGTTATTGACGTCAGCGCAGGGTTTCAGATATAAGGTAAACTATTGCTATTATGGCATTAATCAGGGATCGAGGGTGGAGGAAATAAATAATGTGCTGATCCTGCAACAAACTTCCAGTCCTATGATTAGGGTTGCCAGCTCATTATTTTGATGTCCCAGATGGTACAAAAATAAGCAGTCACTTAAAGCCGTATTTTCAGCACTTATCTGTGCATACTTAGAACAGCAAATATAAATAGAAAGCACTTTTAATTGTGTTCTAGGGTGGCCTGAATGATCCATGACTGATAATTAAAGGACAGAAAGACAGAAAAATCACATAACAAATGAATACATTTGTTTTATTTATAACTCTATTTAGTGTCAAGAGGAGGTCTTTGCAGGCTCTTTAAACAACACAGGGCAGGCATTTTTCTTTTGGCAACCTAACTTTATATTTCTTTCCGTGAAATGCAATCTCACACTACCCCAGTAACTGTAATAAATGTAAGGAATAGGCAGAGTGGGGGCCCAGTGGGTACTGGAACCAGAAAAAAACTAAGCCTCCGTAACCAGTTTACAAAGGTATGTAAATATGCAAATGGCCTTTAAAGACCTGTGAAAAACTCGGGGGTGGCGGAGATGAGACACCAGACACTGCCCAGCCGAGCCCCCAGCAGCTCGAGCTGCAGCAGCCCTGGCTGAGACTCATGACGGGGGAGGAGGGGGGCTGAAGCCCTTGTAGTCCTATGGGCCTGGGCAGAAGTGTGACCGGGAATGCGCGACCCCCTTTCTATCACTCCACGCCCCCCCTGGGGGTCGCGCCCCACAGATTGGATACCCCTGGAATAGGGTGATGTGCTGGTTTTCAGAAAGTGGCAATTCTGCTAAAAATTGACTATTTTCATAATGAGATTGGAATTTTGTTGAAGATGTCAGTCTGGGGTTTTTCCTCAGCTCTCTTGATGTTCTCAAACATTGGGAGAGAAGCAAAAAATATATAAGACACTATCCTCACCCATGCACAAACACTGGGGGGAGCAAGGGGTTAATAGAATATCACCTACCTAAATAAGGCATGGGAAGGAAATGTACCCCCACCCTTGGGCAAAGAAGGGGTGTTACCCACGCTAGCCCCACCCTTCAGTAGGGGACGATCAGAGATCTATTAGGAATACTAAATCAAATTGATTTAGTATTCCTAATAGATCTCTGATCGTCCCCTACTACAACAAGGGGAACACCAGGTCATTAATAGTGTATGAATTTGTTTTCTTTCTCTTTTAACTTTTTAATAACATTGAATAGATGTATTAAGTATCAATGTCCTTTAATGATAGAATATTTTAAGCTTTATTTGTACAATTTTTAATAAATTCTGTACTGACTTCTACTTTGGACAGCTTCTTTGAGTTTACTGTTTGGGCTTTATTGTTTGTTTATATTTTTTCTATCTGTTGTTTGGGTGATATGGTATATGTTGGGCGTTTGAGAAATTGATTATTTGGAAACCAAGGAAAAACTTTGTTTTTACTTGTTAAGAGTACCCCATTTTCTTTGGTTAGTCAAAGGGGTCCCTCTCTCTATTTTGTGCCTTTTTGTCCTTGGCCAGTCCCCGGCGAAGAGAAAAATAATTGTGAATAGGAAAAAGCTCAATTATAAGATGATTTTCAGGCAGCGATTGTCAGAATAAAATTGCACCTTACATTGAAATCTTTATTGTAAATATGTAAATGTTGTAATTAAGTTGCGGTTTCCACTGTAAATGTGAATGCTGGTTTCCTTATACCTTTGGGGTCATCTTGTCACTCTCCATAAAGTTTGGCAGACATTTAGCATGCATGGCCGACATTTGGCACATCAAGTTGTAGCCCAAGTCTATGCGTCATTGAGTCAGTGGATATGGTGGGTAAAACAGACACTGCTGGTTTAATGTCATGTGAAGCTGGTTCTGTAGCTATAGGGAGGATGCAAGATGTGTCCTGTCCCCGTGCCACATAACAAGGTGCACTTGGTCTGAGCAATTCATTTCTCGCGCCTCTGTTAAACAAACCCTAACTTGCAACCTAGAAGCAGTTCTCAGGACCTCACCCATTATGTGTTAGATTATATCACAAATGACACTGATGACATCACTGGTGACATTACATATCGCCGTAATGTTAACATTATCAATGCTATCACTTTATATACAATATCATTTCTTTGTTTGCAAATGCGTTGCAATGTTTGGTGGTGTGTTTTAGGCCGTTATTTGTTGATGCTGCTTGTGTGCTTGTTGTATTGCTTGGGTGTATTTGCTCCAAACTAAACGTCTGCACTGAGGCGACCCTTCTACCCTTTTAAACGTGAAGTAGGGGATTAGCTTTGAGGCATAACTGATTTGCTACATTGTCAGTAAATTGTCTAGCAGTAGGAATGCAAACAATCTGCTCTATTATATTCTGCTCTAATGAAAGTAGGTTATCTAAAGACTGCACATTTAAAATAATTCATGTGTAATGCATGTGTTGTATGTACTTACCAGTGGTTTCACTATCGGTTTCCCCAATTTTACCGGGGTACACAAATCTATCTCTGATATGGGCTGAAGTACAAATCTATTCACCCCTTTCCATGTTGTACACGGATGTGCATGACTGTAAACTTGCTGTAGCACAGCCCGTGGCTTTTGTTCCCCACTCCCGACCAAACGCTGTGTGAGCTTGGGCAAACCATTTCATCTCGATATGCCTTACTTTAGACATACATGTATAATGTTCAAAATGAACCAGCCAGTGTGCTGTCTTCGAATGCCACAACTACACGCTCCCAGCCTCACTCCCCCCTCTACAGTCACATTGTGGCTACACAAGTCTCCGCTGACACCCACACGATACAGTGTTCTATGTGCAGGTTATCAACCTGAGGTGCTCCTGCGACAACAGAGCTCTCCACAGTGTGTCCCCCAACCCATGAGAGACAGGGCAGTGCTCCAGCATCCACCACCCTCATGAACTAGATCAAGTTTTTAAACTTTTTGGGGTAAATTATGTGAAAATAACAATGAATGCATGGATAAATGAATAAATATTTTTTCTAAAGCGCGCTGTTTTCCAAGGAAGATGCTGATTATTTTACAATTACCATGATGAATGCTGCATATGGCTGAGCCTAAGCAGTGATTGCATTTATGCCATTAAGAAGGCATTGCATGAAGCAGCCCTCGGAGGACTCTCTCACAGATTATTTGGAATTAGCGCGAGATTATGCTAATCCACCAACGAGCCTACCTATCATGCCTGATCCGATGATCGCGTTGAGGACGTTTAATCCGGCTGAAGGCAGATTACAAGCTCCTACTGCGCCTTTGGTGCTTCGTTCGCGGATAAGATGTGTCTTGCTATCTGTTTCCTCCGAAATAAAGGAAAAAACAAGATTCACTCACAAAACAAGTCAGTATAATCAGAACTACTAAAAGAGCAGCTGATACAACTTGTCAAAATATGCGCTGTTCACAAAACAGAAGAGAATTGTACGAATAAGTAGGGGGCACTTTCAGTGAAAACAGATTTACCTGCGGCGGAGAGTCTCTGTGCAGCTCATCAGCATCGTCTGTGCAGTCCATGGTACCACCGAAGGGCTTCTTAGCAAAGTAGGTAATAATGTTGGCACAAGGATGGGTTTCTTTGATGTGTGAATGTTCTTTCTTGATGTTCTGTGCTCCTAGTGTGTTATGGTTACTCTGCTGCAACTCAGAAACAGTGCAGTGTTGAGAGAGAGAGAGAGAGAGAGAGAGAGAGAGAGAGACCTGATACCGATCACAGAAAGTGAGCTCGACAAATGCTATTATAAGACATTATCTTTAACATGATTTTAGAGTGAGTAGGAATAATCTACTATTTCACTAGAATTTAGAGCAGCCTTTGGCTGGGCACTGGGCAGCATTTGTTGAAATCTGTAGAGAATCTATGTAACATGACAGCACAGCCGCAAAGCCCAACAAGAACACAGCAATGACACAGCATAATTACACAATGCAAAATGAGAACACAAACATAATTTAACAGGACACCATAATCCACTGCACAGAAGAACAATGCAACAAAAAACAAACCAGTGCAAGACAAGCAGGACATCAAGCCGCTAAAAACGCAACAGAACAGAACACAATAAAACAAAAACAACAGAAGACAACGCCGTAACTACATCAGCACAATGCTTAATTTGTAACTTTTGTAAGATGGGCACTACCTACTGCCACTTCTGGGATGGCCCACTTCTACCACTGGTGCTGCTCACTGACTATGGGCACTGCCCACTGTCTTTGTGCAAGCAATGATGGCTGTCAAACCTTTAAAATGGCTGAGCACAACTCTGCCTCAAATAGGACCAGGCAAGTAAGCACAGAGGGCAAGCTTGAGGTTTTTGCAGAGATTTGGGGGTTCTCTCCCCGAGACAAATTTGAAAAAAAATACATTACCCTATAATGTATTGCATATGGTTACCATATTGATATAAATGGAGTAGAAATCTAGAGTTCTGAAGGAGCACTAATGAAATATTTTGATACTTTTGTGGTGTGCCAGGCAAGCCTTCTGCTCCACATGGATAATTTGAGTCTACCCTTCCCAACATGTCTTTTGACATGTTCCGAAAGGGCACTAATGGCATGTTTCGCTACTTTTGTAGTGTGTCAGGCAAGCAGGCCCAGCTCGAGGAATTTTTATTTGGATGGGCCAAGGGTGACTTCAGGTGGACCGTGCCGGGCACAATTTTCGGTCCTTCTGGAGTTGACCTACAAGCCCTAGATTACATCATATCTACTTCCAAAAAGGCACCATGATACAAACGGTAAATCCTGTGTATATACAGAGCATATAGATGGCAGAGTAGTGGTAAATTTAGCTAAGGTTCATTTTAGGGTATAGCAGCGGGTAGTGGTACAGGGATGTAAGCATTTTGTGCGTTGTACTCTTAGTTTGCTTCTATTGAATTAATTAGACAAACACCAAATACCAATGATTTGTGAGCTTGAAGTGTACGACTTGAACCAATGTCTGTTTTAACATGAAGGGAAGTTGTCGTCCTACACACAGGCGAATGCTTCTCGTACCTCCAGAAAGCGTCCTAAATGAAATGGGGACAGAACTGCTGGAATTGAGATTGAAATCATCAACTCTCCACACTGCAATCCTCATGTCCTTTGCACAGAAGTTTCGGGATGCCATATCACGTGGATCTGTTAAAACCGCAGTTCCACCATCTCAGACAAGTGAGTAAGAGGAGTAAGGAAAATAAGTAAGAGTAGGTTAACATAAAATAAATCTACAAGAACTGGTGGCAAATCAGAGACTCAAAAAGTGAAGATGCGCAGAAGAAAATCCTCGTTATCAAACGCTGAGGGTCCAAAAGAAGTGAGTTAACCCAAAGTCACATCGGTCTTCCTCCAAAGAGCTCCTACACCATGAGATTCAGGATGTGATTCAATCATAATTTCAAGATGAGGCCCTTCAACAAGATGCCACCTTTCATCCCAGACAGAATGAAAGCTGGTTGCGGGCGGCATAGCACACAGCCATCTGATTCATGGTAGCTCTCTCTGGGTTAATCTCTCATTTAGTCTACTAGTGCAGCTACACAAAACACTTTGCAGTGATGATGGCTGTGGAGTTGAGCCAACAGCAGCTCATCAAATCAAGTACCAGGCCTGCAACTGGTTCGCAGGTCAGCCTACATCAACTGTAAGGGGTTTGCCTCTTCTACAAGAGTTGGTTGCCACTTACTGCAGGACCCTATGCCCTTAAGCAGGAGCTAGGCTCCTTCTTCCAGATTCGAGCATCTACCCCCAATATGCAATTACATACAAATGGTGACCACTGATAATGCATTAAATGATCTGTGCATTTCAAAGTCCAAAAACTGATTAAAACGTGTCTGTTCTACTTATGACGGTATGTTAAATTTTTCATTGATAAACTCCTATGTTCCTTCTGTAATTTACATTTTTGTGTCCCAGCGCACCTTAATTCTGCATATTTTTACACTGGTTATAGCTTAGAATAGAATGCTTAGGGGTGTAACCAGGCATCTGCAGCCTTTCTGTGCAGGGGGACACCCTGACCCTCTAGGGGGCCCCTCAACCCTTCAAAGAGCCCCAGCCATCCCAAGGCCAATAAATATCTGTGAGATATGGGCAGCTCAGGGGCCCCTCATCACATTCTGAAGGGGCCCCCATCATTTTAAGTTACACCATTGGGAATGATCTGGCTCCATCAGGGTGCAGGCGATCCCAGCACACCAATTCCTGACCCCCTCCCCCCCTGCGGTCTTAAGAAAGGTGCACTGTGCTCTCATGTCACAAGACCTCCAATCGTAGAGGAAGAAGTTACAGTGTTCGGCTATAATATTAAACTAGAAAAACAAACATAAAAAGCCTCACCTCAAAGAGTGTTCATCTCCGGCTGCTGTCAGTGGCATAGTCAGTGTTTCATGGGCCCTAGTGCAAGAAAGAAAAAGGGTCTCCAGTTTGATCTGTGAAATATAGCAATACTCAGGTTTCAGTAGCCCCCTCCGCCCTCTGGGCCCTGGTGCCACTGCATCTGCTGCACCCTTGTATCTCTTGTCTTCTGCTGGGTGATACTGAATAGCGTGAAAGAGTGCAGCTTGAGTGGTGCGAGTGTAGGGCGAAAATTGTGCCGATGTGAGTGTCGAGTGAGCTGCATGAATGCAATACGAGAGGAGGGCTAATGTGAGCGTCAGTGAGACGAGTGAGTAAACGGTGGTGTGAGCAGTGTAAATGAAAGGTGAGTGGTATGCCTGTGTGTGAGTGCAGGGTGAGCAGCAAGAGTGAAGGGTGAGCTGTGGGAGTGACTAGTGAGTCCACAGTGAGAGGAGTTAGCACAGGGTGAGTGGTGTGTCCCTATGAGTTCCGGCAGACTATTGTGTCTGTGTGCAGGCAGGGTGAACACAGTGTTTGTATGAGTGCAGGCTGAGAGATATGTCTGGGTGCATGCTGAAAGATATGTCTGTGTGCAGGCAGAGTGAGAGAAGGGAGTCCAGAGTGAGTGATGTGCTTGTTTGTTTGGTGTGAGTGCAGGGTGAGTGGTGTGCCCATGAGAGTGAAGGGTTAGCTGTGGGAGTGCTTATGTGAGTGCAGGGTGAGCAACGTGCTAGTGTGAGAGTAGGGTGAGAGGAGTGACGCAGGTTGAGTGATGTGACCAAATGAGTTTGGGTGTAGATGAAAGTGCAGAGTGGGAGGAATGAATGCATGGTGAGTGATGTGCTTGTTTGAGTGGGATTGCAGGGTGAGTAGTGAGAGTGACAAGTGAGTGAAGTGTCACATGAGTGCAGGGTGAGTAGTGTGCTTGTGTGACTGCAGGGTGAGAAATGGTGGGTGAACAGTGTGAGAGTATGGTGAGTGGTGTGAGGACAATGTGATCGCTGTGAGTGCAGTGTGAGTGGTGTGCCCTTGCGACCATAGGGTAAGTGGAGGGAGAATGTGTGAGCATGGCGAGTGGTGGGAGTGCAGTGGCAGTGTGGATGCTGTGAGTGCAGGGTGGCCAGTGTGGTCGTGTGAGTGCAGGGTAAGAGGAGAATGAATGGTGTGAGTGCAGGGTAACAGCATGAGTGCATGGTGAGGAGTGTGAGTGCATTGTGATCGCTGTGAGTGCAGGGTGAGCATGAACGGTAAGAATGATGAGTGAGTTACGTGAATGCAGGATATGCCCACAAACTTGGAGTAACTCAGCATGTTATTGATGGTTGCTGAGTAGGGTTTCAGGTGTAAGTTAAACTATTGCTATTATGGCATCAATCAGGGCTGGAGGGTGGAGGAAATAAATAATTGTTTGACCCTGCAACAAACAAAAGCTCGTGATTAGGGTTCCCAGCTGACCGGATTTCTACCAGCACCACCAGTAGTTTGATGTTCCGGCAGTACAAAAAGCACCTCAAGTCGGTATTTGTAGCCCTCATCTGTGCATACTTCAAACAGTACATACAAATAGAAACTACTTTTTAATGTGTTCTAGAGCCGCACTAATGAGCCGCGACTAATAATTAAAGGAAACAAAGACAGAAAAGTCATGTTACAAATGAATACATATGATTTTATTTACAGCACTATTTAGTATAACAGCCAGGCCTTTGCAGACTCTTTGAACAACAAATGGCCAATATTTTTCTCTTGGAAAGGTGGCAACCCTATTCATGATATGCCTTTTCATGAAATGCATTCTCCCCCTTGGCAGTAAAAGCAAAATACAAATGTAAGGAATAGGCAGAGTGAGGACCCAAGGTGTACTTGAACCAGTGAAAAGAAAAAAAAACTAAGCCTCGTTAACCAGTTCACAAAGACATGTAAATGGTCTTTTAATGACCTGTGAAAATCTCAGGTGTGGTTAAGATAGAATGCCAGACACTGCCCAGCGGAGCCCACAACAGCTCAAGAACACCACAAAGTTTGGACTGATGACACAAAGAAAGAGGAATTTAACATGTGCATTTTGCAATTGTTTTTATGCCGTGATTGGGAGGGCTCAGACTTGAAGGATCATATTCGCTTTGTAATGAGCAAAGGCTAAAACCAGAAGACCCAGGTGTTTATTTACAAGCCAATTGCGCCACCGGTGTGTCACTTTTTTTGATGCACCGACGGCACAATGGGCTTGCCCATATTTACAAAGCCATGTAAAACCAAGGCCTTGTAAATATGGGCCCCTTTCACGCATTACTTTGCGTGAAAGGGGCATTCCATGGGTGTTGCTGTGGGTGCTACCACGCAACATCTAAGGAACTGGACGCATTCCCAGATTTACAACATTTTGTAAAGCTGGAAATGCGTCCGAATCCTACGCCTCCCCAGGGGAGGCATAGGAATGGCGCAACAAGGAGAAATACTTTTATTTCTCCTAGTTTTTTCCTCTTTCTATGGGTGCTGCAATAGAAAGAGGAAAATGACATGAATTATTTTTTTTGCAGGAAGGTTTCCTTCCTGCACAAAAACAATCATCCCCACAGCGCATGCACCCTTGCAAAATGACACAAGGGTGTCTGCACTGGCGCATGACAGCCAATTGTGCGCCAGCACAGGGGAAAGCCCAGGGATGCATCATATTGTTGTTAATACGACTCATCCCTGTGCTTTAAAAATGACGCAGCAACTGGTAGGCCTCCTCCACACGACCCCTCCCACCACCACATCACTGTTTCAAATGTATTCGAGAGGTATTCCAGGGGTGCTGACCAGGAGATACTGATCCAAATGCAAATGCCATTCTTCCGATAAAAAAGACTTTAATGTGCCATTTCTTCACTACAGAGCTAAAGGAACCTCTGGGATGTCTTTGTGGTGCTGAATTTGCCTGACAGAAATGGGGAGGACACATGACCATGTTTCAACTCCGAAAGTGGTCTGTGGCTGGTTATAGCAGTGCCCTGAATGATCCACCAATCAAATGTGCAGTTCTAAAACAAAGAAATTGACCTCAGTTAAGAAATAGAGACATTCTCGTTCACAATTAGACACACCCATAGGTAGGAAATGTGTGGTGTAAGTCAATGTCATTACAAGGCACGCATATGTTCTCTTCTAGGACCGTCTGGTATATCTTCCTTTCACTCTTTATCTGAATACACAAACAGAAGAGACTTGGATATCACAGGCCTCTGAACTGAATTGCCTCAAAATACCTCCTCTTCGTGTTGCTTTCACCCTCTCACTCTCTCACCCTGTCTCACCTCATCACTTTCTCAGCGTTCAGGGTGCTTTTTCATCACAGTCTCTTTCTTATCACCCCCTCACACACTCTCTCTCAATCCCATGTTGTAGCTCTCTTTCCTCTTCTAAAACCTCCTCTGTCTCCTGCCGCCCTCTCTCGTGTATAGGAATGGAAGCAGTGCACCTCTCCCTTCGCTGGACCATACTTTCTGTTTCTATATTCCTCTCACCTAGCTCTCTCTTCCTCTCACATTCACTCTTCAGCTCTCAGGTCTGCATCGCTTTCCTTCACCACGCCCCCTTTCTCTCTTGTTCTTTCCTTTTTCACTCCCCCCATGCCTCTCTTTCTTTTTCTACTCCTTCTCTATCCTAGTCTCTCTTGGTTCTCCCCACTCTTCTCTCTATGGGGCAGATTTACAACCCCCCTGCGCCACCAGTACGTCACTTTTTGTGACGTATTGGAGGCACATTTCACTTCTCCATATTTACAAGGAGAGGAAAAGCCACCCTACGTGACTTTTCCTCTCCTTGTAAATATGGCCCCTTCACACGCAGCACTTTGCGTGGAAGGGGCGTTCCATGGGTATTGCTGTGGGTGTTCCCATGCAACACCAATGGAATGAGACACATTTCCAGATTTACGAGGAATCGTAAATCTGGAAATGCGTGTCAATGCTACGCCTCCCCAGGGGAGGCGTAGCGAGGCGCAACGAGGAGAATTGTTTTCATTTCTCCTCGTTTTTTCCTCTTTCAAAGCGTGCTGCATTCTACAGCACGCATTCAAAGAGGAAAATGCCTGTAGTGATTGTTTTTGTGCAGGAAGGTGCCCCTTCCTGCACAAAAACAATCTCCCCACGACGCAGGCATCTGTGCCGGCGCATGGCTGCAGTTTGTGCGCCAGTGCAGGGGAGAGCACAGGAATGCGACATATTATTTTAAATATGTTGCATTCCTGTGTTTCGGAAGTGCTGCAGCGTGGCGCAGCCAAAGGGCTTGCGTTGCCGCTCTGCGGCACTTCCTTGGAGATCTGCCCCTATATATCTCTCCTTTTGACCCAACTTTCTGTCTCTATCTCTTTCTTCTCTCTAGCTCTATCAGAACTTTCTCTCTCCTCTCACTCCTTTATGTCACCTCTCTATCTCTTCTCGCTCTCTTGCCCCTCTCTTTCTTTCCTCTTCTGTTTCAAATTTATTGTCTCCGGGCTCATGCACTGACATTTGCCTCAATAATAGTAACAGCTACACCGTGGTGTCCCTCCAAATATGTTCCTGCTTGTTGTAAACTTTCAGCCATAAACAGCATCTGTCTAGAAAGAAGAACAAGTAATACTTTATCGTGATAAGAGAGAATACCTAGTACATAAAATGCATTTAGAAGCGGTATTAATCAGGCCTGAGACCTGCCATTCCTGAAACTGCCGCTAGGGTTCAGAGTGATTCTGTTCCTCATGATCTCTCAAAACGTGTGGAGGACAGGGGCATGAGAATGATAACATCCTTAATAAAGACACAGTCCTTTCAGGCTTGAGGAGGTGGTGAAACCATTGTATCAGTGCAATTCCTATGTTTTCATCCTCGGATGGATAAAAGGCTGAGCCAGTGCCAAGGGAATTTGAACTGGCGATCCATACTGAAGATGCAGATATACGCTTGGGGCCTCATGTACAATATTTTGATGCACGGCAGCGCAGCAAGCCTTCATGCTGCGCTGCCGTGTGTCAAAAGAAAAGGGAAGGAATGTGCCGTATCTACAAGACATGGCGCATTCCTGTCCTTTTCCCCTGAGCTGGCGCACAATGGGCTGCCATGCACCAATGCAGGCACCATTGCTCCATGGTGCAAGGGTGTCTGCGTTGTAGGGGTGGTTGTTTTTGTGCAGAAAGGCACACCTTCCTGCACAATAACAATCACAAGAGGTGTTTTCCTTTTTCTATGTGTGCTGCAGAATACAGCACACATAACATTTTTTTTAAAAAGGAGAGAAATAAAGGTATTTCTCCTTGTTGCGGCTCCGTGTGGAGGCATAGGAATCTGACGCATTCCCAGGTTTATAAAACCTTGTAAATCTGGGAATGCATCAGGTTCCATGGATGTTGCATGGAAATATCCCTGGAACGCCCCTTTCACGCAGAGTAATGCGTGAAAGGGGGCCATATTTAGAAGCAGTGCTTTAAATGGAAAAAAATAAGTGCAGGTACTCGCCAAATTGAGATGTGGGCTAGGGGGCGGGGTTAGGGGTGGACAGGGCTATGGGGGTGGAGCTATGGGGGCGGGGCTACGGATAGTGCTAAGGGACCGGACCAGAGGCACACATTTAATTTGATTGAGATTTAATTGGTGTGCAGATATGCACACTACAGACAACACTCACTCATACAAGAACACACACAGGAACATAGAAGCACTCGTCCATGCAGATAGGGTATTTAGTTCATGTGCACCCACAATAAACTGTGCTAAAAGCTACAATTACCTACAACGAGCGGATGAACATGGAGGGCTGGCCATTAATTAAAATCATTGATAAAACCTCATGACCGAATGCAACTCTTCATTTAAGATTTTGTTTAATTGGTGCTTTATGTTAGAAATTGTTTCAAAGGCACTAAGAAAAAGTTCACTAACATTTATTTTCTAATGTCATAAATATTTTACTTTTAATTGAATGTAAACCCCTCTTAAATTGTTTTCAGTGTAATAGCGCCTTGGGCCTCACAAGCATTGGGAAAGTGCTATAGAAATCAAACATACATAACACAATATCACTAACTTTCTTGTTCAATTACATTTTAAAGGAAAGGTATGTATATTATTTCTCCTTTTTATAAGTTAAGCTCCGACAAGGTACGGCTGCAGTGTGTTTATCCGTAGGGAGAGGGGCGAGGTGCAGATTGGGCCTTTCATCTGTCCCCCACCAAGTCTTTTACGCCTTGCAAATGGGTTGAAGAGAGCTCGACTGCAGGGGGCACGAGAAGAAATGTAAAAATAAAAACAGAGCTTCCTCCACTTTTCGAAGGTGTTTGGATGGCCAACAAAGCACAATAGCCCAGCGTGCAGGTCTGCTGAAAGAATCCCGTGTGTCTAGGAGGCTGCAGCAGCCCGGGCTAGAGAGCACGACGGGTGGGAGGGGCGTTGCTCAATTAGCAGATGGTAAGGGGAGATTAGCACTCGACTGCTTCACAAAAACGGACCCACTCGTCAGCTGTGTCTCACGCTTCTTTTTTTAAATGCCAAATTACACTGAGTTGGCTTGCTGCCCCATGAGTACCGGTACTCTCTTTGGACAAGGAGAAGTTCCGGTACTCAAGCGCAGAAAATTTTGAAGTGCCGGTACTCCGTACCGGTGAGTACCGGCCCATTTAAAGCACTGTTTACAAGACCATGAAAAGCCGCGCAAGGTGGCTTTACGTGGCCTTGTAAATCAGGACAGGCACACTGCACCGCCGGTGACCCAAAAAAGAGACACCGGCGGTGCAATGGGCTTGTAAATAAGCCCCTATTTGTTTTCTACCTAGCCCTGCAGAATTAACATCCGAACACGCGAAGAAAGATGTTCAAAATAATAGTTTACAACGTTATATGTATATCAGTCACTAGATGGCAGCATTGGACTTTGTAATTTCAAAAGGTACATTGCGGTAATCTTCACAAAATGGATTTTTATCTGAATTATATTGTACATTGACTTATTCACGAACCATTGGCAGAGCAATTCTCTTGATTTGGCAACTGTCTAAAATATTACAATTCATCTTATTTAAATGAGTACTTTTGCAGAAAATCAATGTAACTGCAAATTGGGATCCAGAGATGAACCTGCAGAGCGTCATGGTGAGCCCCAGTGCCAAAATACGTTCCTATATTCAAAACAATATAATCCTTCACTCGGATGTAAATGTACGACATTTGGGAATTCACAGATATTCCCAGTGAAATGCAAGGACAGGTGTACCAGTCGCATCATTCCAGGCATAGTTCTGGGAATGTCAATTTATAATTATAATATTATAATACATGGAATTCTCTAATCCCAGTATAAATGGATTGAATGACGGAACAATGCATTCCATTGCAACGCATGCCTTTACCACGCATGCACTGCAACGCGAATACCACAAATAACCTTTACCACACATTTTTTTATAACGAGTATATCTGGACCACGCATGCCCTTACAACAAATTTTGTTGTAAAGGCATGAATAGTAAAGGCATATGTGTGGTAAAGGTTATGTGTGGTAACAGTACCCATCACGGCCCCTCCGACACTCCGAACACTTAAAACGCTCCTAACCCAGCCCTGAACCCTAATACCAGCACCCTGCCGCAGCCCCTCCCCAGCCTCCAGATTCAAAATCTCCCTACCCCAAAGCCTTAAACACCACTACTCCCCTCAGCCTTGTAAACCATCCCGCCCCCAGCCCTATAATCCGGCACCCACCCCTATAAACAACCGCAACCCCAGCCCAGAGCCCTAAAGCCAGACACAGCGTGACACCAGCCCTAAAAGCCCCCGTCCGAGCCCTGAAACCCCATGTTTACCTTTGGTTTCTAAAGTAAGTAAGTCCGTTTTTATATAGCGCAGCTACTCACCCTTACGGGTCTCAAGGCGCTGGGGGCCGGAGTGGAAATTAAGTGAGCTATTGCCCAGAGTCACATGGTGCTGAGCTGAGCTGCCGCCGGAGCCAGGGATTGAACCGTGAACCCTGTGCTCCGAAGTCAGCTGCCCTGGCCGCTGCACCACACCTCTCCACAAAGGGGGATGAGGGTGTATAAAGTTCCTCCGACGAGCAGCTTTTTTTTGTTTTTTTTATAAACAGAAGCACAAAAATTAAACTAAGAGAAAAAGGAAAAGACTGAAACATGGCTCTGAAGATTGAAGTGATGTCTATCCTGCAGAGGGTCTCTAATTTTACAACGCATATGCCTTTACCAGCATATGCCTTTACCATTCATACCTTTACAAAGTAATTCGTTGTAGAGGCACGCGTGGTAAAGGCATACTCGTTGTGAAATCATGCTTGGTAAAGTCTATGGGCCCTATTCACAAGGTAAAGTGAGACAAAGGTCTCGTAATTGCCCTTTGTGAATACCAAAAGTTGAACGCTACTACTTTTGGTATTCACAAAGGGCATTTATGAGTAGTAAATCCTCTTTGTGAATACTGAAAGTCATAAAGTTAGACTTTCGTCTCACTTTACCTTTGTGAATCGGGCCCATCACGTGGTAATGTTAGGCGCGTGGTAAGGGCCACGTTGTAAATGCATTGCATGGAAACGCCCGTGTTATAACAGCTGTTTCTCATATAAATGCAAGTCTCTAATTTATTTATAATAGGCGACTAGTCAAGGTCAGAACTCGACTATTATAAGTTATTACAGTTGAGTTCTGACAGCACAATTCCTGCTGCCAGACCCAGCTGACAAGGGTGTAAGGCAGGCCAATTCTCCAAGCACAATTGAAGCAGCTGTTTAAAGCATTGAAAACAGAATGTTGCTTTTCTTTTCTTCTCTATTTTAATAGCTTACAATGGCAAGCAGAGAGAATATGTTTATTTTTTGCACTCCTTAGCTAGAGAAAAGCTAGAATTTTCTGCATGTTTCTACACATTCCGAGCTACTGCAGCTTTTTTTTTTTAATAAATTGAACTGTTTCGAATATCTGTTTGCAACAAATATCTAACATGTTTTTGATGTGTTCAATTTTACAATGTTTTTTTCTTCATGTTTGCAAACATGCTTGCTCTTTCATATGAAAGAGCTGTGCACTAAGGTTTTAAGTAGTTTGTGAAAAAGTTGATGTTGTGGCCATATATTATATGGGATAAAATACTCCCGGCGTACATGATAATGATATTGAAAGTCAGCTCGGAGTTCCATAACCATATAAAGGAACTCGGCCTTTGGCCTCGTTCCTCTATATGGTTATAAAACTCCTCGGTGACTTGTAATTATAATGTATGGCATGGGGTACTTTATCCCTTATATAAGGGGAATCTCAGGGTATAATTCTGCATTGAGTAAATGCAGACCTATGTGCACATGTGCATTTTTTTCTTTTTCCTTTCTCAATGTTGAAAACATTGTCCCTCTTGGATAAACTCCTTCCACTAAAATCCTAACTTTAGGGTAGATCAATTGCCTTTCCCACACTGAAAGTGGAGTTATTAGAGTTGTTTGCTGGAGTAAATCTCCAGCCATTTCCAAGGTGGGCAGGGGCCGGAGAGGAGTTTATGTAAGCCAAAAATCTCATGGGTTTGTAGGGATTCATAGGGGGATATTCTCAAGGACCGGCGATACCTATCGCAAACGCCAGTTAGCGGCAGTATTTTTATCGCCGCCTAACCCTGAAAACTATCGCCATGTTAGCGGTGTATTACCAAACCGTCGCTACATGGCGATAGTATCAGGGAACGGCGGTGAAAACTGCCGCTAACATCAGCGCGATGGCGATAGGAAATCCGGCGTTAGCGGGCGATAACTACCGATAGGCCCATTAGCAGCAAAAAAACTCACGTTAGTCAGCCCAACGTGAGTTTTTTTTATATCAGTCAACCTCCAATATAAAATAGGCATAAAAACAAATAAAATGCAGAATGGAGCAGCCAGGGCCAAGTGCAGCACACATCAACAACCCCTGCAAGCCAGCCAACATCCAGGATAACCAGGATTAGAGCCTTGATGCCTCGCTGGACCTGCGCCTGGAGCCTGGATGCCTCGCTGGACCTGCGCCTGGAGCCTGGATGCCTCGCTGGACCTGCGTCTGGAGCCTGGATGCCTCGCTGGACCTGCGCCTGGAGGCTGGATGCCTCGCTGGACCTGTGCCTGGAGCTTAGATGCCTCGCTGGACCTGCGCCCGGAGCCTTGATGCCTCGCTGGACCTGCACCTGGAGCCTGGATGCCTCGCTGGACCTGCGCCTGGAGCCTGGATGCCTCGCTGGACCTGCGTCTGGAGCCTGGATGCCTCGCTGGACCTGCATTTGGAGCCTGGATGCCTTGCTGGACCAGCGTCTGGAGCCTGGAGTGGGATGTGGAGGAGCTGTGGAGTCGATGAGCCGTGGCGGTAGACATTGAGGCAATACGATCGCCCGTACCTGGTGGTGAAGTCTGGCAGGTTGCATGGAGACACGTTGCTGACCTGTGTGAGAAGACCGCCTTGCGACCCTTGGAGCTGTTAATGGTGGAGGCGCTCCTGCGCACCAACGTAGTGAGGTCCGCATCGCATACTATGATCCACCACTACACCGGGGTGCACGAAGCGGATTACCAACGCTGTGTACCATCTCCCTGCATCACAGGCCCCATGATGTTAGACTGGCCGTATGCTGTGGAGGGTGAGGCCCCTGTGCTACGCCGAACTTGTGTGGCGTGAGCGCTGCAACTTCACGCCTAAGGGGGCCTTGCTGCATCAACTGCATCGGGAGGTCCACCAGCGGACTTGGTGGCGACTGCTGTACCCAGCCTAGTGAAAGCACACCTGGCTGAGGCTCCTGCTGGCTGAGTCACAGATTTGGAGAGAGTGCAGTGGATTGCACCATGGTGTCAATGTCCAGGTAAGGAGAAGGTGGGACGCGTAGCACATGAGGGCCGGGGGCGAGTCGCTCAGGCCTATCACACGTAGATGACGCACCCCCAGTGGCGGCACTTCCGCAAGGGCGGAAGAGCGTTGCCTCACTGCCTCAAGCAGTGCAGAAGAGGAACAATCATCACATGAAGATAACTCAATCAATCAATCAATCAATCAGGGGAATTGTAAGCGCGCTACTCACCCGTGAGGGTCTCAAGGCGCAGAGGGGGGGGGGGAGGGTCCGCAGATCTGTTAGCCGAAGAGCCATGTCTTGAGGGTCTTCCGGAAGGTGTTCAGGGAGGTGGCGCGTCTGATGTCTGCCAGTAGCTCGTTCCAGGTCTTGGCTGCTATGTGGGAGAAGGATCTTCCGCCTGCTCTGGCTCTGTGGATGCGTGGGCTTTTGGCCGAGGTTGGAAGATCGGAGATTTATTTTGGGTACGTGGAAGTTGATTCTGTCATTTAGGTATTTGGGTCCATTGTTGTGTAGGCATTTGTTGGCGTGAGTGAGTTCTTAGAAGGTGACTGTTTTCTCCACGGGGAGCCAGTGGAGTCTTCGTAGGTGTTGGCTGATGTGTTCGTGCCGGGGGATGCCGAGGACGAGTCTGGTGGCGGTGTTCTGTAATGTCTGGAGTTTGCTGAGTAGGGACTTGCTAATGCCAGAGTAGAGTGCGTTTCCATAGTCCAGTCTGCTGGTGATGAGTGCATGGGTGACTGTCTTCCTTGACTCTGGGGGGATCCATTTGAAGGTCTTGCAGAGGATGCGGAGGGTGTGAAGCAGCTGGAGGTGACGGCGTTGACCTGTCGGTTCATGGTGATGGATGAGTCGAGTACGATGCCGAGGTTTTTGGCATGGTCCGAGGGGGTAGGTGGGCTTCCGAGGGTGGTTGGCCACCAGGTGTTGTCCCATGCTGAAGGGGTGGTTCCAAGGACGAGGACTTCTGTCTTCTCGGCGTTGAACTCCAGGCAGCTGTCGGTCATCCAGACTGCGGCGTCTTGCATACCCTTCTGGAAGTTCAGTCTGGCGGTGGTGGGGTCTTTGGTGAGGGAGAGGATGAGCTCGGTGTAATCAGCGTAGGATACGATGTTGAGGCCGTGTTGTCGGATGATGGTGGGGAGGGGGGCCATGTAGATGTTGAAGAGGGTCGGGCTCAGAGATGACCCCTGTGGGACTCCGCAGGTGATTTACGTGGGATTGGAGAGGAAGGGTGGCAGTCTGATCCTTTGGCTTCTTCCGGTGAGGACTGATCAGATCCAGTCTAGGGCTATTCCTTGTATGCCGGCGTCGTGTAGTCTGGCAACTAGTGTGCTGTGGGAGACGGTGTCGAAGGCCGCTGAAAGGTCGAGTAGGATGATACCTGCAGAGTGGCCTTGGTCCAGGAGGGTGCGGATGTCGTCTGTGGCGGCGAGTAGGGCCACGGGATGTTTGTGCACGGAGCGCACGTTGATGAGGATGCATCTTAGGGTGTCGCCGATGCTGGCGTCGGCTGTGTTGGAGGCCGGGGTGGTGGTTAAGGTCTGGCGGCAGTGGAGGCAGGAGAACTGGCCGTGGGTCGTGTTTGGCGAGGCCTGTTGGCAGTCTCTGAGTTTTCCGGGGATGAGTGCGTGGAGGGTGGCTGTGCTGTAGCAGTGGGTGGCTCGAGATCCAGGGTTCCTGGCGCTGGTCGCGGTCAGGTCGCGGACGGGCGCAGACGGGCTTGCCTTAGGCGCGCCCGCGGCGCGCCCACTGCGCGGTCGCCATTTAGTAGGGGAGGGGGGTGGAACCATCAGCTGGGAGGTGGGAACGGGCGAGGACAGGGGGGGTGGCCCTAGGGGCAGCAGCGGCGGGAAGTGGGAAGCGTGGGTTCAGAGAAGCCAAAAAAACAGATTCAAAATGGAAAAACAAGGGATAACTGACTGATGTAATCATGCTATGTATCCTCAGGGGGTGGGAGGGTGGGTAGGACTGCTCCAAACACGGAGCAGGGCATGGGCAGATTGGCATGCCCTCTCAGGTGCGCAATGACTGTTTGGCTGGCCCACTCAGTCCGCCCAAAGCAATCATGTTCACTTCCCTGTTCGCAATGCAGGCTGCATTACAGCCTGCATGGAGAACATGCCCACCCCTCCTGCCCCTGGCTGCATGACCTGTCCCGTTGCCAATTACCAATCCCAACGCCGCATCGCAGCATTGTGATTGACTCAGGGGAGGGAGCCTGGCTGCCTGCTCCCTTTTCCTGGAAGCAGACGCAGGAGTGCAGGAGCTATGAAGACACGGGACCCGGCTTCGAGGTAAGACTTCCCTCATTAAAATTCTTACAACACCCGCTCACACACACATCCCCGTGTCCACGCCCCATCCAGTGTTCTTTCGAGCGTTTACCACCTCACAGCTGTCCACCCCCCCAGCACTTCTCAATGGCGGCCGCTGTGCGCCCATGCACAGCGGGCGTACCAATTGTGTGCCAAAGGCACATACGTTGTTGCGACGCATGCCATAACATCGCATTCCATTCCAATGCATACTAATACTAGGCACATTGCAACAGTAGAGTAGGGGTTGCATAGCGGAGACATTAATATCACTATTCCCACTTCAGTGAGTGCAACCCAAAACTAACCTTTGCACCCCAAACCCAACTGTGAACCCTGGAATTCCTTTTTGAGCCCCCATGACACACCCAAAAATCGAAATTTTACCCCAAATGCACACCCCAATTTCCATATTTTACCCCAAATGCACACCCCAATTTCCATATTTTATCCCAAAACACACCCCAATTTCCATATTTTACCCCAAAACACACCCCAATTTCCATATTTTACATCCGAAATCCATACCCACCCGAACAACTTTAAATTACCCCATTACTGACCTCACAATGCGTTGTAATCAAATGCGATGTAAAGGCACCTGCGTTGTCGGAGTTGAGTTGTTAATGATGTACTGCCTGCATTGTAATGGTCGTCTCCCGTGCCAAAGGCAACCCATAGGCTACGCCGTTTGCGTCCGTCTGGCCCTGGACCGCGCTCTGCACCACGGAGCCTTCCTCTTGGACACTCCATCGCTACGACGCCAGCACCCTCCTCGCCATCAACCCTGGACGCCACCTCGCCTGCCAGGACCAACCTCTGCTCCTGACGGCTGCAGTATCACCCGCAAGGAGCACCCCGAGCATCAAGGAGGAGGGATTGCCATCACTTGCAGAAGCACACTCCGACTGACCACGCACTCTAATGACCCAAGGGTGACCATGGACCAGCTCAACTCCCAGATCCGGACCAAGCCCAAGCACATCCTCTGCGGCACCCTCATGTGCAGGCCCCCCGGGCCATGGCTGCCCATTCTCCAACACCATTGTAGACCTCACTGCACCCCAGGGTCTCCCATCCACCGACGACATCCTACTCGGTGAACTCATGTTCCACCTGGACAACCCCAGTGACCAGGACACCACCCCCTCCTGGGGAAGGTCCCCTACATCAGACGCAAGAAGCAAGTCAACTCAACAAGCCACATAGCAGGACACAGGGTCAAGCACGTCACCTCCGCCAGCGGGAACTTCAACTACAGCCACAACACCGGACTCTCCTGGACTGACCATCATTGGTAACATCATGTCTTCACCTTGCCCACCGGACACCACCGCCATCATCACACCCCCTCGCAGCTGGATCAAGGCCACCGAAGAACATCTCGTCAACTCCCTCCGCACCAACACTCCCCAATGCTTCCAAACGATGACACCGCAGCGCGCAACCACAACTGATGGGTCTCCAACAGCGCCAACATTCAGGCACCCCTCATGAACGGCACTGCGTCAGTACCTTGCGCCTGCCTGATGGCAGGCGTGAGGGTGACGCAGTGCCAAAGGGATAGGCTGGCCCCATGCATTGCTGAAGTTGCGTCATGGTTGTGACACGACTGCAGCAATGCGTGACTTTAGCACAGACAGATACGTCAGGATTCCTGACGTATCTGTCATTACTTGCGTCATGGAGCACTCTCCAGTGAATACAGTGCATCCATGCTGTCGCAAGAAGGGCGTAGTGAGAAGTGTTGCAACGCTGTCTTGTCGCAGAGCTGCAACACTTTTCATGACTGGGGCCCAGGAATGCGCACTATCTTATTGATGGTGCGCATTCCTGCACTGTAGTTTTGTCGCAGGGCAGCGCTACAACATTGCTTGCAGCGCTGTCCAGCACCAAAACCTGCTGAGATGTGGCCCCAAGTGTTATCCCCATTTTTAAGACCAGCTATTTTCTGGTCTTAAGTAAATGGCTCTAACTGCAGTTAGAGCCAGTTTTTTTGGTCTTCAGAAGTTCAAGGATCCCCTTGTGAATATGGAGTAGTGGTGTTTGCGGCCGTTTTTTGCATGGGAACGCCTCTCCTGCATATAATTATCGCTAACAAAAGTAGCGATCTTTACAACGGACGTTTTCGCCTAAAAACTGTTGCTAACGGCAGTTAGCGACAGCTTGGTAATAGGGCGATAAAGGCAGAAAAGTGCTGCTAACGCGGTGATAACTCCTTGTGAATATGCCCCATAAACTCTGAAGGCAAATCAACCCTTGATCCTCCCACTCCCACTCTGTATGTGGGGTTTACTGCTGTATCATTGTGTATAGCCCTTGCGTACAAGGATGCTGTAGTAAAGCCAACTACTTCTGACAGGTATCCTTTTGTAGACATGGGTCAGAAATAAATGGGACCATTTTTAGATGGACAATTAGGTGTATGGCTGTAAATAGCTTTGTGAGTCAGGCACTGAGTGTGAGTGCAAGGGGCAGCCATAATTTGACCTCTTCCACCTCTTGGGGGATTTGCAAGCAAATCAGCTAATGCAGAGCAGAAATGTATGTGGTGTGGAGGCGGTAGATGAGCCAGGTAAGTGTCTGTTATTGGTGTGTGTGGTGCATGTGTGTGGGTGTTTTGTACAGCTTCACTTTTTAAAATACTTTCTCTTCCCCTGTGATCCCCCCACAGCTCACTTGTGCTTCTAGCATTCCTTTTTGGGGGGATCTCATCTGGAAGAAATGACCATGGACCCTCAAGCCCAAGTTCCATTTCTATCCCTGAAATAAACCAAATACTGCGTACAAATATACACAAAATCATGTATTTCTTTAATAGAATTTAATAATTTTTATATAATAAAATATAGTATATTGAAAATGAAAAAAAAAAACGAATCGAGGAATTTTAAACTAAACACACTTGTGAGTGGGATCAAAGTAAAATGTTTGAAATTACAGATAGTTCCCACCACTTAAACAGGTGCACTAGAAATAATTTAAACTCGTACAACGGCGGTATCAGGTGTGACTAAGACTCCAGCAAACCCCTGGACATCACTGTATACAAAGGGCATGAATGCAGTAGAAGCTACATCTGGAATAATGGGAGAGTCCCGTATGTTTTGAATATTTCAAATTACCTTGTTCACATATATTTGATCAGTAAGTTAAAGTTAGATACAAATAAATTTAAACAAGTAGAATTAAGAATTATGGGGTCCGGCGAGCATGAGTAATACAATTCTTAATAAAGCTAGTATTAAAATGAGTAAAGCACTCCAGGCAACACTGAGAAGTTCAGAGTAAACAAATATTTATTAACTCTAATAGACTGTGATAAGAAAAAAAACAGTTTAACAAATAATGGCCATATCCGTGATGTCATAGGACTGTAACTTGGTCTTGTAGTACTCCTGACTTACTCTTGAAATCCAATAGTAAGCCAGTAATACTGCAAGAGTAACTTACACCTACTTACAACAAAATTATTGTGAATCAGGTCCATAGTTGGTAAATACAGCAATGCGGTAAATACTAGAAGTGAGGCAAGGGAAGGTCAGCAGTAGCCTGATGCTTGGTCTGGCAATAGTTTTGAGACAGACTTGGACCTGAAACTCGAACAGTCAAGAATCTGAAGAGCATCAGTTCATGAAAATCGACCACTAGCAAAGCCAATTGGATTGCCATTCTGCAAGGGCTGGACTCAAGATCGTTCCTTTTCGTTTTGCTTTAGATTGTGCGGAATTTCAAAATTTTAATGAAAAATTAGTCACTACTAATGATAATCTGCCTTAGGCTTCTAACATGAAACATGAATTTTAAAATGACACGCAGATAATTGATGCTGAAAACATGAGGCTTTCATACTTACATGCCAGGCCTTAACTAGACACTTTGGGGCTGATTTCGATGGCAGTCGGATGAGCGTCCGACCGCCATCGTTGCGGAAACGGGACAGGCTGACAGGTAGTCGGCTGTCCCGCCCGCCAAATTACGATCCGACCGCAGTGGAGGTGGTCGGAAACATGCCTCTTTGCATTGAGGCTTGTGCTGCGGCCGGGAAAAGGGCCTCTGCACCAGCCCCAATGCCAAAAGGCATGTTTGTAAACATCCCTGCACCCTGTGGCAGGCACCATGTGGTGCCTGCCACACGATGCAGGGCTGTTTAGCGGTGCCCCCCAGGGCCCATAGTGGAGGGCCAGGGGCGACAGGTGCCCTGCTAGTGGCCCCAAAAAAGCCTTTCTGCCAGCCTTTTCATGTCGGAAGTACCGACGTGAAATGGCTGGCGGAAAGGTGGATCATAATCCCCACGGCGGTGCCTGAGAAGGCACTGCCTCCATTTTGGGGAATGTAATGCGACCGACCGCCTGACGGGCTCCTTGAGCCCGTCGGCCGCTGTCGGTCGGTCCCTGTGGCGATGCGGTCCGACCGACCGCATCGTAATGCGACGGTCTGAACGCAGTTATAGATGTTGGTGGGACCAACGGCACGTCGACGTCAGTCCCACTGACATTGTGGTCGGTCCCTTTCTCTTTAATTAATAAATGCTTTTGGAAATACTGAACCATGAACAAATATATTTAATGTGACTGCCTTAAGATTTTATCCCAATTGTAGAAATGTGCTTTTTATTAAACTTACAAAGTAAAAAAAATGTATGCAAAATTAATGTACAGTTTGTATTAAATGAACACAACATATAAAAGTGCAGTAAACAGTAACAACTTACTAAAATAATTGCTTGACTAGAGAAAATGCAAGTACGTGAACGTTTCAAAGGGCTGACATAAGCTTAGCTTTCAAGATAACAGGAATGTTGCCTTTCGTTTGCTGACACAGAGCACCATTCACAATTGACTACTTGCTGAGAAAACGCACGTATTAAACAGTTTATATTTCTACTGAATGAATTTCCTGCTTAATACTTTTCTTACAGCTAGTGCAATGTTTTTACACAGATTATTTGTTTAGTTAAAATACATTTTTGCTTTATTAGAAGGTTAAGGGAAGTGAAGGAATTTTAAATAAAGACTCAAGTTAAGGAAAGTGCCATGGAGATTTATTGTTGCATTAAAGAAGATAGCCAGCTCAGATGATGGATGACGCGTGGGAACCAAGAAGAGAAATGGGCCTTTTGGAGAATGGGGAATCCTCATTGAATGGAGACGAGAACAGACCACATGTTTTTGCAACATGAATCCTGCCCTTAAAAGTGTATTCCTAGTTTAGGAGATCAGATCAGCGTTTTGTAGCAGAGCAGGGGAGATGTAGGACCTAATTTAGATCTTGGCAGATGGGTTATTCTGCCACAACGGTGACGGATATCTCGTCTGCTGAAATATAAATCCCATTATATCCTATGGGATTTAAATTTCGTGGATGGGATATTCGTCACTGTTGTGATGGAGTAACCCATTCGCCAAGATCTAAATCAGTCCCTTGGACGGGTTCGGAGCAGCAACTGATGAGAGCAGATGAGAGGGAGCTGCAGCAGATGAGATTTAGAGGAGTCGAGATTAGCTGGGATGAGATCAGATGGGTTCGCAGAACAGAAAACAGCTGGACAGCAGAGGAGACAGTAGGCAGATATAGTCAGGCTGAGTCCTTTTGACATTTATTAAACCCAAGCTAATTGGCTTATGCCATGACATATTTGTTCTGTGCTTTATTTCTCTTTATGGGAAATTCTGCATTTATTGATAATTGATTTTAGCTTCATGCTAATCTCACTCTTAGGTTTACTTTTGAACTCTTCATGGGTTCTGACTGACACTATGTGTGCCCCCTTTTCTGATATATGGGATATTAATTCCTTTATGGAACACGCTGAATGTAATATTTTATTATGATCTGCACTAACTATAGTTTTCTATTATCAGTTCTGTAACCTGATTGATATTTGACTAATGAATAAAGAATCAGAATTCACTAAACTTTTTATAACAAAATGAAACCATTTAACCTGTTTACAACTCTCATTATTGAGTAAAATATTGAATTGAATTTGATTATTTGTTTGTGATGATATAGTAGCTCTTTTGATCAAAATACAGTGGCAAAAATCCATTGCCTGTGAGAGTAGAAATTGGCACAGGAAAGGGTCCTCATCCTTTGAGTGATGGTAATTGAAAGATTGCGCCACATTTATAAATTATTTTGAGATTTCCGTGCTTGCAATTGTTTAAAGAAACAGCGACATCATCTGGATGCCACAATTCCCACCACAATAGTGAACATGTAAGAGCAAGGTGGTTGCAGGAAAGAGCCCCAATTAAACAAAAAAGCCCATGGAAAAGAAAACCTCCAGAACAAGGGAAGACACCAAGCAAAGTTCAGGATAATGAGACTTTAGTAGGTCAGCATTGGTATTGTTATTGGTACCCACAGGACATGAAGCCTGCAGAACTGATGATATAGCAGAACTGGAGCACTTCAAAAGAAAAAGTAGCAACAAAATGGAGCTTCAGGTGAAGAAACGCTGAATGTGTTGCAACGCAATGCAGGAGAATCCCAGTAGTCTTACAAAGCAAACATACAGGAAACAGGAAATGTCATCATACATAAAGAGCTGTCACACTCCTAGATGGGATAAGGAACATAAAAATTATCATTCAGTCAGCACCTTGGAGTGGGAGGAACAAATAGAGAAAAATCGAGAAGAATATACTTTGTGCCTACAAATAGTCCATGCCTTCTTTAATGTCATTTCGCTATTGAAGCCCTCTGCAAGCTCCTTCTGAGGCACCACCACTTTGAAAAGCTAGGCAGACAACCGAAGCCAAGATACCACACTCCGCAGCGCCAGCCACCATAGAACAGGCACAACAACATGATGCCATGTCCCGCAACTAGTTGAGGACTCAGTGGTGCTTGAAGACCAAAGTCACTCTTCCTTGTACCACAAAAGAGGGCTTCTACGCAGCCTGCCGCCTCCATGGCAAGGCATGGCTCCCTTCTATTTCAGAAGTTGAGCACATTGGTAAGTTGGTGTGATGTTTCCACGTTGCCACCTCTCAACAGTGACAGCTATATGCTTGCCTTAAAAATATTGAACAAAAAAAGATTGCATAAAATTCATTTTATTAGAACAGTACCTGTACTTCCTAACAGTGAGGTGGAGTTAGAGCATAACAAACCTTTTTGGTTTTAATGCACATGAGTGGAAAATTTGGATTTGTACAATGAAAGTTATTATTGGCTCTGAATCACTGTATCACAAAGACGGAGTTTAACCACAAAAGAATGGCTAAAAAATAAAAAAGATAAGTAATGGAAAGAAAAGCATTGGTGATATATTGGCCTACCAGTCCTCGTACTGATGTGGGCTGTTTGTTAGGTGGATGTTCACATCTGATCAATGAATATGCAGTCACTAATGGTGCAAGGGAGTCAATGGCTGAAGTGGTCTGAGCCATTGATCTACATTATTTGCCTTGGTGGGGAAACAAAATGTGAATGAAAGTTGAATTGTCCAATGGACGATGACGGCTTACCCAAAGCCCCTCAATGTATGTATATTTGTAGGCATTTTTATTTACGATTTTTTGGGGATTACATGAACTGTCAAGACAGTTGAAGCTGTATGTAGACCAGACCACACCAGTGAAATGCATACCATGAAAACATGCAAAAACATGATTAATTAATTGATCTGCGGATAGTTTTAATGAACTACAATATACAGGGAAATGAAAAGTTATTAACAATGACATATCAAATACACCAACAGACAGGACAAAAATTATTACCATAGGATTAGCAAGCATAGCAGAGACCTTACCTAAAAATGTATTATAATGAAAAGCATTATAAAGGGACAGAATGAGAGCAGACCATTGGAAATCTAGAGTAAATTTGCTGCTCTTGGAGAGGCCAATAACAGTGGCGGCCGAAACTAACAAAGGGTGGTGGGCGGGTGGGGGAGCCCGGGGGGACAGCCTTGGGGGGGGGGCACAGGTTAATAATAATAATGAAAAAAACGTACCTGACGCTGCCGGCTGCCTCCCGCATTGTGCCTCTCCTGCTGGCCTCTTCCTGGGTCCCACAGCCCCTGGGACAGACTCTCAGTCAATCCCTGTGCTGCACAGCAGCACAGGGATTGGCCTGAGCAGGCATGAAAGACGCTCCTCTCAGGCCTGGGAGTCTGCGGGGTTTCTCCCGCCCAGCTGCTCAATGCAGCTGGGCCGGAGAAAACCTAAGTGCGCATGAGTGTTTTGGTCAGCCTAAGATGGCCGGCCAAACATACATGAGCACTTAGGGAGTGCACACGCACTCCTCCTCCCCCACCTCCCATGCCCAGCTCCTTCATGCTCAAGCTGGCTCAGAGCCAACAAACGAAAAATAAAACGATGCTAGAGCATCGTTTTATTTTTCATTTTTTGGCTCTGTGCCAGGCAGTGGGGCGATGCTCCTCCGCCATTGCGGAGGAGCTGCCACTGCCAGTAAATGGAACAAAACTAAAGAGCAGGACCAAACGATATGTTTATCCCGTACAGTACTGTACAGTATTACCGAACAGCAAATCATAAAGGGCCAGTGTGTGTAATGCCTTCAACAATACACTGAGTCAATGGTGATGTATTTTTACAGCTAAAAACGTAAAATATTATGGGCAACACATTTTCAACTCCACATTTGCCTTGTGCATCAGAGGCTGCTAAAAAGTGGTAAGGTTAATATGTGTTCCTATGCTTCATTGTAAAGTGGTGAGAACTGAGCAAAACAATATGCAACTGGCTCAGTGAACTATAAAAGGGCACTGCACTTTGTACTAACTTTTAATAACTTGACCATACCATTGCATGATAATAGTTCAGTACTAAGGGCTCAATGTACTATTGCCATTCGCAAACCAGGGGTGTGCAATATGTACACCGACTTGTTTGTGAATGGTATTGCAATTTGCTCAATCAATCAGTCAGGGAATTGTAAGCGCGCTACTCACCCGTGAGGGTCTCAAGGCGCTGAGGGGGGGGGGATCCGCAGATCGGTGTAGCCGAAGAGCCAGGTCTTGAGGGTCTTCCTGAAGGTGTTCAGGGAGGGGGCGCGTCTGATGTCTGCCGGTAGCTCGTTCCCGGTCTTGGCTGCAATGTGAGAGAAGGATCTTCCGCCTGCTCTGGCTCTGTGGATGCGCGGGTTTCGGCCAGTGCGAGGTTGGAAGATTGGAGGTTTCTTTTGGGTACGTGGAAGTTGATTCTGTCGTTGAGGTATTTGGGTCCCTTGTTGTGTAGGCATTTGTAGGCGTGAGTGAGGATTTTGAAAGTGACTCTTTTCTCCACGGGGAGCCAGTGGAGACTTTGTAGGTGTTGGCTGATGTGTTCGTCTCGGGGGATGCCGAGGACGAGTCTGGCGGCGGTGTTCTGTATTGTTTGGAGTTTGCGGAGTAGGGACTTGTTGATGCCGGCGTAGAGTGCGTTTTTTGTACTAATATTTATCATTGCAAATTGTCCAATCACATGAGGTTGCAAAACAACTTACATAATGAATATTAATTAAGCAGGATGCAGGTTGTGACCCCTGGTGATTGGGTGCCAGTGCAAAAAGATTTTTTCTATCTATGAAGGCATCTGGGGGAGCAGGCGGTGGTCCATAGTCTGCTCCCCCAAGGCCACCAGAGAGGTTGCTGTCGCCCCAGGTTAGTGTTCCTTTTGCGAATCAATTACCACCCCAACTCAGGAACTGGTAACTTAGCAACAGTTTGCAAATAGAATATGCTGTCACGAACCATTGGTATAGACCTTCGAAATCAAACATATGAGGCAGTGCCCGTTTCATGCCCCCTCCTATTTGTGATCTTGAAAGAGTTGCAAAAGGCCTTTTACGAGTCAGTACATTTTTCCCGTTTATGAAAGTGTTTTTGTGGTCGCAAACCTTCTGATTTTGTGATCTGACCACAGACTGATTGGACAATCTGCTGTGTGAGAGGTCAGCTAAGCTAGAATTGAACACGCTAAGCAGGGGATTGCAATGGGTCAGGACTCTGAAGGCATGCACTTCAGTGATGAGACATCTTGTCAAAGGCAAGTGCACAAAAGCTGTGCAGCTTTGGCATACCACTCACAGTTCTTTAGATCACTCTATCTATCTAGAAATCTACAAAATACATTTTCGGACATCACCGACTGCATACTTCAAACAATGCATTGGGTATTCCCCATATCAGATGAGAGAGGTGTTTGAAAATGTCAACATTTGGCTATTATCCCTTCCCATGACCTGCTGACTCATCCCACTGAATTTTCACACTCTAAAATCCTTAGCATTCTTCAAACGTTCTAGTCTTCTTAGTCTACTTCTAATTCAGTCCCTCTGCAATATGCCTTCCCTTATCTTTACTTTTCAGCCCCTCACAGCATACATTTATTAGTGTTCTTATTTTCATTTACATAAATTTTATACTGCATGCTTTTGTACATCATTTGATTTACATATGTCCACAATATAATGATGTCTTTTTATAGGATGATAGTATATCAATGACTTCATATGTCATATATTCATATATTATGAAATGTAGTAGTTCTATACAAATGTGCATGAAAATTCACACAATTTTGTGTACACCGTACATGACAAATCATGAGGCTAGTTTTTCTCATAATGTTGTGAAGTGGTATAGAAGGTGCGAGGTTCAAGCTCACAGAGCACCTATCCCACAGCAGTTATCTACGTCCAGGTCACAAACTGGGCACATTGGCAGTTGCTGATGTTTGCTGCCTGCTTTTCAAAGAACAGAAATATAACATAAACATAGACAGGCCTTGCACTGGAGGGACTGCCCCTCTGCTAACTGCTCTGCTGTATTGACCTGCTGCCTGTTGCTTGGGTGTGAGAAGGACTGGAAGGGCTCTCTACATCCTTGCACCCAGGTTCTCCAAGGGCTTGCTGACTTGCCTCCTGTTCTTGAAGTCGCAGGGCCAACAAAGACTTCCTTCAAGCCTGCTTCAGCTGCTGGACTCTGTCAACTGTCAGTCCTGCCCTGCAAAGAGGTGCCAATCCAGTCCTGGGCCCTGGACGTGGAGTATGCTGCTGTTTTCTGCAAAATCGATGCAGTGATGACTTTGCGCCGATCGGAACTGACGCAGTGCCCTTCTACGCCGACTCAGACCCAATCCAATGAGATCCCTGCGCAGCTCGACGACAACGCGGGTCCCGACTGCGAGGATCGATGGCAATACAGCGCTGATTAAATCCCTGGGCACTCGACAACAACACAATGCCTGCATCATAGCAGGTTTGACAAGGACGCGGGACCCGACTGTGAGACTCAGCGCTGCCACGCCAGCCCAATTGCGTGAATCAGAACTGATACATCGAGTCTTTGACGCCGACGCTTGCTCCATTCAAGGTACTTTTTCAGCAGGCCCTGCATAGGCCATGCAGCCGGCCTGCCCTCCATTGTGGTCGGCCTGAAACGTTTGATTTACTCCGGTCCAGCGTGCCCTCAAGTAACCCCTAAGTGCAATTGACTTTTAAGCACTATATTGCAGTTTATTCTTTAAAAATTTGTATCTCAATTCAACTTTTTGGATTTGTTTAGTTTTAGTCTTGTTTTACTCAGATAAATATCCTCTATGTTTCTAAACTGGTGTGGGGTCTTTTGTGGTGTTTTCACTGTGTTACTGTAATTAAAGTGTTTATGGGTGAGCCAGTGTTTTAATTTAGGGTGTGTATCTGACTTACCCTGACTAGGATTGTGCTCTGTACTTGGACAGGGTGCATACCTCTGCCAAGTAGAGACCCAATTTCTAAAGGAAAGCAATTGAATAAGAATAACACACAAAACAATAAAAACTGACTCCAATTTATAAAAATAGGTTGTTTTCTTATCTTTAAAAAGGCACATCAATGACAAAAACCCACCAGAGAGTTCTAGAGATATTAATTTTTAAAGAAACAATAAATCACAACTTTTTGCTCAATACAATAAATCATTGAAATCTACTGCGACTCACAGTTTAGGTTTAGCCATGACAAGTTACTTGAAATAGCTATAAGGCCACTCTTGCGAGGACCACCTCCGACAGGGAGCCAGTCACAGGGACCAAACAGGCCCAGTTAAACAGTTACCTCACAGTTAAAACAGTCTGAGTCCAGTTCCAGGGTCTATGGGCGAACCGCCATAAAAGTCAATGGAGTGATCTTAATGCGAGGATGCAGTATACTGAAGTTGCTTGAGGATGCTGAGACGGTGTTGGGGTCTTCCTGTGGCCACCCCTTCTTCCACAAACATGGAGGGGTGACTTTGACCTTAGGGTTTGATGTCCTGCACAAAACCAGTTCCCAGAGGCCTACTGGCCTCCAGTTACAGCAAAATCAGCAATTTCCTTTAACTTACAGTAACTTCCGTGCTGGGTGACCAAACTGCACTCTGACAACTATCCCAGTCTAGCACACTCAGGTGCAACTTGTGAGGGTCGGGACTCGGTCTCCCAGGCTGCACCTTAGCGTCCAGCGGTGATCAGGCTTCTTGGTGTGGGATCTCAAAGTAGCAGGCTTCTCAGCAGCTTTTATGTCCCTGTAAAAGGCTGTATAAGGGAGTATAACTGACTTTTGGAGTCACCTTCTTTATCTGTGGTTTGGGGACGACTTTTCCTCGAGCGGGACAACACAGACATGGTCCATTCTTTGTTAGCCCAAAATGCAGCAGATGCAGTCCAGTCTTTGGTGCAGCCTCTCTTTGCTGGGTCCAGCAAACAGCAAGGCAGTCCTTCTTTAGTCCCCTCCAGGTACAGATGTGAGTTAAGGTCTGGGTGCCAGGTTTGCCACTTTTATGTCCTCTAAGAGCCCAGGGGGCTGTGGCAACTAACTAGCCAAGGCGCTACCAGGTTCCCTTCTGCCTCATGACCACTTCCTGTGAAGTGTGGTATCTAGTTAGCCCAGAGTTCACTGTTCTGCCCACTCTCAATATGGCAGAACCATTCTCTTGGTGTGTGGCACTCCCTAGCCCAACTCAGAGGTGTGCCTACTAAGGGATTACGCAACCCATGGAAAAATGCGTTTTGATAATGGCTTCTCCCTCTCTGTCCAAGTGGCCAGCCCATCTGCTAAAACAAAAGAGCAGCCCCTCTCATGTGTGACTACCATTTGCACTTCAAAGGCCGCTTCCCCTTTATTTAATGTTTAATTGTTTAATGAAATTATTGAAAAAAAATAATAATAATTTTTTTGAATTAGAAGGTATTTAATTTTAAACTTAATCTAACATTTTAAGACTAAAAACAAATTTACACATACTTAATTAAAAGGTTTAAACAACTTTATTTAATATTGTTTCCTATTGGGTGCTACATTAAAGTCCCTGCCTCAATTATTGTCTATGGGAGTGGGTTGCAGTACCTTTGAAAGGCTATCAGTGGTGCTAAACTTGCACCTCGGCTGAACTTGAGTGCATTTACTATAGTTTTGGCATTGTTTTGGCAGTAGTAACTTTAGAATTGTAGTTCATGAATAGCAAGGCCTATTCATTTGTGGATGGGTGTTTATATTTGCATGCCCCTCGCTGAACCCCTTACACCTCCTTAAACCCCTCCTGTGAGAAAGTATCTATCTTTGCATGTTCATTCTCATTTGTTTATGAACTGATGCTTCTGGTTTTTGAAGGCACTTGTGCACTGCTGTTCACTTACCCGCAGGCTGCCATCCTCTCGTCAGGTGACTTCAATATGTCGCTACATCACATAGGCACGAATCATCCTGCTCAATCCATGCCAACCATTCCAGAACAGATTGCTAAGGCAGAACAAGCATTGCCGCATTGATGAACATAGGCTTGCTTGCCCTTAACGGCTGCTTGCCTTTAGACCAACCAGCAGCCACTACCAGAGTTTCGAATCATTCCAACAGTATTTTAGATTACACTTTCATAGATATTGAGCTGTTCCAATTGATTGGCAGTTATCGAATAAAACCAAGAATGGAGAGCAACCACTTCCCTCAACTCGTTGAGATCTCCATTCACCTTTCAAGAGCACCACGTAGTAACGATTTAAGGGTTCTCCCAAGTGCATACAATCTAAAAAGGCTCACTTGGAACGCCACAGAGGCATCTTTAATAATGGAGTTCATTACCAGGCATACTACAGGCAGACCCGATAACCAATTACGGTCTCCATGGCAAATATGTGAATCACCTTAAAAAGACTTAGGGGCATATTCACAAGGACTTATCGCCGAGTTATCGCCACGTTAACGCATCAAAAGTGGAGATAGATTTAACGCCCCATTCACAAGCGTGTGCAAACTGCAGGCATTGCCAGTATTCCCGCGATAACTGCCGCAAAATTTATCTCCACGGGTGACACAAGCAACTAACCCTAATGAGATGCAGAGTAGGCGTTCCCGTGCAAAAACACCACTACACCACTTTCACAACAAACTGCCAGATCTGCGATGCGAACCAAAAACAGGCGATAAGCCGAGGTAGCAGCAGGGAATTAACACCTGCCTTTTGCTGGTGTTAAGCAGGAAAAACTACCTGCAGTATGAAAGGGAGCCCAGCCAAGAGCCACATCTGAAGACCCACAGATGCCATGGAGGCAATGATCATGCAGCTCGGAGACCCATGAGGGCCACAACACCCACCGCCACCACCCCCAGGCCCGCCACCACCCCCAGGACCCGCCCCGCCCCCCCCGGACCACCACAGAGGCAGCGTACACAAAGACAGCGGACCCACCGAAAATGCACCAGCCGCACAGACCTAACGCCAGAGGAGGTCATTACCCACTACAGGCCCAAAAGGACAACCATCCCCGCATCCTGACCCACATCGCCCACCGGCTGACGGTACCAACACAGCGGACAACCAATATCCCTCCGCAGACAAAGCTGCCGGCTGTGCTGCACATGTTGGCCTCTGGTACCTTCCAACCCACAACTGCCAGAGTCGGAGGAGTCTCACAGCCAGCCCTATCCAAGTTCATCACACCTGTCCTGGATGCCATCATCAGCCTGGAACCCCAGCACATCCACTTCACCCACACTGCGCAGGAGCAGCTGGAGACCAAGCAAGGCATCTACGCCATAGCTGGATTCCCTCACGTGTTGGGGGCAATCGACTGCACACATGTACCCCTCGTGCCCCCTGCCGACACTGCACACAACTACCGCAACAGAAAGCACACGCATTCCATCAATGTGCAGGCAATAGTGGACCACCGTGGACTCCACAACAATGTTGTGGCCAACTCCCCAGGCAGTGTGCATGATTCATACATCTCCCGACAGTCCATCATCAACCAGCGCTCCCAGGATGGCACCTATGGAAATGCATTGCTCATTGGTAAGCACCAAATGAACACACCACACACCTCCACTCCACAGTCATGCAACTCACGACACTGGCAATGGGCACGCAGCAAAACTACATGCAACATGCCACCCAACATGCAAACCGACCAGACACGACAACACGACTCCATTGGGAACCTGGCCTTGCCATGCACACAACCCAGCCACGGCATGGCACCACAGCCACACAACAGCAGAATGTGAGGAGAGGCCTGGAGCAGGCATGTGCGAGAGCGGCAAGTGACTAATGAATGAGAACCTACCCAATGCCAGGTGTGGCGTGGATGTGCCGGACAGACTTCAGTGTGCAAACCACGGAAATGGCCATGTGGACATTAACTGCTGGTGCATGGAGTGTAGTGGCCAGTGGACGCTACCATGTCCCCACCGGCTGTGGGACAGAACGCGGAAATGTCGCTCGTTACGTCCCCCCCTGTATGCGCGGGCGGAGTGGGTTGGCCCTGCGTACACCAGGCCTGCCTAGGGGTGTGAATAAAAAGCCTGTCGCACTGGGCGTGGTTCTCATTCGGAATGGCCAACGTGTCTGCCAGGGCGGCGCCTCTCAGCCCGCCACGAGGCCGGTGCCGTGCGCGGCAGGGCCTGCGTCCCTGTGTGCCGGCTGCACCCCGGGCCGCTGGTGCCCAGACCCGTCATGCCTGCCCCAGCACACCAAGGAGGCTTCGCTCACCTGCCGACACCGGCGTGTGTCAAAGGGGGCCCACCACGTGCCGGTGCAAGCTCCAAGCCCCAGTCCCGCGACCTTTGCAGCCTCCGCAGACCATCGCTGGCCTCCACGACGCTGGCCCACAGTACTCCTTTTTCGTTGACATACCCCACCGGCGTACTCTTCGGGCCCAGTTGTTGGCACATGTTGTACTGAGACGTGAGTTTTGAATGGCAGTGATCCCAAGTCTGTGGCAGCGTCCACATCACTAAACTCCCTCCGATCAGTGAAGCCAAAGTCTGCATCGCAAGCCTGCGACACGTGGTGCCACTAACCCTGTTCAACGCAAGCCTGCGACACGTGGTGCCACTAACCCTGTTCAACGCAAGCCTGCGACACGTGGTGCCACTAACCCTGTTCAACGCAAGCCGGCGACACTTGGATGAGGGCTCAGGCCTACACTGCGGTCCAGTAGGTCCCACATGTGGAACTGTGTCCTGAGTTTTGAATGGCAGTGACCCCAAGTCTGTGGCAGCGTCCACATCACTAAACTCCCTCCGATCAGTGAAGCCAAAGTCTGCATCGCAAGCCTACGACACGTGGTGCCACTAACCCTGTTCAAAGCAAGCCGGTGACACTTGGATGAGGGCTCAGGCCTACACTGCGGTCCAGTAGGTCCCACATGTGGAACTGTGTCTTGAGTACAGAACGGCAGTGACCAGATGTTTATTGCAGAGTTTATATCACTGAACTCCCTTCGATCAGTGTCCCAAACCCTGCACCGCAAGCACACGACACATGTCTGTGGGCCCGTGCTGACCACTGCCCCCGGCCTACACTGCGGTCCAGTAGGTCCCACATCCAGCACTTAGTCGTGATTCATGAATGGCAGAGTCCATACCAGTGAACGCACGGAGAGGAGTAAGAGGAAGATGCGGCTCAGTCCGGATGAAAGCCGGATCCTCGTCACGGAGGTGACCGAACACTAGCAACAACTGACCTGTTGCCACTAACCCTGTTCACCGCAAGTCCGCGTCCCGTGGTGCCACTGAACCTGAACTACGCAGGCCGGTGGGACCATCCAACGTAAGCCGGCGACACTCGGATGAGGGCCCCTGCTGACCGCTGCCTCAGGCCTACACTGCGGTCCAGTAGGTCACACATGTGGAACTGTGTCTTGGTGTCATGATTGACCATGCCAAGATTCCTAAATCCCTACATTTGTATAACTACAGCCTAAAAACGTAGTCTGTGACGCTTTCTGAGAAGCGTAATGTTCCCTGATTAAAACCCACCCCTATCCCGGGCTTCCAGCACACCTTAGTTTGAATATGTGAATGCTTATGTAACCGTTTTGTGAATGTGCAAATCCTGGAGTTGTACATTTCTGGTCAGAGAGCTCTGTGTAGCTGTAGAACGTTTTTGTATACTTGTGTATTACTTGTATTTATAAATCACTGTTTTTGCGATATTGTATAACAGAAGAAAACAACACATGTAGAGCAGCGCGCACCAAAAGCATCGTGCATCCTGCATGAAGGCAGTCTCATCAATGCGCACGTTCCGTAGAACGTGCACAACGTCGGTAATCCTCTTGGGTGTGGCAACGCTATTTATTGCCACACCCATCTTCCAGAAAGCGCTTTGCCTTCTCCTTTCTGGACCGTGCGGACGTCCTGCTTACCTGCTCCTCGCTAAAGAAGACTCCAGACTTCAAAAACGCTCCGATTTCTTCACCGCCGGTCGGGTCGCAGCTACAGCATTCTTGAAGCTACAAAAGAAAGAAACATGAGCTAAGTGAAAGTTTTCTTTATCAGGCGCCCTACGCAAGAAAGCAGGAAGCAAAAACTTTGAACTTACCTTGATGTTTTCTTGGAACAATTTTTGGAAACCCTTTATCTACAAGGTTAAAAAAATCATTAGCACAGAGAAAACGAACATTGTATAACTATTAGTGTTCGCATATAGTATTTAGACTCACCGTGTGTTAGGCATTGTTATTCCTTTTTTTTGTTTTTATACAGCTCGTGAAGAACATTATACTGGAATGCTAGAGAGTAAGTGAAGTATTGAAACACCAAAGAAGTTTTGTTTAGAAAAGAAGAGGCATTAGAAAATCAGTAACTTATTTCCATGTTTATCCTTAAACTCAGATACCAGCTGACAAGCATTTAATGCTTCACCCCCTTCAACACATCATTACCACCACGACCTTTCAAACTACCCTTCACGACGACTCCAAGGACGCGACGTTCAACACTTCTAGATCGCAGGTAGGAGATTGCTCAGAGTTAAGTTTATGTTACTAGTCAGAGTAATGTACGGTAATAGTGTATATGTAGGTTCAGTTTAGGCTTACAGTAGTTATACTTTTCCTTGTTGCCTCGCAGGTCGACAACTAGGAGCATCTAGCGTCCAGGAACCGGCCCTCCTCCCTGAATCCCAACTGCGTAATCTTAGTGTTTCTATCTACAAGGTTATTAGTAGGTGTACTGGGAAGTTGGTCCATAACGTCTCTGCGAAATCTTCTTACAAGCAACAAACAGGTAAGAGTGCTTGTAATCCTGACACTTGGGTAAGATATGGAGGAGTCCACACCATTGGACACGCCTCATCGCAGGCGGCATCCCCTATCAGCACTGGTGCCACTAACTCTGTGCGCAATGAGTCATGGGCACTTTCTGGTTGGACTTTGGTGGCGTCTGAGTCCATGGCCTGGGGGTTGTCTGCATCATCATCTGGCTGGGACGGACTTGGTGTTCGACATGTGTCTGTTCCATTCATCTCCACCATAGTGACTGTTTCTGCGTGGTTCTGCCCTCTGCATCATGCCCTGGGGTACACCTTCCACTGTCCACCGAGACACTCCGCGACAACCCCCTTTGTCATCTACGTGAACCTGCTCTGCTATCGTGACCCTGCCCCAGTGCACCGCAAGTCAGCGGCCCGTGGCGGTAGGCCCGTGCAGGACGCTGTGCATCCGGGGCCACTGACTCTGTGCAGCTCAAGTCATGGAGCCTTTATGGTTGAATGGTTGTGTCCTTAACGATGGACACTGTTGTCGTATTTTGACTGCACCAGGCACTCCATGAAGGCTGGTGTACACACACCCCACACACATCCAACACAGGTGTCGCTCGACATGTGAGCCTGCTAATAAAAGTGGCCGGGAGCACGTGCCCGTAGCCATTCACACCATCTAAGCAAGTGTGTCCGTGTGGTCATTATGTCAGCATGATGGGCCCGAGCCCTGCAACATCACAGTGTGCTGTCTTCAGCGGATGATACCATGTCACCTCAGCAGTGGCTAAGACCTTGGACATGTAGCTTCGCCCACCCCCCCCTGCATGCACAAGCGATGTGTGCTGGTCCGGCGTACGTCAGGTCAGTGCCGGGGTGTGCTGATTCGGCAGGGGGATCAGGGCGTGGCTCTGGCCTGGCCTTGAGCAGGAAGTGCGGTAAGCGTGTCTCTGTGTTGGAGTGTTTTCGCCACCAGGGCCACAGTAGTCGATGTTGCAATGTAGCATGCACCCGGAGGGCGGGCCCGCACGTACGGGGAAATGTAGGAGCGCAAGACCGCTCGGGGTCTTGGCTCATACATGCCAAGTGTTATGTGTATCAGTCCTGCGGCTGCATAAGTCAGATGCCTAGCCTCAATCGCAGCGCGATCACAGCCAGCCATGGACTGTACACCTGTGTCCGCCCTGTCCAGACCATTGGCCTGCACTCACGTGGCCGCACACCCTCAACGGCCAGCTTCACGGTGTTGTTGACATGCCGCTGGACATGCGCAGACAGGCATGACAATGGTGTGCCGTAGGAGTGCACGTGATACAACCGCGCAGAGCACACAAGTGTGGTGGCTCGTGGGAGGGAGGAGCAACTGTGAGGCAACGTAACACACAGTGAGGCCGCTCATGTGCCACGTGCTCGGCATATCATCCATGATTCCCTGGGTCGCAGACATCCCACCCCACCCACGACAGGCCTCTGTACATCTCCTGTATGCAAGCAGATGGTAAAGTTACTGTAGGGATGAAAGGTCCTTTGTCTGAACTATCAGGTGGAAGCACATCTGCAGCTCCGAGCTGGGACTTGCATGCCCAGCACCCCCTGACAGATACAACAGCATTTGCTGGTGACTCCCACACTACGCACTGCCCGACGTGAGACCAATGTGTACACATCCCACACACAGAAGTCCTTGGTCGTAGTTAGCGTGCGTGAAATGGCCTTCACACGTACTCCCACCCCAGGCCTGCACCCGTTGCACACAGACACTGCTCATTGATCCGAGCTGTGGCATTTCATCCACAGGACTGGCGCGGGTCAGCACGGTGCCACTTCAAGCAGAGCCACTGACGCAATGGCAGGCCATCCCGGACACATGCACAACTCCATTCACGTTGACCAGTACCGTGCACGTCTGCTGCATGTACTGGGGGCACTGCCATTGGCAGTGCTGCGGATCAGTTACCGGCTAAGCTTCCGCCTTGCCAACGTCACCTGCGTTCAGCCTGTGTTGCATTGTCGCTCGTGCATATTTTAGTGGACCATGGATGTCTGCCTCTCCAACGTAACGGTAGCTGACCTGGATTTCGACGTGTGTGTGCGCCCCCTGTTGGCCCACGACCAGGAGTGTCACCATGATGCCCGTTTATGGCATGCCTGGATGATTGGCATGCATGCTGGCAACTGGACCTGGGAGATTGCACGAGTCGTCGTGTGCAGTGACCACATTGAGCCGCTCCCCTATTGGGCTTTAGTGCCAATTGGGGCCAGGGGTAGGAGTCAGCACATCTGTCCGGGACAGCTGATGGGTTACGTCGCCGACATATTAGATGTAGTCGACAACGAGCTCATGTTGGAAATGTTGGCCTACGCTGCTGCACTCTCGTTCATGGACGAGTGACAACGTACCTGCAGCCACAACTGAATGTGACCCATTGCACGTGTCCCGGGGCCTGGTTGCATGTTGGGGATCTGGTCACATGTCCCAAGACGACAGTGGACATGGCTGCATTGGCCTGGACTCCGGATACATGCGCGGACAACCAACGCGCGTTGGCACTGACTTGTGTGGGTGATGGACTCCCCCGGGGTGGACATGGGCGCTTTCCAACATTCCTCATTCAGACATGCTGCTGCATTGGTCTGCATGTTGTGGCACTTCTCTTGGCCGTACTGACACGCATTTGTTGATGAAGTTTCCGCACCTTCACTTGTCTCCAACTGTGATGAGTGTTGATATGTATGCAAATGTGTGTGTCACGGCCTATCTGGGTCCCTGCCATACATGCATTGCTACCCCATCAGGGCTGTGGGTTGGTAATTGTGCATTATCATGTCCCTGTTTTGTGCTTTGCTAGATGCGCATGGCCATTTACCGGACCCAAGCGGGTGCACTTGTGTCCTGTGTTCAGTTGGGCAAATGTTGGTGTTTGTACCACTTTGTGTTCGATGTTGGGGTGCTCTGCTTCCTATGTGTGTGTGCTGCATTGTGTGTGAGATGGCCCTTCAGCTCTGATTTGGCTCACCCTTCTCCCTTTCAGGCAGTGTGGTTTTCACTTCTGTGCTTTTTCAGTGGTGTGATATTGCCGAGTTGTGTGACTTGTTCTCTTGGTTGGTGTTGTTACTCTTGGGCATGGTTTGTCTGCAGTTGTGCTGTGCTTAATTGTGCATGTGTGCCATTGTGCCCATGTCCCCCCGTCCCCCCAATCCCTGGTCGTTCCTCTCCCTGTTGCTGTTGTGTCTGTTGATTTTGAGCAGTTTCCGGTCCCCAACTCCTGCCACCATCTCCAGACTGATGTGGTGGACACCATTTCCTCCATGTCATCCAGCTCCTGGTGTGGCGCTGGACTCCCACCTCCGGTGTGCATTGCTGGCTTCTGGTTGTTGGCGTGTTTCTGCTTGTTTTTGCGTTTTGCATCATTCCAGCTGTTCTGGTTTTCTTCCATTGTCCTCCTCCGCTCTCCGGCTGCATTCACCTTGTCCACGATGGACTGCCATGTACAATGTTTTGTTGCCAATGGGGCTTGTGGGGTTGTGTACTAGCTCCGACTGCCTCCATTGTGCTTCGCTGTTGTTTTCTGTTTGGTTTGTCTTCCTTTTTCCTGCTTTTGTTGTGCTTATTCCCCCCTGTCGTGTGTGTGTCGCGGGCCTGGCGCTGCTTATCGCTGCTTTCCTCATCGCGAATGGGCTCATCGCACGTTTTTTGCGTTGGGGTTTGTGTTTTTATCTCCCGTCGCGGTGGTTGTATCGTGGACATTGGCCGCGTTTCGGCAAACTATCGCATGGTACCGCCGTGTTGTGAATTCCACGTTAACACAGGGTTATTTTCCCACGATAGACTGCGATGTGTAAAGTTGCGTTAACATTTTTTGGAGATGTTTAGCGCACGTTCTTGTGAATATACCCCCTAGAGCAGACGGGGCTTCAGGCCCAAATTGTCTTCCAAATACTCTATTTAAGCTCAATCAACCATTTTGGGCCTCGTAGCAAACCCCATTGTTCATCCTCACGTCTATAACTAACCCCATACCCATATCATGGAGAGGTAGTATCCTCCACCCAATCTTCAAAGCAGGTAACAGATCAGATCCTGTGAACTACCGACAGATCGTGCTCATAGACGTTAAAGCCAAACTGTATGGCTCTAATCTCCTTCTTGACCTTGAGACATGGGCCACGGAGAAGAACATCATTCCAATCACACAAACTGGCTTTAGATCAGGCACTAGCACAATGAGCAACCTTTTGGGCATCACTCTTCTTGTCGAAAAAGCTCTCCACAAATCCACCAAATTGTATCAGACTGTACACCTGTTTTGTTGATTTAAAAACAACTTTCGACACGGTTCCAAGAGAGCTTCTATGGTCAAAGATCATTAAATGGGGCATTCACCCAAACTACTAGAGGCCATAGCTAATCTTTTCTCAGAAACATGGGTCCGCATAAAACTAGGCAAAGGTGACAGGACAATGGGGAAGATCCCAACGCACACATGGGGTGCAGGCTTGCCTTGAGCCTTTTTACTATCTATATGCCAGACCTAGATGATTGGCTGTCAGAAGCTCAAAGCGACCCGTCCAAGCTAGCAAATCCGCCAGTGAGGTGCTTACAATATGCGGACGACTAAGTCCTGTGCAACCAGACTCCAATCGGTCTCCAGCGCCTGATACATAAATTACATGAATATACAGAGGAGCTTAGTTTGGAATTAAACTATAATAAAAGAAAGGTGATCTGTTTTCCTGCAAATGGGCATACTTACAACGTGAAATTCAAGTGGATGGTAGCAGGGAAAAAATCAGATCTGGTCGGATCATACAAATATCTAGGGGTGGTCCTGGATTCTAAACAAAAATATAAAGAAAATATTACATCAGCGCTGTCGTTAATTTGTCACAAAGCTTTTGAGGTTTCACCCCGCCTATGTCTTCTTAACATCTGGGAGGCCACCGACTTGTCGAGAGCTGAGAGACTGTGGGTCTCCCTGGGTTGCATGGTTGCGAAACGTAACATAGCCAGGACGTGGAAGGGGGTAGCTAAGCCACGGTTCATGGATTGGGAGTCTGATATGGATTGGTGCATGCAAGCGGAGAGGGTCATATATGAAGGCAGAGGCTGCCCACAAAAATGGACTAGAATCTGGGGTCAATGGAATGTAAGCAGAGGGTTGATCTGTACACCTTTCAGTGTCACTTCCCCACTTTCAGCAGACCAGGAAGGCGAGAAAATGTTTTGACTACGATGTAATGTACATGACACGCGACGGCATTGCTGATCCCGTGAATCGTTATGACAATTGCTGTATTTTTGCAATGAGATTGATGAAAATTATGGAGACTGCATTGCAATTTATTATTCTTTGTATGTATTGTTTTTATTTCTGTTTATGCAATAAAAAGATTTAAAAAAAATATATATATATAAAGAAAATATAATGAACATATAGTTCACAGACGGGCCCAGGCGAACAAACTTTGATTCGCACTTAATACACTACGAACAAAGTTGAGGTGCCTGTCCCATGCTCAACTTTTACAAGTAATCACAGACAAATTTCTACCCACACTCACTTATGGTTCAGAACTCTTAAAGGGAAAGGATGCTGCTATATTGAATCAACAGCAATCCCCTCTGTTTAAAGGCATCTTCCGCCTCCTGCGATTCATCTCTCAGGCACAGATGCAATAGGAAAATTTGCCTTTTCCACCAATACTGGTCAGGACGGCCGCACTCATCAAACTGTGCTGGAGAGCATCATATCCTGAATCGCTGGGCCGCTCTATGCTGGACAGAAATAAAGGCCCACATGCATCAAAGGAAAAACCGGTCGCAAACGGGCAGATTCTCAGATTCTGCCCCTTTGCAACCAGTATTTTTGCATTTGGGATGCATCATCCCAAATGCAAAATTCGCAATTTAAGTAATCGCAAAATTGCGATTACTTTAATTGCGACTGCATTTAAGGAATCTCAATTTGCGATTCCTTAAATGCAATGCAATAAAGTAAAAAAACTTGCGGTTTCGCAATTAAGAATCGCAATTTACCGTCAAATGAAAGGTGATGGTAAATTGCGATTTCTTTGAAAAATGCACCAAAGTGCATTTTTCAAAGTCCCATGTTACACACACACATGCCCTTGGGGCATGTGTGTGTGCTTAACTATGGGTGCACATTACAATTTCAGTGGTGCAACAGGGTGTCCTTTTGGCACCCTTGCACCCTGAAGTGCATGCGCAATTTGCGAGTACCTGAAGGGAACTCGCAAATTGCGCATGCAATTCCCATTCATTCCTATGGGCCTGCAGGCCCATAGGAATGAATGGGAAGCCATTCCTTAATTGCGACTTGCAATGTGCGAGTCGCAATTAAGGAATGTTTAGGAATCGCTATTTTTATAGCGATTCCTACATGCATAGGCTTTTGAGATTCCTTAATTGCGATTCCTTAAATAATCACAATTAAGAAATCGCAAAAGCCTTCCTTGATGCATGTGCCAGAAAGAACCAGCCAAAATCTAAGAACGACTGGCCAACAATGCTCCAACAGGTGCTAATTATAAACTGAATGAAGCCTGAGACCTCAACATAGGCCTTTCCGCCTTTAAAAAAATTGCCAATAAAGCATCAATAAAACAAGCTTGGACACTCGATAAAGCAGAAATGGCAGAGAAAAAAATGGATGGATGGTATGGCAATCATATGAGAATTGGGGTCCACAACCCAACCTCATAAGTCATATATCCCCACCAATACAGCACTCTGTTCTTCTCATTCGTCTGGGAGCTTTTCCGTCAAAAGACCAGATTCCATTGTCGAAACAAACCTGGCTAAACCTTCTCTGTAGGCTATGCAGCCTTTCTGAAGAAACCATACTACATCTTCTGTACATCTGCCCCGCGGTTGGCCCACTGAGACGGCAATTATTATTACCAGCTCTCCGGTCTCTTCAGATAAGAACCTGTCGACCAGCCGTGATGATACTTTTGAATAGCCAGTCGCTGCAGCTTGCTTGTAGGGCAACAAAGTTTCTTCAATTAGTAAACATCAGCTACAAATACAGCGGGAGGAGAGCGAGATGTCTGATAAAGCCAGCCTGGCACATGAAAAGGATTCTAAAATCAAAGCCTCATTCATTTAAGCTTCAATGGCATGTCAGCAACAACTGGGAATTTGTATACCCTCGAATTGCTCAAAAGCGCACAAGGTACAACCAGTCCAGGGGTGATACTTGGAGTAGAGTTGTTGGGGTGCCTAACCTAGCCACACGGAATACAGCTCACGAAAGGCCATTGATGAGGGCACGGTGGCAAATTGAGATCTGTGTGATTACCCAATAAGTTTTAAAGCAATGTGACTCACAGGACTAATCGGTCTGGCTCAAGCCCCGAGTTGGTGATTTAAGTAGGCCCCTGCACTTTAGCTGACCAAAAACTTCACTATGGAAAATTTTAAAAACATTTTATCCTTGCTATTAGCTGCTATGTAAATGTTTCATGTCATTGTAAAGGTTTTAACTAACCAAACAATACAGATACTTTCATACTGACTGCTGTTCTAACACCTAATTTGCATCGTTAACTTTCCTGTAAGTTCATTGGTGTATGTAAATGCATCAATGGCATTGAAAGGTTAAATGTCACCTGTGGACTGCAGCACATGTTGTGCCATCTACTGGGCTGACAAAGAAAACATGGTTTCAGGCCTACCTGTGTAGCCTAACTACTGAAACTTTTAGCTGGACTTACAATGACCATAAACCAAAAGCTTGTTTCACTGTACAAGGTTGTAGCTGCTCCTAGTAGAAAAACTAGAGTTCAAATAAAATAATAATTCTGATGTCTTTGGTTTGGGACAAGCTACCTGAATGATTCATCCTCTATTTTAATGTTTTTTAAAAATGCAACTCACAAGTGAAGTCAGATTTTTTAATAAATATTTAGGAAAAGTTATTTTTAAAACTGGGAGCATTGTCTGACTGAACTTCCAGTAAGCTAATTACCATTAGCCTACAAGTAGATTGGCCCTGTCAGTTCTACCCCTTAATGAGGTGTGAAAAGTAAACTGCTTCCGGAGTGTCTTAGGCCTTTTGACAGGAAGATCTGGGTGTGAAGTATGTGACTCCTCTCAGTTCTGGAAGGGCAGCTGGGGAGGGTTCAGGAACTTCATTAACTTGCAACGGATCAGCGTGAGGCGTGCCTTTCATACTTAAATGTCAAGGGAGACCTGGGGAAGAGAACCATTTTTTCCCTGCTGTATCCAGTATGGCCCCAGTGGGAGGTGGAGTTGAACCCAGAACCAGTTTGCTATAGTTGAGGAAAGGCACCATTCATTTCTGTAAACATACCACTGTCTGGCTTACCAGCAATCTCCAATAGAAAAGGGGTGCTGGTGTGTTGGATTTTACTAAGAATAATGCTCCGTGGGTTCATTCCAGTAAGGCAAACAGATTGTGCCTTAAAAGTGGGACGGATTGGCCATGGGAACTTTTCTCTAATTGGTTAGGAAGTGTCCAGGAGTCACCCCCCCCCACCCCCTATGGATAGTGAATTCTACAGAAAAGTGGCACCTTACCCACAACTCATAAGAACACATTTGGGCCTGAGGAATAACAGAAGAGGATGCTGTCTGTGACCTGTGTGGAGACCTGAAGGGCTGGACCTGCTCCCACTTGTTTCCAGGACTAAGAAGTGGCTCCAAAGGTCAGTTGGCTGGCCTCCCTTGTTGCTACAGGGACACATTGAGCTGCAACTGCCTTTTTCCTGGAGTGCCCATCTGACCATTAGCAACTGGACCTGGCCCATAAGTGTTGTCTCTGAAGTCCTGGGAGTATTAGAAGAGACCAAGAGGAACTGCTCCTGAAAATCTGAAAAGCTGGGGCTAATAAACTTTTGGGACTTTCAAAACCCCAAGCATAAGCGGGAGCTCACAGTAAAGGTGTTCTATTTTGAGAGGACTTCATTGGATTGCATTAGGCGTGTCCTGCTGGAGGATTTTGAACTGCATAAAACAGACTAAGTTCGAAGGTAGAAATCTTACCCGGGTGAAGGAGCGAAAAATGCCTGACTGACAAAAGGACTTTTGAATTTTCCGATTTAGAGTTTTTCCCACCAAAACCAGCTGCTTAAGTGGGACCTCGTCCAATGGCTATTGGACTTTGTGATGACTGTTGGATACAGCGTGTAACCTTGCCCCATCCAGCCTGAAATCATGCCTAAGTCTTGTCAACCACAAACAGTGACTTCCAATTGGTGCTTCACTTTTTCTTGATTCTTTTCACCCTAAAATTTTAAAATTGTTTATCTCTGGTTTCCCTTAGTGGTTTAAAGTTGTTTTGGCATCATTTTTCTAATTATACTTTTATCTATTTTTAGAAATAGGTGTGGGATTTTTGTTACTACAGCACCTGGATACCCTAAGCACCTGGATACCCCTGCAGGTGATTAGTGCACTGTACAACTAGATATAGCATTGCTTTGCGTTTTGACTTTGTAGTTGTTTTGGTACTGCTAAATTCTTTGCCCACTTTTCTTTAAGTTAAGCCTGTCTGCTTTGTGACGTGGCCACTGGGGGTTGAGCACAGGTTTATTTATTGAACTTGAATGTTGGACCTGACAAGATTTTGGACTTATTGCTTGCGAATTGCTCAGATCCTCCCAACTAATAACCAATTTTCTTACACCTCCCATTCAAGAGTAAGCATTCCCCATTTTCCAGTCACTCCCCCGGTCCCTCCCACATTTAATACCAAAATGTATACCTATGTGTACAGAGAAACTCTACACACCTGGTGGAGAGCTTACACAGAAAATATGGAAGCGGCGGAGGAGGTGGTCTCCGCACATGGGTTTGGGAACTGAATTTTGTAGTCCATGAGCAGCACTATTGCAGTACTACTAATGACACTACAAAATGAGGTTGGTGAATTGCCTCTTATGTCATTAACTGCGGCTAAGAGCATATAGGCCCAGCAATCAACACTATCTTCCCTGGTTTTTGGAACCACTACAATGCAATCCTGTCACACTGCATTTGGAACCACTCCACTGTCCTGCACTTCCACATTAACTTCAAGCAGCCTATCGACCAATATTTTTGGGTAGTATTTGTAAACTCCATGAGGAGTTCATCCATGCGGGGGTCTTCCGAAAAGCTTCATATCCTTAATTGAAGCCAACCGTTTTTCCCTAGTGAGTGGTGTATTTCTGATTTCTCGGATTTGTCAGAAAACTGCTTTCATGTTTTAAATGTAATAGTATGAAGCATGACTGTAAGCTGTGCAGCCTGCTGAGTGAAACATATGTGTTATTTGTGTAATTCAAGTGATTGTTCTACTCTCCCAATCATTATTGACAGATGGATTACTTAAGGATGGCTTTTATGTCTAAGTCTTAGTGAGAAATGTGCAATCTTAGGTGTGGGTCTAGAGTTAACAGCTTCTGCAGTGAATTGCTTTGTTGAATACCAACATGTTTCCTTTTGGCCTTTTTGTCCGCCTGATGCAGCTGGTCAGTGGACTGACATGAAGGACACAGCAGAACAGTTGAGTGGGTCCGAATGTTGTTAGTTTCAAACAGACAGCTCACTATGCCCCAACCAGAAGAGTTTGCTCAATTTCTCCCCATCTGCCTAATTAACAATTGTTTAACAGGATAAATCATTGGTTGTACAAGGGCTCCGATTTTATGTTTAAATCGTGTTTATTGGAAGGAAACATTTTGGCACTACACAGCGTACTGCCTACATCCGTTGGCCGGCAGAGCATTTCTAGGAGGTCAATACACAGCGTTAATGCCACAACCCGGAGGCCGGCCGCGTAGATGAGTGATCCGTCTGAAAGGCTGGTTGCCCCCTCTGTTTTCTCCCAAAGAATCAAAACACCCAACAAATGAACTAATATAATAACTATCCCCCTCCCTGTCCCTCCCGTCCCTCCCCCCGAACCGATGTGCTGGTTGCTCCCAGTATTGGGTCTTATGGTCTGCAGGACCTCAGTTATTTGCTCCATGGGCTCCCTCCTCAGTTGGCCTATCTGTGAGACGTAGAAGGCGGAGGTATTTCGGGCAAGTCACCTCATTAAGTTCCCTCGACAACAGTGTCAGAAGTGGGCTCCATATGGTGTGGAAGGATTCTATTGAGTTCGTAAGTGTCGCTTGAATGCATTCCATCCCCACTATATACCAGAGTTTATGCAACCACCCTGTATGTGTTGGTCTGGTCTGTGTGCCCCATAGTGAAAGTATATGCTGTACCGCCGCTCCCATCGCCACCCCCATCTGCTTCCCCCTTATGGATTTCAACGGATATGTAAGTCCATTAGGCAGGCCTAGTAACGTGTAAGCTGGGAATCTAGGGATTTCGGTGTCCAAGCAGCTGTCTATATCATCTAAGACCTCCCTCCAGTAATCTCGTACTTCCGTGCATTCCCATAGGATGTGCGTCAGTGTTCCTTCTTCATCGCAGCCCCGCCAGCACGTCGGGCTACGCTCTGGGTTCCCTCGATGCAGTCGGACCGGAGTCAGGTACCAGTACGTGGCTACTTTTACAGCCGTCTCCCGGCTGGCCACGTTCCGAGCTGTATGTGCAGCCCGATAGTAGATATCACGCCATTCCGTTTCCGTAAGGTCCCTCCCAATTTCCCTAGCCCATCGCCTCTGGCCTGCCGAGGGCGTAAATGGGGTCAAGGGTCGAAGCAGACCATATATTTCTGAGATTATTTTTTTATCGGACGTTTTATCACGAAGCCACTTTTCGTATCTAGTGAGCCTCCGACCGACGAGGGGTTTCACTTCCGGTTGAAGGAGCCAGTGCCGGAGTTGAAAATATTGGAACTGCTGTGGAGCGATAATATCATAAGAGTGTTGTGTCTCGGCCAGGGACAAAAATCCCTCGAGGTTAAAAAGGTGACCCGCTGATTTGCATCCCGCGTTCCTCCATTGGGGGAAAGCTCTTTCGTTCATCCCTGGGACAAATTCCGGATTATCAAATAACGGCGTCATTGGGGAAGGGAAGGAGGTAAGGCCCCGTTTCACTGCCACTGTATCCCAGATGTTTAAAATTGTACTCGTAATCGGTGCGCCCTTTAGATTCGGGGGTCTGTCACGTTTTTTTAAAAACGGCACCTTCCATAACGAGAGTTTTGCCAGTGCCCTGTCTTGAAACAGCCACTTCTTTTCCGATTCGGGTCTGCTCCATTCCACCAGGGTTCGGAGTTGGGAAGCCCTATAATAGTCAAGGAAGTTCGGGATACCCAACCCCCCCTGGTCTAGGGGTCGATGGGATATCTCTCTACGCATCCGGGGTCGCGCTCCGGCCCAACAAAAGTGGTTGACTTCTTTCTGGAGTTGCTGGAGGGCACCCCTCGGCGGTCTGGCCTGTATGGTTTGAAATATATATAGCGCTTTGGGCAAGATGCTCATCTTGATCGCCGCGACTCGGCCTAGGAGCGAGAGTGGTTGCTTGCGCCATTGTTGAAGACACCTCTGGATCTGGGAGAGGAGCCCTGCGTAATTCCGGTCGACCGTCTGTGTTACCGTGGGAGCTAATTCTATGCCCAGGTATGTGATGGATTCCCTTGCTCGTAAGTTTCCGTAAGATGGTCGCTCTAGATCCGCGGCTTCTGCATATCGACCCAGGTGTAATAATGTGGACTTTCCCACATTAATTTTAAACCCGGAGACGCGGCCGAAGGAGGCCAGCTCCTCCAAAAAGGCTGGTACCGAACGTTCCGGCTTCTCCAACGTGGCCAAAATATCATCCGCATATAAGCTCACTGTATGGTTCTCCCCCCAAAGGGAATCCCCTTATGTCCGGATTATCTCTAATTTTCTGGGCGAGCGGTTCCACGTATAATGCGAATAGGAGTGGGGAAAGCGGGCACCCCTGTCGTGTGCCCCTCTGAATCACTACCGGCCGTGATGTTGTACCGTTGACTCGAACCATGGCCCTAGGCTCATCGTAACAGCTCGCCACCCAAGCCCTGAAGCGTTCCCCGATTCCAAAATGAGCCAGGGTATGGTCCAGGAAGCTCCAGTTGACCCTGTCAAAGGCTTTTCCGCGTCCACTGACAGTAGCAAAGCCTCCATCTTGGTTCGGTGCGCCTTATCTATCAAATGTAGTACCCGCTTGGTGTGATCGCTCCCCTGTCGGTTATAAATAAAACCGGACTGATCCGGGTCTATAATGCCCGGTAATCGCGGTCCCAGTCGTGCCGCTAGTACTCCAGTGAACAGTTTTAGGTCGAGATTGAGAAGAGAAATCGGCCTGTAGGAGCTGCATGTTGTCTTCTCTTTTCCGGGTTTGGGGATAACTACAATGTCTGCCGCTAACATATCTGGGGGGATAGACCCACGCCCCTGGAAGGCATTGAAGAGTCGTGTTAGTATAGGGGCGATCAATGAGCAGAAGGCCTTATAGAAACCTGCGGAGTACCCGTCTGGACCCGGTGATTTGTGTGATTTAAGGCGAGCAATGGCCCCAATCACCTCTTCTATCCGAATCGGCGCCTCCATTGCCTCAGCCTCGGACTGATCTAAAGCCGTGGTCGATACTCCCTTGAGATAATCCTCCCCTCGGTTGAGTCGGGTATCGACTCCCTATAAAGAGAGGAAAAAACTCCCGGAAAGCGTCTGCTATTTCCTCATCCTTGACCACCTTCACTCCCTTCTCATTTATTATTGCGGGTACCCTATCCCGTTGGACGCGGGCTCTAAGTTTGCTGGCCAGCATACGGCCTGTTGAATCCCCCCCAATATAATACGAGTGCTTAAGCCTCAGCGCCGCATACTCCGCTCTATCGATATCAAGAGCAGCCAGCTGCAGTCTTGCCGCTCTCACCTGACGCCAAACCCTAGGGGCCCCTGTGCGACTATGGATTCGTTCCATTTCCACTACCTGCTTTGTGAGCTTCTCCCTAACCTCTCTACGCTCTTTAGCCTCCGCCGCTGCAATGGCGATTAATTCGCCGCGTACCACTGCCTTCAATGCCCCCCAGAGGGCCGTAATGGGGGTATCTGCGAGGTCGTTGCGGGTTAAATAGTCAGTGATGCTTTTGTGTAGCGTTGTTACCACCCCGTGTCTCTGAAGCAGCGTTTCCCTTAATCGCCATCTCCCCGGGGTCCTGTGTGTTGTAGGTAGAGAGAGAGTCAGTGTCACCGCATCATGGTCGGAAAGCGCCGCCGGAATTATATTTACCGGGTCCACTAATGCTGTCAGGTCCGACGACCCTAAAAGATGGTCGAGTCTAGCATATGTTCGGTGTGCGTGAGAGTAGAATGAATATTGTTTATTGTGTGGATGCTTTGTCCTCCAGATGTCTGTCAAAGCCCGCTCCCGTAGCCAGTCCTTCCCTGCAGTAGAGAGTGCACCCTCCTGTCCGTAACGCTGACCGGAGCGATCTATCTCCGTGTCCATGACTAGGTTCAAGTCCCCCCCTACCACCATCATCCTGTTTTGCGTGGCGAGTGCCTCTGAAAGTGCTGTGGTAAGGAACTTCTCCTGTCCCTCGTTAGGGGCGTACAGGGAGCCCACCACCAGTGGGACCCCTCCTACCCAGAATTTGTATGCCAACATCCGTCCTTTAATTTCTGCCATCCTCTCGCTCACCAGGCCCTGAAAGGATTTAGATACTAATATTGCCACCCCTGCTTTTTTCACCGCTATAGAAGAAAAGAATTGCTGAGGAAAGGCTCGAGATCTCATGCGATGCCAATCTTTAGCCAGGAGGTGTGTCTCTTGCAGGAGGCAGATAGCCGCCCCCGTGTGCTCCAAATAGGAGAGTATGGCCCTTCTTTTAATGGGGCTATTTAACCCTTTCACATTAAGGGTGAGAATCTGGAGTTTGTGAGCCATCCCGAGTTTTGAACCCTGGTGGGCGCTGAGTCTGGTAGGGCCCGCCCATCAGCTCGTTATCCCGTAAGCCTCGCCCTGCTAGGGCTAGGACCCCGATTTTCGGGAATCCACCCGAACCCAACCCCTTGCAGCACATCGGTTCCACCCTCCCCTTCCCCCCAACCCCCCAACCCCCTCCCCTGGACCCGTCCTACCCCCTCTCCTCCCCCCTCCCTAACCCCAACAAGGAACCCTAAAAACCCTAACATTGTCCGTAGCCCCAGGGCCCCATGCCCTGGTACGTGGAGAGACGATAATCGGGGCATGTGTGGACCAAGTGTTCCCGGCTCCCCGCCCCATCCCCCCCCAGCCTCTAATATGATAGCGTTACTGACCCCTTCCATGTTTTCAGTTCACTGTGTCGGGGCAGTATCCTTTAAGACGGCTTCCAGAGCTGCTTGCCTCTCCTGCGCCATAGCGTCCGAGTCTGGTCTTGCTTCCGAAGTCGGGGAGCGTCTGCGTCCCACTCTTCGCCATCCGTCCCCCGTCGATCGTTTCGTGGATGGAGGCAAACCTTCTGCGTCGTGGACTTCAAGGCCCAGGAGCTTGCACGTGTCCTCCACTGACCTAAGTTGATGTGCCTTGCCGTTCCACTTAAAAATTTGCCTAAATGGATGCCCCCAGGAGTAGGCTATCTCTTGTTCTCTGAGGTGCCGGGTGACGTCTTTGAAGGATCTCCTCTTCTGCAGCGTTATGGAGGCCAGGTCTTGATATAAAGCCACGGAGTGGCCCTGATAGATGATGGACTGTTTCAGACGTGCCTCGCGTAAAATGCGTTCCTTTAACGGGTAGTCTGGGAGGAAGGCCAGGATGTCCGGGGGCGCCGGGGCCCGCCGCGGCAAACCCACCCTATGCGCTCGATCTATGCGGATCTCAAACTCTTGGTTCTCTCCCAGGACCTCTCGGAATAACCCCTGCAGATAGCTTGCCACATTTGTCCCCTCGGATTTCAGTGGAACCCCCCGCACGCGGATGTTATTGCGTCTGGAGCGATTTTCCAGATCCTCCGTGTGGGCCTGGAGGTCGATTTGTTGCTCTTTGAGTCAAATGACCTCCTGCTGGAGCTGAGCGAGTTCTTCCCCCGCTGCGTGTTCTCTATCCTCCAGTTCCGCCACCCTTTCCCCCACTGCGTCTACATCTCGTCGGATGTCCTTCACCTCTCCTGCGACTTCGCTCTTGAGCGCCTGGAAATCTTCCCGGAGGGTGTTGAATAGCGTTTCGAGGAAGGCCCGGGTGATCGGGATCGTGTCGTCTTCTGGGGCGACCCCGCTAGTTCTGACCTGGGGGGATTTACTGCCTTTCTCCTCTACCACCGTATGTTTTATGAGCATCTCCCTCACGGACCTTTCCCCTTTCTTCTTCGCCGTGGCCATCTTGCTCCTGCTTCCCCTGCAGAGCCTTGGAGGAGTCTTGGGGGTCTTCTGTGATCATGACTCGATCTCTTAGCGGGGCCCAACGACTCTGCGGCCCACTCCTATGATTGAGAAAGGCCAAGAGGCACCCGTCCCACGAGCCCTCTTAGGATACGTTCGGCTGGTGCACGTCGCAGGACCAGAGTCGAGGCCTTGTGGTCGTCCACCCTTCTTGTGTGGTCCGCCGCTTTCCTCCCTTGTTTCCGAGCAATCTGGTCTTCGCACACGACCTCGCGCCCCTGTCTCCCGGCTCTCTGAAGGGGGGCGCCCCTGAGCTTAGTCCCTTCGCACCCCTTAATCGCCTTCCTACACCTGCCTCGAGGTGCGGGCCTCCATCACACCTGCCTCGCTGAACGCTCCCTCTCCAGCCCTAGGGGTCTCATGTTCTTCTGGTGAGGGTGTGGGTTCCGCAGCTCGTGCCTTGCTCTCGGTCCCCCGTTAATTCCTCCAACCTCGGAAGCGCCCACCGATGGTGCATGCACCACCCCCTGCTGCTCCTTGTATCTCCGCCAGGCGGCAATCCTGGCCGGGTGTCTCCCAACCTGTCCGTAGCGTGGGGCCCTGTATCAGCCGTCCACACCGCCTATCTCATATAGGCCGCTGCCCCAGGCCTCGCCTCCTGTGTGCCCTTGGGTCTGCTCCCCCGTTCAGCGCTCCATTACCAACCGGGGTTCCAGCCCAGCCTCAGCCTCACCTCCGAGTCGACGGGCCCAGCTTCCCATCACCTCTGGACCCTGGACGAGCTCCTGATACTGCTATCGTCGGGACCTGTGAGTCGTCACCATGGGGGCCTCTCTCCCCCTCTGTGCTGTCGTCTACCTCTCCCCCCTATCGCCTTCACCAGGGGGGGAGGGGGATCACTCGCCACCGGCCCGATGGCCTCAGCTGCTCACCGCAGTTCTCTCTCCCCCAGTTGCGAGGCCTGCCTGGCGTTCTACGCCGTCCACTGGGTCTCTGCCCCGTGTCTCGTGCGGCTCTCAGCGGGCCCTGGGTTGCCGAAGGCTGTTCCCCCACCAGGGCAGTGCCCCGCCGCCCGCTCTGTCACTCGGCGGGGTGCCTCCTCCAGACGCGACGCCCCCGTCTGCTGCTAGGGTCCCGTTTCTGCCCCTCCGGTCCGCTAACCTCCCTCGGCGTCAGTTCATACGCGATGCGGCGCCATTTTGTGCGCTCCGCTGTTCGCCGGCCGCCGCTCTCGTCAGGAGGATTCGGGAGTCGGTGCCCCTCAGCGTTGTGTCGGACCCAGACCCTTCGCCTCCGCTTTCGGCGTTACCCCTTCCTGCGGGGTTTTGGGGTCGCAGGCACCGTAAATGGCTGGGTGGGAAGGCAAGGGACGAGGAGCCTCCGGAACTTGTGACTGTTCAAGTCGCCATCTTGGCCACGCCCCCAGGGCTCCGATTTTGAAACACCCTTGACCCTGCTTTGAAATGTCAACCCAATTACAGAAGTTTTCCAGGAAACTTTTGTTAACTGATCTATTAATATTTGCTTTCAACTGAATTCAGCACAGAACAGGGGTCGGGATGGAACATTAATAGATATGGTTAAACACCCTACTAGATTGGACGCCAACTTCACCTTCTGTCTTTAAGCTGTGTTTTTTGTGTCAGTTCACTGAAGTAACGCAAAGACAACACATTGCGCATCAGAGAACGTCTAAATAAATACATTTGTATTTGACAATGGAGTCTAGGCATGAGCCTCCTCACTATATATGGGGGCTGGTTGAGTGCGGGGACAATTTTCTGGTTTGCACCTATACCGCTCCGCACAGTATTGTCTTTGTCAAATAGTCTGTGATATAAGTGCTTGTATGCTTATTTGAGTGCTTGTTCCCAGGTGTCTCCCAAACAATAAACAAAAACCCAACACCTCCAACTTCTCTCCTTACACACCAGTGCTAGTTAATATATTTTTGGGACTGTAACTACTATTTCGGCATCAGACTGTAACGCAGAGCAAGAGAGAACAAGCATTGGTTTAGCCAATAGGTTTCGCCTTTAGGACCTTATAAGTGTTTAGCCATGCAGCACATTATCCTGAGTGCAGCCAGGGGTTGAAGTGCTATAAAATTACTACAGACTGGGTTATGCAGTGTGATTCAGGAATACATGCTTGCCTCAGGAAACATTTATGGACACATTCCACAGCTTTTTAACACACAGACAGAAAGACAAGTGCCTTGATGCAAGTCAACAGCACTGTTACACCTAACTAGGAATGAAGATTTACTATTATCTGAGGGGATCTCTGCAAATTTTATGTGCACCAGATCCCGACTCTTAAATGCCAAAAACATGTAAATTAAATAGAATCCTCAACATCTTACTCATACTTTTACTGATAGGTTTATCAAAAAACAAAATCTTGTGACTAAGTAAAAGATTTTATATGGTCTGCTTGCACCCTCACCCCTAGTACAGACAATGCTGCTTGCCTATGAAGTTTTTACCGTCACTCACAAACACCCAGAGTGAACATCACCTAATCACAGATACATCTGCTAAAGCAAGCTACTTACCAATATCCCATAAGCACTGTCAAAGCCAATAGATCTGGTATTGGCCTGCCATCCTTTCAGCTTTGTGAGTGCTTGTTTTGAGGAATTTTTGGTAAAACATTATTGTTGGGGAGCTGTCCTGATCAATACAAAAGAAAATAACACAGGCTAAAAAATATTTCTTGGTCTCAAAAAGCACCCTTTGCCAACAACTAGTCCTTGGTGCTGAAAGGACAGATGGGTGGGTCGATGTGCTCCTTGCAAAAGAGTAGAATGTCATCACTTACAATGAAATTAGCTTATGGCTGAAGTGGGATGAGCCAGTGGTCCAGGTTGTCAACTGTAACTGTATTTATATAGCGCTTACTGTAGTGGGCAAAAGAGAAATGTGAACAAAAACAATAGATCAGTGGAGTGAATGAAAGTCCGTACAAGTATACATCATTGTAGTATTTTCAAAAGGCCCTGAAGAACATTGTAAAAAGAGGGAAGGGTCACAGCAACCCAGTGTTTACATGACTACACCCACTCCTCGATAGCCATCAAAAGTTTTGACAGCAATCACTAACACCAGGATAAGACAACTCTTGCTTGGCAAGAAAGAAACATGTTGCAGAGCAGTTATTTAGAGTCACCGCTTATCCAAGACTCAGAAAGGCGCCACTCAGGAAGAGATGCTGCCAAGCCCACAAGCGTCCCTCTACTAGAAGGAAAATAACTGCCATTGGCTCAGTGAGTTTCTGCGCGATGTCTCTTAAATCTATTAAACGCATAATTTGGGCCTGGCAGCGGGTATGAAAGCGCTATAGAAATACAACTGCAATATAATACAGTTGGCACATTGAAGTGGTGCTGCAATGCAGTTTGTTTATCGAACACCGTGCTATCCTGCTCACCACCTTGCTGATTGAATTAATTAATGGATGATTTTAGTTATACAGTGCACTGCCAGTTCTGGGCTTCTTGGCGGTAAAGAAAAAATATAGGTATAAGCGCAGAAGTACATGTAAAGATAATTTATTAACATTCCCCTCCCTAAAAAAAATGAATCTGATCTTGTGTAAGGGGTGAGATAAAGGGGGCCAGCAACACGGAGACAGTGATGCACGAGGATAAAAGCAGAGATAAGAAGCATGCACAGTAAGTGAAACAAAAGCGGAGGCAGAAAAAAAAACTTAAAGTCGTTACACACCGCACGCAAAAGGAATGTGCCCAAAGTGCATTCATAAGCAGCTGCAGAAATAAAAGAAAAAAGGAACAGAAATTTTAGATGCTTGACTTGACAGTGATGTTTCGTAATTCTACCGAAATAGAACAATGGGCGGGAGATGGTGGGGGGGACGCCCGACACTAACGGGAAAGCAGTGATCAGGGAGAGGATGGCCAACAAGATACAAACATGACTCCGTGCAATGGCTGCCGTGCTGATTATAAGAAAAATATACCTTGGAAAATTCAAGCGCCGCCATGCTGATACATAAGCCCCAGAGAGCCCCCCAAAAAAATAGTGCAGGAAGGAACATAGATTAAAAAGCGTGTAAGACCACATGTAGCAGGGGCAGTCTGCTGGGAGGGTCCGAAACACGAAAAGGCAGGACTAATTAAGTATGCTAACCAATCAAAAGCAGGCATGTATGGCTGGTAGGAACAGGAACAAATGGAAAGATGGGAGGTGCTGCAAGCAACAGTCTAGATTACAACATGCCTCCCAGAGCAGTGCATGTGCTGCCCAGACTCAACCTAAAAAGGCAAGAGAGGGTGAAAGGAGGAGGAGCGGAAAGATAAGAAAACAGCGAAATAGGAGAGATGAAAAAGAACCTGTAAAATTGAGGTAAAGAGACAGGAAAAAAGAGCCACTCGGTGGAATCAAAATTAGGCCTTCTTGGTGTTCATCAACCACGGTATTCAGCAGCATCAATGGTTTGCTCATAAGAGAAAACAAATTAAGCACCATACACCCTTTCTTTGCAGTCATCTCAGGGCCCACCCTTTTCACATGTAACAATTCCATTCTACCCTGCTCAGCTACATCATCACCCTGTTCACATTTCACAATCCCATACTTCTCAGATCTCTCTCTACACCCTAACTTGTTCACAAGTGACAGTCCCATACATTCCTGTTCTCCCTCCCACTACACATTAGGCATAATGGAATTAGAATATTTGGAATTAGAATATATTTGTAATACCCCAAGGACAAATATAAAATATAAAATAAATGTTTACTTTATTTTACAGAGTAAATGATACAGACTATAGACTTCTGTATGCCCTGTGTGCTCGCAAGGTCCGCCGACACTGCACAGCAAGATACTTGGAGATAGACGTGTCTCTCCAATGTAGCACACAGTACCGCAGGGTCTTCTGTGCTAAACATGGCACATCCATGTGCAGATCACCAGACCTGTGTAGTGTTATCCCGCAACTGTGTCACCAGCTTGACTGTGCTGGATAAAGAGTTTTTATTTATTTCAACAGATGAATGTGAGGGTTGTGGCAAACATTTATACAGTACATGCATTCATACAGTAAACAAGCTCTTTGGGGTGTACCTAAGGCTAATGGAATCCATAAGCAATACAAGTGAAGATTCACAAAATTACAGAAAGGAGCCTTTGGAAAACTTAAATAAGCATTGAAATGATGCCAAGAGAGCAGGCCACAAAAGTGTGATGCATTTTTGGGGTCTCAATACCATAGGAGTGATGATTCACAATGTAACAAGGCAAAGCTTTTTGGACAGCTTAAATTAATTTATGAAAGAAGCTAAGAGACAGAACACAAAGATGAGATATCACAAGATGTAGAAGCCCATATGCATTGCTCTCATTAAAAAAGGTGGCTATTATCGAAATTATGATTTAGCAGCTGTATTCATAGAAATTATAAAAGGGACGCGTATAGGCTAAATGAGTTGTAGCATCCTGCACTTTGAGTGAATGTTTAACACCACTAATTAAGAGTAAAATTGGTCCTGAAATGTATCTGCTAAAACAGAGTTTGAACAAACAACATTTATGGTTCATTATAATATCATTGACTACTGTAAGTATTACTTAAATTGTAACATGGCCAGCACGAAGCTGAGGTCAAGTGCATGTTCAGAGATAGCAAATGCTCTTTGATCTTGCATACTGCCTGAGAGAAAGCACATATTTTTGGGTGTGCTCCCCAAATTATTTACCTTTTTTAGACTGGATATATTGGCATATTTTTACTCTGGGCACCAGGAACCTGCAAAACAGCCCCTGGTGCACGAGTCCTGTCCTCTAAACATGGTAACATATTGGCTAATCCAATTGGTATGTTTAACTTTTAGGTAAAGAATGAAAACGATGGAGTGAAAATAGCTAAAGTGGAATACGAGGTCACTGCCACTAGCTGGCTGTAGTGTAGATTAACACCACATTATGAGTGTCTTACCTGAGCAAGAATACAGCAGACACATGGCAAAGGAAAACATTTTTGACGTGTAAAAATGTCTACTTTTGACCTCAGTTAAATCACTTATAAGTAGTATCTTCAAGCCTGCGTTCTTTATATTTATATTGGTGCGTCCTTGCAGCAAAAGAATAATATGCAAAATGCAATTTTTTCACTGCATAGACCGTGGGAACCTTTTTCTTGTCGGAAAAGCTTGCATGTGCATTAATACAAATATATTTTTCAATACGTCAGGTTAGGAAAAAAGCTACAGGCATCATCTGCACAATGTAGGAAATTGGGTTATTAGTTGTGCAGGTTGTGAGCCCTGCACAAGTAATAAGTCCACAATTGTTTCTTTACTTGGAGCCAAATACTCCATTGTAGCACATTACTCTCTCAGGTTAGTGAAGCAAAGCAGTTCAAGTCCTTCTCAGGGGAAATGGTGAGGGCTAGTAATCCCAATTCGCAAGCACACAATAATAACACTCAATAAATTATTACCCTTTCAGTGCATTTTCTTTGAAAAGCAAAAACACATTTATCACACACACACACGCACACACACACAGATTGATACACGCATGCATACACACACACACACGCACTAAATAGTATACATCAATTTACAAATGTATACATCAAACAGATGGGAATAGGGATTGTGAAGTCACGCAAAGAAGAAGTATAGCAAATGAGCCACGCCCATTCGGCATGAGAGCAGTAAGGGTGTGGTATGCAGCCGATGGTGCATTTTGGACCATACTGTCACAAATATATTATTAAAGCATGGTGTGGTAGCACACTGTCATTTACTTACAGCACATTTTTCACTAAAATGGAGGCACTGTTCGCTCTGAAAGTCAGTTTTACTAGTAAAACTATATAGCATACAAACAATAATGTGTGGACGTCAGGTTTCATCAAATATTTATCATTTGCACATCACCACGTAAAGTGTCTTGGCTCATTTTGATCCTATTAAAAGCTTTGTTTTAATCACACTTTAGAATTACAGAAGAAAAATGTGCTTCATTTGTGCTTTCTTAACTGCTATTTTTTTAAATATTTGCACAGTCTGTGTTAGAAAAAAACTTGACATCCTACAGCCTTTCCTTTCACTCTTCTTCAAGCAAGATTGTCAGACAGCTCACTTTGTGAGATCCTCTCACTTTGCAATCAGAGAAAGAAAAGTAAACATTAGTTTCATTGTTAAAATAGTAAGCAGCAATTTACCAGAAGATATAGTCTGACCTTGTCTTTGAAGGCACAGCAAACTCTTATGGTTCATTAACCTTCTGAACTCCAACATGTTTATTTTGGGTGCTGCAGCACCCCCTGCTTCCCTACTTCCAGAGCCTAAGCATGCCTCCATAATCACAATACCCCCCCCCCCACCTATACTAGATGCAAGATCATAATTAGGGCTCCCGGTTTTATGGTATTTATTTTTTGGCCATTTCCGTCTGTATTTATCCATATTTATTTTTTGGCCATTTTATCTGTATTTATCCATATTTATTTTGTGTTTTGTGTATAAATGAAGTTATAAAACTGTACATTTCCATATCTATTTAACTGATAGACGCGCACTCATACTTTGATGTCTGTTGTGTTTTAGCTATTTTAGCTGCCAAATATTAAATGACAGTACATCCACTGGTAAATACTAGCATTATACCATAAGTGTATATTGACATATGCCGTTATTTAAAGAAATGTCATCCTTTTTTTAAATTTCCCATGCTGTCCATCTGTTCAGCTGCTGGCCTATAATTCATGAAAGACAGCACGGAAAGTCACTTAAAAGAAGCACAATTTTCTGTATTTATCCACTTTTAAAAAATAAATGCAGACAGAAAACACATTGTTTTCTGTCTGTATTTATCTGTAAAAATCCGTAAAAACGGAAAACAGGGAGCCCTAATCATAATATAAGGGGGTTGTCATTCTAAATAAAAGCAGGCCTATTGACTTTGTTGAGTAGTCACCCCTTCAAAATATAAGGCATGTCTATTGGCTTTAACACAGTGTCATCACAGTAAAATATACGGCAAGCCTATTCTCTTTGTTAAGGGGTCTCCACATCAATATATAAGGGAAGCTTATAGGCTTTGTCAAAGGGTCATCACATTAAACAATCAAGTCAAGATTCAACATTAGAACCAATAGAATCCAGAACCATATTGAAAGGCATTCATTGTTAGTAAAATAAATATACTGTTCACCAGTTATCATTGTCAATAAAGTACTTTGAGTAAAGCATTGCTTATCAAAATGACATGTGTCTGAGCTGTTCTTTTACTACTATAAGTCACATATAATGTAAACCACAGGACCAACCTATAGGAGTCTTTCCTTTCCTGATCTGTAGAGCATCAAGCCCACACCTCTTGAACTGCTTGAAAAAGGTTGAAAAATCTCCCCAGGTCATGCATCCTATGATCTGGGAGACATTGGGTTAATGTTTGTTAAGTCACCTTGGTAGGGCAGCTGCACTCCCTGCAGCCTCCCACAAAGCACTAGGTTTGGCTCAAGGTGCAGACCCTGCTGAAATCTGAGGCACTCCCTCCGTGGACCCATGAAATTTTTATAAGCGGGGTTGTCCGCAGTTGTTTTAATGCACATGGAGCTTCTCTTTTGGGTTAATTTGTTTGAAAGGCACGCCCCGGTCCTAACCCGGCAGAGGTGGTTTGGAAGCGAGGGGGAAGACCCAAGGCACTTGCAGCCCCAGCCAGCTCCCCATGCTCAGATCCCATGCTACGTGGAAACTGGCACAGTGGTTCTCCATCCACTGCAGCTGGAGCCAGTGCCTTTGTTGTTTCCACTTGTTTTAGGAGCATGCACCTTTCCCTGTGCGGGGTGGTCTTTTGGGTTCTACGGATGGGGTTCTAGGACCCTCTCTCTTGCACGAGCTGGGCACAGTTTTGGCCGCGTGGCCTGCCATACCTTCTGTGGTGGGCCCTAGGGGATTGAGTTCCCAGGCTGAAGTTTTGGTTGGAGGCAGGAGGGTCAACTCCCACCCCTCTCCCCAGGAAAAATAATTTTAAGTTGTGACGACCCCTGGGCACTTGCCCACTCCAGGGGTAGTTCCTCAAGATACAGTAGAGCGCCACACCCTCATTTGCAAAGCAAAGGTCAAAGGTCAAATTCTTTAGAGCTGCATAACTCAGGCTACGTTGGGCCATTTTTCTTGATCATGGGCTCATTTTACTCCGGTTGGCAAGCTATAGCCTCCTGGCATCCAAAAGGGATCACTTTGAGGGGAGTTATTTTTACTGGCTCACTTTGCCAGTTTCCTCCTCTACCTGCCTTCCCCATGCCCCATGGCTTCATAGTCATCTTGCAGGACACTCAGGGTGGCAGTGGAGTCCAGGTCTTCCCCATGCTGGTTCTCAGGGAACGTAAGTTGGCCCCCACCACTGGCCATGAAGAGACATACCTACTCCTGGGGGTCTGCTGTAGACAAAGTCGTTAGTCCAACAGGGACATCAATGGTGGCTTCTCCTTCCAGCTATCCATGATTCTCGTGTCACCACTGTCCAGGGTCTTGCTTTCTGTCTGTTCATTGTGCAGGGGTATATAAGGGTGGGTGGAAATTTCAAGATACCAGACACCCCTGGCCAATCCTAGGATGCCACACAATCCCTCCACCCCTGTCGCAGTCTTACTGCATAGCATTCTGGGATAATCCAATATGGGAGAACCCTTGTTCCCCTGTGCAGAGCAGCAGTGCCCTCCCAGAGGTGTGGCCATGGAAATGAGCAGATCCTTCAGTTCTGGGGCATCTCCCCCTCTCACTAAGTTTGGAGCCAAGCTGGCTAGCAGGAAAATAGAGAGGGCAGGCCAAGGTGTTAGCTACATCTACCTGTGACAGGGCAAGCCCTTTTGAAGTTAATCAAGTTACTGAACAGAGCCCCCAGGCCATCCTGTCCAGGAAGAGTGCTCCATCCACACACCCTGGACCCTTCGCTCACTGTCTGGGAGCAATTCACATCTCAGTACAGAGGAGACAATCTAGCAGTTATGTGACAGTAGAATGCTTACAAGCTTTAGGTAGAAAAATGGTAACTTTTTGCAAGTGCCGTTAGACAAAAATCAGTTTCACCATTAAATTGGACTTTGAATAACTATTAAAATGAGTCCTTGAATCATTTTCCTGCTACACATCCAAATGTGGCCCAGTATTTCCCTTTGGAAGCAACCTTGCTACAGTGAAAATAGATTTTAGGGATGTTTCACAGTAAAGACATGTTCAACATTCATTTCTACATTTTCTACTTTTAAATATCATTCACCCTGCCTTTATGGGCAATAAGGCTTACTTAGGGGTGACTTATTAATATTTAAAAGGAAAGTTTAGGCCTGTGGTTATTTTGACAAGTCGAATTTGCAGATTAAAACTGCCTCAGGTATGTTACCTGTGTACAGCTATGCGAGTGTGCACAAATCTTCATGTGCACCAGCTCAGTTCCCTTTACACTAGCTGTACAGCAGTGGCCTTATCTTAAAAGGCAGACACTGAAGGTAAACAAGCTCCGTCCAGTTACCATGATTTTATCGTGAGTGAGACTCAGGTAGTGAGACTCGCCCACAATAAAGGTCCAAAAATACGGCGATCAAAAGCAAAACATCCTGGTGGACCAAATGGGTATAGCTCAAAACACACACCATTATAATATTTATTAAAAATCTACTGACTGAAGGATCTTTTTTCCTGTGGTAAAAGCTTACATGCAAATACACATTTATTTTTCAATCTTTCAGATTAAGCGACATACATCTGCACACCATTATAATATTTATTAAAAATGTAATTTGTGAGTGAACATAAAATTTAGATAAATATATTGCAAATATGATTTGTTAAAAATGTGTACAGTAGTGCTGGGTTCTCTTCTCTCCGGGGGCATAATTTTGATGAGGAGTGGAAAATGCCTCTGTGGTAGAAATCAATAGGCTTGGAACTGCTTATAGGAAGGTTGGAAGGAATAATTACTTGCTACTCTTGGGATGCAGGAGATGGGAGTGGACAGGAACATCTGATGACCCAGACAAAGAACTGTCTATAACTTTCTAGAGTAGCAAGTTTATACTTAACAGTGTTATAGTGTCAGGGGGCCTTCAAACCTGCTTTTATACCAGCCAGCCTGTCTCTACTACCAGTAAGTGGGGGGAGGTTGGCTGCAGAACCAGCCACAGGGGAATCACCTCATCTAAATAGGATAGCTCCTGTTTAGAAATTCTTAGCTCCACACCCTGCTTGCCATTGGCTGTCTGCCTGGCGACACACTCCACTAAAAGCACCACACGTCCTTGTACACTTGCTTTGGCAAGTGCTCTCAAGGGTCAGTCAAGCTTGGCTCCTGTAGCCTCTATGGTAAAACAAGCTGAAGAGTGGGTACTTCTGTGGAAAAAAACAGCTGACCAGTTGAATATGGACTGGACTTTGCCGAGCCCTTGCTGGAGTTAGTGGTTGAAGTTGCCTCTCTCTACTGAACTAAGGGCTGGACCATTGAAGCCTTCTCCAGCCGTTTCAGAGTTGTAGGAGTGACTAGGAAAAAGTTCTCTAGCATCTTCAAAAGTTGTGATTATGGAGTAATGTAGAGTTTGGCTGAGCGGGAGCACTGTCATAAATTTGGGAAAGAACTGGGTTTACACCAATGGATCATAAGCTGGCAATGCTGTAGTAAACCTTTGATCTGATGGCCCGTTTGCCACAGAGCTTTCATATCATTGCGAAGATCTCTCCAACCTATTTAGTGCAGGGTCACCATCATTCGTTTTCCCTGCCTGGTGCTGCCATTAAATGCAAGGTGGTCCTCAGTGGGGAAAAGTTGTAATGGTCCTCAAGCAAAGTGATAAAGCCCCATGTGCATAAGTACCAATGTTTTTATGTTTTATGAAAACAAACTCCAGTCTTGGGAGTTTATCTTCAGAAAGCAAAAAACGTTGCAAAGCAGGTGCATCAAAAATGACACCTACTAGGCAAATCTTCAGTGCCCTCAATATTGCCACTGCAGCAGCGGCTCTATTGAAATCAGTGAGCTCTCCATCTGCCTAGTATGACTTTCCAAATATGACAGGTAGTCCTCCACCAGGAAAGACAAGGTCATAGCTTTCACTGACCTGACAGGCTAACGAGCTGTCTGTCATAATCTAAATGAGGCCCTTACTCATTATTTTGACCTCAGGATGACCGAGGATAAGATGCAAATTTTCCCCAAAGAGAGACAAGCTCTACTGGTTTATCTCACTCTGAACTTTATTGCGGAAGTTCAAGCCTACCAATGGGGCAGCTGAAATCAAGTATCCAGCCTTGTGGAGCCCTCGTAATGTACAGCATCCTACCTAGCTTCATTTGATGTCTTTGAGGTCCAAAATTGTGGCCAGGAGTCATTTCAAGCTTGGCAGCGGGGGAGATCCACCGTAAACTGGCAGGGTACCCACTCTGCCAAAGGTGAGCTCCTCCATTCCAGTTAGCTGTGAGTGAAGTCCCATGTTTATACTAGCTGAGGCTCAGCTGACTTCACCAGCATAAACTCTGACATGGCAGCCCATCTGCCACTGGGTTGCCCGTTTAGGGAGCGGCAACTGCCATTACTTTTATCTATTCTGGACAGCCATGCAAGGCATAGAGGTCCTGTGAAGAGATCATCAATGGACCCCACCGACACAGTTAAAAAAACCTGCACATGAGAGCCATAAATGTTTTTGTTTTTCAAGAATAAACTCCATTTTGGGAGTTCTTCAGCCTTCACAGAAATGGATACACAGGTGGTAGCTCTGAAGGCTTACTGATCCCACATTTTTACCATGCTTTTTTTATCTTAATGTCTATGTTAAGATGGTGCAGTGCAGAAATTTAGGAACGCCATTGCTATGATCTCTACAAATTATATGCAAGAAGCACTTTAATAAAGAGTAACAAATATGGTAATAATTTCAATAGTGAAATAATCATTGCTTGGCAGTTATTTAAATTGAAAGGATACCCGGAATGGTGTTAAAGGGACCTCAAGGACAAGAGATCATATTCTTATACCAAATGTTAAGAGGAAAGATTACAGTCTGACCTCAGAATTAAGGTTCATTTCACATAACAACAACAGAGCAGATGAAATGTATGGCTTTTTGCATACTTTAGTGTGTTATCCTAAATGGTTCACACTGTGTCACTGGAATTAAGCTATACCTGGCTGTTAAGCCCTAACTAGGGAGAAACTGGTATTGGGTTGCTTGTATTCTGGTTCAGGGAGGACCTGGCCTGGTAGTTCCGGCTGGACTGTTCCCATTGGAGAAGGGTCAAGGCTGATTTGGATATTTGGATATAGCTGGGTCCAAACTTAGGTGTCATAGAATGCACAACAATTATGAACTGGGATGCGGCCTGAGTAATTCTCAGTGGCTGAGACTAATTCAACCATTCCATCCATCTCTTTTTTGTATACTTTAGTATGTCACCCTAAGTGGGATGGGTATGCCCAGACGTGGGTCCTGTGCCACTGGAAACGAAGCCATACATGGCTGAGGAGCCCTAATTAGGGTGAAACCAGTCCAAGGTTGCTTGTGTTTCGGTTCAGGGAGATCCTGTTCTGGCAGCTTGGGAATAAATGTTCCCATTGGAGCAGGGTCAAGACTGATTTGCATATGGCTGGGTCCAAACTGAGGTGTCATGGTGTGCAAAATAACGATGGACTGGGATGCAGCCCCAAGTAATTACCAGTGACTGAGATTAATTAAAGCATTCCATCCATCTCTTTTTGTATACTTCAAAATGCTGTAAAGCAGCTTATTCACTCTTTCTGTGTGCACACTAATGCACATGCTTCTTCTTTTTTACTTTTATTTATTTACCATTCTGGCATGGCTATCCACCATGTTGCAATGGTTAATAAAAATGTCTGCTGCTCGTTACCACGCAACCATCACAATTCAAACATGCACATGCATCACAATACATGTATGTTCATTGGTCGCACATCTTGCAAAGGATTTTAATTAATGAAAACCCATTGCAACTTTGCTGGTCATGTGTGGGCATGCATCTTGTCATATGTGTTTGCTTGGGAATGGCAAAAAGCATTGGCAAAGCCAATAGCTTGGACTGAAAGAGCAGAGACCTAGTTTCTGGTTTCCACTTGCTTGACTCAGGCATAGTGGGATTAATTTAATTGTACACAATCCAAAAAAAGCCAGGCCGATTATTTTGGAACAGCAAGAACCAGAAGCTAATTAACAAAGAAATTAATAGGATAATAGAGTCCCAGTTGCTTGAACAAACCAACAAAAGAGCTAATCCAGTTCCCTATTTCGAAAGCACTCATATCTTGTATCTAGTACTCTGAAGAAAGCCTCCCCTTATCAAAAATAGCCCACCTAAAAAGAAAGGCTTTATAGTGAATCCTCTCTCCAGAAAATTAAATAAGTTAATCGGACTCCAATTTATTAAATTCTCGCCGTCCAGGAAGGCCAAAATTTCCATTCTAAAGAAAAGACGAAAGAAGCTCCGCATGAAAGACAACAGAACAAAAATGGACAGAAATTGAGTAGATCTTCAAGAAGCAGTGCGCCAGAAAAACGCCAAGGCCTACTGGGGTATAATTGCAGAAGCTAGTGCGAACAAAATACCTCCGACAGCAACACCAGTCCCACAAAAAGAATGGGATGCTTATCTGTCTAAACTGTATGAAAACAACATGACGACTATTGACATTGAAAATCTCTTATGGTTGGAACCTGCAGTGAAATCGATCAGCAGATAAAGTCGCCTACAGAAAAGCAAATTGCCTTATATTTAAGGAGAGCGAGAAACACAGCAGGAATGTGACCAGATAGGATCCCAGTGAAGGTTCTAAAGGAAACTGGCCATATTCCAAGTACTTGGTTGGGCAGTATTGTGGTCCCTCTCCTGAAAAAAGGTTCCTGCCTTGCGAGAAATGCGCATGCGCGGGCGCGCGCATGCGCAGTTTTCTCAAGGATTACCAATACTGCGAGGAAGAGGAGGAGGGCAGCCCGGGGACGCCGCATGCCAGGTAAGTGGTTTTAATTTACTATTAGGTAATGTAGATTTACTTGATAACATAGGGGAGGTGGAGGCAGGGGCTGGCCAACTCCGCTCCGCTGCGGAGTGTGCGGAGATTTGCCTTCTCCGCGTTCTCCGCGGAACGCAGAGGAGGCAAATCTCTGCACACTCCGCGGGCGGAGTGGAGGTTTCCGCCTGGGGTTAGTCTATATCAATAAAACTTGACTTGTAGACTGTGCTCCATGAAAGAAGGAGCCTGTTGGCAACATAAGGGTGGTTTGCAAGGGGCTATGCGATGTGAAAGTATGGTGTAGCAGTAGCTTAAATGGACATACAACGGACTTCAAGTTGCTCTCCAAGCATCCTTTACCCCATCTTCATGCGAGAACTGCAGCCATGGCCACCCATGTAAAAAAAAAACACTGAAGTGACCGAACAAATCAGCTGATCCAGTGCGCCTTTCTTTATGTGATATGCATGTGGCATGTTGTTTGCGGTGTTCTATTCTGGTATGCATCTGTTACACAGATAAAGGCGTATGTAGCCAGACAGCAAGGTTTTAACATTCAGTTCTGTTCAATAGCAAGCCATTTGTCTCATCTTTGATCCCTCAGTTGACAGCTGACACACTCATTGTTAGAAATGGGGGTCTCTAGTTGGCAGGTTGTTACCCTGTACAAGTAGGGACACTTCTTCCTAGTCAGGATGAGGGTGATAAACTTGTAAAATAACCCCTTCTCACCCCCTTTGTAGCTTGGCACAAGCAGTCAGTCTGATCTCAGAGGCAGTGTGTAAGGCATTTGCACATAACCAGCAGTAATACAGTGAAAACACTACAAAAGGACACCACACCAGTTTTAGAAAAAATATCCAATATTTTATTTGTGCAACACAAGACCAAAAACGATACAAATGCACCATACAGTTTTTAGAAATATCAATAAGCAAAAACAGACTTGAAATACAGTTCCTTGAGGTCGATAGCGCCGTCCGGGGCTATCACGATGTCGTGAACAACAAATCCAAACAGTTCTGGCTGACTGCGGCATCGCAGGCCAGCTACAGTGTCGGGAAGACGCGCAAACAGTACCTTTAGAAATGCAGGGCGTCAGTGGCCTCACGATGAGCCTTGGAGAGCCGGTGTCAACAGGCACCGGTTCCCGAGTGTTAGATTTGGGGGTCTCTAGTTGGCAGAGGTAGGTACCTTTGTCCAAATAGGGACCCTTGAGTCTAGTCAGGGAAAGTAGGTACACTCCTGAAATAACCCCTGCTCACCCTCTTGGTAGCTTGGCACGAGCAGACAGGCTTAGTTCAGAGGCAGTGTGTAAAGCATTTGTGAACACATACAGTAATCAAGTGACAACACTACAAATGGACACCACACAGGTTATATATTTATAAAAATAGGTATACTTTATATAGATTTATCACAAGACCATAAACGACAAAAATAATCCACAATACTGTTAAGAATGCTTAGTTCTGATCAAAAGGCTTAATTCAAGGTTCTGTGCGAGTCGGTAGCCTCCTCCGGCTACGGCGATGTCGAGAACAAACAGAGTCTAACAAATCCAGCTGACCGCGTCGATACGGGCCAACACAGCGTAGACAGACTCGGTCACAGTACCTTTTACTTGAAGCGGCAGGCACGGGCGTGCGAGCCGGATGGCTGTTCGTCGCGGTCGCGATGCAAAAATGGAAGCGTTGCCGGACGCGTTGTCCCTCGATGCGGTGCAGGCAGCGGCTCGTTGACGTCGTCGAGACGGAGTCGGTGAGACCAGGGCCGTGCGTTGCAGGGCGAGACGGTGCTTCGATGCGGTGCTGGCAGGTTGCGGTGCGGCGACGGAGCCGGATTCAGGAGCTGGCGTCGATCAGTCCGGACAGCGGTGCGAGTCGGGCGGTGCGTCGCAAAGCGTGCGAGCGGTGCCCAACTCCGGTGCGGTCACAGGACTCGAACTCAGCAGCAGTGACCGTGTCGGTCGGACCAGTTCGATTCGGCGTAGCGAAGCGTTGCAGGACGCGTTGTCCCTCGATGCGGTGCAGGCAGCGGCTCGTTGACGGAGTCGGTGAGACCAGGGCCGTGCGTTGCAGGGTGAGACGGTGCTTCGATGCGGTGCTTACAGGACACCGAGTCGGTCGTGAGAGTCGGTCACAGCTCCCTACCTCTGCAGCCACTGAAACAGAGTTTCCAGCAGCAATTCACAAAGGGGGTGAAGTCCAATGGTCCTGGGACTTCGGTCAGGGGGCAAGCTCTCTTCCAAGCCCTTGGAGATCCTTCACAAGTTGATGAAAGTAACAGCAAAGCAAAAGTTCCTTTCTCCTTTCTTTGGCAGTCAGGCAAACCACTGCAGGCCAATCCCCCAAGCAGCACTTCAGGCTTAGGGATAGTCTCTCCTCAGTTTCTTCTTGGTTCCGCTCCTCAGCAAAGGTTTCTTCTTGTTCCCAAAAGTGATCTAATCTTCCTGGGGTCTGGGTGCCCCTCTTATACCCTGATTCTCTTTGTTCTCTGGAGGCAGAGAGGCCTCTGCCTAGTCCAAAACCAGTTCTGGTCAGTCCTGGAGCACTTTGTTTTTCTGACTCCTTCTTTCCTTTCAGAATGTGGGGCAGAGTGCTCAGCCGCCCGGCAGGAGGTGGAGCCAGCATTGTGGAAGGCAGGCACAGCCCTATTCAGACCCAGGTGCAACTCCTCCCTCCACTCTGGATGCAGATCTTTCTATTCATCCCTGCGCTGACTCACCCTGTCTCCTGTAGCCACCCCCAGCCCCTGCCACTCAATCTCCAGACAAGGAATACACAACCTAGCAGAGGCAGGCTTGGATAGTTAGGCAAGAAAATACCCACTTTCTAAAAGTGGTATTTTCAAACACAGAATGTTAAAACCAACTTCACTAAAAGATGTATTTTATCATCCTGAGTTCAGGCATACTAAATTCGTTTTTCTACCGTGTTCCCGGGGTCAGTTCTGACTATAAGGTGTAATAGTCAGTCTGCCCATTCTGGCCTATGGGGAGCAGGTAGCCTTGCAATAGTGAAAAACGAAAATGGCTGTAATTCACTATTAGGACATGCCACACACACCAGGGCATGTCCTACCTTATACTTACAATGCACCCTGCCCTAGGGCCTACTTTAGGGGTGACCAACATGCAGTAAAGGGAAGGTTTTAGGGACTGGTAAGTGGGTGTACTCACCAAGTCGACAGGGCAGCCCTAGGCTGCACACAGGCTCTGCGATGGCAGGCCTGAGACACATTTTATAAGCCGCTCCTGTGGGTGGCACAACCAGTGCTGCAAGCCCACCAGCGGCATTGGATTTACAAGCCCTGGGCACACTGAGTGCACTGTACTAGGGACTGACAAGTAAACCAATCATCCAATCATGGAGTCACTAATACATATATCAATTAACGATAGGGAGCACTTGCACTTTGGCACTGATTAGCAGCGGCAAAGTGCCCATGAGCATCTAGTCCAGCAAAAACATATCGGCAACAGTGGAGGCATTACGAAAAAATGGAAGGGAGACCCACGCCAAGGATGCCAGGTCTAACACGTGTCCCCTCCAGCTGAAATGTGGGGAGAACTATCCTACCCCTAGGGAGTTCTCATCGCTAAGGCGGAAAAATCTGGACAGTCCATCAGCATTGGCGTGTTCTGTACCAGGGCGGTGTTCCACCGTAAAGTCCATCCCCTGTAGGGAAATGGACCACCTCAACAGCTTTGGATTCTCACCCCTCATCTGCATCAACCATCTGAGGGGCCTGTGGTCTGTCTGAACCCGGAAGTGAGTCCCAAACAGGTATGGTCTCAGCTTCTTCAGTGCCCAGACCACAGCAAATGCCTCACGCTCGATGGCACTCCATCTCTGTTCCCGGGGAAGTAACCTCCTACTGATGAAGGCTACAGGTTGGTCTAGGCCCTCCTCATTGATCTGTGATAGAACAGCCCCTACACCATGCTCTGAAGCGTCCGTCTGAACAATGAACTCATTGGAGAAGTTGGGTGCCTGGAGCACAGGCGCCGTGCACATGGCAGTCTTCAAGGTGTCAAAAGCTTTTTGACAGGCGTCAGTCCAGATCACTTTCCTGGGCTGCTTCTTGGAAGTCAGCTCTGTCAAGGGGGCAACAATACTGCCATACCCCTTGATGAATCTCCTGTAATACCCGGTGAGTCCTAGGAAGGCTCTCACCTCTGTCTGGGTCTTGGGGGGCTCCCAAGCCAGAATGGTATCAATTTTCGGTTGGAGGGGCGCCACCTGGCCGCTCCCAACCTGGTGTCCCAAGTACACCACAGAACCCTGCCCAATCTGGCACTTACTCGCCTTGATTGTGAGGCCTGCCCTCCGCAGCGCCATCAACACTTCCCAGAGGTGACGCAGATGTTCCTCCCAACTGGCACTGAACACTGCGATGTCATCTAGGTAGGCGGCACTGAAATCCTCCAGTCCAACCAACACCTGGTTGACCAACCTCTGAAAGGTGGCAGGGGCATTCTTCATCCCAAAGGGCATCACCCGGAACTGGTAGTGCCCATCTGGTGTGGAGAATGCTGACCTCTCTTTTGCCCCATCAGTCAAGGCGATCTGCCAGTACCCAGACGTTAAGTCAAACGTGCTGAGGTACCGCGCAGCCCCTAACCGATCTATGAGCTCATCAGCTCTGGGGATGGGGTGGGCGTCAGTCCTGGTGACGGAATTGAGTCCCCTGTAGTCCACACAGAACCGGAGTTCTGGTGTGGCACCAGGCGCGGCAGCCTTTGGAACCAAGACCACTGGGCTGGCCCAAGGGCTGTTAGAGGACTCAATGACCCCTAGCGCAAACATCTTGGAGACCTCCTCCTTGATGCAGGCTCTGACCCTGTCAGTCACCCTGTAAGCCTTGTGCTTCACAGGAAGACTGTCTCCAGTGTCCACATCATGGACGCACCAATGAGTGACACTGGGAACCAGGGAGAACAGGTCAGGGAACTGTCCCAACAGTTGGCGACAGTCACCCTGCTGCTCAAGTGTCAGGGAGGTAGAGAGGTTTACTCCCTCCACTGATCCATCTTGCTCTCGGGCTGACAGGAGGTCAGGAAGAGGCTCGGTCTCCTCCTCCATTCCATCATCTGTAGCTAAGAGCATGCCCACTTGGGACCTCTCCAAGTGGGGCTTCAGGCGGTTCACATGCAGGACCCGCAAGGGGTTCCTGGGAGACTGCAAGTCCACCAAATAGGTAACTGGACTCTTGCGCTCCACCACCGTAAAAGGGCCGGTCCACCTGTCCTGGAGCGCACAGGGCTCCACAGGGGCCATGACCCACACTTTCTGACCAGGCTGAAGCTCTACCAGAGTGGCATTCTGGTCGTACCACCGCTTCATCTCCTCCTGGCTGGCTTCCAGATTTGCCTCAGCAAGCTCTCTGAAACGCCTAGTCTGGTTCCTGAAGGCCAGCATGTAACTGTATACATCCTGGGGAGGTTTCCTGGGAGATTGCTCCCAGCCTTCCTTGACCAAACTCAGAGGTCCTCGCACCGGGTGTCCATAGAGGAGCTCAAAGGGACTGAACCCTAGAGACTTCTGTGGCACCTCCCGGTATGCAAACAACAGGCATGGTAAGAGGACGTCCCATTTACGCCTCATGGGTTCTTCCAGACCCATAATCATGCCCTTGAGGGTCCGGTTGAATCTCTCAACCAGACCATTTCCTTGAAGGTGGTAAGGAGTGGTGAACTTGTAAGTTACACCGCACTCCTGCCACAGGGACTTCATGTACTTGGACACGAAGTTGGTACCTCTGTCAGACACCACCTCTTGAGGGAATCCTACACGTGAGAAAATTCCCATCAGTGCCCGTCCCACCACGGGGGCCGTCACTGTCCTCAGAGGGATGGCTTCAGGGTACCGGGTGGCATGGTCCACCAAGACCAGGATAAACCTGTTGCCCATGGCTGTCTTGGGGTCCAGTGGCCCCACAATGTCAATACCCACCCGTTCAAAGGGGGTGCTGACCACAGGGAATGGCTGGAGAGGAGCCTTGTGCTTCCTCCCACTCTTTCCACTTGCCTGGCAAGTCTGGCATGTCCTGCAGTGAGTGGCGGCACTCCTGCGCATCTGGGGCCAATAGAAATGGGTAACAAGCCTGTCAAAGGTCTTGTCCTGCCCCAGATGTCCCGCTAACGGTACATCATGAGCCAACCCCAGTAGGAAGGCTCTGAAGCGCTGGGGTACCACCAGCACACGGGCTGACCCAGGCTCAGCAACCTTAGGCTCTGAATACAGGAGACCATTCTCCCAGTAAACCCAATGTGATCCAGACTGATCACCTGCTGCCTGGTCTGTGGCCTGTTGCCTCAGACCCACGAGAGAAGGGCATGTGTTCTGCTCCTTGCAGAACTCTTCCCTGGAGGGTCCTCCTTCTTGCTGCCAATGGGTCAGCTCAGGTAGGTCCCCCAGTTCAGCTACCTGTTCCCCTGTAGGCTCCAGGGCATCCCCCTCAGGGTCTGCCTCCTCCTGGACCGTGGGAACTTCGGGGGCCGGTTTCCCGCGCCCCCTGCCTCCTCTCTCTCCGGCAGGCACCTGGGCCTCTCTCTCAGGCTCCAGGTCCTCTTGAACACCTTTAGCTGCCATTGACCGGGTGGTCACACATGCCCAATCAGGCAAGCCCAACATTTCTAAATGCGCACTCCGCTCCACCTTAGCCCAAGGTGAGCTCTCCAAATCGTTCCCTAACAAACAGTCAACAGGCATGGCTGGCCTCACAGCTACTTGAAGAGTACCCGAGACCCCCCACTCAAAGGGAACCTGAGCCACCTTGCAGTGACTCTCTGTGTTGTCAGCGCCAACAACCGGATAGAATGCATCAGGGATAACCTGCTCTTTAGACACCAGGTGACACTTGACAGCTGTCACACTGGCTCCGGTGTCTCTCAGAGCCTCCACCCTATGGCCATTGATGGTCACCCACTGCCTGTATTTCTTAGTGTTCTCAGGCAGCGGGGTCCTAGGGACCATCTCAGAGTCTCCTAATGAGACAAGGGAAAACACTGTGGGATCCCCCCACCTTGGGCACCCAACTCCTCCCCCAGGGCTACACTAGCCAACTGCCGGGGGACTGCACTCGTGGGTGCTGGTTTTCCATGCAAAGGGCAACGAGGATCGTTTGCCTTGTGGCCAGGGGCGCCACACTTGTAACATACCAGTGGTCCCTGGTGAACAGGGGGGCCTGTCAGGGCCACTGGCTTCTTCTCAGGGGGAGGCTGGGAACCTTTCCCTTGGTTCCCTTGGGGTTTACTTTGGGGCCCTTTATGGAACTCCTTCTGTTTACCCTTGTCCCCCCACTCTTCTGCTGGGGACCCTGCCCACCCTTGGCGGAGTCTCCCACGTGACCCTTGTGGACCCGGGTACTCACCCAGCGGTCCGCCTCCTCAGCAAGCTGCCTAGGGTTAGTCAGCTTACTATCAATCAGGTGCTGGCGTAGCTCAGGAAAACAATTACCGGACAAGTGCTCCCAGGCAATCAAATCAAAGAGCGCCTGAAAATCAGTCGCTTTGCTACCCTTTACCCAACCATCCAAGGCTCTGCAAAAGAAGGTCACATATTCAACCCAGGTACTGCTTTCAATCTTACTACAGTTCCTGAACCTTTGCCTATAAAGCTCAGGGGTCAAACCATACCTAGTCATTAAGGCATCCTTCATGTGGCTGTACGAATTATAGACTTCAGAGGGCAAATCCAACAAGGTATCCCGCCCTTCACTGAGGAACCGTCCCCACAACCCCGCTCCCCAATCCTTCTCAGGGACCCGGTGGGAAGACATGGCTACCTCATAGGCTTTGAACCACTGCCCTATGTCATCATTTTTAAAAAATTCCTTAACCACATCTTTTGGAATATACACCCTAGCTTCAACAGGCACAGGCGGTACACTGCCACCAGAGGGAGTAATCTCTAAGCTCTTAGCCTTCAATTCCAACTCCCTCAAAACTTTCTCATGTTCAAACTGCATTTTCTTTTCCTCTAGGGCCAATTTCCTAGTTTGCATTTCGAATTCTAACTGCCCGTTCAGCTTGAGCTTGGTCAGCTCCATTTCGTGCATCCTACTCTCCTTCCTGTCCTCCAACTCCTCTGGAGACAGTCCTCTGGCAGAAACACTGCTACCTACTGGGGAAGGTGGTCTTCTAGCCCCTAGACCCAATAGCCCCTCCAGCTGCCCTTCTGCATTCTCAGCCCCCTCCACAGGGGCACTCCTTGATTCGACCCAGGCCCTCAGCGCCTTTTGAAGGTCCTCCTTCCTGGAGAGTCCGGTCATGGACACTTTGAACTTCTTGCAGAATTGCTTGAGCTGCTTAAGGGTGTAGCATTCTAGCCTCTCTTCTTCCCAATCACACTCAACAGAGGCTACTGATGCTGGTTTCTCCATAGTGACTGAACTTGGCATTTGCAAAAATAGGAACTCCCAGAAAAAATGCTATAAAAGTATGTGGTTGCGTTTTGGTCTGCACTCACTAAGTAGTGTTCACCAATCACTGTACATGAGTCACAAATGCAAGTCCAGAATCCTCACCGCTGACCACCAATGTTAGATTTGGGGGTCTCTAGTTGGCAGAGGTAGGTACCTTTGTCCAAATAGGGACCCTTGAGTCTAGTCAGGGAAAGTAGGTACACTCCTGAAATAACCCCTGCTCACCCTCTTGGTAGCTTGGCACGAGCAGACAGGCTTAGTTCAGAGGCAGTGTGTAAAGCATTTGTGAACACATACAGTAATCAAGTGACAACACTACAAATGGACACCACACAGGTTATATATTTATAAAAATAGGTATACTTTATATAGATTTATCACAAGACCATAAACGACAAAAATAATCCACAATACTGTTAAGAATGCTTAGTTCTGATCAAAAAGGCTTAATTCAAGGTTCTGTGCGAGTCGGTAGCCTCCTCCGGCTACGGCGATGTCGAGAACAAACAGAGTCTAACAAATCCAGCTGACCGCGTCGAGACGGGCCAACACAGCGTAGACAGACTCGGTCACAGTACCTTTTACTTGAAGCGGCAGGCACGGGCGTGCGAGCCGGATGGCTGTTCGTCGCGGTCGCGATGCAAAAATGGAAGCGTTGCCGGACGCGTTGTCCCTCGATGCGGTGCAGGCAGCGGCTCGTTGACGTCGTCGAGACGGAGTCGGTGAGACCAGGGCCGTGCGTTGCAGGGCGAGACGGTGCTTCGATGCGGTGCTGGCAGGTTGCGGTGCGGCGACGGAGCCGGATTCAGGAGCTGGCGTCGATCAGTCCGGACAGCGGTGCGAGTCGGGCGGTGCGTCGCAAAGCGTGCGAGCGGTGCCCAACTCCGGTGCGGTCACAGGACTCGAACTCAGCAGCAGTGACCGTGTCGGTCGGACCAGTTCGATTCGGCGTAGCGAAGCGTTGCAGGACGCGTTGTCCCTCGATGCGGTGCAGGCAGCGGCTCGTTGACGGAGTCGGTGAGACCAGGGCCGTGCGTTGCAGGGTGAGACGGTGCTTCGATGCGGTGCTTACAGGACACCGAGTCGGTCGTGAGAGTCGGTCACAGCTCCCTACCTCTGCAGCCACTGAAACAGAGTTTCCAGCAGCAATTCACAAAGGGGTGAAGTCCAATGGTCCTGGGACTTCGGTCAGGGGGCAAGCTCTCTTCCAAGCCCTTGGAGATCCTTCACAAGTTGATGAAAGTAACAGCAAAGCAAAAGTTCCTTTCTCCTTTCTTTGGCAGTCAGGCAAACCACTGCAGGCCAATCCCCCAAGCAGCACTTCAGGCTTAGGGATAGTCTCTCCTCAGTTTCTTCTTGGTTCCGCTCCTCAGCAAAGGTTTCTTCTTGTTCCCAAAAGTGATCTAATCTTCCTGGGGTCTGGGTGCCCCTCTTATACCCTGATTCTCTTTGTTCTCTGGAGGCAGAGAGGCCTCTGCCTAGTCCAAAACCAGTTCTGGTCAGTCCTGGAGCACTTTGTTTTTCTGACTCCTTCTTTCCTTTCAGAATGTGGGGCAGAGTGCTCAGCCGCCCGGCAGGAGGTGGAGCCAGCATTGTGGAAGGCAGGCACAGCCCTATTCAGACCCAGGTGCAACTCCTCCCTCCACTCTGGATGCAGATCTTTCTATTCAGCCCTGCGCTGGCTCACCCCTGTCTCCTGTAGCCACCCCCAGCCCCTGCCACTCAATCTCCAGACAAGGAATACACAACCTAGCAGAGGCAGGCTTGGATAGTTAGGCAAGAAAATACCCACTTTCTAAAAGTGGTATTTTCAAACACAGAATGTTAAAACCAACTTCACTAAAAGATGTATTTTATCATCCTGAGTTCAGGCATACTAAATTCGTTTTTCTACCGTGTTCCCGGGGTCAGTTCTGACTATAAGGTGTAATAGTCAGTCTGCCCATTCTGGCCTATGGGGAGCAGGTAGCCTTGCAATAGTGAAAAACGAAAATGGCTGTAATTCACTATTAGGACATGCCACACACACCAGGGCATGTCCTACCTTATACTTACAATGCACCCTGCCCTAGGGCCTACTTTAGGGGTGACCAACATGCAGTAAAGGGAAGGTTTTAGGGACTGGTAAGTGGGTGTACTCACCAAGTCGACAGGGCAGCCCTAGGCTGCACACAGGCTCTGCGATGGCAGGCCTGAGACACATTTTATAAGCCGCTCCTGTGGGTGGCACAACCAGTGCTGCAAGCCCACCAGCGGCATTGGATTTACAAGCCCTGGGCACACTGAGTGCACTGTACTAGGGACTGACAAGTAAACCAATCATCCAATCATGGAGTCACTAATACATATATCAATTAACGATAGGGAGCACTTGCACTTTGGCACTGATTAGCAGCGGCAAAGTGCCCATGAGCATCTAGTCCAGCAAAAACATATCGGCAACAGTGGAGGCATTACGAAAAAATGGAAGGGAGACCCACGCCAAGGATGCCAGGTCTAACACCGAGGCTGGTGCAGGAGTCTTTGGGCCCTTGAAGTAACACACGTTGCAGATCGAAACTCCATTCAGTTGAAATCAGGAGTGCTGGTTTCAGTGGGCGTCGAGGCTGCGGTGCGAAGTGCAGCAGTCCGGCGTGTGGTGCACCTAAGCCACGGTGCAGGCAGCGGCTCGGTGACGGTCATCCAGCGGCATCGTTGAGACCAGGGTTGCAGTGCAAAGTGGTGCAGTGCTCGTTGTGGTGCAAGCTGGTCACAGTGCTGGCAGCGGCATTGTCGTTGCTGAAGCGCTGTCATCGGCTGACGAACTGGAGTTGATGGTGCTGCATCGGTAGGCAAAGGGTGTGGTGTGGGACAGGGCGGTGTGTTGTGTAACTTACGAGCAGTGCCCTCAAACAACGGTGCGTCGATGTCGGCATGGAGCAGTGTCATCAGGGATACCAGGGTGGCGGTATGAAGCAAGGCGGGGTGAAGTGTGGTGCCCACAGGTCACGGTGCGAGCAGCGGCTTGGTGGTGGCGTCGAGAGTCGTCGTTGGTAAGACTAAGGTTGCGGTGCGAAGTGCGGCGGTGGCCTCTGCGATGACTTCAGGACGCGGAGCATGTAGCAGCATTGTTGACGGCATTGGGTTGCTTTTTCTTCTGTTGCAGCACAAAACACACATTTCCCAGTGCTGGTAGCAGGTGAACTCGAAGTCTTTGCTGTTCCTGAGACTTGTTGAACAGGGGGCAAGCTCTACCTGAAGCCCTTGGAGAAACTAAAACAAAGAAGTTGCAGAAAGTTCAGTCCAGTCCTTCCTCTGCCCAAGACAGAAGCAGCCACTGCAGGCCAACACAGCAAGCACACAGCAAAGTGGTAGTTCCTCCTCACAGCTTCTCCAGCTCTTCTTCTTGGCAGGTTCCTTGATCCCAAAGAGTTCTAAAGTCCTGGGGTCAGGGCCCCTATATTTTTACCACATTTTCCCTTTGTTCTCTTTGTGGCAAGGGTCTCTGAGCCCAGTCCAAACCAGTTCTGCTCTCTATGGCCAAGCTTCACTACAGGAGGTGGAGACAGTATTGTGCAGAGGAGACAATGCCTATTCAGGTGCTAGTGAAACCCCTCCTACCCCTCTAAATGCAGACCAGGCCTATTCAGCCCAACTATGAGTCACCCAGGAAAGGCAGGACACATATCAACCCTCCCGTGTGACTGTCTACAGTGAATGCACATCCCCAGCCCCCGTCACTCCAAAACCAGACAGTCAATAAGCAAACCAGCAGAGGTACACAGAATGGTTAAACAAGAAAATGCCTAAAGTGGCATTTTCAAACACACAATTTAAAAACCTTCTCAATAAAAGATGTGTGATTAAGTACTGAGTTCAGAGAGCCTAAACTCCATTTCTCCATCTTGTCCCAATGGAAAGTTATACTTGTAAGATGTTACAAAGCACCTCCCATGTTAACCTATGGGACAGATAGCCTTTCAATAGTGAAAAACAAAATTGGCAACATTTCTCTTTCAGGACATGGCAAACACACCAGGACATATCCTACCTTTCACATACACTGCACCCTACCCAGGGGGATACATTGGGCCTACCTGAAGGGTGTCTTACATTAAGGAAAGAGAAGGTTAGGGCCTGGCAAGTGGGGGCACTTGCCAGGTCGACACGACAGTAAAAACTGCATGCAGACACTGCAGTGGCAGGTCTGAGACACCTCTGAAAGGCTGCTTGTGTGGGTGGCACACTAGCAGCATTTGATTTACAGGCCCTAGGCACACACAGTGCACTATACTAGGGACATAGAAGTAAATCAAATAAGCCAAACACATGGAAACACCAATCCATAAACACAATTTACAGTAGGAGCACTTGCACTTTAACACTGAACAGTAGTGAGAAAGTGTGCAGAGGCACTAAACCAACCAAACGAAGTCCAACATACCATTAAAAACATGAGGCCAGAAAGCAAAAAGACTGAGGAAACACGCCAAAAGATGCCATGTCTAACACTCATCTTATCACAAATTAGTGGATGCAATGCACTACTCACTGGTATTCCCCAGTCTTCACTGACACCAACCAAAGGTGCTCTTATCACACTAGCATGACTAAATCCAACAAAGGAGAGTTTGAGCACATCTCCCTCACTTTAAAATAAGTGCATTGGCTTGTCTCCCTGAAAGGATTGATATTAAGGTTGTTTATTGGAACTATAAGCATGGTACTTGTGGACTGCGGGAGTTCTCTTGTTCACCAAGCCAGTGACACCTGGCACATACCACTGAGCATACAAGTTTACGGCAAACAGGTTGTCCACACACAAGGTAATCTGGAAGTTTTATTTCTTCTAATTAATGCAATAGCAGGAAAAATAAGGATTGGGTTTTCACAGTACTAACTTGGAAAGCTCAGAAAACTGCTATGTCCACTTTGATGGACTGGTGTCTCAAACTGAGGATAAAATCATAAATTCAGTAACATCTCAAATACACTGAAGAAGAATGTGTCCCACAGGAATGACAGAGAAGTGTAATTTTGCCATCCATAAAGGTTTATAAACAAATTTGTAAAGTTACAAACTCAAATAGAATCAGTTAAGCATAAATCAGTAGTCACCTGAATACATCATGTATGAATGTAAGCCAGGCCAGTGAGTTTGGCAAATGCAAGTACACATTAAAAAAGACAGCATATGCAAAGGGAGATTACATTCCGTTCTCATAAAGGAAAACTCCCTAATGCTAAGCTAAGGTTGTGGGAAAGTCAGAACATTTTGAAGCAGCTAGTGCCAACAAATATAGCATCAAAAGTAGAACCAAATGAAGGTTCCAAACAAGGAAAGGAGTAATGCACTGCTCCAGAAAGTTAGTCTGTGAGCAGAAAAACAAGTCTCATTGAGTCTCAAGAGAGAGAGAGGGGGGACATCTGCCTGCAAAGGTGGACAGGGACAAGTCTCACTAACTAAAACAATTTTCCCACAGTTAAAACATGAAATTGCTTCTAAGAGATACATTCCATATGTTCTCACCGAGTTAGAACCAATCAAAAATCAGTGCTCCTGATGTACATGGTATCAGCCTCCTCACAGATAATACATTGCGAGATTCTTCCATTGTTGCGCCATTCATGATATCTCGCACAGGAGTATCCACCTCCTCTGCCTCCCATCCCGTGCAGGTGCTGCATATCATTGTCTGGCCAATTAATTGCAACAAACATGGCCTTCACACAGCAAGCTAACAGAAAATAATTTTTGAGAACACAGTAACTCTGGTGCCTGAAACACAATGAAAGTTATACACACCAAGCAAAAAATGCAACGCTTACTTTAAAATGGAGTCGGGCACCTTGGCCCACTAATGTCATTGTTAGAATGTATATATCCCAACTATAGCTAAATCGAAAATATATAAATCACTTGTTTCACTAAATCTAAATGTAAAATAAAATGTGCGCACATATAAGTAATGGTTAAGTATTTTGCAGGTTAACATATTCTTAAGCGCTAATAAATGATGATAACTTTGCATCACCAAATGCGCCAGCTGAAGCAACAATGCTCCAATTTCCAGCATGTCACAAATAATGTGTTCACCTTCAAGAAATCCCCTCCTCACAGGTACGTTGAAGTTTACTTTCCTTCACCCCTGCGCTGAGTTTTGGACTCTTATCCATAAGATTCTTACACATCTAAGACAACAACCTACTCAACCATGCTCAATCTGGATTCAAAACAGGTTGTAGTACCGAAACTGCTATTTTATACATTGTCGGCAATGCTCTCCGCATGTTAGACCAAGGAGAGTCTTGCCTCCTCTCCCTTCTGACCTCTCTGTGGCATTTGACACAATCAACCACCTCATGCTTTTAAAAATCTTAGAAATGAGAATGCCACTGAAAGGAACTGTACTCAAGTGGTTGACCTCTATGTAGACAATTGCTTTCAATGCATAAAAGGGCCAAATTCTACTTTTGCCAACAGGTCACTTCTACAAGGTGGCCTCCAAGGCTCTATAATCCCCCACCCTTTTCAACCTCTGTCTAGAACCTCTGGGTGCTGTCCTTAACAACTCCAATATCTCGTACCATTTCTATGCAGATGATGCCTAACTATAACTAAAAGTCTCTTCACTTAAAAAGAATAAAGTTCCTCACTCTAAAACTGGTGAAAATAGAAGTATCGATGTCCCAACACCACCTGAAACTAAATACACAGAAGACAGAATTCCTACTGATCTTCCCCCCAGCAGCGCTACACCAGTTCAAATATGGCTAAATGGCAGCAACATCCTCAACTGTCAACCCATCTGTCATGGACTGCTCAAAATTGCTTGGTTTTTACCTGGATAAAAGCCTTCATCTCTAATCACACATAAACAACATAGCCAAAGGAGCACAACTTCAAATAAAATTAATTTGAGAAGTGAAACATGTCCTTCTGCCTGAAAATTTCAAATGGGTAGATCAATCTCTTGACTCGAGAAAATATGATCACATCACACTCATTCTGATTTCACTAAGTTGGTTACCGATTGAAGCTAGGAGTATCCTGCTGTTGGAACTGGCACGTTCTGGTTGGCTGAGGCAAAGCCCTAGGCAGGCAGAACCTACCAATCCCGTCAGGGGTGGGTGATTACACTTGCTGTAAAACCTGCACACGCCCTGGGGAAGCTTGGCACTGAACAGTCAGGCTTATCACAGAGGCAATGTTTAAGGCCCCGGTGCTATGCTTGTCAGCAAGAAGGGCACTATCAGGCGGATTCCAAGTGTTCTGAGCCTGCTCCTCCCCACCGGTGGGCAGACACTGAGGGTAAGAGGGGTTACGCTAGGGGAGGAATTGATCCAGTTTGATGGAAACCGCTGGGTCTAACAAAAGGTATGCACACAGAAGACCGCAATACACTCCCTGGCTAGCAGAACCCACCAGTACATTACACACAAGTCTGGGAAAGTTAGTTGATTAATTGTTGACTTACAGAATTGTCATACTTTACTGGCCCACTTGGGTGTAGGATAGGCACAGGACATTCTGCTATAGTGAAGGCCAGGACCCTTATCCGCAGCAACAAAATGACTGTCTAACTGTGGATATAAGTGAATGGGTGGTCTATCTGGCAAGAACTGCATGAGTGCCTGCAATATTAGTGTGGAAGATGTGTTATATATGCCTTAACATGAGAATTATACATAACTGCTCAATCAAGTCACCTACTGTTGAACATGTAAAATCCAATAAAGACAGTTATAAAAAATAAAAGGGTTTGTGCTCTCTCCCTAAAACATGGTATAATTGGCATATACCTGATTGGCACATTTAATTTACTTGTAAGTCTCTAATAAATTGTACTAAAGCTGCAGCACCCATTGTGCCACCCACTAAAGTACCCTTTTTAAACATGTCTCAGGCTCACCACTGCAGCCTGTAGTTTAGTTTTAAACTGCCATTTCAACCTCGCAACATAAACCTTTGCCAGGCCTAAACCTTCCATTTTAATACCTGTAAGTCACTGCTAACATAGGACCATAAGGCTCGTAGGACAGGGTGCACTGTATTTAAAAAGTAGGACATGTGTACTTATGCTTACATGTCCTGGCAATGAAAAACTCCTAAAGTCATTTTTTACCGCTGTAAGGCCTATCTCTCCCGTTGACTAACACTGGGTTACCTTATTACATTTGTAATTTAAAACCCTCTTTAATGGTAAAGTATGATTTTAAGTCACAGATCTGAAAATGTCACTTTTAGAAAGTTGGCATTTTTGTGTCCTAACCCTTTGTGCCTTTTGCTAGTGTCCTGGGTCACATGACTGTGAATGGCTCTGCTGTTGGGGTTTGTGTATTCCTCCCAGACAGTGCCACAAAGGGGATGAGGTGGGGGTTGAATGGGCCAACCTGCCAGGATGGCTGAGGGAGGAACTGTGCCCTATCCCACTTGCACTTCAAAGGGCTTGTCTCCAGCACACACACAGGTTTGTCATACCAGACTTCTTGGAGACTTGACAGGGGAAGGGAAGAATTTTCCAGAACCAGGTGTGGTGGTAGAACAGGGTGTACCCTCACTTCAAAGGCTGGCACCATGTATAAATACTGGATGTCCAGAGCCACTCGTAAGTACACTCCTTGATCTGTGGACATTACAGAACAAAAACTGTCCCGGCACCAGAGGACTACCCCGCTACTACCAGAAGATTGCCCTGCTGCTTGAGTACTGATTTGCTGTCTGAGAAGGAAGCCTGGACTTGTTTACCTTCATCCCAGGCTAACCTGAGTGACTCCAAGGGTCATTTTGAGCTACAGGGAAAGAACAAGCTCCAGAGGCCTCCCTGTAATTGCAAGCTCATCTGCTGAAACTGGACCTACCTGGATCTGCAACTGGACCTGCCTGAGCCCTAATGCTGGCCTCTGCTGGCATGAGTCCTGATCCCCAAGAGGTCCCCCCAGGTACTCGGCCCTTCGCTGGCCTCAGAGTGCACTCCCCCCTGCCTAAATGTGGGTTCCATCTGAACTGATGCAGCGCAACGCAACTCAACTCAGAACATCGCATCACAGCTCCTGATCTGTGGCCTCATCAGAACCGATGCAGCATGACACGACCTGATGCAGCTCCTGAGCAATGGCCTCATCGGACAGATACAGCACGATGCAACTCAATGCAGGACCTCATGTCGCAGCCCTCGCAGCTCCTCATCAGAACCGACGCAGTGCATCGCAATGCCTCGCACCAACGACATAAGGTACAATTCTCAGCAGAACTAGCCAGGTCCTTCTATCCGGCCCACACTCCATCATGTTCGGCCTGTGACTTTGCCCTGGTCCAATGTGACCAGAAAACCACAGTTGGCACTTGGTGCTTCTAAGAGCTTTTTTAAATCTAAAACATTGACATTACAAATCTCTTATTCCACTGATTGGAGCTTTGTCATTTTGGTACCATTTTATTTACTAGATTTGCTCTATTTTTTTAATTAGTTTGAGTTTTCTCTTGTGTTGTGTTTTCACTTTATTACTGCTTGTGTGCTGCATAAACACTTTACACTTTGTCATTAAGTTAAGCTTGACTACTTTTGTTCAAAGCCACCAAAGGGTTAAGCACAGGTTAATTTAGTGGCTTTTGTGGTTCACCCTGACAAGGATTGAGGTCAGACCCCATGAGAGCGTGTGCTCTGACAGGCTGCCAGCAATATGAGAAAATATTGCTGGCAGCCATTACAGGACTTGTGGACATAGCGCCCTGTCCTAAAGTTTAAAAACAAAATGACATAATACCATGCCCCCCTAGATCCTACAGGAGTACTGCAGGATCATGGCAAAATAAATGGTGGCCGCTTCCCTGCCCATTTAGGGCCCCGGAGACACCTGAGCTGTTTTTTGTGCCGGGGACCCCATCCACCAGGGCCCAATGCTTTTATTAAGGATAGGGGGGTGCATTCCCCCTCCTTCCTGATCTGCTTTTGGCCCAAGGGACCCCTTCCTCTGGGACCCAATGCATTTATCAAGGGGAAGGTGGTGCCTGCCCCATTCCCTGAGCCATTTTCGGCCCGGAGACCATATCCCCTGGAGCCCAATGAATTTATTAAAGGGATGGGGCCCGCATGGCCCCCCTCCTAGAGCACTAAAAAGGCCCTGGGGACCTCAACCCCCAGGGCCATCTCTTTAAACAAAAGGGAGCGTGGCCATGTGGCCCCTCTCCCTGAGTGTTTAATGGCCCCAGAGTCCCCATCCCCAGCCTGAAGGCCAACCTTGCGCTGCACACGCCAAATTTGGTGGCCTTCTGGCAGCTTGGCCACTGGGCCTGGCAGCAGGCCAAGCCCTGTGGCCAACCCCCGGCCAAAGGCTGTGCTCACTGTGGGGTTGGCTGTCTTCTGGGAGTTGAAAGCAGGTCCAGGCTGCAAGACAGACCAGGCAGCTAGCCCCACGCACAATGAAAGGCTGTGCGCAGAGTGGGGTTGACTGCCTGCGGGTGGGTTGGCCACAGAGCCTGACCACAGGCCAGGCCCTGTTACCAACCCCCATCTTACTTGGGGTCACATCCAATACTTAAAATTCATTCCATTCAAGGCCTACAAATGCAACAAAAATATACTAATTACTTGTTTTTATGTAGCACTTCATTTGGCAGTCTCGCCCTTTCAAGCACTGTAATAGCAGGTGTTAGTAATGCCCAAACTGAAGGATTTCAATGTATTGACCTCGCGAGGATGAAAGTCTGGTGGGGCTTTGCAGGGACATCAATCTTGCGGTCTGCAAAAATCAGCTCGGACCATCACTTGCTTTTCGGCGTCCACTGTCAGTTTTTCTTGCTTTTTAGGTCAAGCTTAGACAGCGCTTGCGCTGTCGCTTAGCGACCTGTTGTATATGTTTTGGGACTTGAAATCCTACCATTGCTTGCCCATTGCTTTTCATTTGTCTCTGTCAGCGTCCTATACAAATCCTTGCTTGCTAATGGGCCACTCTTTCTCTTTGTCCCTCCTTTTTGTTTCCGGCCAAGTACTATATCGATACACTTTAGGTGTTTATGTCTTCCTTTGGGGGCTACTTTTCATCTTCTTGTGTTTCCCTGCCTCAGCACGGCACACACTTGACGTCCGTGGTGCTTTCAATTTGTAGAAACTGTATTTTTAAAACACCAAACCTCTTCCTTGAATTGTTATACAAACATATACAGAGTAGATGAATATAAAAAATCATAAGGAATTAGGTTCATGGATTTTGCTGACATTCTTAACAGCGTGGCACATGTTTCACATCTGCCGTGCTTTCCATTTGTAGAAACTGTATTTTGTAAAGACCAAGCCTCTTCCTTGAATTGTTATACAAACATATACAAAGTAGATGAATAGGAAAAATCACAGGAATTGAGTTCATGGATTTTGAAGACATTCTTAAAAATCTTACACAGCATTAGTCCAGTAAAAGTTCCTCAGCTTTTAAATATGGGCGCTATGTTTTATAAGTCTAGTCTATTGGCGATCGCTTTATTGTTGTAGGCGTACCCTGTGTGACGTTCATGTGATGTCACAATCGAAGACGACTGGCTGGCTGCCGGGGCATGGGAAGAGACCCCATTGCTGTTTCTCTGTCAAAACAAAAGTGGTACTCAGACCGTCGGTGGGCTGCATGAGTATTTCTCTCCTTCCGCCCCCTTGACTGTGTCTAGGCATTTTTCCGTTCTCTCGTTGCCCAGTCAATAAAGAGGGTGTCTGAGTAGTGGGGCTTAGCTGTGGCGGCGACCTCGCGCTCACTAGAGGCTGCGGGGGCCTGTGTTGTACCCCTGTAGATGTTCATAACACAAGTCTTGTAGACCAAGAGCTGCTTTAACAACGGGTTACCTTGCTTTGGCGTTAAAATATTGACCTCTCCTCACGCGGTCGACTAGATCGCTCAAGGCTACAACATGTTCTCCCAGTGGTTTGCTTGGAGCTGACAGAGGTGTGAATCACTCTCTGTGTATGATGCTTAGCTGAGCTGCAGGATATCGAGCTGGCCTTTAATGCAGACTGGTTGGATAGGTTCCTCCTGGTCGAGGGGACACCGGTTGCACTGGTGGTCTTTTATGCCAATAAATTGTGGTATGATTCCATGCTCGGCAGAATGCAGAAGCCTGCCCAGCCAGTTGAATGAAACACATATTAGGTTATTCATTATGCGCTCTAGGTATCATAGGTGAAGCTGGTGTGTGGCTGGGTGCTCTACAGAGGAAACCGCATGTTATTATTTACGGCTTGCATTTGTGTGCCCCAAAGTCCCCGGTCTACCTCAATATAAGGCAATAAAACAGCTCAGTTGGCGCAAGCACGCAGCTGTCTGTAAATACAGCACTGCATATTTTTTACCCTTTGCACAGTGCAGTACAGCTGCTTTTCATGTAGTGCTTGAAGAATTTAAGGAAATTACGGCCAGCGTGTCTCTTGTGACATTTCTATTTTTTACATCCAGCGCCTTTAAGTTAACCCTGCCTCCTCCAGTGCTTCGTGAGACATCATAAAGAAACAAATGGCGGCAGATTAGTCTAATATTGTGTCATGAACCGGGGAGGGTTTTCTGTTCTAGGGCTGCTAGAATGGGATTTAAATGTATCACCTCACCTATTTGTACTGTAATATGGATTTTAATCTCTTTTATTTGTGGTGCAATACTGTCATAACGCGACACTCTCACCTCTAAGGGAGGAAACAGTTAACAGAAATACAGTGCTGCCTTTCCTCTCAGGCACGGGTTTTTCTTTCCTTTTATTATAACCCTGAGTAAGAATATTAAAGATATGCAGAAATCAGAGCTGTCTCCCAGAATCATTGCAGGACTGACCCCCGTCAATTCTTAAATTATTCAGCTATCAAGGGCCTGCTAAACATTAAATAAATCACCCTGTTTCCCCTGTCCTAAACCATTAACTTATGCAAATGTCCAGATAATGGGGCATGTACACATACATATCCACTTCACTCCAAACCAAAACACATAGGTAAAAGACATTGTAATTTACAACGCCAATAGTTCTAACTCTCGCAAATGCGAGACCTTTTGCATTGCAAATGCTTGTTCTTTCTGCGAACTCTCCTCCCCACCCTCTCTTTGCAATGCATCATAGCAAGCACGTAGATATTTTAATGGCGATAACGAATGCTTTAGCGTACAAACTCCAACGACATGAATTGTACCTCTCTTATCTTGTAAACACATGCCTATTTAGCCACAAGCAAATCTCTGGATCAGTTCTAACTTGTCAATTAAGCCGAAAGGGCTTTTTTTCCCCCCGTTTACATCCGTTCTGTGTTGTATCAGGCCCGTTGTCGGACGGCGACGGTACCGGAAGTTTAGCCAGACACAGGTGTGAGGTATTTTCAGCACGGTCCAGCTGGCATTTTCTACGCTGCGTTATCCTCGGAGTCATCAATCCCAACCTCGGCTGAAATCCCGTATAATTTGTTGAAAGGTCGGTACTGCAATTATGATAAAATGTGTTACTGCGGACTGCTGTTACTATCTGAACATCCTGCCCTGCTCGTTCTGCGTCATTTCTTGTTCTTTATTGCCACCCTACGGCGCTCTGCAGTTGTCCGGATGTAAGTGAGACACATTTCCGAAGAGTATAATCCAATTATGATCTCAGTCAAAAAAGCGATCTGTAAATATGAAACCATTTGCAGGTAGTTCCTCGCAGCTGACAAAAAGAAAAAATAATTCATGGGTATCTGATGTTCTTAATCACTGTGCCAAAGTGCCTGTCTAAGGGGGTGGCTGTTCAAATAGATCACCATGGTGACTGTATCTATTATTTCATATAATTTTGTCTGTTTCTGGAGTAGGCTCCTTTAATACATACTCAGTGGTTGTGTAACAGATGAACATATTCAATTATTAGTAACCTAGAAGTTTATGTCCTACAGTGTGTACTCTGAATCGTAGGGCTTCACTGAGAGTTTAGTGAGCAGGAAACTAGATAATCCAGGAGACATTTCTAATTGTCCTCTCATAACTCTCCTACCTGCAGTGCTTAATTTGAGCTGGTGGTTGCAGGTGGGACCCACCAACACTTATTTTTGGGGAACAGCACTTATTTTTTCTCATCACACTTTGTCACAGAGCAAAACAGGGATAAAACATAAAAGGTGAAGGAAAAGGAAGAGAAAGACGGAAAAACAGTGACAAAAAAAGCAAGGATGAAAGAGAATCTGAAAGAGTAAGATAAAGTGACAGGGGGGGTGCCTGGTGGCAGATGAAAGAGGCATGTGGTGGAATCAAGACTACGCACCCTTGCAGTGTGGCACCCTGGACATTCAATAACTGCCCCTGCTTCTGAGCAAAATGTTGGACACAGCCACCTATTCTTTTACACATCAAGCACTGCAACCTACAATGTGTAAAGTGATAGAAAAGACAATCACCCAAAAATGATCAGACTACCTAGAAAGTAATAGCATTTTAGACGATAGACAATTCAGCTTCAGGCAGAAAAGAAGCACTGAGCCTGCCACGCTTGGGGCTATGGAAGAATTTACCATTTGCGATAAAGGTCACTCAGTGATTGCCTTTCTAGACCTGTCTGTAGTATTCAACACAGTGGACCACCGTATCTTGATTCAACATCTTGTAGACATTGGTATTGGGGACCCCGTGCTTGAATGGTATTCCTCAATCTTTGAGGTAAGAATTCATACCGTTAAATTGAAACACCTCTGACAGACAACATCGCTTCCCATCTTCGCTAGAAACCTCAAAACCTGGCTCTTCGACAGACCCCCTCCTTGATGGACTGGAACCTGCACCCCCCCCCCCCACACCCCCAGCGCCTTGAGACCCTTACGGGTGAGTAGTCGCGCTTAACAAATGATTGATTGATTGATTGAAACATTTTCTATTTGATTTTAATCCAATTTCTTTCAGAGTGCCTCATGGATCTACTTTATCCCCGAAGTTATAACATATCTGTATTCAACCCCTTATGAAATTATCCATACTTGCAGATGCAATGTCTAGTCCTATGTGTCTCATAGCCGTATCTTTGTTCGACCAGTATATTAAATCCTCCCTTAGCCCATTTCATAACTGCCTCTTGGAGGTGTAATGCTGGATTGCATTCAATTGTCCAAAATTTAGGGACATACAGGGCCAGCTTTTGGAATGGGTGAGCTGGGCCCAGGCCCGGGCCACCTAAAGTTGGAGGGCCCCACAGGTAGCTGACCTCGTGAGTTTCCTTGAATACATTTTTTATTCTCAACCGACAGTTCAGTTAATTGCCTTCAAGGTGTGTGCAAATCATGTTTTCTTTCATTTTCTTAGCCTCCTTGGATTACCTCTCTTTCACTCCGCCTCCTTCTCCCACAGCCCCTCCCAGGGACTCTCAACTCTAGTTTAGCAACTGAATAGTTGATTGAGGTGAGGAGACAAGGTGCTAATGTGTGTTCACAGGCTAGGAATTCTCTGAGGAATTCAGCCAGGACATGTCCTGTGAGCACAAAAGGGTCCCCCAATAGGATCATCAATGGAAGGGGACAGATAGGGAAGGAATGGAGGAGGATGATACGGATGAGCACCAGATTTAGTTTCACCCAGGGCGCTGTCTGCGGAAAGGCTGGCCCTGGGGGCCATACATACAAAAATATCGAATAGCAATTACACATAAAAGCGAATCCTAGTGAATCATATTTGGTAATTGCTAATTGGTATGTCCAAAATGAATGGTGAAATTAATAGCGATTCATTAAGTAGTCAGTTTGGTATTGAGGAGAACACATTTAGAGATTTTCTAAAGAGCAAATGCAGTCACAAATAGAGACCGGAATTTTGGGCATACATATGACATAAGAACCAGGAAGTGTGCCTCACTTTAAAGCAGGAGAGAATTGGTGCAACATCTCCCTAGGATAATCCTGCTTGTATCCCTGTGTTTGATAGCCATCCAGCCTTGATCCAATGCAATATGTCATGTTAGGACAGTGAAAAGGATGCTAGAAGCAGGAAGAAAAAACTGAAGTTTTCTGAAAAGGAACTTAAAAATCTCACAGAGGAATGTGTCGGGCACATTGACCAACTTTTTGGCAAGTCATCCCGGACAGTTCCTGAGATCTAGAAGGAATAAAATGGAAGGGGATGCAGAAGATCGTTGCAGTTGGAGTCACCAAGAGATTAATTAAGGAGGTAAGAAAGAGATGGTATGATCTCAGATCTCGTACCAAGGAAAAAGTGGCAAGCTGTCGGCGTGACTCACGAGTAACAGGAGGAGCCCCCCGCTGTGCAAAGCACCTTGGAACCAGAACCCATCAGAGGTTAAGGTGCAATTGACATCTTAGATGTTCCAGGAAACTCACAAGGTAAGTCAAAAATAGACTTTTAATACTAAACAGTGTATTTGGCGGGTGTCATTAAGCCAAATAAACATACTGCTTACCCATAGTAATGTATTGAAATCAAAGACCAAGTCTAAATCTTAGCTATACAATAGTAGTGGTCCATGTACTTTCAAAGTGCATTATGGGATATGCAGTTTAAAAAAAATGTAAAACAAATAGAAGGACAAATACATTTAATAGTAAATGGTATAATTTGTAGTCAATGTATAACCAAGAACAAATCACTGTGGTCTTCTCAATTCATTTTTACACAGACAGTCCACCTCCAGAAAGTGACAACTCTGAATGGGAATGTCCAGAAGACATACACATGCAGGTAGCTGACCCCAATGATGGTGGGAGCCAGGCCAGTCCAACACACACTGCAAATATAGGTCCTGCATTTACACAGCATAAAGAGACCGTTGAAGAAGAGTGAGGACATCACACCAACTGTTGCACAGGAACCTGCAGTGAGGTCACGCCAACTGCAGGGAAGATATCGACGTGACACTCGTCATCCTCAACCCACTCAATCACAGTCCCCTGTTTCAAATTTCATGAGTCCTGCAAACCAATAGCTCTTTGGAGGTTTAGAAACATCTAGGCTCAAGTTCCAGCACCTGGAACAGAAGCAGATAAAAACGAGTAACAAAAACTGGTAAACCTAGATAAAAACATACCAACTAGGTTTGAAAGTGCCACAAGTGTCCTAGCTGCCAATCAGTTGGCAATTAATGACAATTTCACCAAACTCAGAGATGTCATAAAGTCCTTGTGTCAGGAACTGCACCATGAAAGCATCCAGCAAAGGCGCAGCGAGCGCCATACAATATCTCACATTGATGAGCTAACTCGTGCCGCCAATTGCATGGCACAAGCCACAACCACCTTATGTTGGCACACCATGAGCTTACAGGTGGAAATGGAGTACTGCAGTGCGGGTGTTTCAAGATGCCTTATCCAGGTGACAAATGCAGTGGAGACATTGGAAACAACTAGATTTGCAAGTGGCACACAGGTTGGAGTGGGAGAAAGTGAGGAACAATCAAGTGTCAGCAGCATCTCAGCTACAGGCACTTTAAATCTGCGACGAAGCAGGAGTCATAATGGTGCTGCTGAAATTGTTGGAGCTAAACCATCGGCTCGCAAGCCTTAGAAAGGGTGAACTGTTACATCGTAACATATCATTTCACTTTCATATTATTTTTTCAAAAAAATGTTTGGAAAGAGAAGCATTTTGTTCAGATATACAATTTCTTACCTGAAAAAAAAGGTGAAACAGACAAAACATATTTAGCTATGGAATAAAAATCACATTTAAGTTCTATGTTATGTTAATCTATGTGTATTTCCCTAATAAATATATATTATCAAAATCTCCTCTTTGTAGCCTTTGGTAAATTTCACTCTGTCCAAATATGAACGAGTCGTGTGTGCTCTCGGGAAATGGGGCTACAATATCTGTCAAGATGCTTTTGGGATCATTCTCCAATTGAATGTTCACTGAATGGGTATTTTACCGATTTCTGAATACATTTCAAGGTCAGATGGTGGGCATATAGGCACATGTGTACCGTCTATACAACCTCTGGTATATGAAGACTTTGCAATCCTATTAAATTATATTTTAGTGGTGTGCAATTCCTGTGCATTTCTGGGGAAATATTTATAGGTCTTAATACGCATGTTGGGACGGAAGAGTCCTCTGCATGTTAAGAGATCTGTGCCCCTACCCTGAGTGCCCAACTGTACTCTTGTCTGGACCCCTAATGCTGATTTTACTTGTCATAGGCAAACACAAATCAGGCGTGTGCGCCATGGCATAGGCCTTTCTCACTTTCTGCGGTCTTGTTAGACCGGGGGGGGGGGTGGGGGGTTGCCGAAAGCACTACTCTGATAGTGGTGGTAGGCTACTGCATTCACAAGGAGTTAAGCATCATGAGCATGGTGGTGGCAGCATACCGTGTAGTGATCAGTAGTAGTGGACAGGACCTTTTTACCCTGTGTCACTGGAGTGAGACCTACAGACTCACTCACCTTTTAAAAAATGTGTCTGCTGTGTGCTTAACTCACTCTTGGCCTACATCAGGTAGATGTGGAGTGCTGCATAGTGCAGATGTGGTGACTCTGCGTTAGTTGTTTGTGTGCCTAGGAAGGGTACGGTACAAGGATGGAGCAAAACTGTACAGTACATGTAGGGCTAGTACATGTGGTGAATGTATGTGTGCCTGAGAGGAATACAGTACATGAGAGATGTAATGCCGTGCAGTGCATGCGCAGGGACCGCATGTACTAAGTGTAGGAAGCCGGCTCTGTATATACTATACCAAAAAGAGGTATAGTGTGCACAGAGTCCAGGGAGTCCCCAAAGGTATGGCAGAGGTTAAAGTAGATAATACCTTACTCTCAATTTAGGAGTAGCTGGGCTGAGCAGTTAGGCTTATCAGAGAGTAGTGTGAATGCATTTGTTGTACCCACTCATACAAGAAAGGAACTAACACTCAATGCCTAACTTCAGACCAATGTTTTGCAAAAATATAATTTTAGTTACTTTTATTTTAGGAACCAAGTTGAACTCAGTTACAGGTAAGCTGACTTTTCCGGCAGGTAATACTTTCACAAAGGCAATGGAATTTCTTTTTGGTCTTGAAAATGCTTTGGTATTGTCAATCTGAAAACAGTAACACTTATTACTTGAAAAAGATAGACAGTTGTATAAAAATACAATGCCATCCTTAGGAAGGAAAATGGGGTTATGTATCAGCAGGTAAGTACATGACAAACAATGGGGATGAATGTGAGTCAGTAGGCCGCCAACGCCGGTACCGTAGCGGTCATCGTCAGTGAGCCACTGTAGGTCGAAGGGAGGCACCACCAGCCCAGCAGTCGCAGTCATGGGAATGGAGATGCGCAGGGGATGGAGGAGTTCCACTGATGTTGGGCCGTCTCAGAGAGGTCGCCGTCCAGCTGCAGTGCTTTCTTCTGGCAGGGCAGAGTCGAGTTGACACAAGTCTTGGTCCTCTACCACTGCAGTCTTGAGGTTCTGTTTGCAGTAGTGAGTCACGTCAACACAAGTGTTGGTCCTCACCTACTCCGGTCTTTGTATCGGTGGACGCCGGGGACTAGCGCCTCTAGCCCAAAGGGAGATCCTCAGAGATTCTTTGAAGGCTAGTTTGAGCTTGCCAAATCAACACATCACACAGTGAGAGCCTTTTGAGGCTCACCGTCAAGTGTTGCTGCTCCTGCCAGGGGGAGGTGTGAAACACCTCCACCCCGAGCAGGCTTTCTTCCTGACCTCCAAGAGCACAAAGTCCCTCACCCCATGAGGTCAGAAACCTGTCTGGTGGTGGCTGGCTGGTGGGGACTAGTCATCCAATACACTAGAAGTTAGTTATTTTTCAGATTGGTACCACACTTCCCAGTTTTCAGTAAAGCCATCATGGAGCCTTGGAGTTTGCAATGACAAACTCCCAGCCCATGTACTCAAAATGGCTTCACTTACAATGTCTGTGAATGGCATAGACACTGTGGGGGCATATTGCTCATGCTGCTATGCCCTCACCGGAGGTATGGTGCACCCTGCCTTAGGGCTGTAAGGCCTGCTAGAGGGGTGACTTACGAATGCCACAGGCCCTCAGTTCCAGGGGTACCTTTTACAAGGGCTGACATGAGGCCCAGAGTGTGCTAATTGTGGAAACAAAGGCACAGTTTTGGAAAAGAACATAGATACTGGGACCTGGTTAGCAGGGTCCCAGCACACACACAGTCAAGTTGGTATCAGGTATCTGGCAAAACATTAGGGGGTAACCATGCAAAAAGGGTCACTTTCCTACATAACCCCCCAAGCAGAAGAGGATGAGACTAACCTTTCCCAAAAGAGTCTTCAGTGTCTAAGTGGAAGAACCTGGAAAGTCCATCTGCATTGGCAGTCCCAGGTCTGTGTTCCACAGTAAAGTCCATTCCCTGCAGGGAGTGGACCACCTCAACAGTTTGGGATTTTTGCCTTTCTTTTGCACTAGCCATCTTGGAGGTCTGTGGTCAGTTTGGATTAGGAAGTGAGTCTCAAACAGGTAGGGTCTCAGCTTCTTCAGGGACCAAACCACAGCAAAGGTCTCCCTCTCAATGGCCCTCCAGCGCTGCTCCCTGGGGAGTAGCCTCCCGCTTATAAAAGCAACAGGTTGATCTTGGCCATCATCATTATTCTGGGATAGGACCGCTCCCATCCGTAGCTCAGAGGCATCAGTCTGCACAATGAACTGCTTGGAGTAGTCTGGAACTTTGAGAATAGGTGCGGAGCACATTACCTCTTTCAGGGTGTCAAAAGCATTTTGACAACTAACTATCCAGTTCTTTGGCATTTTCTTGGAGGTAAGTTCTGTGAGGGGTGTCACAATGGATCCATACACTTTCACAAACCTCCTGTAACACCCAGTCAAGCCAGGGAATGCCCTGACTTGGGTCTGGGTGGTTGGAGCCTCCCAGTCCAGAATTGTCTGGATCTTGGGTTGCAGAGGTTGCACTTGGCCTCTACTTATAAGGTGGCCCAAGTATACAACAGTTCCCCGCTCTATCCTGGCACTTGGATGCCTTGATAGTTTGGCCTGCAGATTACAGGGCCTGTAAAACCTTCCCCAGGTGGACCAGGTGATCCTGACAGGAGGAGCCAAAGACAGCAACCTCATCTAAATATGAAGCACCAAAGGTCTTCAACCCAGCAAGGACTGGATTCACCAACCTTTGGAAGGTGGCAGGGGCATTCTTTAAACCAAATGGCATGACAGTAACCTGATAATGCCCATCAGGTGCGGAGAATGCTGTTTTCTCTATGGCTCCTGGGGCCATGTCAATCTGCCAGTACACTGCAGTCAAGTCAAAGGTACTGAGAAATGTGGCTACCCCTAATATCCTATCACCTCATCAGCCCTGGATATGGGGTGAACATCTGTCTTAGTGACAGCATTGAGTCATCTATAGTCCACACAGAACCTCATCTCCCTTTTTCTACCCTGGGGTGAGGTTTGGAGGGGAAATAGCGTTTACAACGCATGCTTTAGATCGCATGCCATTACAACGTGGTTGTTACAACACGAACCATTACATCGCAAATCGTTACAACGACTTGCTGTAGGGGGCAGAAGGTGTTGGATTTACAATCCAACACCTTCCCTGCTGTTGCACAAACTGGAGTAAAAATAGTAAATTATACTATTCCTAAATCCAGCGCGCCCCCTACAGCAAGTACAACCGCGTTGTAATGGCATATCGCATGCCATTACAAACATGCGTTGTAAAGACGGTTTGGAGACTAAGACCACTGGGCTGGCCGAGGGACTTTCAGAGGGCTCAATAACCCCTCACTCCAGCATCTTGCTTACTTCAGCTTTGATGCTCTCCTTAACTTGGCCAGACTGCCGATAGATCTTTGTTTTGACAGGCAAGCTGTCCCCAGTGTCTAAGTCATGGATACACCAGGGTGTCTGGCCAGGGGTTAAGGAGAAGAGCCCAGCATACTGTGGCAGGACATGCCAAAAGTCACTCTGCTGTTGGGCAGTGAGGGTTTCTGAATAGATAAATCCATCAACTGACCCATCTTTGGGACTGTGGGAGAGGAGGTCAGGGAGAGGTTCACTCTCTGACTCCTGATTCTCACAAGTGACCAACAGCATGGACACATCAGCCCTGTCACAGAAAGGTTTCAGGCGGTTTACATGGATCACCCTCTTGGGGTGCCTGCTAGTGCCCAGGTCTACCAAGTAGGTGACCTCACTTTTTTTCTCAAGGATAGGGTAAGTGCCACTCCATCTGTCCTGGAGGATCCTTTGTGCTACAGGCTCCAAAACCCACATCTTTTGCCCTGGTTGGAACTCCACCAGTGCAGCTTTTTGGTTGTACCACAGCTTCTGGAGCTGTTGGTTGGCCTCAAGGTTTTTGGATGCCTTTTCCATGTACTCTGCCATCCTGGAACCTACGTAGGCCTAGTACATAGTCCACCACATCTTGTTTAGGCTCATGGAGAGGCCTCTCCCAGCCTTCCTTCACAAGAGCAAGTGGTCCCCTCACAGGATGGCCAAACAGAAGTTCAAAGGGGGAAAACCCTACTCCTTCTGAGGCACCTCTCTGTAAGCGAAAAGCAGACATGTCAAGAGGACATCCCATCTCCTTTTGATTTTTTCAGGGACCCCCATGATCATGCCTTTCAATGTCTTGTTGAATCTCTCAACAAGGCCATTGGTTTGTAGGTGGTAAGGCGTAGTGCATTTGTAGTTCACCCTACACTCATCCCACATGTGTTTCAGGTATGCAGACATTAAGTTGGTACCTCTGTCTGACACCACCTCCTTAGGGAACCCTACCCTGGTGAATACACCAATGAGGGCTTTCGCTACTCCAGGGGCTGTAGTAGACCAAAGGGAAATTGCCTCAGGATTCCTGGTAGCATGATCCACAACTAACAGTATGTATTGGTTTCCTGATGCTGTGGGAGGTTCAAGTGGGCCCACTATGTCCACAACAACCCTTTCAAAGGGAACCTCAACCACTGGTAGTGGAATGAAGGGGGACTTTGGGTGTCTACCTGTTTTGCCACTGGCCTGACAGGTGACACAGGAGCTGACAAACTCCTTCACTTTTTGTGGCCTCTGCGGCAAGTAGAAATAGCTGACAAGCCTTTCCCACGTCTTGGTCTGGCCCAGATGCCCAGCTAGGGGGATGTCATGGGCCAATGTGAGTAGAAACCCTCTGTACCGCTGAGGCACTAGCACTCTCCTAGTGGCACCAGGTTTGGGTTCTCTCGCCTCAGTATATAGGAGTCCCTCCTCCCAATAGGTCCTATTTGAGCCACTACATCTCCTTTTTCCTGTGCAGCAGCTTGTTGTCACAGGCCTTCAAGAGTCAGACAGACCTGCAGCCCAAGGCACAGCTGCTACCGAGAGGGCCCCCCTGGGCACAGGAAGCTCAACCTGGTAAGGTTCAAGTCCCATGTGCTCAGTTCCCTCTTGGGGTGACAAGTCCTCTCTCTGAGGAGAGGGTCCTGAGTCTTTTGCTCTTCAGGAGCTGGTCCCCCAGTCTTCTTACCTTTCCTCTTGGAAGGTTGGGCCATTCTTCCAGGCCCTAACACTTCTTTTTCACCCTGTGCTTGCATTTGTGCTCTCATCTTCACACACACTATCTCAGGGATTTGCAGCCTGGCTGCATGGGTTTTCAGCTCTACCTCAGCCCATCCTTAGGTCTCTAGGTCATTTCCAAGCAAACAGGCAGCTGGAAGTTTTGGAGAGATCACTACCTGTTTCAGGCCAGTAACTCCCCCAGTCTAATGTCCCCATAGCCATGGAATGGTCTGCAGTGACGCTGTCAGCGTTGGTGACTGGATAGGTATTTCCAATCAGGTATTGTCCTGGGGAAACCAGTGTATCTTTCACCATAGTGACACTGGCACCTGTATCCCTCAGGGCTTCTACTTTAGTCCCATTCACAGATTGGAACTTGGGGGTTCCTGACAAAAGCCTAGCGGCTAGATTCTGAAGGGACTGCAACATGTTTAAATACTGCACCTGTAGGTTAAGATAAAGCCCATTGCAGTAATCCTGTTTTGACAGTATTAATACTGTTACTACTATTTTCTGCAGAGAATGTGGAAAATACGGAAAACTCTTTTTAACTAGCTTAAGTGTATAGAAAGTGGTTGAGATAGTAGCATTGACCTGGTCACCAAAGGCAAGTTTGTTGTCTATAAGGACTCCAAGATTTCTAACCTTCTTAACAGGAGACGGTAGTGGCCCAAGATTTTGTGGCCAGCAGGAGGGTGTCCAAAAGGTGGTGCCTTTGCCGAAACGGAGGACCTCCGTGTTGCTGGAATTAAGTTTAAGACCATTTCTGTCCATCCAGTCATCGATGGCCAGCATGCAATCATGGAACCTAAGGACAGTGTTATCAAAGGAATCAGAGAAGTACACCACAATCTGGGTATCATCGGCATATGATACCAGAGAGATACCAAACGATCTGATCAAAGCTGCGAGAGGCGCAACGTAAACTTAAACAGTGTTGGGCTCAATGAAGACCCCTGTGGCACTCCACAGGGTAAAGAGAAGGACTTGGATTCAAACTCTTTTAAAGACTCTGTCTGTTCACGCTCACTCAAATAAGATCTTAAAAGGGAGAGAGCCAGTCCTCTGATTCCGATATAAGCCAAGCGGCCAATCAGGAGGGCATGATTGACCGTGTCAAATGCCGCTGATAGATCTAACAATATATGCGCAGCGCGTCCTCCATTATCCAGGATACATCTGATCTCCTCTGAGGCTGTTATAAATGCGGTTTCAGTACTATGACAGCTCCCGAACCCAAACTGGGTATGGTCTAAGAGGTCATGCTGTTGAATGAAACTGGCCAGTTGGATATTTAGGGCTTTTTCAATAATTTTGGCAGGAAAGGGAAGTCTGGAGATGGGGCGGTACCTGTTGGGATCCCTAGGATACAAGCTCAGCTTCTTTAGAAGAGGTAATATTGATGCTTTTTTCCAACCACTTAGAAAAAACCCTGTGGTGATCATTTCATTAAAGATAGTAGTAAGATTACTCGCAATGATCTCAGGGGCCAGTTGCATGATGTTTAGAGGACGTGGGTCATAGGGAGAGCCAGATTTTGTGGTTTTAATCAATTCTATAACCTGTTGGGGGTTTTGGGGAGAGAAAGCTGTAAGAGTAGTTTTGGCCGAGATTTGACTGACTGGTTGTTCTCCCTTCCCAGTGGACGTGGACGAGGCCGTAAATTTATTAAATATAAGTTCTTTTTTTTTTTGTAAAAATAACGCCAAGGAGTTGCAAAAGGAGATACTACTTTCCTGAGTATCATTTGAGGGGACATTAGAGAGCTTTTGAACTGTTAAGAACAGTTTTTTTGTAGAATTGTTTTCAGACAGTTTTCTGCGTAAAAAACTGAGTTTTTTTCTCTTATATTATGGCTTTATAGGCTGCAATCCATTGCTTATAATTAGCTATCTCTGCCTCACTGTAATCTTTTCTCCATAGTCTTTCTTGTTTCCTGCAGACCTGTTTTTGATTCCTCAGCCCAGTAGAGAACCATGGCGCTGAGGGTTTTGATCTACCGCATTTAGCTGTCTTAAGGGGGGCTAAAGCCTGCGCTGTGGATCGAATCCATTTGTCATAGTCATGATTGAGGAGCTCTAAATCATTGGACTTTTGAGGCTCGGAGTCGATTAAAGCCTGTTTAAAATTATATGGATCTATTTTATTCCAAGCCAGATATGTGTAGGAGGAGTGGCGATTGGAGGGCTTCGCGTTTACCTGTTTAATATTCAGGTTGAAAAGTACCTCATGGTGGTCCTTCTAGCTTAGCAGGAGAATGTTGGTTAGAGATACTAAATGCCATTTAGAAAAGATGCCATCCAGCGTGTGGCCCACACCATGTGTAGGGCCATCCACTAGCTGCATGAGACAAAAGCATGATAACATGTCCAATAGATCCTCAGTGTCCTTATCCATGCGCAACTCAAGATGAAAGTTAAAATCCCCTAGCATGGTAAAGTCTGGCGAAAATAGCCTGGTCTCTAATAGGGAGGTAATCTCATGAATAAAAGCGGATCTCAGACCAGGGGGTCTATAGATTAGTACACCATTCCATTTTGGGAAAGAACATAGGTGCTGGGGCCTGGTTAGAAGGGTCCCAGCACACACTTAGTCAAGGTGGCATCAGGTATCTTGTAAAAAGTTAGGGGGTAAACATGCAAAAAGTGGCAGTTTCCTACACTGGGTGTATGTGTGCTTGTGTGAAGTACAATACATGAAGGGTGAAGAGTTGAGCAGCATGCATATAGAGAGTGTGTGTGTGTTGGCAGTGCATGTGTTTTGAACTAACACAGCCTGTTTAAAGACAGGAAAGCTTCAGTGTTGGACAGTGCGCACAGACTGAGTGCATGTGCTGGATGCATGGGTACATGGGAGGGTACAATGCATAGAGGTATTAGTGCTGAACAGAAAGTGTGCTATGAAAGTACACTGAGTGAGTGTGCCTGTAATGGTACATTGTATGGAGGGCTCTAGGTTCAATTCTGACAAGCCCAGGACTGCCTGGTGAAGATAGGAGGAGAGGAATCCACCCAGACAGATTTGTGTATTGCGGCATTCCTGTGAGCAGGATGGGGAGACACTGAAGGGAAGGAAGAGACTCTCTTTACATCGCAACAGACTGCTCTATGATTCACTTGTAGATCACAAGGAAGGGGCCAGGACACATCTCAGGAAGGGAGATGGGACTGTTAAGAGGATCATAGAGAGTAGGACTGAGGGTCTGGGATTAATCCTTTGATGCACATGTCACTGGGGCTGACATCCGGGTGTAAACTGTGGCCACTCCCATTAATTATTATGTGTACAATCAGCTTTGGAGTCATGCCTGCTGTAGCAGACCTCTTTCATGAAGGAAGATAAAAGGAGAAGTGCCTACTTCAAAAGAAGCAGAACCCCGGGGACGTGGCCAGCCAAGATGGCCGCGTGGACGTGATCCACGACGGCTCCGCTGCCGATTGTCTACGAAATACAGACAACACCGCGCTGTGAGTTCACAAAGTATGGGCAAGTACCTGGGATGACGCCGAGAAGACTCTGGATTGCCTCGGGTTGCTGGGAGCTGCACGGAGACCTGAGGATGGCGAGTAACTGACGGGAGACCCCGAGACAGCTGACCCACCTGGAGACCAGCCGGCGGACGGGAGCGGAGGGGCACGCGAGGTGGAGAGCGGGGATACTGGAGCCAGCCAGGGGCGCATATTACTCGGAGCACCCCCTCCTGGGAGTCCTGGAGAGGCGGGTGTGTGCAGCAGCCCGGTGAGTGCTACCAGCACGTAGCGGGAGACGCGACGGCCGCCATTTCCCTTCGGTGCGGCCCAGCGTGGGGGAAGGCGATGTTCGCCCAGGAGGGGACTACCGGGACTGTCTATCAGCGGCACTAAGTGCCGCACAGAGCGCAACCGGCCAGCGACTGTTTTGTTTGTTTTTGTTGGCATTTCCAAAACAGACCCTGACATGGAATAGAGATCGGGTCTGCCTGACCTCAAGATGGCACCTGCAGAAGACGTCTGGCCTCGTGGAGTCTTTGGGCCTTCTCCACAGGGAGTTTCTCCATGATAGAGGAGGGACACATTGCCTCTCCTCAGTGAGCGATCCCCTAGAGCGTTCTACGGCCCAAGACTCTGACCAGCTCAAGGCCTCACAATCATTCACTGACATATACTTTCACATCAGCAATGGGCCTGGAGGGCATACCGTAGGAGTGGGGAGGCCTCCTTCTATTGGTTTAACCGAGGGAGCAGCAGGGCGGTGAATGCAGTGCAACCCTTCAAGAATCGAGCCGGAGGTGATTTGATGCAGCCACACTGAAGAGGTTTGAGGTCCGGTCCCCAGTGGCTCTTGGGGCCCATCTGTGCCCGGGGCCCTTGCAGAGTATAACAACACAGGAGGGGGGCCACGGTCAATTCGGGCATCAGGACTTGGAGTCCTGAATCCCAACCACCTAATCCAGGCGCGAGAGACTACCTTCCTATGCCGCCCAAAAGACAAACTCAGGGCAACAGGGTGTCCACCTACTTCACCTCCGCCTCCACTACAGGCTCAAATCAAGGCATCAGGGAAGAGGCCGGAATAGCGCTGTTTAGGGAGGACCTGCTCGCTTCTTTGCGAGCATTCAAACAAGAATTACGGGACGAACTGAAGGCAGACATGGTCCAATCCCTGGACGCGCTGAAGGCGGATCTCGGTGGCAGGCTCACCTCACTTCAGCAGGATATCGACTCGGTGGGCACGAGGGTGATGGACACGCAAGCTAAAACCGCGGACCTCGACCGATGAACGGAACAGATCTCAGCGATGGCGAGGGAACTTCAGACTCAGCTCACAGCAACACAACTTAAACAGGAGGACTTGGAGAACCGCTCCTGGCGGGACAACATAAGAATACGCAACCTGGAAGAAGGGGCGGAGGGCCCGGATCTCGAGGCCTTTATCACGGGTCAGTTCTCTGAGCTACTGGGAGCGGCACCTTTCAAGGTGAAGCTGGAGAGAGTCCACAGAATAGGACGGCCTCTGCAGGGCGAGAAACGTCGACCACGGGATATCCTAGCCAAACTCAATTTTTTCAAAACCAAAGAAGCTATACTCCAGGCTGCCAGGAAGGTAGACGTGGTGAAGTTCCAGGGATTCCCATGTGAGTTGTTCCAAGACATCGCCCCGGCGATCTTAGCTCGACGCCAGCAATTTAGACCGGTCACCGATAAACTGAGGCAAGACACTGTCCGATACAGATGGACCTACCCCTTTGGACTCAGCTTTGAATACAAAAACAAGCCACATCATGTCACTGAGGTCCAGGAGGCAGGCCGAATCCTGGGAATCCCACTGCCAGCAACCGACCCTGGGGTGGGCACTGCAACGCTTCAGGGCAAATAAACATCAGGAGAGGGTGCGACAAATTACTGGCGCCACCGCCGGCTCCCCTGAACAAAGAAGACGCACGAACAGCCGGAAACAAACTGACGGACTTTACGGAGTGCGTTTAACAAGTGTTTCATCTTACCAACTCTCACAGTCGGAGCTGTAATAGCCAGAGGACACGGAGACACATCGACACTAGGTTGTGGACAAGCAAGTTCTAAGATTTCTGGTGCTTTCTCCCCAATTCTGTATCGGAACCAGACACTTTAGATGGCGGCAACATTCACCCCATTCTCCTGAATACGCCCCGACAACTCGGACGTCTTAGCAGGGCCAATGGAGAACGGTGTTGGTTTGTGCATCTAGCCGCATTGCAGAACTTTTGGCAGCGGACTATGGTCCTAATCGCTCCACAGTGTCGGATCGACATCACGAAGGAACATTGGACTGGGGACGTACAGTCCCAAAGTTAACATGGTTCAAATGTGTTGGTTTTTTCTCTTTGTTGTTTTCTTTTTTCTTTTCGACTCTGGGTAATGGGTACGACACGGCGGGCTCTGAGAGGTGGGACGACCTCAAGAGAAACGTGGCTCGACGATCCGAAGGGAGGGGAGGTAGGAGGAAGTTGGGAGAGGGAGGCTGGGGGGAGAGAGACCACCGGGTAAGATTTGGCCATGAGAGGGTCATTCAGCCGCCACCTTAAGTATGGTGATCACCACATTGTCCTGGAATGTACGAGGTATGAATGCACCCTCTAAGCATCATAAGAACTGGAAATACCTCACAGATCAACACTACAATGTGGTGGTTCTACAGGAGACCCACCTCAAACGATCAGAAGATCATAGATTGAAACATAAGGCTTACCCACTTATATACAAATCCTCCTCCACCACAAAACATAACGGTGTGGCTCTCCTCTTTCACTCCTCACTCAAGTTCCAGCCAAAGGACTATAAAACTGACAGGGAGGAACGGGTTCTAATGGTGAAGGGGCACCTGTGGGGGAGGATATGTACCATAGCATCTATGTACGCACCCAACACTAATCAGATGCGGTTCCTTCAATCCACGTTATCTTTGTTGGGGGGGTTTGCTGAGGGAGATATTATACTCATGGGGGACTTTAACCTCACTAGGCACTCAGGGTCGGACAGCTCAAACCCACACAAATCGCATACGGGGAGCTTCCCAAAAACTCTGAAGCAAGCGATTAAGGAATTGGGCCACAGGGACGCATGGAGGGAAGCGCACCCAGACGATACGGATTATACGTTTTCTCTCATGTTCATTGCAGCAACTCGAGGCTCTACTATATCTTTCTCAGCCAAAACCTGAATAGCCAAGTTCGAGAAGCCATTATCCACCCTATTATTATATCGGATCACGCCCCGCTCGTAGTATCCCTAGAATGGTCGGGCCCCGCACCCAAATATAAGAGATGGTACTTTCCCAACGCACTCATCCGCGATAAAACATGGCGGGATTCGCTACGATCTTCCATTGAGGAATTCTTCCGACTGAATGACCCCCAGGATACATCCCGGGCGAACAACTGGGACGTGTTCAAGGCTGTGGTTCGGGGCCAGTGACTGTCCCTCATGTCTGCCCTTAACAAAGAGAGGGCGACCGAGAGATTACTTCTAGAGGGGGAGTTGAAAACTGCAGAACGTGAGCACAAGGCAAACCCCACACTCACACTTCAGAGAAAGGCCACAGCCCTGAGAGGGAAGCTAAGGGCAATATATTCAAACAGAGCGGAATTGACCTTACTTCATATCCAACAGACATCTTATGCCCAGAGTAACAAAGTAGGGGCGCACTTGGCGTGCTAATTGCGAGTGAAAGGGGAAAGGGAGCACATTGCAAGCATAAAAGATACCACGGGTGCCCAGACTGGGGAGGACTCCGGGAAGGCGCGCGCCTTTAGAGATTATTATAATACATTATACACACCCGACCAACCCGACTCCCACGCACAAGCAAATTACTTAGCCACAGTGACGCTCCCTCAGGTTACGCCCTCTCAAAACGAACAACTAGGTGGGCCCATATCGGAGGAGGAGGTCCAGACGGCCCTCAAGACTCTTAAACTGCATAAGGCCCCGGGACCAGACTGTGCAATTTTACAAAACCTTCAGCGCAGAACTCCTGCCCCATCTAACTACACTTTTTAATCACATTGCGTCCTCGTCACAGGTGACACGCACCATGAGCGAAGCATTAATCACTGTGATCCCTAAGGCGGGGAAAGACCCCCAGCTTTGTGGCTCCTACCGCCCCATAGCGCTTCTTAATCTGGACGCCAAATTGCATTCCAAAATACTGGCCTCTCGGCTAGATACTTTGATGCCAGATCTCATACACCCGGACCAATCCGGTTTTATTAGGAGCAGACAAACACACGATAATGTTCGCAGGGTGATCCACTTAATTGAAAAAACTTCCAAAAAACGGATCCCCGCAGTACTCCTGGGCCTGGACACCGAAAAGGCGTTTGACCGGGTGGACTGGTCCTTTCTCTTTCAAGTCCGCCGCCGGTTTGGATTCTTCGACGCCTTTATCAATATGATTCGTGCTAATTTCACAGCCCCATGTGCTAGAGTCCTGGTAAACGGGGTAGCATCGGACCCTTTCTTTCTGGGGAGGGGAACGAGACAGTGCTCCCCCCTGTCCCCGTTACTCTTTGCGCTTAGCATTGAACCCTTAGCGGCAACAATTAGAGAATCACCTGAGATTAGAGGGGTACCCTTTGATCATAAGATATCTCTGTTCGCCGATGACGTCTTGCTGACACTGTCGGACCCCCTGCGATCTGTGACCTCCCTACAAGGAGAGTTGACCCGCTTTGAGCAGGTTGCAGGTCTCAAAATTAATCTCCCTAAGTCTTTTATACTTAATCTAACAATGCCAGAGGCTGAAATGAGCACACTGATGGCATCTACGCCATTCCAACCGGCCAGGAAGGAATTGACTTATCTAGGGATTAAACTAACCCCTAAAATCTCAGATCTGTTTACTGCTAATTATCCCCCGCTACTTACCCAACTACAAGCCGACCTTAAGCGTTGGTCGCCCCTCAATCTGTCTTGGCTTGGAAGGATTCATGCCATTAAGATGGTGATTCTGCCAAAATTTCTACACTTATTCCAGAGTCTCCCCATCAGCCTGGAGAAACACTTCCTACATAGAGCGCATTTAGTACTTAAAAAATTTGTGTGGCAAAATAAGAGGCCGAGACTGCCATTTCATCTCCTACGAAAACCCACAGATGAAGGGGGGCTGGCGATGCCGGACCTGACACTCTATTATAAAGCGGCACAACTCCGTGTCATAGTCGAATGGTCCCAACACGCGTCGGACAAACACTGGTTACACATGGACCGGGCGATAGCGGGTCGGGTGATCTGGGATCTCCTCTGGAAGCCGAAAACAGACCGCCCAGCAAATGCATATATTAGCACCCCTACCAAAATGACCCTCCAAATTTGGGGCGACATATTGCGTCAGACAGACTGGACGACGTTTCCAGCCCCATTCATGCCTATACACTACAACCAAGCGTTCCCCCCCCCCCCCGGCATAACAACCAGGCCCTTTCGACGCTTGGAGGGAGGGTGGTTGCCTCGCTCTTACACATCTATTCCATAACCGAGATGTCCTCACATTTGAAAATTGTCAGCGAGAATTCAATTTGCCCAAGTCCGAATACTTCCATTATCTCCACCTACGCCACTGGGCCTTGCAACCCGAGATCAGGGAAGGGGCGACGAGGGAACCCACACCATTAGAACGTTACCTAACGGGGGCGGGCACAATGAAAGGGGCTTTCTCCTTCCTATACACACTATTACTACACACTCTACCATCCCACCGTCCTCGCTACATTGACTTTTGGGAACGTACACTTGGGCAGGACATCACGGACATGCAGTGGAAAGCTCTATGGAGAGACATACAGCGCCACAATCACTCACTGGCGCAGCGGGAGGCCCACTACAAGGTACTATACGACTGGTACCTATACCCCACTAAACTTAAGAAGATATTCCCCAACACAACAGACTTATGCTGGAGAGGTTGCGGCCTCCTCGGCGATTTCCGTCACATCTGGTGGGACTGCCCGGCCATTCGTCCTTTCTGGAATGAAATTCTCGCTCATATTAAAGACATACTATGGTATCCCATCCCGGATTCTCCTGAATTCGCGCTTTTGGGGCTCCGAGACCCGAGTCTAAAATATCAGACCACGTCAGATCAAGCCATCATGTGGCTTTGTCTGGGTGCGGCCAAAACGGCTGTGGCCGCAGCCTGGAAGCAAAAGGCCGCTCCGGCCATGACGCAATGGCAGGCACACTTATGGAGGGCACTAACCATGGAACGCATGAGTGATATTTATAGAGATGCCTTTAAAAATTTCGAATATGCTTGGGGACCCTTGGTTAACTTCTTGTCTGTGGGACTTCCGTTGACTACCTGCTCCCCGAGGGTTAGAGCATTACACCTATTCCAATTCTAAATGGCATACTGTTTCACACCAGAGCACATCACAGACTTAGCTCCACATTACCTAGTCACCTAGGGTCACGTAAAGACTGGGTCGGACACACCCAGCTTGTTGGTCTTTTTTCCTCTTTCCTTTTTGCAGTTATGTATTGTTATCTTAAGAAGAAGCTGATGAATGTAACGCAATGGTAATCTGTAACTGACTTTCTGAGGCAGTATGACTCATAGCAACCGCAATACTCTGTTCAAGTAATTAGCTCTATGAAAGCTGTATACGGGGGGAACGATTGTATACATCACCATATGCTATGATACTTGTTGTGTAAACTCAATAAAAACAAGTTTGAGAAAAAAAAAAGAAGCAGAACCCCAACATAAAACTTCAACGACCAAGACTCTAAATTACATTTAGTATTTGGAAAAGGACTATAAGAAGGGGAGGTTTAATCCCTAAAAAATGTGTCAACTGCCAAGCATAAGACGGGCTGTGTGAGAAGGGGAAGCTCTGCAAGACTTCTGCCTGTGACCAAGACTAGTGCAAAAGGCCTGCTAGTCTTCCTGCTGGAAGAGGGGACATCACCCAGGACACCAAGATCACCTGCCCTGCAGCCTGCAGCAACATCACATGCCTACTTGCAAAGTCCAATGTGCCCTGTGAGGTAGAAGAGAGCGGTGGAGGGAGCCATGGCCAGTGGAGAGCCCTGCATGGGGATTCTCTGAGTAAGGTGTGAGGCTGTGTACTGATTGGTCCTTTGCCTGTGTGCGGTATGGGCTCTGCAACCCTCGTGTGCCAAAAGAGAGCTGCTTTGTTCTGAGCCATATCTAAAGTGCTGGGTGGGAAGCCCTAAGCGGTACCGCCATGCCGTGGTAACCCTGTATGCCAAAAGGAGTCACCAATGAACTGAGTTTGGGCTATATGTGCATTTGCGCAGGATCTGTGATTGCAGAGATCGGCAACCCAGTATGCCAGGAGGGGCGGCTGTAGTGAGAGCGATAGCCTAAAGAAAGTCTGTGCCTTGATTGTGAGTACCGGTGCAACCCTGTATGCCAGGAGGGACTGCCAGCACCACTTTGGCCTAGAGTTCAGACCGCTGCCCCGGACTGAAGAAGAACTGCTGTGACCAGTAGGTCGAGCCCACACGCTGTGAACTGCACCTGACAAAGTTCTTTAGGTTCACTGAGACACCGCCAAGGATGTTGCACCCTTGCTGAAGCTCTGGTCAGGAGCCGGAGAATCACACCAGCACCCCCCCCCCTACACTACCTTTTGTGTCTGGCAAGCAGGAGGAGCTCCGATTACTGGAAACCAACCTGCTGCTTGACGGGAAGAGCCTACGCCACTGGGTGCTGCAGCACCCATCATGAGTGGCCCGACTTCGCTGTACAGGATCCAGACTTGGGAGCGCTTGAGGAGAGAGCATTCACTGCACTGCTGAACACTGCTATACAGCCAGAGTGGGTAAGACTGAAACTGGACCTTTAGGGCCTGAGGACTTGCTGCTAATGGTGCTGCGGAACCATAGAGACGTTTGACTATGTTCCTCAAAGGTCAGAAGGGATAACTCTTGAGTGTGGCTTAATAGTTTGAATTCCCTGATGCGACCACCAGTGAATGGAGAATAACCCTGAACACATTACACGAAGGAAGGTGACCACTACTAGTGTTCTGGCCTCAAGCAGGATTGCGTTATTGCCTTTGAACATTGCATCTCTTTGCATGAGTAGAATTAGAAATAAAATACTTCTTGTTCTTATAAAAACAAGTATTTGGCTGGACATTGATCTATTGTTTGTACTGCTTGCATTTTGAGTTATGAGTCGCGTTCACTGACCTCTATATACATCCCATCTGAGAGATCCTTGACTGCTCTACCACAGCTACTACTGAGAGTCAAGTGCAGAAGTGGTACTTGGCCCAGTTGAGCGGGATCCATTGTAGGGCAGGCCCCGGGACATCAGGAGTAAAAGGCCTTAACCACCACAGTTGGGCCCTCTGTCTCTCTGAAAGGGGTTCTGACAGCGCATTAACTTTGCACCTAAAAATGCACTGGAAGAAACGAGAAGGGCACTCTGTGACACACCACCAAGTGCTGCATTGACACCTTCATAGCTACCAGAGGTTAACAGATGCAAACTTCATAACACCTGCACATGGGTGGGGATGGAATTACTGCACAAGGTGCTTCTCTCAAGCTGAGGATTTAAATCAGCTATGAGCTCCAGAATAACAGCAGTACATAGCCTGTTCTTTACATACAACTCTTCCTCTGTTTGCGCAAATAGTGTAATCCTCAGTCTGAAACGCTTCTCCTGTCTTTTCCTCCTTGTCTGCAAACCAGCCAGAATACACATTCTCCTTGCCATCACATACAGATTAGCCATTTTGGAAAACTGCAGATGCATTCTGGGCCAACATTTATAGTTTGCACATAGTTACCACATGGTTTGAGTTGGTGGTAAATTGCATGTGTAGAATCATGATTTTGTGACTATTCGCTAATTGCAAATGTAATTAAAATAGGAATAGCGAATCAATCAATCAAATCAAGCTTTATTCGACTATTTGTAAAATAATCATAAAAGCACATTAAAAATACAGTTAAGAAGACATGTTAAAAAGGAATACATTTGCCGAAAAGACTGAGTGAACGGCAGCATATAAAAGGACTGTTAATTATACTATACAATTCAAGTCAGATTATCACATTGAGATGGTTTTTCTGCAAGAAAAATCGGATTTTAAAAACGTCAAAACAGATAAAATTACAAGTTCTTCCCCAAGGGATTGAATGACCATAAAAGCGGGACGACATTGGCGCAAACCAAGTGATCTAAGCACCGTGAGTATCCACCTTTTCCTCTGAACTAGGTAAAATTTACAGAAAAATAAAACATGCATTGTGGATTGTGCTGACAACTCATCACATGGGCATCTCATTAACTGTCTAGACCAGTCGTTTCTGACTGGGAAGCTAAGTGACCTGTGAATGATGCCCAACCTAAAACGAGTAAGCAAGAATCTTTCATAGTCAGAGGTAACATAATTTAGATAGGGCTGCATCTTAAAAGTAGTCAGGGTGTGTTGGTAGGCAAGCACTGTGATTTTAGTAATCTCTTGGTTAAATCTGATATTTTCAACAAGATGGAGACAGCTATATTTAAAATCTTTCCTATTTACATTAGACATGGTAGTGGTGTTATCAAAGTATTCCTGGTGGCCTAATTTACACAAAAATTCTCTGACATATTTCAGCCATCCTATATGAAAAGCCCCCACTAGCCCACAACAGTCGCTAATCGTTTGACGATTTAAGATGGTCGTGAATAGCGAATCACTATTCACGATTTCTAAATACTGATTTGCTATTTGGAGTCGGTAAAATACTGATTTATGATTCATTCCATTGCAGAATTTACAGCTGCAAACACATTTCATACCTTGCCTGGGCAGGATGGAAGGGAGGAGCTAATACTGTACTTGAATAGGCTTTGTCCTGTCCCCACACAAAGGTCTGATTACCCCCCACAGATAGCCTGGTAGACAGGACTGGGTTGAAAGGTATTCTTGTGCACTTTAGAGGGCTGCTTTGAAGTCACCCCCACATCAAAGGTAGTTTTGGGTATAAGTACTGGGTCTCTGCCCCCCTAAAATCAGATACTACTGGACTTGTAACTGAAGCTGTGCCAGAAGAACTGCTGTGCTGCTCAAAGGACTCAACTGGACTGCTGATCTGGAAGGCCTTCTTTTCTGGTTGTTGCCCTGCTGCTCTCTGACTCAAGATTTTAGTGTTAATAATTGAATTACTCCTTATGACCTCTTTGTCCATTTTGTTCAGAGAAACCTTTACTCCTGCGAGTACCAATTAATAAAATCTAGCAGGAAGAGAGGTGGCTCCTTCAGATTTTAAAGAGCAAAATTATGGAACCAACTGCTGTTTTATGTATGACAGAATCCTCAATTTCTTGCATTTAGGAAAGGTACTAAGACTCATCTCTTAGTGCGCACTCTCAAAGGTTTGTGTTTTTGGTGTATATTCAGCACCAGGAAGGCTTTTGGTGTCAGTGTGCTGTATATTCATTAGAATCAAATAAATTGTGAGGCGAATAAATTGGATACTAACACTTGGAACAATTGCACACTAAGCAAAGTAGTAAAATAAATTCCAGATTCTTGCAGAGCTTGATACCCAGTTGACATTCACTGACAGGGAACACATAGGAAATAGTTGCTGTTATAAACAAACATTTGCTACCATCAAATAAATTGGACTTTAATTATCTTGGTCTGATCCAGTACTGTAGAGTTAATATTGCATCTCATGCAAGAAAATAGAAGAGACTTAATGAAGAACACTACTATGTGTAGAGTTATTGACAGTGCGAAGGCACGAACGACAATCATGCAGGACAAATACATTATACAAAAGTACTGATTTTATGTCAAGACCTGGAGGCTAATATTATGCAATGAACTCTTTATTGCCATCACTCAGCAGCATGCTAAAAGCTTCTAGAACTTGGAATTTCTAACAAACATTCCAAACATAATAAAACCCTCCAGTAACCAATCCTCTTCCTTATTTTATTGCTGCTGCTCACTGAGATAAGTATAAATTTATGCTTTTCATTTTAGAATGTACGCCTTTTTGAATATTTGGTATTTCATGTGTGTTTTTTGATGAAATTTATCTTGATCAGGCGATTCAGCCTTGGATGTGTGCAGTTTATATATTTGTATTAGCGATAAGTATATTTGTAACGATTTGGGGTTTCTTGGGCTTTCCCTCGTTAGATCGATGTATGCTTTTTGTGTATATCTGTGTTTATTGTTCATATTTGTGTTTCCCTTTATAGAGTTTATCTGTTTTTACCTTGAAGGTTAATTAAGCCTAGTTGGAACCGGCATTGCATGCCCTAACCAAAATTTTGCCCGGTTGGGCCTCGCGAAGACGCGTTGTCATGGGAACTCTCTCGTGGTGGTTTTCTGGCACGTGCGGAATGAGCTTACCACATGCCAGCTGCGAATCTGTCTTTATGATGGGGTAGCGGAGCCCGTCGTCCTGGGTTCAGGGCTCCCTGCACGCTCAAGGAGTCGCTCTTCTATCGTCATCTGATTGCGCTCGAGAGCGGGCAAGAGACTAGACCGCTACATATTTCTTCCCTCCTATTTTGGCAGTACAGTAATTCCGTAGCTGCCGCTCTGAACAGAACGTTTGTGTGTGGATTGCTCATTAGTCGTGCAAACTGCCATCGGGAGGACGCGCATTGGTTTTGGTGAAAGTGTAATAGCCTTTCAATTGTTGGGGCTAGTTTTTTACGAGGTAGCTTGTACTAATTCTAACGTTTATTGTCTGCGGAGTTTTTTCATTACAAACATTATTCTGGTTGGGCATATATTCTTGGCATCTTATTACGTATTTAGAAGCGAGTTTGTTTGTAAGCAAATAATGGAGCAGGGTGAAGGATCATCGGATATCTCTTTAGAAGAGAAGCTTAATAAAACAACAGAGAAAATTACTACAGAGGTGTATATTAGAATGGAAAAAAAGTTAGAGTTGTTGGCTTTAAAATCATCCATGACGGATGAAGAGTGTTTTTGGTCTGCACCAGAGGCAGAAGGGGCCCATAGATCGGCTAAGAAAGCATCTTGCAAGAGAAAACATGTGACAACCAGTGAATTGCTGGGTAAGAAAAAAAGATCAACTTTGGTAGAGCATGTTTGCTGTGATGACAAGCAAGGGGGGGATGCTGCTGGCATCAAAGTTGGGCAGGTAAAAGGCACACATGATACTGCAAAGAGATCTAAAGGGCATAGACCCAAAGTGGTGATCTGTGATGAGTCCTCCGGGAGTGCGGAGGGTGAACTGAGTTGCTCATCAGATTTTGACTCAGAGAATGATGAGTCATGATACTGCCATGGTGCTTTTTCCAAGACTGTACCAATGAAGTAGATGCAGGAAAAAACAAGCTGTGTGAGCTGTAGGCATAAACAAGCGAAACTGCAAACTTATAACCCAACTTCCTTGCCAACGTGTGTGTCTAAGTCATGGATATACCAGTGTGTCTGGCCAGGGGTTAAGGAGAAGAGTCCAGCATACTGTGGCAGGACATGCCAACAGTCACTCTGCTGTTGGGCAGTGAGGGTTTCTGAATAGATAACTCCTTTAACTGACCCATCTTTGGGACTGTGGGAGAGGAGGTCAGGGAGAGGTTAACTCTCTGTCTCCTGATTCTCACAAGTGACCAACAGCATGGACACATCAGCCCTGTCACAGAAAGGTTTCAGGCAGTTCACATGGATCACCCTCTTGGGGTGCCTGCTAGTGCCCAGGTCTACCAAGTAGGAGACCTCACTTTTTTTACTCACGGATAGGGTAAGTGCCACTCCATCTGTCCTGGAGGGTCCTTGGTGCTACAGGCTCTAAAACCCACATCTTTTGCCCTGGTTGGAACTCCACCAGTGCAGCTTTTTGGTTGTACCACAGCTTCTGAAGCTATTGGTTGGCCTCAAGGTTTTTGGATGCCTTTTCCATGTACTCCGCCGTCCTGGAACGTAGGCCTAGTACATAGTCCACCACATCTTGTTTAGGCTCATGGAGAGGCCTCTCCCAGCCTTCCTTCACAAGATGCAAGTGGTCCCCTCACAGGATGGCCAAACAGAAGTTGAAAGTGGGGAAACCCTACTCCCTTCTGAGGCACCTCTCTGTAAGCGAAAACCAGACATGTCAAGAGGACATCCCATCTCCTTTTGATTTTTTCAGGGACCCCCATGATTATGCCTTTCAATGTCTTGTTGAATCTCTCAACAAGGCCATTGGTTTGTGGGTGGTAAGGCGTAGTGCATTTGTAGTTCACCCTACACTCATCCCACATGTGTTTCAGGTATGCAAACATTAAGTTGGTACCTCTGTCTGACACCACCTCCTTAGGGAACCCTACCCTGGTGAATACACCAATGAGGGCTTTCGCTACTCCAGGGGCTGTAGTAGACCAAAGCGAAATTGCCTCAGGATTCCTGGTAGCATGATCCACAACTAACAGTATGTATTGGTTTCCTGATGCTGTGGGAGGTTCAAGTGGGCCCACTGTGTCCACACCAACCCTTTCAAAGGGAACCTCAACCACTGGTAGTGGAATGAAGGGGGTCTTTGGGTGTCTACCTGTTTTGGCACTGGCCTGACAGGTGACACAGGAGCTGACAAACTCCTTTACTTTTTGTGGCATCTGCGGCTAGTAGAAATAGCTGACAAGCCTTTCCCACGTCTTGGTCTGGCCCAGATGCCCAGCTAGGGGGATGTCATGGGCCAATGTGAGTAGAAACTCTCTGTACCGCTGAGGCACTACCACTCTCCTAGTGGCACCAGGTTTGGGTTCTCTCGCCTCAGTATACAGGAGTCCCTCCTCCCAATAGGTCCTATGTGAGCCACTACATCTCCCTTTTCCTGTGCAGCAGCTTGCTGTCACAGGCCTTCAAGAGTCAGACAGACCTGCAGTCCAAGGCACAGCTGCTCCCGTGAGGGCCCCGCTGGGCCCAGGAGCTCAACCTGGTAATGTTCAAGTCCCATGTGCTCAGTTCCCTCTTGGGGTGACAAGTCCTCTCCCTGAGGAGAGGGTCCTGAGTCTTTTGCTCTACAGAAGCTGGTCCCGCAGTCTTCTTACCTTTCCTCTTGGAAGATTGGGCCATTCTTCCAAGCCCTAACACTTCTTTTTCACCCTGTGCTTGCATTTGTGCTCTCATCTTCACACACACTATCTCAGGGATTTTCAGACTGGCTGCATGGGTTTTCAGCTCTACCTCAGCCCATCCTTAGGTCTCTAGGTCATTTCCAAGCAAACAGGCAGCTGGAAGTTTTGGAGAGACCACTGCCTGTTTCAGGCCAGTAACCCCCCCCAGTCTAATGTCCCCATAGCCATGGAATGGTCTGCAGTGACGCTGTCAGCGTTGATGACTGGATAGGTATTTTCAGTCAGGTATTGTCCTGGGGAAACCAGTGTATCTTTCACCATAGTGACACTGGCACCTGCATCCCTCAGGGCTTCTACTTTAGTCCCATTCACATATTGGAACTTGGGGGTTCCTGACAAAAGCCTAGCGGCTAGATTCTGAAGGGACTGCAGCTTGTTTAAATACTGCACCTGTAGGTTTAGATAAAGCCCATTGTAGTAATCCTGTTTTGACAGTATTAATGCTGTTACTACTATTTTCTGCAGAGAATGTGGAATATACGGAAAACTCTATTTAACTAGCTTAAGTGTATAGAAAGTGGTTGAGATAGTAGCATTGACCTGGTCACCAAAGTCAAGTTTGTTGTTGTAGGAAGGTGGAATCTGACTATATGGTTGCCCCCACTTTTTTTCTGGTGTTTTGCTGGTTTATGACTTAGTTGGACTGGGATCCTGCTATTCAGGGCCCCAGTCTATCTGCTTTCTCTGTAAAATGGTTTCCATGTGCCTTAGGCACATCTCTAATTGGAATCTGGAGTGCCCTTATAAGTCCCTAGTATATGGTATACTATGTACCCAGGGCATAGGTACCTCAGAGGCCTACCAGGGGCTGCAGCATGTATTGTGCCACCCCTGGAAGGCCATCCAAAATGACACCACAGGTCTGCTACTGCAGCCTGGGTAAGGTGGTGCATGCACCCCTTACTGTGATATAGGTTACCTATATCACTACATACATACACACATATAAACCTATAAGTCACTCCTATGGCAGGCCTTGTCAATCCTGAAGGCAGAGTGCATGGTTCCTATGTGAGAGGGTGCCCCTGCATGAGCAGGGCCCCTCTGCAACGTTCGGAGACCCTTCTCTGATGCTGTTTGTAGTGCAGCCTGACCATATACTCTTAAGCGCATTATAACCTCGCGTTAAATGCTAACTTTGGGATGGCTGCACAGAAACATGTCATGTTTGGTGTCAAACATCTTGGAATACTACCCCCCGCCAATTCTGGCGGCGGGGGTAGCATTCCACCCTTCTAGAGGGAGAGACATGTACACACTGGCTTGCCCGGTAACTTCTTTCCAAAGCCCTGGCATCACAAAATGGATGCTGCTGCCACAGACACAAGTCTGGCCTCCTGCTGCTGACCGGCTGAAACTCCGGCAGGGGAGGCCTGGACAATAGTGTAACCACCTCCCCAGACAGGATAGTGTGTATTGGGGCTGGGCGGGAGCACTCTCTGGTGCTTTGAAGTCCTGCACTGGGGGCACATTTGGTGTCCCTGTGCATACCCCAGTTCAAACCGGTTCAGGGGCTTCCAGCCCCTGCTCTGGCGCGAACTGGACAAAGGGAAAGGGGTGTAGCCACCCCTCTGCCCTGACCCACCCATAGGTGGGACCACAGAGTAAGTCCAACCCCTAAACTTAGTATAAGTATGGGACCCCAGTCCTTAGGACTTTAGATTATCCCTGGACGAAACTCTGACACAGAATCCTGGACCTTCGACGCTCTACTTAAAGATTAGAGGACAGAAGAATCTCCTTGGGGTCAAGGAGTGACTCCCTGCTTGGCAGGCACCAAAGAAGCAATTGTCCGGTCTGCATCGCTGAAGCTCCCGTCGGACGCCGAAGTTTTTGCATCACCAGAGGTGGATTTCCAGACTTCTCCGAGGCTGCCCTGAGTCCCCAGCAAAGCTGAGGCCCATAGCTGTCGTGGGTAACGTGGAACCGTGACCCCTGGACACCGCACGCATTTGCAAGTGCATCCTCTTCTGGGTCTCCCACGAAGTCGTGCTTTGGGCTCCGAGTAGCCCCAGCCTCCAGCACCAACTGCACCGAAGATCACTGGCCTCCACTCCACGAGTGTCCTGTGAGCCAGCTTCACGTGCACCGTCTTGAGGCTCCTTCGCGGTCGCTAGCCCATTGGCTAGTAGCCCTTCACGAAGGCCAATATTTTTCTACTTGGGCTCCCTGGTTGCTCTAGGCTTGCCCTCACTTACCCTTGCTGGGTGAGTTCCTCAGACCTTGCTTGTGTGCACCATCGTCAATCTTCATCTTCATCGAGACTTGCCGTTGTCAAGGCCTGTTGGGTCCAATCCGGTCGCCGACACGTCAGCACTCGACAGACGTCGTGTACCAGCCCGAATCCTGCTCCTGGTTGCCAACAACGCCTCCTGGACCTCGTGGCCGAAGAGTCAAGATGACCGTCAACCTACCTGAAGCACTCGACATCGGTGGGCATCTGCTCATCGCCTTCCTGGTCACTGGCTAGTGACCCAGACTCTGTCCCCTCTGCTTTCAGGTTCTTCAGATCTCCGATCCACCCTTGGATCCACCCGGACACTTTTCACTTGGTCGCCAGCAGCACTTTGCAGCAAATCGCCATTCAAATCGACGACGAAACCCGACCCCGAAAGGCACCTATGCACCCGGCTTCCCTGGGTGAGGTAACAAGAGTACTCCGGTGCTCCCGTGGGTAGAGACTCTAGAACGACCTAGTTCTCAAAGGGTTTGCTCCAAGTCCTTCCTTAAGTGTCCCTTTTCTTTAAATTCCAAACCGCGACTTTCTCCATAGAAGTTAACGGCGATTCGCGGCTGTGTTACTACACTGCACGCGTCCCCCGTGGGTCCCCTGTGTCACTACCTTGGGTGGTTCCTTGTGGTCCAAGCACTTCTACAGGCTCTAGGCCTAGTGTCTAGCTCAGTCGTGGTTCTTATACCACTTTATTGGTATATGGTTTGGTACGCCCCTAGGGCCCAAATGTGTATTTGTGCTATTACTGTGTTTAAATAACTTATAACTTATGTACTTCGAACTCCAGCCTCATAAAGAGACTAGAGGGGTGTGTTTAGTAATAAATACATATATTTTGAATATATACCTGGTGTGGTGCTCTTTCATTTGGTCACTCAAGAGATTATAGACTGGTAAAACAAGCTGCTTTACATTCCTTCAAGACTTAGCCTGAAGGCTGCTCTCCATAGCTACCACTAGGATAGCTTTCAATAAAGGTTGTCTTTAACCTATCTCCAATAAGGGGTTGTTTGGACTGGTGCAAGGTGCCCACTATAATTAGTGGACAGCATATGCCAGGCCAACTTCTCACATTGGTGTGCAGCGTGTGGGATTCCAGCTTGCTATTGTTTTACCAGATAATCTCAATTGAATTGATCAACTGAAAACCACTAAAGGTAACTGAGGTACATATAAATTAAGCTTAGTATACAGTAAGTTCTACTGAACTTAGAGTTGTGTGTTTAGGGATAGCACACCCTTTCTACAACTCAAGAGAGTTTAGTAGGCCACACTAGAGTAGGTAGTGCATACAGCACACCTCACTAGTGATGACTTCAAAGCCAGGACCCAGAGAGTCCTTGCCAGAAGCCACTGGGCTTCTTCCCTTCAAGTATGATACACTCCCATTCTTGGAATTGAGAGCAATATGCAATGTGAGGAAACTGAAGACAGGCCAAAGTCCCACCACCCAACATCTGACAGAGATGTTAATGGCTGATGATCTCAACAGGCCCTTAGGGACTGAAGGGGTAGGAGCAGAGTGTGGGGCAGAAGATGAGGATGGGGCCAGGGGTAGCAACACCCCCAACCCCCCCTCTGGAACTGACCAGGAGGGTGACAATGACCCTGACCTGGAAAACCCAATCCCTCCTGTGGAAGAGGAAGAGGAGGATCAGAATGACCTCCACTTTGTCCCCCCAGGAAGGATTATGAGTGTGCCTAGAAGGTCTAGATCTCCTTCTCAGGAGTCTAACCACTCTGACACCTCAATAGGGACCTCTGTCTCCTCTCATAGGAGGGAATCCTCTCATGAGAGGAGAAAGAGACTGATTCAGTATGAGCAAGCCCAGCTTGAACTCAGAAAACAGCAATTGGCTATAGACAGGGAGTCCCTAGATCTCTACAGAGAGAGAAAAAGTTGGGACTAGAGTCCCATGGTGGCAGCAATTTCCCCAAAGATAGGGAAAGGTCTTATGACCATAGAAACCTGAGCAAGATTGTCCCTCCCTACCAGAGTGGGGATGACATCCACAAATGGATAACTGCACTGGAGAGGGCCTGTAAGGTTCAGAGGGTCCCCCAGAAGCAGTGGGCAGCAATCTTGTGGCTCTCCTTTGCAGACAAAGGTAGAGACAAGCTCCTCACTGTTAGAGAGGAGGATGCTGACAATTACAAAGTCTTGAAGAGTGCTCTGATAGATGGGTTTGGCCTAACCACTGAACAGTATAGGTTGAAGTTCAGAGACACCCAAAAGGCTCAGACTCAAGACTGGGTTGATTTTGTAGATTGTGCTACTAAGGCTCTGGAAGGTTGGATACATGGCAACAAGGTGCATGACTTTTTAGGATTGTACAATTTGATTATGAGGGAGCAGATCCTTAATAATTGTCAAAACCAGCTTTTACACCAGTACCTGGTGGACTCTGATCTGACCTCTCCCCAAGAATTGGGAAAGAAGGCAGACAAATGGGTCAGAACCAGAGTAAAGACTAAGAATCAGGGTGGTGACCAGAAGAAAGATTCTACCAAGTCCCAAGAGAAAGGTGGGGATAAATCTAAGGATAAATCTACTACAGGGCCCCAAAAGTCCTCTTCTGGGGGTGGGCCCCAAACTCCTTCCTCTCCTGAAAAGAAACCCTATTGCCATGTCTGTAAAAAGCCTGGACACTGGAAAACTGATCCCAGTTGCCCCAGGATTGGCAATAAAGAAAATGTTCCTCCAACAACTACTACCACCCCTCCTGGTACTACCAGTAGTAATCCTCCAGTTGGGAGTAGTGTACCCAAAAAGTTAGGTGCTTTTGCAAGAGGAACAGAGGTGGGCCCTAGTTTAGACAGGACCCCCTCAACAGACTCCTCTGACTCTGATGGTGGTATAGGATTTGCCACCTTTACCATGGGTCCCACAGCATTGGGCAGGTACAGACTGGAGCCAATAATTAATGGTCAGAAAGCTGTGGCATTTAGGGACACAGGGGCTAGTGTCACCATGGTGGCAGGGAAACTAGTCCCCCTCACCAGCTTTTACCTGAGTTTAAATACCAGGTGACCAACATTGATGGTGTCAAGACAGATCACCCCATGGCCATAGTCAATCTTAGCTGGGAAGGGGTCACAGGCCCAAAAAGAGTGGCAGTGTCCCCAACCTTACCTGTAGATTGCCTGATGGGCAATGATCTGGAAATTTCAGCCTGGGCTGAAGTTGAACACCAAACCCATCTAAGGATGCTGGGCGTCCCTGTAAAGGTTAGTGGGGCTGTGATGGCCACAGCCCCAGCCCAAGAAAAATTTGGAGAGGTGGAGCCTGAAAGAATGGCCCACTCTCCCCAAAAGAGAGCACAAGGGTTGAAGAAAAGTCTTCTTCCCTCCAGACAGTAGGTAAGGGTCAGCCTCCTCAGGGAACTGACCCTACCCCTAGTGAAGGAACTGCCCCAGAGGTAGTCAGGCCTGGCCTGGCCACACCCCTGATGGCAGAGGACCCTTCCAAGGTGGTACCCAGTCTGGAGCAGGTAACCTGCCCCTCTCTACCCTTCCTCAGTCAGCCCAGGGCTGCAGAAGTCAGGGAGGTCAGTGGACCCCCCAGGGCCCCCTGTCCAGAGGAACCCCCCCCATCAGCAGATTAGGGGCACCCAGTCTAGTAGCCCTAGCCAGGTGAAAATTCCTCCACACACTGAGGGATCCCCCATACCTTTATGTAGGGACCTCCCCCAGAAGGACTCTGGTAGGCAAGGGCAAACATGGGACCAAAAGGTTCCAAACCTGCCATGTCCCTCCAGTGGTCCATCCAAAGGGACCCGACCCCCAGCTGTAGGCAGCCAAAGGTTGACCCTTAGAGCAAAGTGCAACTCAGTCATGGAAAGACAGGCATACATGGTGACCAGTGATCTGAGGAAGCTGAGACCAACCTTCCTAGGGTCTCACTTCCCTACTCAGACACCTCACCAGCCTTGTACTTTATCCAAGCACACCACAGGTAGTAATTCCCCATGGTGGAGATCCTCTCATACCCTTAGGGTGAGGGATTGCTTAGTGGACCATAAGACAGGGGGCAACCATGCTAGTGCAGGTGCTTCCTTATATGGCCACTTAGTCAATAAAGGCTCAACTGGCCAAGGTTAGCCTTATCTCCTTTCGTTTGGGGGGGGTTATGTAGGAAGGTGGAATCTGACTATATGGTTGCCCCCACTTTTTTCCTGGTGTTTTGCTGGTTTATGACTTAGTTGGACTGGGATCCTGCTATTCAGGGCCCCAGTCTATCTGCTTTCTCTGTAAAATGGTTTCCATGTGCCTTAGGCACATCTCTAATTGGAATCTGGAGTGCCCTTATAAGTCCCTAGTATATGGTATGCTATGTACCCAGGGCATAGGTACCTCAGAGGCCTACCAGGGGCTGCAGCATGTATTGTGCCACCCCTGGAAGGCCATCCAAAATGACACCACAGGTCTGCTACTGCAGCCTGGGTAAGGTGGTGCATGCACCCCTTACTGTGATATAGGTTACCTATATCACTACATACATACACACATATAAACCTATAAGTCACTCCTATGGCAGGCCTTGTCAATCCTGAAGGCAGAGTGCATGGTTCCTATGTGAGAGGGTGCCCTTGCATGAGCAGGGCCCCTCTGCAGCGTTTGGAGACCCTTCTCTGATGCTGTTTGTAGTGCAGCCTGACCATATACTCTTAAGCGCATTATAACCTCGCGTTAAATGCTAACTTTGGGATGGCTGCACAGAAACATGTCGTGTTTGGTGTCAAACATCTTGGAATACTACCCCCCGCCAATTCTGGCGGCGGGGGTAGCATTCCACCCTTCTAGAGGGAGAGACATGTACACACTGGCTTGCCCGGTAACTTCTTTCCAAAGCCCTGGCATCACAAAATGGATGCTGCTGCCACAGACACAAGTCTGGCCTCCTGCTGCTGACCGAAACTCCGGCAGGGGAGGCCTGGACAATAGGTTTCCTGTCGCAGGGAGGTGTAACCACCTCCCCAGACAGGATAGTGTGTATTGGGGCTGGGCGGGAGCACTCTCTGGTGCTTTGAAGTCCTGCACTGGGGGCACATTTGGTGTCCCTGTGCATACCCCAGTTCAAACCGGTTCAGGGGCTTCCAGCCCCTGCTCTGGCGCGAACTGGACAAAGGGAAAGGGGTGTAGCCACCCCTCTGCCCTGACCCACCCATACGTGGGACCACAGAGTAAGTCCAACCCCTAAACTTATAAGTATGGGACCCCAGTCCTTAGGACTTTAGATTATCCCTGGACGAAACTCTGACACAGAATACTGGACCTTCGACGCTCTACTTAAAGATTAGAGGACAGAAGAATCTCCCTTGGGGTCAAGGAGTGACTCCCCTGCTTGGCAGGCACCAAAGAAGCAATTGTCCGGTCTGCATCGCTGAAGCTCCCGTCGGACGCCGAAGTCTTTGCATCACCAGAGGTGGATTTCCAGACTTCCCCGAGGCTGCTCTGAGTCCCCAGCAAAGCTGAGGCCCGGAGCTGTCGTGGGTAACGTGGAACCGTGACCCCTGGACACCGCATGCATTTGCAAGTGCATCCTCTTCTGGGTCTCCCACGAAGTCGTGCTTTGGGCTCCGAGTAGCCCCAGCCTCCTGCACCAACTGCACCGAAGATCACTGGCCTCCACTCCAAGAGTGTCCTGTGAGCCAGCTCCACGTGCACCGTCTCGAGGCTCCTTCGCGGTCGCTAGCCCGTTGGCTAGTAGCCCTTCACGAAGGCCAATCTTTTTCTACTTGGGCTCCCTGGTTGCTCCAGGCTTGCCCTCACTTACCCTTGCTGGGTGAGTTCCTCAGACCTTGCTGGTCTGCACCATCGTCAATATTCATCTTCATCGAGACTTGCCGTTGCCAAGGCCTGTTGGGTCCAATCCGGTCGCCGACACCTCAGCACTCGACAGACATCGTGTACCAGCCCGAATCCTGCTCCTGGTCGCCGAAGAGTCAAGACGACCATCAACCTACCTGAAGCACTCGACATCGGTGGGCATCTGCTCATCGCCTTCCTGGTCACTGGCTAGTGACCCAGACTCTGTCCCCTCTGCTTTCAGGTTCTTCAGATCTCCGATCCACCCTTGGATCCACCCGGACACTTTTCACTTGGTCGCCAGCAGCACTTTGCATCAGATCGTCATTCAAATCGACGACGAAACCCGACCCCGAAAGGCACCTATGCACCCGGCTTCCCTGGGTGAGGTAACAAGAGTACTCCGGTGCTCCCGTGGGTAGAGACTCTAGAACGACCTAGTTCTCAAAGGGTTTGCTCCAAGTCCTTCCTTAAGTGTCCCTTTTCTTTAAATTCCAAACCGCGACTTTCTCCATAGAAGTTAACGGCGATTCGCGGCTGTGTTACTACACTGCACGCGTCCCCCGTGGGTCCCCTGTGTCACTACCTTGGGTGGTTCCTTGTGATCAAAGCACTTCTACAGGCTCTAGGCCTAGTGTCTAGCTCAGTCGTGGTTCTTATACCACTTTATTGGTATATGGTTTGGTACGCCCCCAGGGCCCAAACGTGTATTTGTGCTATTACTGTGTTTAAATAACTTATAACTTATGTACTTCGAACTCCAGCCTCATAAAGAGACTAGAGGGGTGTGTTTAGTAATAAATACATATATTTTGAATATATACCTGGTGTGGTGCTCTTTCATTTGGTCACTCAAGAGATTATAGACTGGTAAAACAAGCTGCTTTACATTCCTTCAAGACTTAGCCTGAAAGCTGCTCTCCATATCCATAGGATAGCTTTCAATAAAGGTTGTCTTTAACCTATCTCCAATAAGGGGTTGTTTGAACTGGTGCAAGGTGCCCACTATAATTAGTGGACAGCATATGCCAGGCCAACTTCTCACAGTTGTCTATAAGGACTCCGAGGGGGATATTCACAAGAACCTGTGCTAAACATCTCCAAAGAATTTTAACGCAACTTTACACATCACAGCCTATCGCGGGAAAACAACCCTGTGTTAACATGGAATTCACAACACGGCGGTACCATGCGATAGTCTCCCAAAACCGGGGCCAATGTCCGCGATACAACCACCTCGATGGAGATAAAAACACAAACCCCAACACCAAAAAGCATGCGACGAGCCCATTCGCGAGGAGGAAAGCAGCGATAAGTAGCGCAAGGCCCGCGACACATATACGGCATGCGGGAATAAGCACAACAAAAGCAGGGAAAAGAAAGACAAACCAAACAGAAAACAGCCAAGCACAATGGAGGCAGTCGGAGCTAGCACACAACCCCACAAGCACCATTGGCAACAAAACATTAGACATGGCAGGCCATCGTGGATAAGGTGAATGCAACCGGAGAGCGGAGGAGGACAATGGCAGAAAACCAGAACAGCTCGAATGATGCGAAATGCACAAACAAGCACAAACACGCCAACAACCACAAGGCAGCAATGCACACCAGAGGTGGGAGTCCAACGCCACACCAGGAGCTGGATGACATGGAGGAAATGGTGTCCACCACATCAGTCTGGAGATGGTGGCAGGAGTCGGGGACCGGAAACTGCACAAAATCAACAGACACAACAGCAACAGGGAGAGGAACGACCAGGGACTGGGGGGACGGGGGGAGATGGGCACAATGGCACACATGCACAAGTAAGCACAGCACAACTGCAGACAAACCATGCCCAAGAGTAACAACACCAACCAAGAGCACAAGTCACATAACTCGGCAATATCACACCACTGAACAAGCACAGAAGTGAAAACCACACTGCCTGAAAGGGAGAAGGGTGAGCCAAATCAGAGCCGAAGGGACTTCTCACACACAATGCAGCACACACACATAGGAAGCAGAGCACACCAACATCCAACACAATGTGGTACAAACACCAACATCAGCACAACCGAACACAGGACACAAGTGCACCCGCTTGTGGCCGGGAAATGGCCATACGCATCTGGCAAAGCACGAAACAGGGACATCATAATGCACAAGTACCAACCCACAGCCCTGATGGGGCAGCAATGCATGTAAGGCAGGGACCCAGATAGGCCGTGACACACACATTGGCATACAAATAAACACTCAACACAGTTGGAGACAAGTGAACGTGCGGAAACTTTATCAACAATTGAGTGTCAGTACGGCCAAGGGAAGTGCCACACCATGCAGACAAATGCAGCAGCATGTCTGAATGAGGAACGTTGGAAAGCGCCCATGTCCACCCCGGGGGAGTCCATCACCAACACAAGTCATTGCCAACCCGCGTATGTTGTCCGCGCATGGACCAGGAGTCCAGGCCAATGCAGCCATGTCCACTGTCTCCCAGGGACATGTGACCAGATCCCCAACATGCAACCAGGCTTCGGGACACGTGCAATGGGTCACATGCAGTCCTGGCTGCAGTTACCTTGTCACTTGTCCATTAACGCGAGTGCAGCAGCGTAGGCCAACATTTCCAATGCGAGATCGTTGTCCACCACATCTGACATGTCGGCGACGTAACCCATCAGCTGTCCCGGACAGATGTGCTCACTCCAACCCCTGGCCCCAATATGCACGAAAGCCCAATCAGGGAGCGGCTCAATGTGGTCACTGCACACGACGACTCCTGCAATCTCCCAGGTCCAGTCCCCAGCATGCATGCCAAACATCCAGGCATGCCATAAACGGGCATCATGGTGACACTCCTGGTCATGGTCTAACAGGGGGCGCACACACACGTCGAAATCCAGGTCAGCTACAGTCACGTTGGAGAGGCAGACATCCATGGACCACTCGAATATGCACGAGCGACAGTGCAACACAGGCTGAATGCAGGTGACGTTGGCAAGGCGGAAGCTCAGCCTGTAACTGATCCGCAGCACTGCCAATGGCAGTGCCCCCAGTACATGCAGCAGACGTGCACGGTACATGTCCATGTGACTGGAGTAGAGCATGTGTCCGGGATGGTCTGCCATTGCGTCAGTGGCTCTGCTTGAAGCGGCACTGTGGGGACCTGCACCAGTCCTGTGGATGAAACGCCACAGCTCGGAGCAATGAGCAGTGTCTGTGTGCAACGGGTGCAGGCCTGGGGTGTGGTGGGAGTACGAGTGAAGGCCATTTCATGCACGCAAACTACGACCAAGGATTTCTGCGTGTGGGATGTGTACACGTTGGCCTCACGTCTGGCAGTGCGTAGTGTGGGAGTCACCTGGAAATGCTATCCTATCTGTCAGGGGGTGCTGGGCACATGCAAGTCACATCTAGGAGCTGCAGATATGCTACCGCCAGATAGTGCAGACAAAGGACCATTCATCCCTACAGTAACTACACCATCTGCATGCATCCAGGAGACGCACAGAGGCCTGCCGTGGGTGTGGTGGGATGTCTGCGACCCTGGGAATCATCGATGATATGCCCAGCACGTGGCACATGTGCGGCCTCACTGTGTGTCACGTTGCCTCACAGCTGCTCCACCCTCCCACGAGCCCCCACATTTGTGTGCCCTGCGTGGTTGTATCACGTTCACTCCTACGGCACACCATTGAGATGCCTGTCCGCGCATGTCCAGCGGCATGCCACCAACACCGTGACGCTGGCCTTTGAAGGTGTGCGGCCAAGTGAGTGTAGGCCAATGGTCCGGACAGGGCAGACACAAGTGTACAGTCCATGGCTGGCTGTGATCACGCAGCGAATGAGGCTAGGCAACTGAATCATGCAGCCGCAGGACCGATACACATAACACTTGGCATGCATGTGCCAAGACCCCGAGCGGTCTTGCGCTCCTACATTTCTCCGTCCGTGCGGGCCCGCCCTCCTGGTGCATGCTACATTGCAACATCGTCTACTGTGGCCCTGGTGGCGACAACACCCCAACACAGAGACACACTTACCGCACATCCTGCCCAAGGCCAGGTCCGAGCCACGCCCTGCTCCCCCTGCCCATGCAGCACACCCCTGCGCTGAACTGACGTACGCCGGACCAGCATGCAGGGGGGGCCGGGAGAAGCTACATGTCCAAGGTCACTGCCAACGCTGAGGTGACATGGTATCGTCCGCTGAGGATAGCACACTGTGATGTTGCAGTGCCGTGCCCATCATGCTGACACAATGACCACATGGACACACTTGCTCAGATGGTGTGAATGGCTACGAGCACGTGCGCCCGGCCACATTTATTAGCAGGCACACATATCCAGTGACACCTGTGTTGGATGTGTGTGGGGTGTGTTGCCACCAGCCGGCAAGGGCTGCCTGATGCAGTCAGAAATCAACAACAGTGTACATCGTAAAGGACACAACCATTCAACCGTAAAGGACCCATGACCTGAGCTGCACAGAGTTAGTGGCCCGGGATGCACAGCGTCCTGCACGGGCCTACCGCCATGGGCCGCTGACTTGCGGTGCACTGGGGCAGGGTCACGAGGGCAGAGCAGGTTCCCGCAGATGACTAGGGGGGTTGTCGCGGAGTGTCTCGGTGGACAGTGGAAGGTGTACCCCCAGGACATGATGCCGAGGGCAGAACCACGCAGAAACAGTCACCATGGTGGAGATGAGTGGAGCAAACACATGTCAGACACCAAGTCCGTCCCAGCCAGATGATGATGCAGACAACCCCCAGGCCATGGACTCAGACGACACCAAAGTTCAACCAGAGAGTGCCCATGAGTCATTGCGCACAGAGTTAGTGGCACCTGTGCTGATAGGGGATGCCGCCTGCGATGAGGCGTGTCCAATGGTGTGGACTCCTCCATATCTTACCCAGGACACAGTTCCACATGTGTGGCCTACTGGACCGCAGTGTAGGCCTGAGGCAGCGGCCAGCAGGGGCCATTCACAGAGTGTCGCCGGGTTAGGTTGGATGGTCCCACCGGCCTGCGTAGTTCAGGTTCAGTGGCACCACGGGACGCGGACTTGCATTGCACAGGGTTAGTGGCACCAGGTCAGTTGTTGCTAGTGTTCGGTCACCTCCGTAATGAGGATCCAGCTTTCATCCGGACTGAACCGCATCTTCCTCTTACTCCTCTCCATGCGGTCACTGGTATGGACTCTGCCATCCATGAATCACGACTGGGTGCTGGATGTGGGGCCTACTGGACTGCAGTGTAGGCCGGGGGCAGCGGTCAGCATGGGCCCACAGACACGTGTCGTGTGCTTGTGATGCATTCGTTTGCTTCTCTGATAGCAGGGAGTTTAGTGATATCACCCCTGCAGTAGACATCTGGTCACTGCCATTCATGACTCAGGACACAGTTCCACATGTGGGACCCACTGGGCCGCTGTGTAGGCCTGTGCCCTCATCCACGTGTCGCCGGCTTGGGTTGAAAAGTGTTAGTGGCTCCACGTGTCGCTGGCTTGCGTTGAACAGGGTTAGTGGCACCACGTGTCGCCGGCTTGCGTTGAACAGGGTTAGTGGCACCACGTGTCGCCGGCCTGCGATATGGAATTATGCCTCACGGATCGAAGGGAGTCTGGTGCTGTGGCTGCTGCCACGGACTTGGGGTCACTGCCATTCATGACTCAGGACACAGTTCCACATGTGGGACCCACTGGGCCGAGGAGGACACCGGTGGAGTATCTAAATGTAAAAGGAGTACTGTGGGCCTGCGCCGTGGAGGCCAGGGAGGTGCTGCAGAGGCTGCAAAGGTGCAGAGCCTGGGGCCTGGAGCTTGCACCCGGCACGTGGTGGGCCCTCTTTGACACACGCCGGTGTCGGCAGGTGAGCGGAGCCTCGTTGGTGCGCTGGTGCAGGCATGATGGGTTGGGGGCCCAGCGGCCCAGGGTGCAGCAGGCACACAGGGACGCAGGCCCGGCCGCGTTCGGCGCCAGACTCGTGGCAGGCTGAGAGGTGCCGCCCTGGCAGATGCGTTGTCCATTCTGAAAGAGAACCACGCCCAGTGAGACGGGTTTTTATCTCTGCCCGCGCATGCAGGGGGGGACGTAACGTATGACATTTCCGCGTTCTGCCCCACAGCCTGTGGGGACATGGTAGCGTCCACTGGCCACTACACTCCATGCTCCAGCAGTTGATCTCCACATGGCCATTTCCGTGATTTGCACACTGTGGTCTGTCCGGCATCTCCACGCCACATCTGGCATTGGGTAGGTTCACATTCCTTAGTCACTTGCCGCTCTCGCACATGCCTGCTCCATGCCTCTCCTCACATCCTGCTATTGTGTGTCTGTGGTGCCATGCCGTGGCTGGGTTGTGGGCATGGCAAGGCCAAGTTCCTAATGGAGTCGTGTTGTCGTGTCTGGTAGGTTGGCATGTTGTGTGGCATGTTGAGTGTAGTTGTGCTGCGTGCCCATTGCCAGTGTCGTGAGTTGCATGACTGTGGGCTGGAGGTGTGTGGTGTGTTCATTTGGTACTTACCAACGAGCACTGCATTGCCATGGGTGCCATCCTGGGTGTGCTGGGTGATGATGGACTGTCGGGAGATGTGTGAATCAGGCACTCTGCCTGGGGAGTTGGCCACGACATTGTTGAGGGGTCTCGGGCGGTCCACTATTGCCTGCACATTCATGGGATGTGTGTGCTTTCAGTAGTGGTAGTTGTGTGCAGTGTCGGCAGGGGGCACGAGGGGTACATGTGTGCAGTTGGCCCTGACACGTGAGAGAATCCAGCTATGGCGTAGGAGCCTTGCTTGGCCTCCAGCTGCTCCTGCGCAGTGTGGGTGAAGTGGAGGGGCTGGGGTACCAGGCTGATGTTGGCATCCAGGACAGGTGTGATGCCCTTGTATGGGGCTGGCTGTGTGACTCCTCCGACTCTGGCAGTTGTGGGTTGGATGGTACCAGAGGTGGACATGTGCTGTGCAGCCGGCAGCTTTGTCTGCAGAGGGATGTTGGTTGTCCGCTGGGTTGGTACCGTCAGCAGGTGGGGAATGTGGGTCAGGATGCGGGGGTTTGTTGTCCTTTTGGGCCTGTAGTGGGCAATGTCCTCCTCTGGCGTTGGGTCTGGGCGGCAGGTGCGTTTCAGGTGGGTCCGCTGTCTTTGTGTACGCTGCCTCTGTGGTGTTCCCGGGGGGGAGGAGGGGGACGGGTCCTGGGGGTGGTGGCGGGCCTGGGGGTGGTGGAGGTGGGTGTTGTGGCCCTCATGGGTATCGGAGCTGCATGATCATTGTCTCCATGGCATCTGTGGGCCTTCAGGTGTGGCTCTTGGCTGGGCTCCCTTTCATGCTGCGGGTAGTCGTCCTGCTTAGCACCAGCAAAAGGCAGGTGTTAAATCCCTGGTGCTACCGCGACTTATCGCCTGTTTTTGGTTCGCATCGCGGATCTGGCAGTTCGTTGTGAAAGTGGTGTTGTGGTTTTTTCATATGTTTTTGCACGGGAACGCCTACTCTGCATCTCATTAGGGTTAGTTGGTGGTGTCCACTGTGGAGATAAATTTTGGGGCAGTTATCTCGGGAATACTGGCGATGTCCGCAGTTTGCACCCGCTTGTGAATGGGGTGTTAAATCTATCTCCACTTTTGATGAGTTAAGGTGGCGATAATTCGGAGATAAGTCCTTGTGAATATGCCCCCAAGATTTCTAACCTTCTTAACAGGAGACGGTAGAGGCCCAAGATTTTGTGGCCAGCAGGAGCGTGTCCAAAAGGTGGTGTCTTTGCCGAAAAGGAGGATCTCCGTCTTGCTGGAATTAAGTTTAAGACAATTTCTGTCCATCCAGTCATCAATGGCCAGCATGCAATCATGGAACCTAAGGACAGTGTTATCAGAGGAATCAGAGAAGGACACCACAATCTGGGTATCATCGGCATATGATACCAGAGAGATACCAAACGATCTGATCAAAGCTGCGAGAGGCGCAACGTAAACCTTAAATAGTATTGGGCTCAATGAAGACCCCTGTGGCACTCCACAGGGTAAAGAGAAGGACTTGGATTCAAACTCTTTTAAAGACGCTGTCTGTTCACTGTCACTCAAACAAGATCTTAAAAGGGAGAGAGCCAGTCCTCTGATTCCGATATAAGCCAAGCGGCCAATCAGGAGAGCATGATTGACCGTGTCAAATGCCGCTGACGGATCTAACAATATAAGCGCAGCACGTTCTCCATTATCCAGGATACATCTGATTTCCTCTGAGGCCGTTATAAATGCGGTTTCAGTACTATGACAGCTCCTGAACCCAAACTGGGTATGGTCTAAGAGGTCATGCTGTTGAATGAAACTGGCCAGTTGGATATTTAGGGCTTTTTCAATATTTTTCGCAGGAAAGGGAAGTCTGAAGATGGGGCAGTAGCTGTTGGGATCCCTAGAATCCAAGCTCAGCTTCTTTAGAAGAGGTAATATTGATGCTTTTTTCCAACCACTTGGAAAAAGCCATGTGGTGATCATTTCATTAAAGATAGTCGTAAGATTACTCGCAATGATCTCAGGGACCAGTTGCATGATGTTTACAGGACGTGGGTCATAGGGAGAGCCAGAGTTTGTGGTTTTAATCAATTCTATAACCTGTTGGTGGTTTTGGGGAGAGAAAGCTGTAAGAGTAGTTTTGGCCGAGATTTGACTGACTGGTCGTTCTCCCTTCCCAGTGGACATGGATGAGGCCGTAAATTTATTAAATATAAGTTCTACTTTTTAAAAAAAAAATAACACCAAGGAGTTGCAAAAGGAGATACTACTTTCCTGAGTATCATTTGAGGGGACATTAGAGAGCTTTTGAACTGTTAAGAACAGTTCTTTTGTAGAATTGTTTTCAGACTATGTTCTGCGTAAAAAACTGAGTTTTTTCCTCTTATATCATGGCTTTATAGGCTGCAATACATTGCTTATAATTAGCTTTCTCTACCTCACTGTAATCTTTTCTCCATAGTCTTTCTTGTTTCCTGCAGACCTGTTTTTGATTTCTCAGCCCAGCAGAGAACCATGGCACTGAGGGTTTAGATCTACCGCATTTAGCTGTCTTAACAGGGGCTAGAGCCTGCGCTGTGGATCGAATCCATTTGTCATAGTCATGAGTGAGGAGCTCTAAATCATTGGACTTTTGAGGCTCGGAGTCAATTAAAGCCTGTTTAAAATTACATGGCCAGATATGTGTAGGAGGAGTGGCGTTTGGAGGGCTTCGCGTTTACCTGTTTAATATTCAGGTTGAAAAGTACCTCATGGTGGTCCTACTAGCTTAGCAGGAGAAAATTGGTTAGAGATACTAAATGCCATTTAGAAAAGATGCCATCCAGCGTGTGGCCCACACCATGTGTAGGGCCATCCACTAGCTGCATAAGACAAAAACATGATAACATGTCCAATAGATCCTCAGTGTCCTTATCCATGCGCAACTCAAGATGAAAGTTAAAATCCCCTAGCATGGTAAAGTCTGGCGAAAATAGCCCGGTATCTAATAGGGAGGTAATCTCATGAATAAAAGCGGATCTCAGACCAGGGATCGATAGATTAGTATACCATTTCATTTTGGGAAAGAACATAGGTGCTGGGGCCTGGTTAGAAGTGTCCCAGCACATACTTAGTCAAGGTGGCATCAGGTATCTTGTAAAAAGTTAGGGGGTAACCATGCAAAAAGTGGCAGTTTCCTACACCGGGTGTATGTGTGCTTGTGTGAAGTACAATACATGAAGGGTGAAGAGTTGAGCAGCATGCATATAGAGAGTATGTGTGTTGACAGTGCATGTGTTTTGAACTAACACAGCCTGTTTAAAGACAGGAAAGCTTCAGTGTTGGACAGTGCGCATAGACTGAGTGCATGTGCTGGATGCATGGGCACATGGGAGGGTAGAATGCATAGAGGTATTAGTGCTGAACAGAAAGTGTGCTATGAAAGTACACTGAGTGAGTGTACCTGTAATGGGACATTGTATGGAGGACTCTAGGTTCAATTCTGACAAGCCCAGGACTGCCTGGTGAGGATAGGAGGAGAGGAATCCACCCAGACAGATTTGTGTATTGCTGCATTCCTGTGAGCTGGATGGGGACACACTGAAGGGAAGGAAGAGACTCTCTTTACATCTCAAAAGACTGCTCTATGATCCACTTATAGATCACAAGGAAGGGGCCAGGACACATCTCAGGAAGGGAGATGGGACTGTTAAGAGGATCATAGAGAGTAGGGCTGAGGGTCTGGGATTAATCCTTTGATGCACATGTCACTGTGGCTGACATCCTGGTGTTAACTGTGGCCACTCCCATTAATTATTATGTGTACAATCAGCTTTGGAGTCATGCCTGCTGTAGCAGACCTCTTTCATGAAGGAAGATAAAAGGATAAGTGCCTACTTCAAAAGAAGCAGAACCCCAACATAAAACTTCAACGACCAAGACTCTAAATTACATTTAGTATTTGGTAAAGGACTATAAGAAGGGGAGGTTGAATCCCTAAAAAATGTTTCAACTGCCAAGCATAAGACGGGCTGTGTGAGAAGGGGAAGCTCTGCAAGACTTCTGCCTGTGACCAAGACTAGTGCAAAAGGACTGTTAGTCTTCCTGCTGGAAGAGGGGACATCACCCAGGACACCAAGATCACCTGCCCTGCAGCCTGCAGCAACATCAAATGCCTACTTGCAAAGTCCAATGTGCCCTGTGAGGTAGAAGAGAGCGTTGGAGGGAGCCAGGTCCAGTGGGGTGCCCTGCACGGGGATTCTCTGAGTAAGGTGTGAGGCTGTGTACTGATTGGTCCTTTGCCTGTGTGCGGTATGGGCTCTGCAACCCTCGTGTGCCAAAAGAGGGCTGCTTTGTTCTGAGCCATATCTAAAGTGCTGGGTGGGAAGCCCCAAGCGGTACCACCATGCCATGGTAACCCTGTTTGGCAAAAGGAGTCACCAATGAACTGAGTTTGGGCCATAGGCGCATAGGCACAGGATCTGTGATTGCAGAGATCGGCAACCCAGTATGCCAGGAGGGGAGGCTGTAGTGAAGGTGATAGCCTAAAGAAAGTCTGTACCTTGATTGTGAGTATCGGTGCAACCCTGTATGCCAGGAGGGACTGCCGGTACCACTTTGGCCTCGAGTTCAGGCCGCTGCCCCGGACTGAAGAAGAACTGCTGTGACCAGTAGGTCGAGCCTATACGCTGTGAACTGCACCTGACAAAGTTCTTTAGGTTCACTGAGGTTCACTGAGACACCGCCAAGGATGTTGCACCCTTTCTGAAGCGCTGGTCAGGAGCCGGAGAATCACACCAGCACCCCCCCCCTACCTTTTGTGTCTGGCAAGCAGGAGGAGCTTCGATCACTGGAAGCCAACCTGCTGCTTGACGGGAAGAGCCTACGCCACTGGGTGCTGCAGCACCCATCACGAGTGGCCCCACTTTGCTCTACAGGATCCAGACTTTAAAGCACTTGAGGAGAGAGCATTCACTGCACCGCTGAACACTGCTATACAGTCAGAGTGGGTAAGACTGAAACTGGGCCTTTGGGGCCTGAGGACTTGCTGCTAACGGTGCTGCGGAACCATAGAGACGTTTGACTATGTTCCTCGAAGATCAGAAGGGATAACTCTTGAGTACGGCCTAATAGTTTGCATTCCCCGATGCGGCCACCAGTGAATGGAGAATAACCCTGAACACCTTACACGAAGGAAGGTGACCACTACTAGTGTTCTGGCCTCAAGGAGTATTGCGTTATTGCCTTTGAACATTGCATCTCTTTGCATGAGTAGAATTAGAAATAAAATACTTCTTGTTCCTATAAAAACAAGTATTTGGCTGGACATTGATCTATTGTTTGTACTGCTTGCATTTTGAGTTATGAGTCGCGTTCACTGACCTCTATCTAGATCCCCTCTGAGGGATCCTTGACTGCTCTACCACAGCTACTACTGAGAGTCAAGTGCAGAAGTGGTACTTGGCCCAGTTGAGCGGGATCCATAGTAGGGCAGGCCCCGGGACATCAGGAGTAAAAGGCCTTAACCACCACAGTTGGTCCCTGTGTCTCTCTGAAAGGGGTTCTGACAGCGCATTAACTTTGCATCTAAAAATGCACTGGAAAAAATGAGAAGGGCACTCTGTGACAAATCACCAGGTGCTGCATTGACACCTTCATAGCTACCAGAGGTTAACAGATGCAAACTTCTAACACCTGCACATGGGTGGGGATGGAATTACTGCACAAGGTGCTTCTCTCAAGCTTAGGTTTTAAATCAGCTATGAGCTCCAGAATAACAGCACTACATAGCCTGTTCTTTACATACAACTCTTCCTCTGTTTGCTCAAATAGTGTAATCCTCAGTCTGAAACTCTTCTCCTGTCTTTTCCTCCTTGTCTGCACACCAGTCAGAATACACATTCTCCTTGCCATCACATACAGATTAGCCATTTTGGAAAACCGCAGATGCATTCTGGGCCAACTTTTATAGTTTGCACATAGTTACCACGTGGTTTTAGTTGGTGGTATATTGCATGTGTAAAATCATGATTTTGTGACTATTCGCTAATTGCAAATGTAATTAAAATAGGAATAGCGAATCACTATTCACGATTTCTAAATACTGATTTGCTATTTGGAGTCGGTAAAATACTGATTTATGATTCATACCATTGCAGAATTTACAGCTGCAAACACATTTCATACCTTGCCTGGGCAGGATGGAAGGGAGGGGCTAATACTGTACTTGAATAGGCTTTGTCCTGACCCCACACCAAGGTCTGATTACCCCCCATAGATAACCTGGCAGACAGGACTGGGTTGAAAGGGATCCTTGTGCACTTCAGAGGGCTGCTTTGAAGTCACTCCCACATCAAAGGTAGTTTTGGGTTTAAGTACTGGTCTCTGCCCCCCTAAAATCAGATACTACTGGACTTGTAACTGAAGCTGTGCCAGAAGAACTGCTGTGTTGCTAAAAAGAACTCAACTGGACTGCTGATCTGGAAGGCCTGCTTTTCTGGTTGTTGCCCTGCTGATCTCTGACTCTGCTAAAGCAGAGCTGGACTCTGCCTTCACTACAAGTGATCTCCAAGGCCTTGTTGGCTTTCCTCCTGTTGCTTAAGACTCATGGATATCAAAGTCTCTACCCCTGCCTCCTGTGCCTGGCTCACTGGCAGTGGCCCAGATACTTGCAGCATGGATTTCGACACATCTCCTGTCTGCGTAGAGCAGAACTGGTGCATCGACCCAATTGCAGGAGAAAATTCAGCGCATCACATCGGAACCAGCGATTTGCCTGCAGAGATCGACGCATTGGATTGCATATCCCCGCTGCTGCAGCTTGGTGAGATCCACGCATCCCCTCTACTGTGTGGCAGAACCAGCCGCATCGATCAATGCCTCTCGACTGCAGCCTCTGTCTTCGGAACTGACGCATTGCCTTCACTTCGTAGAGAAGATCGACGCATTTCATTGTTTGCGACCGGGAAAGGTACTTTGTTCACCAGGGCCAGTGTGCTCCATTGCGGTCGGACAGAACTTTGATTTTGCCCTGGTCCAGTGCGACCTAAAGTAACCTTTTTAATGCTACTTGCTTCTAAGCGCTTTATTGCATTTATTCCTTTAAAATTCAATTTCTCAACTTCTATACATTGGATTTTTGTCGTTTTGGTCTTGTTTTGTTCAGAATATAATACTCTATTTTCCACTAAACATGTGTTGAGTCTTTTTATCGTGTGTTCATTGTGTTACTGTGTGTGTGTGTGTTGCATAAATACTTTACACCTTGGCTCTTTAGATAAGCCTGACTGCTGTGTGCTAGGCTACCAGAGGGTGAGCACAAGTTATCATTTAGGGGCAGATTACGAGTCTGGCGGTCAACAGCAGCAAGAAAGATACTTCACTGGATCCCTATAAATCATAGATTCAGTTTAAATGCCTGTGCTTTGCAGATATGGCTTTTTATATCCCTCAAGATTTTAGTGTTAATAATTGAATTACTCCTTATGACCTCTTTGTCCATTTTGTTCAGAGAAACCTTTACCCCTGCGAGTGCCAATTAATAAAATCTAGCCAGAAGAGAGGTGGCTCCTACAGATTTTAATGAGCAAAATTATGGTACCAACTGCTGTTTTATGTATGACAGAACCCTCAATTTCTTGCATTTAGGAAAGGTACTAAGACTCATCTCTTAGTGCGCACTCTCAATGGTTTGTGTTTTTGGTGTATATTCAGCACCAGGAAGGCTTTTGGTGTCAGTGTGCTGTATATTCATTAGAATCAAATAAATTGCGAGGCGAATAAGTTGGATACTAACACTTGCAACAATTGCACACTAAGCAAAGTAGTAAAATAAATTCCAGATTCTTCCAGAGCTTGATACCCAGTTAACATTCACTGACAGGGAACACATAGGAAATAGTTGCTGATATAAACAACATTTGCTACCATCAAATTAATGGCACTTTAATTATCTTCGTCTGATCCAGTACTGAAGAGTTAATGTTGCATGTCATGCAAGAAAATAGAAGAGACTTAATGAAGAACACTACTATGTGTAGAGTTATTGACAGCGCGAAGGCACGAACGACAATCATGCAGGACAAATACAGTATACAAAAGTACTGATTTTATGTCAAGCCCTGGAGGCTAATATTATGCAATGAACCCTTTATTGCCACCACTCAGCAGCATGCTAGAAGCTTCTAGAACTTGGAATTTCAAAGAAACATTCCAAGCATTATAAAACCCTCCAGTAACCAATCCTCTTCCTTATTTTATTGCTGCTGCTCACTGAGATAAGTATAAATTTATGCTTTTCATTTTAGAATGTACTCCTTTTTGAATATTTGGTATTTCATGTGTGTTTTTTGATTAAATATATCTTGATCAGGCGATTCAGCCTTGGATGTGTGCAGTTTATATATTTTTATTAGCGATAAGTATATTTGTAACGATTTGGGGTTTCTTGGGCTTTCCCTCGTTAGATCGGTGTAGGCTTTTTGTGTATATCTGTGTTTATTGTTCATATTTGTGTTTCCCTTTATAGAGTTTATCTTTTTTTACCTTGAAGGTTAATTAAGCCTAGTTGGGCCCGGCATTGCATGCCCTAACCAAAATTTTGCTCGGTTGGCCCTCGCGAAGACGCGTTGTCATGGGAACTCTCTTGTGGTGGTTTTCTGGCACGCGCGGAATGAGCTCACCACATGCCAGCTGCGAATCTGTCTTTATGACGGGGTAGCGGAGCCCGTCGTCCTGGGTTCGGGGCTGCCTGCACGCTCAAGGAGTCGTTCTTCTATCGTCATCTGATTGCGCTCGAGAGCGGGCAAGAGACTAGACCGCTACATATTTCTTCCCTCCTATTTTGGCAGTACAGTAATTCTGTAGCTGCCGCTCTGAACAGAACGTTTGTGTCTGGATTGCTCATTAGTCATGTAAACTGCCATCGGGAGGACTCGCATTGGTTTTGGTGAAAGTGTAATAGCCTTTCAATTGTTGGGGCTAGTTTTTTACGAGGTAGCTTGTACTAATTCTAACGTTTATTGTCTGTGGAGTTTTTTCATTACAAACATTATTCTGGTTGGGCATATATTCTTCGCATCTTATTAAGTATTTAGAAGCGAGTTTATTTGTAAGCAAATAATGGAGCAGGGTGAAGGATCATAGGATCTCTCTTTAGAAGAGAAGCTTAATAAAACAACAGAGAAAATTACGACAGAGGTGTATATTAGAATGGAAAAAAAGTTAGAATTGTTGGCTTTAAAATCATCCATGACGGATGAAGAGTGTTTTTGGTCTGCACCAGAGGCAGAAGGCTAAGAAAGCATCTTGCAAGAGAAAACATGTGACAACCAGTGAATTGCTGGGTAAGAAAAAAAGATCTACTTTGGTAGAGCATGTTTGCTGTGATGACAAGCAAGGGGAGGATGCTGCTGGCATTAAAGATGGGCAGGTAAAAGGCACACATGATACTGCAAAGAGATCTAAAGGGCGTAGACACAAAGTGGTGATCTGTGATGAGTCCTCCGGGAGTGCGGAGGGAGAACTGAGTTGCTCATCAGATTTTGGCTCAGAGAATGATGAGTCATGATATTGCCATGGTGCTTTTTCCAAGACTCTACCAATGAAGTAGATGCAGGAAAAAACAAGCTGTGTCAGCTGTAGGTATAAACAAACGAAACTGCAAACTTATAACCCAACTTCCTTGCCAACGTGTGTAAAATCACTACAAGCCAGCAGCACATCCCAGTCTACCAGATAGTTTCAAAGTTGCTGAGGATATGGATCTTCTTTTACATTTGCTGCCGTCCGCAAAGTTGATTTAACTGAATTTATCATATTGCTTATTTGGTGCAGACTTAAGCATGAAGAAAAGCCAGTTGTTCTGTGGGCTGGAATTCATGCTCTGATCTCCCAGAATACTATCCCACTGAAGAAGGTTGGGTTTTAACCAGTAATACAATCTCCAGTCACAAACTACGCAACAGTATACACAGCTCAAAAAAAATTCCAAAATGTGCGTGCTTAGTTTGAAGAGCAGACTATCCTGCCAATTTTCTGCGATGAAGGTGTTTTACGTATTGATGATGACATTTTTATGTGAAAGCCAGTAAAATTTGATGATCTTTATCCAATGATGCGCGTTTTTTCACATGACAAAAGTTGTGTTGTGGTGTGCAGGAAGTTATCTCAGTGATGCACATATTGAGGCTGAAACTTTGGAAGCAAAACTGTCCAGTCAGTATTGAGTGGAACTCATTATGTTAATTCGTTACGAGGTATGCTCATCATATCTGAGGCTATAGAAAAATTGTGTTGGAATGCTTTCTGGAAAAAGAATGACAAATTAGGTTTCGTATATCTTGTCTCAGAAGTGAACAGGGCACAGGGTGCACTTCATTGCAAAGCCAGGCACTGTTCAATACATTCAGTTCAAAATCAGAAAACCTGAAAACCAAGTTCGTAGAGTTTGAAAAATCTGAACTTTGCAAGTACTGGGGAAATGTTTTACACATGATAACTCTAGGGAAAAACTTGGTACATACTGATCAGGAAGGTGATTGGAAGCTGCACGTGAAGACTGTGGAGTCACTGATTACTGTGTTTCGCGAATTCGATTGCATAAACTACCTGAGATATGGGTTCTGGTTTTGGAAAGAGTGAAGGAGCTAGAGGTGGAAAAAACCTACCTCTATAGAAAATTCATCCAAAGACCTTTTGTGGTCAAAGACAGAGAGTGAAGGTTCAATCCTGTGGCTCCACATATAAAACTGGAACAGAGTATCCAGAGATCACAGAAAAGCTCCAAGGGAATTGTTGGTCAGCCACTTAAAAGTGAATATGTTGCTCAATGCCAACTAGTTTACCATGAAGTCCTTCCTATTTGCAATGTTTTCAGAGAGATGACAAATTCAAAATTAATGGACCATCGTGAAACTGTTCCTCCCAATGAACTTGTGGGAAAGAGAGGGGAACCTTTTAATAAACAGTTTGACAGCCTTCTTCATTTCAACCAGCAGCAAGGAAACCCATTTGAAATGACTGAGCCTGTGCGACTACAGAACTTTGTGACCAAACAATATGCAGATAACAATATAGACAAGTCTACTAGTCATCCTGGAACATGGATCAAAACTATACACAGAACTGAAGCAGGAGAGATTTGTATTAGGAGAAAAAAAAGCTGTTTGACATAATCACTAAAGCTAAACTTCCATTCTTTAATCGCCATAGTAAAAGGTTCGTCCAACTAGCCACTAAAAACAGGTTACAAAAACACAACTTTCACAAGCGCACAGAGAGATATATGTAGGAAAAGAAAGGGATGAATTCATCAAGGCCATTCTGTTGCATGATCTTCTTTCAACAAACGCATTATTTGATGGATTTGCTGCAACCAAACCAAACCAGTGAAGCACAAACTCATAAAAGAACTCGAAAAGAAACTTTCATCTGAAGAATTTCAATTCGAAAATGTGTCCTCATTGAAAACTGCTGTTGTTGTGGACTATATATCACAATTTCGAATGGTCAAGATTTCATCCATGCAAAACTTCGGAGAGGTCGTTCAGACTGTTCTACAGATATCAAAGTCAGTGTGCATCTTGCAAGAACTATCTGTCAAAGAATGTGAGAGAATCAGACGAATGTCTACAAGTGGAATAATTGACCTTGCCTGAATCAAAAATTTGACACCTATACCTGTGCCACCTGGTAAATTCTGGTCATCAACATCAAACAAGATGAACTTGGAGATGTTAACTCACCAAAACATTGCTGATACTTCAGTGAACACTGAATTTCCAATTATTGCAAGTGGAAGGATTGTCAATGAGGAGTTGGTGCCTGCAGAGATATATTCTAAAGGTACGGCCATATTGTTCAAGAACTTAACGGCAAATTGGAGAAAGCTGAACTTTGTGTTGTACTCCATGTTGAGTGGGCTGTTCGAGATGTTCCAATCGAGTCATTGTACTATCAAATGACACAGATGTTATTATTGTGATACTTAGATTTGTTGCAATGTTTATTAGTCAAGGATTGTCTGAGTTATGGAACAGGCAAAAAAGATACTTAATCCCGCTTCATATTCTGTACAAGAAACTTGACTCAGAGATGCCCTGTGTTCTTATCAAGGCACATATTCTTAAAGGTGATGACACTATGAGCAAAATTGGAACAAAGATCGGAGCTTTAACTTCTGAACCTGTGAGGTTTTTAAAAGGATTTGCTGAGACAGAAGAAGAATGCGTGTGTGAAAAATGAGTTCTGACTGTCACACATTTGACGATCTTCGGTACAGTGAGTTCAGGAGATCAGTCCCGCTAAATGACCTTCCATCAAAGTCATAATCTGTGTATGGACACATTAAAAGAGCTTTCTACTTGATCAGAAAATGTGTTAATGTTTTGGATCATGCATATGTAGATAAAGATCTGTGTGAATTTGGTAGGGAAGATATTGATGGAGTGCTAAAACCTATGAAATTTCTAAAGCCTCTACCCAAAGAACTTGCAGGTACATGTACTTGCAAAACCTGTGCTACAAAAAGATGTCCCTGTTGATATGCTCTTCTCAAATGTTCAACATTGTGCAAATGTACCACAAGCGATTGCAGAAACAAATAAATAAAGTGAACTATGAAAATGTGTCTAAAACAGGAGTGATAAACATTATTTTTTTCGTATTCAGATCATAAACATTGTTTGGTGTATACATAAAAGAATAAAAAAACATTATTATTTCTTTCATTTCTATATATGTTTCTTCTTCCTCTATTATAGCCGCTATTTTGAAAAATGGCAGAACGGTTGCTCTGAGGAGGTATTTTCTGTCTCTATAAGACTACTTGATCCCAAAACTATGTTTTAACACCAAAATGAAGTATATAGGTCTCATGGTTCCTGAAATATTACATCATCACTGCAACACATTCACCATTTTTAAACATGTCATCCAGAAAATTCATTCCTGATCAGCACTGTCTACCCAAGCTAAATTACTTCTCTGATGATCAAAAAATACGAATCAAAAACGAAAATCGCTGGACAACAATTATTTTACAGAGGTATATCGGGGGCTGGGATTAAAACTGCAAAATGCTACCTATGCAGGGATGGACGACAGGGCAAGAGAGTAGAACTCCATCCCTGCTTTCACATTCTGTGAATGTCAGCATTGTGTTTAATAGCAGTCGTTTTATATTTTATATTTAATGTTTAATATTGTTCCGTAGCTCGGCCATGCAAGTAGTTGTTAATGCTTTTTGAAGATATTGATTATATGCTGATTTTTTGTCATTTACAAGTTCTGTCCAAAGGGCCTTATTGAGTAGGGAGCCAGCTGTATTCTGTTTCAGTCGATACCAAAGCTTTATTGTGGTGTACATTTTCCCTTGGAGAAACAGGGGCTGGTTCAAAAAACATATGTCAGCATTAAAGGAATGGCAGAGGGAGGAACATGCAGTGGCGCCCAAGACCACTGCCTGCTTTCCTGAGGTAGCTTCCAACAACTCTCAAGGTGGAAGCTGCCTAATGGACACAGGTTCCACTTTGTGAATGGGTTACAACCCTACGTAAGGTGTCCATAACCTATCAATGGTTTGTGACTGTGATCACACAGCATCAATACATTTCATTCCAGTGTACAGTGAGGAAAGGGGGTGTTCCTTTGTGATTTGCAATGATTCACAAAATGTACTTTGCAAGTCAGAAAGACTTTTCTCACTCACAAAGTATCTTTAGTACATTGCAACTTGTGTTCCTGCAGTTTCAAAATGTGATTTTTAAAAATCACAAGCTTTGCAACTGCAAAGGTACTTTGTATATCTGGCCTAAAATTCCTATTATGTTTTATGGGAAAATTAGGATCACAGCAACCACTCAATCGGAGTCAAATGTGTAAAACAATTGTGCTACAAGGTTAGCTTAAATCATTGGTCCAATATGAAATTTCTGTCCGTAAATGTGCTAGATGTTTCAGATATGTTGAATGGAAAACACTTTTTAGGAGATGCAGGTAACTTCAAACAATGTTCGGGATCAGCACTGCTAAATTCACACTATCTTAAAAGCCTATGGTAAAGGACCTATGTTTATGTTTATAACAACCATCAAAAATTGGGGAATTGCAGTTTTCCTGATGGTAGTGTAGCCACTTGTTGTGCACTAGCTTTTTTCATTTCCAGGACAAGTTGGTAAACAATGGTTTAACAGGACAGGGAATAAGCTCAAATATTTCCCAAATGTAGCCAGGAGGTGAGGGTGTCCTTAACCTGCCCCTTTATATGTTATTTTATTTGCAACTTCTGGACACGGGTACCGAGTTCCCGAGTCCTGTAAAGGCGGCTGCAACATTTTTCTCTGGGTTGCAGCTAGTCAATGAGATCATTTGGTACCACAGAGCGGTATGTATCCTGCCGTACATAAAGGTATCTCATAAGAAAAGTTCTCTTAGGCAACCAGAGAACCCTATTTTTTTAATTTACAGTACCACAGAGCTCACGTAGTACTCCAGCAGGACCAACTATCCAGCTGTACCTAACTTTTTAACCCCTTTAAGCCCAACCAGAGCACTTCTTTAACTGAAAATGTTTAAAAAACAGTTGAACAGATAAACACCAAATAACAAAAAGCACGCTTTCTTGGTAAAGTTCTAATTTCTGCCATGTTTGGTATAATTCTAGTATTGTTCTTAGTATACTTCTGTTCAGTCGTTTTTTCTGTATAGGAGAGCAAACCTTTGTATGGGAATTAACATGAGAAATAAGCATTTTGTGGCTCCCCGTTTACAATGGCTTAAACCCAAAGCCAATATTTGTATTCAGAAAATGAAAAAATAAGTTCCCCTGCAAGGCTGGGGGTTTTCACTTAGCATTTAGGGAGCTAATTATTACTTGCACTCGAATCCTTCTTTGCTTATGACCTCACATATTACATCACTCATAATATATTAAATGACATTCCTTGATAACATCACTCATGGCATCTCAGACATAACCTTGGGCCAGACCCTGCATCCCTTCTGCATCAGGACCTGGACACAGTGCTTATGCTCATGCAAGGCCCTGCACCCAACCCTCTGCAAGCATCAAACCTTCACTGCACTGATATTCCGGCAAACATAGAACACGTTTGACAAAGGTCTGTAGCCAGAGTTTGAACTGCCACTCCACAAGGGGCCAACTCTCACCATGCACATACTTTGGACATACACACTGGAGTTTGTCTGCAAGGCCTGGAGTCACATTAGACCCAGAATCTAACATGCAACAGAGGTTGGGCGGTGGGCTTGCCCTATGGCCAGACCCTGTGCTCAATCCTCCATAAACACCCAAGAGCCTACAGCCCTGCACTGCAAAGGTTGACCAAAGGGTCTCTTGTTCAGTGATGTTCAGCTGCCAGCTCTCTTCTAGTGACCTACACCCACCGCACCTATCCTTTGGGTGAATAAAAGTAAAAAGACAGTGACATCCATTAAAAGTGTTCACTTCTGACATATTCAATTTCCTTGTGAATCTATCAAAAGCTTACAAACAAGTTCACTAAGCCTTTAGCACACTGTCAGAATCATTGATAATGATAATAAATGTTTATTGTTTAGTTAATTAAAACCTTAAAAATATTTCGCATGGATAAAAGAAAGCAATAAAATAACTTCATATTTTTAAAACAGGATTTCTCATTATGGCATTGCATTCTCGGTTGTTATGGTCAATGATATTCATGTACTTCTGGTGAGGTTCATAACCTGTACATTAAAAATTCTTAATAAATCATAAAAATTCCGCATTCTACAGTGTAGTTAGGGTTTCAGTTTTCAAAGCCTGGTCCTAAAGTTAAGAGATGTAATCTGCTTGCATAACCTGTACAATAACATTTCTTAATAATTCATAATTTCCCAGTCTACAGTATAGTTAGAGTTTCAGTTTTTAAAGCCTGATCGTGAAGATTGAGAATTTTTTATCAGTTTGCAGTTCATTTGAGGATCTGACAGATCTAACCCTGTTATTATGGCCACTCTGCATGTCCTTATTCCTCTGATATTTAGAGCTTTTCTTAATAAAGTGACTTGTGCTGTTTAAAGTTTGTGGCATATGCAGGTTAAATTAATAAAGTTCCCCTTTCTTGCTGCTGCAGAGTCGGCATGTTGTAGGCCCTTTGAGAACCCAGCTTGGCTGGTCCGCAATCGATGGTACTTTTCCAAAGCATAGGGCCATCAGCTGTCTTTTTCGATAATCCAAAAATGTAATACTTAAATAAGTAGCCATCGCCCAACTTTATTCTTATCCAAGTTTGGGAGTAGAATAGCAGTATTCCTCTCAATATTCTTTCAGGAATGTTCCAAGCTCTCAGTTTTTTCCACAAATGCTCCCTTTAGATCTATAAAACAAAGGTGCAGTTGCTGTTTCTTCTTCTTGCATTTGTCTGCTATTAATGAGAGAGTTAGAATATTTGTGATCGTCCCGATCCCTTTTCTAAAACCTGTCTGATTGACCGGATCCAGGTTAGACTTGTCTGACCGATTAATCAGGTCTTCCAAGATCATAGAGGCGTAGTACTTTGCTTCTAAGTCTAATAGGGCAATTAACCTATAGTTCGATGGACATGTTCCATCTCCTCCTTTGTATATCGGTGTGAGTATTGAGCCTTGCCAACTAGATGGAATATGATTTAGTAGGTCAACTTCTTTCAATAGTGTGGTTAGATGGTTGCTCCAGAAAGATGGATCGTATTTAAAAACTGCTTGAGGAATGCCACTAGGCCCTGGCGCACCATCTCCTCTGCCTTTCTGTATTATGCTTGTTATTTCTTCTGTTGAATAAAATGACGAATCTGTTTTTACCTTTAGATTGCAAGTGCCATCTTTTCCGTAGATGCTTGTAATTTCTTCTGCTGAATCAAGTGGCAAATCTGTTTTTGCTTTTAGATTACAAGTCTTTTCTGTAGGTGCAATTTTCTGCTTTTCCTAACGCCACCATTAGATCTTGTTGATAAAAGCCATTCCAGTGCTTCTGAGATAGTTGATCCGGGGATGTAATATCTGTAAATCTTTTTGTTAGAAAGTTGGCCCACTCGTGTTCTTGTATATTTGAGGTTAAGGCATTCGCTGGCCTATTCAAATTATTTATTATTTCCCAAAAGGTGCTGGAGTTGGTGTTCCCACCACTATACAATAATTCTGACCAGAATCTATTGTTTCTGTTTCTTTTATCTTCCCATAACTTCTTTTTGTATTCTTTCCTCAGCTGCCGTGAGGTGTCCCATGCTGTTTGATCCGGGTCCATTGTTTTCAGTCTCCTGATGGCTTTCTTTAGTTCCCGTTTCGTTAATTCCTTACAGTTTTTATTTCTTGGGCCTGTTTTTGTTTTTCCAGACATTAATGATGTTTATTTTGATGTGAAGTTTACCCAAGCTTGTATTTTGTTTGGACCCTCATTTCCGCTCGCAATTATTAAACCTTTTAATGTGTTTTGGAGCTCCTCTATGGTTATATGTTTCCATTTAAGACGTTTTAGATCAATTGAGTAAATGCTTCCCTCTATTGCTGGATTATCCTGGTGTTTAATTAAATTTCAATTAAAATTAATATGTTGGTAAGAGTGGTCACTCCTAGTTGTATATTCAATGGAGAATTGGGAGAGGAAAGGCATCAGTGGTAATGAGATTACATTATAATCAAATCTGGATCGCGTCTTCCCTCCATGATATGTATGTGTGGGAGGGGTATCGTCCGTCGATCTGCCATTTATAACTCTCATTCCCAAATACTCCAATGCCTTTACCAGGTGTTGGCCTATGTGGTCAGGACAGGTTGTCTTTAGTTGATATTGAGGATGAACATTCCAGCATATTTTGTCAGCTGCTAATTTCTTGTCTTCATCCGGGGAGTAGAATAGATTAGAATTAAAATCTCCTGTCAGCACTATGTCTCAAACGGGTTGAGTGCATCTCATATTCGAGATTGTGGCAATTATTAGGGTGTTATAAGTTTTTTTCTTCCTTGTCTTTGGATGGGCATATGTATTAATCAGCAGTACTGTTCTCGGTTTATCTGAGGTGCGTGAAGTGAATTTAATTAATTGCACATTGGGTCCAGGAGAGGCTATATGCTCCGATTTGATGTTTAGTGCTGTGGACACATAGACTACCAGGCCCCCTTATGGGTGACCATATTTCTCGTTTTTTTTATGCAATATAATGTAATGTGTGAAACCTGCAAGGAGTATGTCCTCCAATGCCCATGTCTCTTGGACGGCTTTTATATCACATGTTTCCCAGCTTTGGGGAGGCCTACCATCTTCCAGCCCTTTTTTTGCTCCGTCTATGTTCCATGAGAGGAGGTGAATGTTTCCATTGTTGGGTTTACATGTTTGTATTCCCATGGGTCAGTTACCCGTAACATCATTAAGGGTTCCTGGAAGCCAGCTCCATATTAAAGGAAATGGGTGTGGAGGCAAACATTATCTCTTTTATTAGACAGCTATATTCCCAGTCTACAGCTTGTGTAAGATATGGATCCCAGGGAGAATGCACAAGGGCCTTTCCAATTCATCGGGGGGTTAGGCAAGGTTGTGTCTTAGCCCCCCTTTTGTTTTCTATGTACACAAATGGGGTAGAGTCAGCAGTAAATGCGAATGTTATAGATGTACCTAGAGTAAATAAAAAACAGCTACCCATATTACTTTATGCAGATGATGCCGTTCTGGTGGCAAGAACTGGCATAGCCTTACAAAAACTAATAAATAATTATGTATCTTATATGTCGGGCCTAGACTTACAAGTAAACGAATCCAAAACATTTGTTCTAGTAGCGGGGAAACAGCCAAAGAAATTACCAAGTTTTTATATTGCCTCACGGAAAATTGAAATAACTAAAACCTTCTCATATCTGGGGGTACTTTTTAATAGTGAAGGGTCCTGGAAGGATATGGTCTCGAACAGATGTAATGCCTTGGAAAAAAACACTACGGCTATTTGTTCCTTTACAAGAAAATTGGGCACTAAGCCTGTAGAATCAATTAAAAAAATGTATGGCGTTAGAGCTGTTGCTTCTGCCACATATGGTGCAGGCATATGGGGTGTAGCCAATACTGATTTATTACAAAAAAGGAAGATATGTTCTTTAAAAAGTTATTTGCTATCCCCAGAGGGTGCTCAAATTTTATTGTGCACCAGGAATTACAAGTCCCTTTCATTTCTGATTTGATATTCTTAGCCCCAGTTTTACTTTGGTATTCGATTTGGAAGAGAGACTCAGTGGGGCTTACCCAAAGTATTATCCATGATTGTATTCAGCTTGATAAAGCAAATCGAGTCCCTTGGTTGTGTTATGTTAAAAACACACTGACAAAGTTGGGTCTAGACTCTCTATATATTAATCCATCTGCTTGTAGGGGTACACCAAAAGCCTAATTAAAGTACGTGCTAAAGAACTTAGAGAAAAAGAAAGATACAACCTAAATGGGGCTAAACCTACAGTAGCACTATATTTAACCCTACCATGTATTTTAGGAGAAATGAATTCATATTTGACATCTGTAACAAATCCCCGACATAGATTTATATTGTTAAGATTTAGATTAAATTGTATTCCCTGTTTGCTAGGTTATCCTTCAGGGATTTATTCAGTAAATGATCTACCAGCTTGCCCCTGTGATAAAATATCCACACAATCCACATTACATTTGTTATTTTTTTGTAAATTTTATCTATGTATTCGGAAAAAGTATATTCGTCCACTGCTGCTAAAATACCATTTTATTCAATGTCGACCCGCTCTCTTTTTTTCTCCAAATGCTCCCCAACTCATATGTTAATTATTGTGTAGCATCGTACTTATGTTCAGCTTTATCAAAAAGGAAATTAGTGAGGTATTAGATTGGTCGTAATTTTAAACAGCATTAATTAGTATCTTAAAAATAATTGCTTGGTGGAGCTTATTTTAACATAGTAGTTAAAATATTTTTAGATTTAGGATATTTGCAATTGTAATGTATTTCATCAATTTAATGCTATTGGTCATAAGAGGCACTGTGAGCACTTTAAGCACCTTGCACTTTACTGATGATTCAGTTTGAAAACATAACGGATGGTATTATTATTTTAAATGTTTGTACATTTATGTATTTTTTTAACTATATTGACTGTGATACGCTGCTCTTTTTTTCTGTATACTTTTATGATCTTATTAATTAAGGTCGAATAAAGTTATTAACCAACCATTTAACATATCATGAGTGATGTAATATGTCAGGTCATAAGCAGTGCATGATAGTAAGTTCCCCATGTGCTGAGAGAAGACTCCCAGAGTTTCAGGGTGATTTGTTTCTTTTTCATTTCTTGAAGGCATACCTGGGCTTTAGGTTTCAGCCACTGGATAATGCAGAAAGTTTAATATTTTTTCAATATTTTATTGGGCTCTATATAGCACTTTCCTTCCCTTCGCAAGGCCCAGGCGCTTTTGAGGTAATCCATTTGTTTTATCTATATAACACTTCATACTGCTGGCGAAGTTGTGAGGCACTTTGAGTTGCATCAGATTCCTAGGTGCTCTTTGGAATGAATGGTTCAAAGAGTGTTAACCCACAAGGCAATATTACATGGCTTCCTCGCAGTGACAGAAGTCCATCCCATTGGACTAGTAAAGCAGCCCTCATTGGAATAATTCATGAAACTAGTTGCACAGCATGTCATTTCACCACAAGTGAATAACGAGAAAAATACATTGTAAGCTTTATCAGCTTGTCATCTTGAAAGGAGCTACATTAGTGAGAACATAAAACTTGAAACGTGACATGTTTTTTTCACTGCCACTCAAGAGAAATGGGTTTGTCAATTAGATGCATCTGCAATTGTTATTCCTGTGACTGGCAACTGCATGTTAAAAATCACAGATGACAGCACACTTTTATGTCAAATTTGTGAATTTCTAGGAACAGCATTTCAACTGTGTTTTCTGGAAATGACACTCTATGTCACCTGTTACTGTAGATTTGGTTTTAAGGGCCAGACCTGCTTGATTTTCTTGACAAAAACATAAAATAACTTTTATTCGATGTAGTGGAAAAGTATTTGAAGCAACATGTCATTAACCATCTACGGGGGAGTTAAACTGTTAAAGTGGCCAGATTATGTCTAGGACTGATGCATTTTGTTCATATATAATTTTAAAACTTCAAAAATAAGGTTGGTTACCCAACCATGTTCATTTGTTGGAGATCCATAAAAAGCTATTAATGAGGCTAATCATAAATTACCTCACGCCACTTCATTGGCAAAGGAAACCACAATAGGTTAATCCACAAGTGACCAATTTATGTTGTATTGATGCATGCCATCAGAAACCTCTCAAGAATCTCTGTTGATAAGCGGGACAACATATCTGAAATTATACTGGCCACCTGGAAAAGGATTTTGACTATTTAATCCAACTAACCTTATGTGGGTGAAAAGAACTAATTTCAGGAGAAGGAGAATGAGATAATTTTGCAGTGAAGGTCATTGGGCTCAGAAACACTTAGATACCGGTTCAGAGTTCTTTTCTGGTGAACAACTTTACCAAGGTCTTTTTTTTGTATTTAATATAATAGTGGATCAGTAACTAAATACTGTAAATAGCTGTAAAGGGATCAAAGCTTATAATTGAGACAGGTGTTTATGGACTTCCGGGCACATTTTCTCCAAGAGTATTTTGATTAGGGGTGGGCAGAACTCATGGAGTTTCACACTGCTGAATTCCGCGGAGTTATCTAAAAACTTTGCGAAATTCCGTGGAGTTCCGCGAGTGGCGTAGTTTGGTACCTCGCGCTACTCACATTGATTTTTAGCTCTGGAAGCTTGTCACGTGCTGTAAAATCAGCTCGAACAGCACCACGCGGTGTTTCAGAGGGCGCTGCTTCTTTCTGCAGCTCAGGTAGATTTTCTAATCGAGTGGCAGCTTTCTAAACACGAGCGGCAGCTTTCTCAACGAGAGCGATAGCAACCTGCCGCAACCAACCGCGTCGGGAAGCGGTCTAGCGCACAATTTTCTCGCTCGCCAACTTAACATTGGTGAGCCACATGCGAGATAAAACTCTGCCATGCAGGCTGTCTTCCGCTTCATTAAGAAAATGTGCCCTGATATTTTTCCACCCCGTCCTTGTCCCTTGCCATTGATCCAAGACCTGAAGCAGCACTGGTGCAGCAATGATGCCCTAGGCCTTAATGCTAGCAGATGAAATGGATCCCCTCTCCTGCTTGCTGTACTTTGACTGCCTTTTTTTGGATGCATAGGACCTCTCACTACTTTGGACCCAGTGCCACTGCATCTGCTTCTCTATTGGTAGTTATGGCACTGAGAAGCAGGCTGTTTCCTCTGATCTTTGTTTAAAAAAAAAAAATAAGATCCCAGCATTGCGCTCTCTTTTCTAGGTCATATCACTGGGCCACGTGCTATCAGTGTTCCTTTGGTGAAAATAAAATGAGTCCATGGATCTCACCTAGGGTTGCACGGCAGTCGGCCATTCGCCATCCCGCAATGATGAATGATTGAATGAATGAGAGGGTTCTTGTAAAGCGCATGGCTACCCGGAGGCGTCCCAGCGCTATGCGGTAGATTAGAAGGACAGAGTGAGGGTTATGGGAAAAGCCAGGTCTTCAGGTGTTTGCGGAAAGTAGGAAGATTAGGTTCCCGCCGTAGATTAAGAGGGAGCACGTTCCAGAGCCTGGCGGCATTGTAGGAGAAGAGCCTGCCGCCACTTTTTGCCCTCTTGATTCTTGGGACTTCAGCCAGATGGAGAAAGTCGGATCGGAGGCTTCTGGGGGCTTTATAGGGGCAAATCAAGGACTTTAAGATGGGTGGTCCATTTCCATTAAGGATTTTATGGGACACGCAGAGGGCCTTGAAGTTGATTCTCTCCTGCACTGGGAGCCAATGCTGGGAGCGCAGTGCTGGTTTTACCGAGCAACGATGGGACGTGCCGGTGAGTAGCCTAGCCGCTGAGTTCTGAATAATCTGAAGTCTCGCGACTACTGAGTTGGGGGCCCCCAGATAGAGGGCATTACCCACGTCGATCCTGGATAGGATTAACGCCTGTATCAGAAGTCTTTTTGCTTGGAAGGGAAGGAGAGGAATGATTTTGCGGATCATTTTCAGTATGCCATGGCACGTGGAAACCGTCTTCCGGGCTTGGGTTTTAAAAGAGAGCTCTTGCTCCAGCCAGATCCCTAGGCTTTTTATTTCAGCTTTTGGAGTAGGGACCGTACCCATACAATCAGGCCAGAGGGTTTTGAGATTGCAGTTTGAATAATTGCCAAGCAACATCAGCTCAGTCTTGTCGCCATTAAGTTTAAGGTGCGAATGACTCATCCACTTTACCACTTCCTTTAGGCAAGAATGTAGGTCCGTGTACAACTGGTCGGATTGATTCAGTGCTACGATCAGTTGTGTATCATCAGCGTACGAGACTATATGGATCCCAAAGGGGCAACAATATCCGCCAGGGGGCCATATAAACATTAAAAAGGGTAGGGCTCAGGAGGAGCCCTAGGGGACTCCACACTGCAGGGGGAAAGGATCGGAGATGGTATCATCCTCTAACACCTGAAACGACCTTCCTTCCAGAAAGGACTGGAGCCAGGCAAGGACTTGGCCTGACACTCCTATCCTCCTGAGACGGTGAACTAGAATATTATGGTTCACCGTGTCGAAGGCTGCGCTCAGGTCAAGGAGGATGATAGCGGAAGCGCCTCCCGAGTCAAGAATCTTTCGTGTTTCCTCCACCACTGCTAGTAGTGCGGTCTCCGTTCCTTGTCGGGGACGGAAGCCTGTTTGGGAGGAGTGGAGAAGGTCGTGAGACTCCAAGAAGCCGGAGAGTGAGGAGTTAACATATTTTTCAGCGATTTTGCTCACACCAGGGAGGAGCGAAATCGGGCGGTAGTTGCCTAGATCAAATGGGTCAAGATGGGGCTTTTTTATTAGGGCTTGAACCATAGCTCTTTTCCATTTGGGAGTGACCAGACCCGAGGCAAAAGAAGCATTGATTGTGCTGAGAATGGTAGGGGCAACTAAGGGGGTGACCTTTTGCAAGATACTGAGGGGAGCGGGGTCAAGCGGTGACCCACTTTTTACTGAGGCTAAAATGGGTAAAATGGATTCCAGCGACAAGGGGGTAAAGGACTCCAGGAGGGCGACATGGGAGCCTTGGCAGTAGTCAGAAGTGGAAGTTAAAAAGTCATTGTCATACACAGGGAGGAGCTTAACGATGTTTTGTACTTTAAGGAGGAAAAATTGTGCAAGGTCGTTACATCGACGTCCTGACACGTCGGGAATTGGAGGCAAGTCCAGAACTTTTAAAAGTTTTTTAGCAATTTTGAAAATTTCCCTGGGCGAATTGGCTGAAAGGGAAATTTTTTCCTCAAAATATGAGGCTTGGGATTTTTTGATTTCCTCTTTATATATGCGGAGAGACGCTCTGTATTCCAACTTCCTGTTGGGGGAGAAATCTTTCCTCCAAAGTCTCTCCTGCCTTTTACAGTGTTGTTTAAGAAGGAGAAGCTTAGGGGAAAATCATGGTGAATTCTGCGAGCCAACTTTTTTCAGCATAGATTTTTTGGGCGGTACTCTGTTGAGAGAGTCTTCGATCCAGGAAAAAAAATGATTATATGCAGTCACTGGGTTGGAATCCAAGGGGGGTAGGGTTTTAATGAGTTCAACTGACCAGTCCTCCAGCGGAAGTTTGGCCCAGGGGTGATTAAGAGTTCGCAACCGCTGCGCATGGAGGTCTGAGATAGCGGGAGACCATGAAAAAGGGACTAGGAAGTGGTCTGACCACGGAAGTGGGATGGGGAAATTTCCCTTTAGTTCTTCCAAGCTAGAAAAAATAGGGTCAAGGAGGTGACCTTTATTATGGGTAGCGTGGTGCACTTTTTGCTAGAGCTGGAAGGACGCAAGGTAGCGGTCGGACGCTCATCCGACCACCATCGTAATGAGGCCCATAGTGTGAACAAAACTGGTATAGACACTGGCTGTCACCGTACAATACAATTGTCTGAGTACATTTACAATATTGGCCTAGACCTCCAGGTTTGCCATAATGTCCCATAACTTTTTACATTTTACATGGTCAAATGGTGAGCTTAGGTCCAAGAATGCACATAGACTACCCCCACTTTAACTACTGAATATTTATTGATTAATAGATAAAGAATTAAGGCACTGCGCAACTGTCCCCACACCCAGTGTAAAGCCAAATTGTAAATAATCTGGTTATCCTTGTCCCAAATCTGCAGGTGATCCAAAAGAATTCTACCCATTATCTTGGCCATAGTATCTATCAGTGATATTAGTCACTAAACCTTTGGATCACTTTTGTAACCTTTCTTGAAGATGGCTACAATGGTAGCGTAGGATCAGGAGCGTGGTGGGCCAGAGATAGCAACAGCCCTCAAGATATTTGTTAAAAAAGGGACCCCCAGTTCAAGATTTTCCCCTAATAAATCTACCGGGACCCCAGGTGCCTTTCCTTTCTGGCATTTGTTAATAGCATTCAATGCATCTTTGTAATCCATATCAGGGCCACCATGCTTTACTGCCTCACTTTCAATAAACTCGGCAGTTAGACTACCAGCACTGTAAACTTAAGAACACCAGGTTTTGGGGAGATAACATTAAGCTCCATCTCAGAAGAGTCCTTAAAAAAGGGGAAGGGTAATCATCTGCCAGAATGCTCCAATATTCTTCTCAAGACAAGCCAATAATAGAGATTTATAAACCTCCTCCTTTATCTTTTTCTTTTATATTCTAATCTACAAGAACGAACATGCTCACAATTCCTGGATACTGATTTAAATGCTTTTATCAGATTCCTATGTGTCTTTGAGAGTTAACATGAAACCATTGCACATGTTTAACTTTCCGGGGCCAGGGAGAAACCAATTGTAAATGCCTAACTGACCCGCAAAGCACAGAAATGCCAAATAATCTTCTGCCCTAGGTTCATCATTTACCGATGTTAGTATCTCAGCCTTATTATGTAGAACTAAGGGCCTGATTTAGATCCTGGTAGGCGGGTTACTCCGTCACAACAGTGATGGATATCATGTCCACCGATATATATATCCTATTATATCCTATGTGAATTATATTTCGGCGGACGGGATATTCGTCACCGTTGTGACAGAATAACCCATCTACCAAGATCTAAATCAGGCCCTAAGTTAGTTACCAAATGTTCCTTGTCGATTTTCTACCATCTCAACAGCATTTCCCTGTTTTTAACCATTGTGAATGGTAAACAATTAGTTGCTTGATCCACAACAGCCCTCGGGCACCTAAGAGAGATTGACTATGCACTATGATCCATATTGGCATTTTCTAAAACGGTTTAATCAATGAGAAGGCCCAACATATCCGATAAAAACAAAATAAAATCAATTAAGCTGGCTACTGAACATCTTTTTAAAACAGGGATAGTAGACAAAGAATCAAAAGCAAACTGCAGGCTATAATTGCAAATAATGAAATTAAATACTTCGTCATACCGAGTATGGCAGAAGTGGGTCAAAACCTCCCCAGTCTCGTCCACAATGCTACAAGCCATCTATATCTCATATAAATATATTGTATATCTATTTATGGGACACCCCAGTGGGGAGAACAGATAACTAATAGTGAGTTACATTGAGCCACTGTCATGATTCAGTTTTTGCCAACTAGGTGTTGGGGGAGTAAAAAGACTTTTGAACTACTCAGAGGATTTACTTACTCGACTCACCAGTTAAAAGATGTTGAGCTATACTGTGAGGGGTGCCTAGTATGTGTACAATACCTACAATGTGTTCCCAATCATAGGGCCCCTTTTCAGAGCTGACTGTTCAGCCTACCATGTTTAACATGACAATTTGTTTTATTGTCCTGTATTTATGATCTGCAAGAGGCAACAATCATGTGCTGATTGTTGCTTACCTTTTCATCACATGATCTAGTGCATTTGTCTCAAACCTTTTCTAGAATAACAGCTACAGATCAATGGCACAATATCATGATAAACAATATTGTTGACAAAAACAATGTTTATCATAATATCGTGTTCCTCTACTTAAAATAGTAAGTACCAAAAAGTTGTGAAGAAAATATTGTAGACACCCATATTGCCCATTTTTCATATAAATAGAATTTTAAGTAGTAAATCTTAAATAATTTAATAGAATGAAACTTAAATAAATGACACTAATAGTTGATACTATATGTAAATATATAAGCACACATATATGTTTGTTTTTATATAAATACATATATATATATATAGTGTGGCATGATGAATAAAAATATGTATCTTGCATTATATTAATTATTTTAATATTTTAAATGCATTACTATAAAAATCATAAAATGTGTATATATATATATACACATTTTATGTTTTTTTATATATATATATGAATAAACAAATAATACTATAAATCTATTTACCAACGGTAGTGAATGAGGGACTTTGAGGGGGTTAGACTTACTATTCCTACTTCAGTCAGCACAATAGTAAGGAAAGTGTTGGACTTTGGAGTGGTTCCATTTACTCCTTCTCCAGTCAGTGCAGCAGTAAGGAAAGCATTGGACTTCAAAGGGGTTAAATTTACTATTCCCAGTCCACTCCAAGCAACAGTAGGGAAAGCATTGGACTTCGGAGGCGTTAGATTTACTATTCCCACTCCAGTCTAAGCAACAGTAGGGAAAGCGTTGGACTTCGGAGGGGTGAAACTTACTATTCCGACTCCATTCGAAGCAACAGTAGGGAAAGCATTGAACTTCGGAGGGGTGAAATTAACTATTTCTACTGCAGTTTAAACAATGGTAGGGAAAGTGTTGGACTTTGGAGGGGTTAGATTTACTATTCCTACTCCCATCAGCAGAATAGTAGGGAAAGTGTTGGACTTTGGAGGGGTTAAATTTACTAGTCCCACTCCAGTCTAAGCATCAGTATAGAAAGTGTTGGACCTGAGAGGGGTTAGATGTACTATTCCTACTCCAGTCAGTGCAACGGTACAGAAAGAGTTTGACTTCGAATGGGTTAAACATTAAACTAGAGGACACAAAAATAAATATATTTATTTATAAAAAAGTTTACATATAACTTAAGAAAGAAGAAAAACATAATTACATATAATAATATCAACTTCACTAACTATAAAAAAACTCAATTATAAATCCGCATTTATCTAATTTTAAATAACAAATGCCATCTCAGAAACAAATTCTCACAAACACTATTAAATAAAAAGTTAAAAAAATATATACTACATATAAAACGTTATACATATTTAATTTCCAATTAATAAATTACATAACTATATATAAAGTAATATAAAAAAATTATATATTTTTATTTTCTTACCAACCTACTCAGCTAAAAAAATAACACAGTATTAAAAAATGTATGTTTAATAAACATATAAAACAAACATACATATTAATATAAATAAAACATTACAACAGTTACACAATAATTTATAAATAAAGTAATATACATATGTAATAATCAAATAAAAAATATGTTTTTACAAAAAATAACTTTAAATTAAAAAACATTTAATTCAACTACTCAAAATAATCCTGTACATGCCCAGCAACCCACAACTAAAATATAACTCAAAGAATCAGTATTAAACTATTCCCATAATTAACAATCAATTGAATACCTAATTAACAAATTAAAACTAATTAATAATAATTTCAATTTTTTAGTAAATTAATAAAATCCCCACCCTATACCCCTACAAACCCAACAACCCACAGCTAATGTATAACTTAAATAAATAGGTAATATACTATTTATTTAATTAACAATACATTCTGTAAGTAATTAACAAAAAGCTGATTACCAATACATTTAAATTTTGCATAACTTAATTACCATCCCACCCTATACCCCCACAAACCCAACAACTTGCTACTAAAATATAACTTACAATAACTAATAATAAAACTAAATTAATAATTACATTTTTACATTTAAAATATAACACTAAATAAAGTACATTATTAAAAATCAATTACAAAATTAATAACTAATGAACAATAAAGCAACAATAAACTCAACATATTTATAATTTAAAAACCTTCCCACCCTGTCCCTCTACAAACCAAATAACCCGCTATAAATCTCTAATAACATAAAAAAATAAATCACTTAAAATTACAAACTACTTTTCTAAAAATTAATAGCAATCATACCAGCAATATATAATATATAACAATTAAAATGAATACAATAGCTAAATTGTCTTAAAAGAATTAAAAAAACAATATTTTTTACAACTATATTACTAAAAACGATATTAAAAACAACAATATTCTTACAAATGCTATTACTTACAAAATACCCACATCAAATACAATCACATTAGTGACCACACCTTGCAGGATTACAAGTGACCACCCATATATGTATCACAATATCGATTGACTAAATATTGTCAGGTTAAACTGTCATATACTTAAGAACTTGGGTATATTTTAGAAAGAGATTTAGTATCTCAGCCCCAATCTAGGACTCCCCAGGCACACCAGAATGTTTAGAGGACCAGCTAAGCTACCCCCTAAAGACAGAAACTGCTGGGCAGATCTGAGAGCAGGATCTGGTTTGGCGGAGTGGCAAGTTCTGAGTGTATGTACTAACTGCCAGCTAACAAGATTCAAATATTAGCAGTTACGATCATGGTGAGCAACTCAAGAGTGGGTAGAGGAAGAGGAGGAGGTATGGTTTGAACGGGTGAAGAAGGTTGGCTCATGAATGATACATTGGTTTAAACTCTGCCAAAATGACGTTTGTTTTTTATGTAGTTTTGCTGGCAAGATGAGAGATATGTAGGCTTTGGAAATCAGCAAATGCACCGCTTTTTAGAGACTGTTCTTTAAACATCAGGTCAATAAGTCAGATGGACATAACCTGTGATCCCCAGAGCCTTGAGAGGGTCTGGAAACATTACGTGAATTGGAAAATAAATAGAAAGTCCAATGATATTGCCATGCTTGCTGTGTCTCTTTGTTTTCTCCTTCTTGAGCCTTCTTGAGCCTGGGGAGGACATTTCGAAACAGCAATAATCTTGTGTGGATAGCTAGGGGGAGACCTACGCCAACAAGAAAGAGACGGCGGCATGAGGACAAAAAAAATGTCATATAGAGATTGTTGACTAATATAATATTATGAGAGTACGCATATATAGGTAGATAGATGTGGAGTTAGGAATATAAATAAAAATAAACGTATATATGTAAATACTTACCTTTAATATATTGTGGTAGTCGATATTTTAGATACAATTTTTGGGCTGGATGATATTTAAAAACACATTATTGTAGTAGAACACCAACTACCTGAAAAGGGTTACTAACAGCACTGTCAGAAAAAGCTTTACCATTAGAAAATGTCTCCACATGACTAATGAAATAACAGTCATAGTTGAAAGTGCCCTCTGACACAAAAGAAATACTAACAGCTACAAAATCTCCTGAGCTCTGCATGACCTATAATTCAAATAGCAGCTATAAGTGTGTTTTGGATTTTTAATCATTTTTTTTCGGACATCAGCATGTTAGTTTCTCAAAATTCCTGTTTTTCTATCAAGTTTGCACTTTCAATATTTTGTTAACACACTGAAAGAAAATTGTCTCATTTTTTGAAAAAACTCAATTTTTCCTCAAAATTCAGTTTTCATGCATAGCTCCCAAATGTCAATTGACTGCCCAAGTAGAACGATAGAGATTCTGTTCTACCTGCCCAGGTATTGCCATCATAATGCGGGGATGCCCACCACAACACATGGATGATGAATAACCATCTAAAGCTCAATATCGCAAACACAGACATTATGACATGCAGACAATGGCAAAACTACCAAGGAACTTGAAGTCCAACAAGCAAAGTTAGAAACCTAGGAGTAACCATGGATTCAGACCTGCCCTTGATACCTCATGCTAACAATGTCACAAGGAGTGCCTTCTACACAATAAACAACATTACGTCGTATCTTCCCATACCTTGCATACCAACATAAACTGCAAGCCATCATCATTCTCATAATCTCCAAGCTTGACTATGCTAACAGCCTATACCTTGGCTCACCCACACTTATTATATGCATAATACAACTTATTCAAATGCTGCTACAAGGCTTCTTTTCTACTTTCACCCAAGAAAATGCATGACTTTAGTCCTTCGATTGTTCCACTGGCTACCTACAGCTAGAAGGGCAATTTTCAAGGCACTCTTCATTGTCCACTGACCCTCCGAAGGAATAGTACCACTATACCTACAAGATAAATTTAAGTAATACAAACCAAACAGAATACTGCAGTCCAGGCTTATTTATTTATTTATTTTTAAAGTTTTGTATAGCGCGAACATGACCCAAGCGGGTATCAGAGCGCTTTACATACGGGTTGCGGAAGACATAGGTAGATAGCTGTGAGAGAAAAGTAGAGCAATATACATCAGGTATAAAATGACATAATAGCTGGCGATACTGAGGCCGTATCAAATGTTAGGTAGCAGATTAGTCGGCTAAACAAGGAAGGGGACAAAAGGAGAAAAGCATCTAGTTCAGCGCAGTGTTCATCAGTAGAGCTTTCACTTCCTTCTTGAAGGCAAATATTGAGGGGATCAGTCTTGTTTCCACAGGTAGGTAGTTCCAGATTCTCTGGGCAATACCAGAGAATGTACGCTTGTAAGTTTTCATCTTTTTAAATTTCTTCGGTTTGAGCAGCAATGTGCTGGTGCTCCTAGAAGGCCGGGAGCCACCCGATAGTTCGAGCTTATTTGTTAGGTAAAGAGGAGTGTTGAAGTGCAGTGCTCTATGGGTCATACATGCAATTTTTAGCTGGATCCTTGATTCAAATGGAAGCCAGTTAAGCGATTTGAGGTCCGGAGAGATGTGGTTGGTTTTCTTGGAGCCAGTGATGAGCCTAGTCGCGGCATTCAGAGATGCTCTGAGGGGGGCTAAGCTGAGTTTTGGAAGTCCGCATAGCGTAGCACTGCCGTATTCTAGTCTTGAGATGACTAGTGCTTGCACGGCAGATTTAAAGTCATCTTGGGGAAGGTAGGGTTTGAGTAAGCTAAGTTGGAAGTTCGCTCCTTTGGTAGATGCTCTGATGTGATCTTGCATGTTTAGGTTCTTATCTAGCACAATTCCCAGTGATTTCGTGGAATCAATGATGTGTGGTGCGCAATTGAGAGCAGTGAGGTTTCTTAGATATTTCTCAACAGTGGGGGTTTGCCTAGTGGGAGAGATGAAGAGGAATTCCGTTTTAAGGGCATTTAGTTTGAAGTGGTTGGAGGTTAGCCAATTAAGGGTTTTGTGCAAGGTTTCGTTGAGTGACTTGATATCTTCAGGGGAAGCGATTTTCATGTACAGTTGGGTGTCATCCGCATACATGTGGTATTGGATGTTGGATGCTTTGAGGATTACCGTAAGTGTTTCAATGAAAAGGTTGAAGAGCATGGGGGAGAGCGAGGACCCTTGGGGGACACCCAGAGTTCAGGGACTGGAGTTGGATAGAGTTTTATTGGATTTGATTCTCTGCGTTCTGTTGTTGAGGAAAGAGGCAAACCATTTTAGCACAGTGCCAGATAGCCCCATCCTACATTCCAAAAGATTAAGTAGATTGTCGTGTTTGACAGTGTCAAATGCAGATGAGAGATTGAGTAGTATTAATAGGCAGGATTCATTCTGGTCAAGCAAAGTGAGAGCGTCATCCACTATATGAGTGATGGCTGTTTCAGTGCTGTGGCCGGGACGGAAGCCCGATTGGAATTGGTCGAGAAGTTAGAATTGCTCAATGTGTTTGCCCAGTTGCTGGTGGAGAAGTGTGGCTCAATGGTTAGAGCGGCAGACCCTGATGCAGAGATCTGGCCCGGGACCAGGGTTCAATTCCCGCCTCGGCGGGTCTTGGGCTCAATTTCCTCGGACCTGATAATTCTCGCCTCGGTGCCTATTCTAATCATGGGTCCCACTCTGCAACTCTGGGCAATAGCTTGCTTAATCTCCACAACGGCCCCAACAGCGCTGGGATGCCTGGCTTCACCCTGGGGGTGCCCAGGAGTGGACATTTCACAGGGAAAAGCCAGGAAGGGTTCCACAGCGGTATGCGTACAGCACCTGGACACCCCTTTGGGGGTATGGGTGCGCTTTACAAGTACAAATTTCAAATTTCAGTTGTTCATGTACACATTTCTCAAGGAGTTTTGCCAGTGTAGGGATGTTTGTGATTGGTCGATAGTTATTCAGGTCTTCAGGGTCCGCCGTGGGTTTTTTGAGAATAGGAAGAACTAGGCCCACCTTCAGGCAGTCAGGGATCTCACCTTGATGAAGAGAAGCATTGATGATCTTGGACCAGAGCGGGACTAATGATCCTATCATTTCTTTAAAGAATTAGGGGGGGAGGGGATCATTGAAATGATTTGAAGGTTTCAGGGTCGGGAGTATGCTGAAGATGGCAGTGTCATTGATGGGTGTGAATTGACTCCACGAGGCATTGTTTTTAGGGGAGAGACAGGGAGGCGTAATAGGGGGTCGAGGGTAAGGAGGAATCAGGAGAGGGTGAGAGCTCGATCAGGGCAGACTTTAGATCTGATTTGATCTTACTTGCCTTTTCAAGGAAGAAATCAGCAACGGCATCGCAGTTTGGCTGAGGGCAGGAGATGAGAGAAGATTGGAGAGGAGTGTTATTGGATTGTGACTTAATTAACTCGAACAGCTTTTTCGGGTGATTTTTGGCTTTGTCAAGTTGGGATTTAAAGAAAGTCGCTTTCGCAGCTCTGATGAGTTTGTTGTATCTACTCCTTTTTAGCCTTAGGGTTTTTAGTAGACCAATGGATGGAGCAGATCTCCAAGCGCGTTCTGCTAATCTCAGGCTGCGTCTGTCAGTGTTTAGGTTGTCATTGAACCATGGTTTGGAGTCTTTGATGGAATGTCTTTTTAGTTGGAGGGGGCAGTTGCATTCAGGGCAGACAACATGGAGTTGTTGTAGTGCTCAGTGAGGTCGTGAACGTGGGACATGTTTGCAGGTGGGGGTAGGGCGATACTGCAGTGAGATATGAGCTTGTTTATGTTTGTGTTTTGGAGCGTTCTTTTCCAATGTTTTTGTTTTAGTGCTTATGCTCTTTTGGAGCTCCAGCTTGCTAGGATACGAAAGGTTATATAGTGATGGTCTGACCAGTCACAGGGGAGAATAGATTCAAGCTGAATGGAGTTGGGATTGGAGATGATTAGATCGAGGGTTCTGCCTAGGTTGTGCGTGGGACTGTTGCAGAATTGAGTTAGTCCGAGGTCAGTTAGGAAGTTTTTGAGACTATTAACCGCCTGGTCATGTGGGTCATTCCAATGGAGATTGAAGTCACCAAGGAAGATTTGGGGGCAGTGTCGGCCCTGGTTGAAAGAAATGGTTTCCATAGTTTGTTTGATTAGGGGGAGGTTGTCTCCTGGCCGGTGGTAGAAGATGTGTAGGTTGCATAAGGGTCTATGTTTGCTGGTGATGTCAATGCATAGGTATTCACAAGAAGAGAGATTTGCTGACAGGGACTGTTTAGCTGAGAGAGAATTGAGGTAGATACAGGCTATGCCACCTCCCGTTCTCTTGTCTCGATCGAGTCTGATAATGTTGTAGCTTGGAGGGACTAGAATGTCAAGGATGGGACCTGAGGAGTCGGTGAGCCAAGTTTCGGTGAGGATAAGGAGGTCAAGTTCCTGAGCTACGATGAGGTCGGCCAGGTCCGTGGCATGTTTCACAGCTGATCTACAGTTGAGTAACATGCATTTCAGGTGTGATTTGTGGTTGGTGAGAGAGGGCTGTATAATGGGGATCTGCATGAGGTTATTAGTGTTTACGTCTTGCACCTCTTATCATCATACCACCTTACCATAAGAAATCCGTAGGAGGCACTGTGTTCCCAGTACTAGCCACCAAGCTCTGGAACTCACGACCAGCCAACACTAGAAGCAGCCAGGACCATATTCCCTTCTAAAGACAGTTAAAAATGTGTCTGTTTCCTAGATCAGGCGACCACCTGCATCTTGACAACAGAGCCCAGAAAACAGTCACACCCTCAAGCACAATCTTCAGCTTACAATCCACGAATTGAAAACTAGTCAACTGCTTTCATTATGCAGGTAAGCAAAAAAAGGGCTGACATGTTTCGCTTTGGCATTATGTAGTTATGTACTTCCATATATAAACATTATGTCTCACAATAATACTAAAACCATAATACCCAGCAGTCAGCAACAGATTGTATGTTATACCTATTAAATTCACATAATATCTGATATGAGGGTTGTCCACCAACCGGGCGCTGTAGAACCAAAAACCAAACATCATCAAATGAACAGGCATGGAATAACTGACGAGATCTGCAACACATTACTGGACAATTTTGGAGGGCTTTAATATATTCCTTTCACTGCAGGTCTCAAATATCTGTACAATCTGACCGCTTCTCACGTAGACACTCAGGGCCTAATTATTAGTACGGCGGCCCTAGGACTGCCGAACCCGTGGTTAGGGGTCCGACCGCCGCCATCATGTTGGGCCTCCCGGCCGATTATGATGGCGGTGGTGGGACTGCTACAAGACCGCCACCTCCGCTGGGATCCAGGATTCTGTGACGGTGTTGAGAGGGGATGGAATTGCTGGTGGTGCTGATGCCTGCACTGCCGAACAGATTATGATCTGCCTTTCCACTGCCCATTTCATGGCGGGGTCCCCGCCATGAAACAAATGGTGAAATGGCAGGGAAGAGGGCCCAAACAGGGCCCCCGGGTGAATCTGCCCAGGGGAGTGCATGCTGGGGGGCACATGTTGAGTGTCATGTGTGGCATTCATGACATGGTGCATGCCACACAGTGCACCCGAATGCTGGCTGTAATCCTCAGCCAAAGCATGCCCCCACTGTGGGATCACCACTGCGGCCCCACTAGCCCAGCTACAACATCGTAGTTGGGCAGGTGAGATGCCACAGGCTTTGCGGTCTTTCTCGGACCACCATGGCGGCTGTCTGGCTGGAAGTCCGCCAAAGTCATAATCAGGCCCCCAGATATGGGATAAAAACGAAAAATGTCCATCTCATCAGATCTCTCCACTTCTCTCTTTCTCCAACCATGTCAACTCAGGATCACAACTAAACACAAAATCTCAGATTGGACAACCCAGTGCAATAATTAGTTAAGCAGACTATATCATACGAAATACCATAAACAACCTGCAGAGTTGTTCAAAGATAACAGCATACAAAAAACAATAAGACTGCGTGTCTCTCTCTTACACTTCATCATCCAACACACTGCTAAATGCTGCATCCCATAACACGTTAACTGCTCCTTGGTTGTCATCATGCATGACATGGAAACATGTCCCATATAAGATCATAACAAAAACAACATTCTTCCATCCACACACCCTACATAGTGTAGCATGCTACTCATGTAGGCAAGCGCTTCAGTGCCCCTAATAGGGGTTGTTGGAAAGTGGGTTATGCAGTGAGGCTGGTTAGGCTTCACTGTGTGATAATCTCACGTTACCCCAAATAGGTCCTTCGATTCACACTAAAAAAACCCTAGCTCAGTCCTGGTAGTGTGGCACAGCTCAGTCAGGCTTTACTAGAGGAACGTGTTAAGCATTTTAGAATACCAACATGGTTGATAAGTAATTGACATTACTCTAAACAAATCAGAAGCCAATTTATAAAACTAGAGCAGATTTTTATATAAATTTATTCACCAAAACAACCAGATGAGTATAACCGGAATTATAGATTTTTAAATGAAAAATAAATCAGTGCGTTTCACTCCTGCAAAACATTAACATTGCGGTCAATGGGGAAACGGACTAGTGACAAACGGTCACTTGCAGGTCGAGTTCCGTGGAAACCACTGGGTGGTAAGATGAGGTAGGTCCCAGGACCAGGCTCGGACAATAAGTTATATTTTACCTGGCTCATAGGACCCGGGTGTAGAGTAATCCTGGCTGTTCTTGGTGCTGAAGACGGGAGCCGCGGGTGCTGACTTTGCAGTTTAGACAGTGCTGGTGAGGAAGGGGATGCAAACTCTCAACAAGAGGGCCACGAGGCATCGAATTGAAGCACTGGGGCCTGGTTGGCAGGCTTTAGTACCCTTTCAGAGTCAAAACTATGAGCATTGGAGAAATAAAAGTATAGGAGTGACCATACAAAAAGGGCACTTTCCCACAGGGATACTAAGTGCTATATAAATGCTGCAATACAGCACAATACAAGGATGATTATATTGTGCCATGGTTGCCCACCATAATGCTGAGAACCACATCATGTTAGTCATGGACATTATTATCCCATGTATGGTCATAAATATGTGATAGATGGCCAGAAATAAGCCATGCATACCCACAATATGGCAAGAATATCTCCATTATGTCATGATTAGTTCAAGGATGCCCAACATATGTCAAATAGTCATAGGTGTGTCTGAAAGGCCAGCTGGCGATGCACTGTGGGAGGATCAGCTGGTAGGTAGGTCCCGGTCTTATGTCAGTTCTCCTGGCACTTTTTGGTGAAAATGTTTCAACTTTAAGGCTTAGGGAGGAGCAGCACCTTTAACACTGCTTCCAAGAATCCAGGAAATGGGTGGCGCCACTTGGGGAATGGGGTTAGGACTCACTCCAGCAGAGGCCAATTGTAGGGCTCAAGGTCTCTGGAGCTTGTTATGTCCCAGTAAATCACACAGGAGGCAAGCCAACTAGCATTTGGAGACAATTCTGGTAGTTGGGTTCAGGGAAATGGCCCTCTGTTCTTCAAGAAGCAGGGCAGTCCTCTGAAGAATAAGGCAGGTCTCAAGCAGCAAGGCAGTCCTCTGGAGTACAAGTTAGTCCTTTTGAAGTCTTCTACAGGTCCAGGAGTGTACTAAAGAGGTGGTTCTGGAGGTCCATTACTCATACCTGGTGCCAGCCTTTGAAGTGGGGTTGACATCCTGGCTACCCCACATCTAGATTTGAAAAGTTCCTCCCTCCCTCCCAAGTCTGGGGTGACAAACGACTGGGGTGTCAGGCAGGGATGCGTTCTAGCCCCCTTCCTGTTTTCACTCTACACCAACAGTGTGGAATTAGCAGTGAATCATTAGGTTATTGACGTCCCCATGGTAAACAAGAAACGGATTCCCATCCTGTTATATGCTGACGACGCTGTATTGGTAGCTAGGACCGGCTTAGCCCTGCAAAAACGAATAAAAAATTATGTGTCCTATATGGCTGCATTAGATCTCCAGGTTAACGAATCAAAAACCTATGTTCTAATGGTGGGGAAACAGCCTAAAAAATTACCATCGTTTTTTATCGCTACTCGGAGAATTGAAGTAACTAAGACCTTTTTATATTTGGGCGTACTTTTTAATAGTTCAGGGTCTTGGACAAACATGGTAGAGAATAGATGTAATGCACCAGAGAAGAGCGTTATGGCTATATGTTCGTTCACGAAAAAGTTGGGCACAAAGCCTTTGGAACCAATCAAAAAGATTTAATCTGCTAAAACTATTGCATCAGCTACATCAGCATGGATTTGGGGAATAACCAAAGCTGATGCATTACAACAGAAATAAGAGGGTTTCTTAAAAAAATTATTATCTCTCCCGAAAGGTTGCTCTAATTACACTATACACCAAGAGTTGAACGTCCCATTTATATCTGATTTAATATTTATAGCCCCGGTCCTACTTTGGCACTCAATCTGGACCAGGTACACAGTGGGACTGACTCAAAATATTATTAGAGACTGTCTATCCCTTGAGCAGGCGCACCAGGTTCCATGGCTGCGGTATGTAAAGGACACCCTGTAAACATTGATCTTTGAGTTTTTATTTTATGACCCACTTACTTGTTTGAACACCCCAAAACCCGAAATCAAATCTCGCTCAAAAGAATATAGGGATAATGAAAGGCATGCACTAAACTGTAATAAAACTATGGTGGCATTATATCTGGGCCTTCCACCTGCCCTTGAGGAAGCGAACTCATACCTGGTCTCTATAACAAATACCCGTCACCGATATGTATTGCTGAGATTCAGACCAAGGGGCCGATTCCGATCTCGGCCGGTAGGGCTCCGAATCGGATTCGGATTTACCGGATCCGATTCGGAGCCCTGTTTCCCGACCAAATCGTACGCGGGTCCGGCCGAGCGAGTACGATGCAGGCACCCGCGAAATCTCCGACCGACTCGAACGCGGCTTCAACACGCTCCGACCGACTCGCATGGACACGACTCGCACCGTGCTCTGGAGACGTATCCCGGCCGGGTAAGTACGATGCGCGCCGCGAGCAGTCCGACCGACTCGCGCCGTCCGGCTCAAAAAAGCTGTCGGAGCCGGACTTTGGGGGTCTGCGTCGGACCCCCCTGTACGCGTAGGCGCGCGAGTCGCACACAGGGGGGACCCATGGGTCCCCCTACCTGTGCATGTACGCGGCGATGCGCATGGACGCGTACACGCTGTAGGGGGCGCCCTTGTCCGCCTCGCACCCATTGAGTCAATGGGAGCCCGCGTACGCGTTGATGCGACAGGCTCCCATTGACTTCAATGGGAGTCCGACCGACTCGAGTCCGATGGCATGCGTGCACATCGTACTCGTTCGGTCGGACTGCCAGAGTCCGATTCGGTCGGAAATCTCTCCGGGTCCGGCTCGGTCAGAGAGATTTCCGGCCGGAATCGGAATCGGCCCCTAAATCTTATCCTTTTCATGCTGGGCTTTCCATCAGGGATGTATTCAATCAACAAAGTTCCAGTTTGCCCCTGTGATGGTACCTCCTCCAAATCAAACCTCCATTTTATATTTTTCTGTAAGTTTTACAGCTGCGTACGGAAAAAGTATATTCGCCCAATGTTTTTGAAATATAATTTTGTACAATGTTGCCCAGCTCTGTCCTTCCTCCAAACGCTCCCTGACCCTTATGTAAATTTCTCTCTTACATCTTAACTATGCCTGGTTTTTATCAAAAAGGAGATTGATCAGCTCATGACTTGAACTTTAATTAATTGTGGCACTGCTTTGCACTTTATATTATCTACAGTACGAATTGAGTATGTTTTTAATGGGTGCCCCTTTACCCCGAGTTTTTTATCTGGTATTATTTGCACATAGCTGGTCTTAGCAGATAGTATTGATTGACCCGTTGTCTGCAACCCAACCTGTTTTGGTACTGTCTTGCATATTTTATTATATATTGAATGAATTCAGTATGTTTCAATATAGCGTTGTATCTAAAGTTTTAATATGGTTCCTATCTGTGTTTTACTTTGTGTCTTACTCAAATGTGATGGGAATGTAACACTGCACTAAATATGTATTTTATGAACTATTGTACTTTTATGATCTTAATGTCTAAGATCGAATAAAGTTAATTGACTTGATTTGACAAACGACTGGTGTAAGGTTCCTTTGTGTGTATGCTAGAGGCAGCCCTTTGAAAAGTAACTGAGGGAGGGAACAGCTCCACCCCACCAATCTTGGCATGATAGCTCATCCTGGCAACACCTAGTCACCTGTCTGGGAGGACTAAACAAAGGCCAACTGTCAAGCTATTTCCACTCCTGTGACCCAGGACACAGGCAGCAGGCAGTAGATGGTTAGGACACAAAAATGCCAACTTTCTAAAAGTGGCATTTTCTGAATTGTGACTTAAAATCTGACTTTACCATTAAAGAGTATTTTATATTACACATCTCTTGAGTCAAACTTGGAATCCCTATCTGTTCCCAATCAAAAGTTAACACTTATTAAATGAAGTAAGGTAACTCAATGTTATTAAATGGGAGAGGTAGACCTTAAAGTAGTAAAACATGAATTTAGGAGTTTTTCACTACCAGAACATATAAAACTTAAAAAACACAACTCCTACAATCGACCCTGCGCTGTGAGCTGTTCAGGGCCTACCTAAGGGGTGACATATGTTTCAAAAAGGTAGGTTTAAGCCTGGCAAAAGGTTTATTTTCGGTGTATATGTATTGCGCACACCAGATGATGTGTATATTTAAGCGTGATATCGAGTATAATATAACAGTGTGCCTGTTTAGCATGCTGAGCAGGAGCATGTGACTGCCTAATACACGAATAATGTTACTTATTGCTCCAAGTGTCACTGATCACTTGTTGCCTGGTGGCACAGCTAATGAATCTATAATTTCCTTTTGTACAAAATAATGCAATGTCACTATGAATTTGTTTAACAATATCTACAATGTTCTTATTTAATATGACAATTCTTCCGTGATGTACGTCACTCCTGAGCATACATACATGTTAGCTTTTGCAACAATGTGCTATGTAGTGAGTGAATAACACAATTGAAGAACGATGAAATGGCCTATTTTACAATTAAAGATTTCATTTCCAAACAATTTTCATTTGTTGCCCAATGCATTTCGGAATCTCTGTCCCTTCTTCAGAGGCCACTGTGAAAAATATAAATAACAATAAGAGAAGAGGAAATATCACAAGTCAAGTATATAGTTGAGTTCAAATATTAAAGATGAACAAGTGAAAAGGATTCCAGAAGATATTAGTACTGAGTTATAGAAGAGTCTTGTGCGTACTGGAAGTGATTCCCATGCCTCAGAAGTGAAAACAATATGTGAACACCCGAAATGTTAATTGTTGTAAAAGATGGAGTGTAAGTGAAGATACCCAGATCTATTCCAATGTTCTCCACATGCCCCTTACGTTTAATGGAAATACTGCATGAAAAAGTATGTAAGATCTATATTCTGCAACTCCAAAGATACTCACCACAGGAAAAATGTGTATAATTTCACCTTTTTCCTAAGAAACTCGATTAATGTGCCTTCTTGGTAAACTCTGTGAATAACAACCAACCGTCAAACACACGTGGGGAAAAAACGCCTCGGCTTAGTCTAAAATATAATGTCTTTCTCCACATACATGCAAGGAATACCGTAATGAATACACCAGAGGCTGGTGTAATAAGTGCTGTGAAACAAAAAATGCTGGAGAGCGTGCTCATGCTATCAGTAGGAAATAAGGGCACCATTACGATGGCGGGCGGACTTTGTCCACCCGCCACCGTAACGGAAAATGGGACCGACCGCCAGAGGTGCGGCGGTCCCACGATGCAAATTAGGATGCGCCCGCCACTCTGGCGGGCGCATTCTTGCCATTAACATTGCGGCGGGCGGTGCTGTAAACAGCACCCGCCGCAATGTTAAAGGTGCATGTTGTGCATTGCAATGCACAACGTGACAGGCACCGCGCGGTGCCTGCCACCTTGTGTATGGCGGGGGGTACCACAGGTACCCCCCAGTGCAGCCACCCACCCCCCACCCCACCTTCCCGGGGGCCCCCAACGCCAATCTCCACATGCCTTTCCATGGCGGAGTCTCCGCCATGGAAATGCATGCACACCGCACACATCGTAATATGGATGGCGGTGCCTGCAAGGCACCGCCCCCATATTGTGGGCCTTTTCCGCCCGGCAGGCAATCGTGACGATTGCCTGCCGGTGGAAATGCGGCGGACGGTATTTCCGTCCGCCGCAGTACCCCCCGTCATGGTAATATGGCGGGGGGGTAATTGGCGGTCGGGTGGGGAGTTATGGCGTGCAGATCGCCACCGCCGATCGGGCGGTGGCGATCCGCACGCCATCATAATGACCCCCTAAGTCTCCTGATATTTAGCTATATAACATAAATTATTTCCTTACCGAAAAACGGAGTAGTCAACACCTCCATTCTATCAAAGAAACCGCATGAGAACTCTACCTGTCTCTATCTGCGTTATATCTATCTGACGCATGAAGTCAGTGTCTTCCGTGTATAACGATAAAAATATCTCTGGCTTTCCGATCAGACGCTCTGTGGAACCAATGACCGCCATATTAACGGTGTTTTTGTTAAAGTCATCTCAAGTGCGTGCCTTACTATACTCTCGCCATAACGACAACAAATTCAGAAAATGCTCAAAAAAAAGCTATGCGTGTGAAAATAACTACAACTATTATAGTGTATGTTATTGAAATGATACAAATCGAACAACCCTAGATGTAAAGTTAGTGAAAAAATGTCTTCAAGAATAGAAAAGAATGTGAAAAAATAGTAAGAAAATACTATTAAAACTGAGTTCATAAGAGCGCCTAAGAAACATATATAAATAATGGTTCATAAACAATGAATGTAAACACGGGGTCACAAAAAGTCTTTCATCAATGATATTTTCTGAGACATCAACATATATTGACAATTATTCTGGATTGTTAGCCAATGCAATGGTATCAAAATGGTACTATTATAGAAAACAAATCATGTCAATTTTGTCATTCATTCCTGATGAAGTAAATGTATTAATTGTTTTGATCCAATAAATTTCTCTCTGAGACAATAATTTAGAATTGTCTCTGTTACTTCTCACTGTTAATTTCTTCAAAATCAAAAATCTCATCTGGGCAATGTTGTGTCTACTTTCTAACCAATACACCACTAAATTGGAATTGGTGTTTTTGTTGCGAATCATGCTTTTGTGTTCCATGATTCTTAATTTAATCTTGCGTTCGGTCTTCCTAATGTACATTAGTCCACATGGGCATTTAATACAGTAAATTACATGGGATGTATTGCAATATGCAGAATGTCTTAATTTGACTTGGTAAAAGCTCTAGAAATGGAGTAGATAATTCCTACAACTTTATCCTTCCTCACAGTAAAATACCCACAGCGACCAGCGATTGTACATGCTTCCTAAAGTACACAAAACATCAAAGATCCTACATTTCGACCCATTGTATCTGGGTATGATTCATTGTTTGAACCTCTAGCGAAATAGGTTGATTACTTCTTGCAGTCTTTCTTTCAAACATGGAGATCATACATCCAAGACACTAGAGATTTTCTGAAACGCTTGGAGAATCTTATATGTGAAGATAGTAATCAGTGGTGACTATGCACTTTGATGTAACATCTCTTTATACTTCTATCTCTTTACAAAAGTCAGTAGAATGGGCACTATTACAACAACCTCAAATCCAAGCCAACAAAGTGTTTCTGTTAGAAATTCTCCAATTATGTCTTCAACACAGCTATTTGACCTGGAATGATCAGTTCTTTCTTCAAAAAAGTGGAACATCAATGGGATTTTCAGTGGCTCCAGTATACACAAATACATTCATGTCTAAGTTTGAACATGATCACATTTTCACAGACCAAGAATGGAGAGAGAACCTGATCTTCTAATGTCAATTTATTGACGACATATTCCTGATTTCAAACAACACCTGCAACAAACTAGAGGACAAAATTGATGAGTTGAACAACAAAAACATGAGAATACAATTTACTCAACATCAGTGACAACAGTCTAGTTTTCTTAGATGTCTGGGGGAAGACGTTGAACTCAAAGATTGAGACGAGTTCTTACAAGAAAAGCACGGAAAGAAACCATCTATTACTGTATCAAAGTTTTCATTCACCAAACCTTATCACTAATTTACCTTACTCCAAGATGTTGAGAATTAAAAGAATATCATCTACCACAGAAGCATTTACAACATCACTAAAAGAACAAAAGTGGAAATTCAGGGAAAGAGGGTACCCATTGAACACACTGGAAATCGCAGAAAATATGCTGGCAGAGGTCAACCGTCAAGATCTTTTGAAAAGCAAACCTAAAGTTCCACTGGACCGACAGGTTTTTGTGTCGAAATTCTCAACCAAATCAGTTTCCATAAAAAGAATCATCAATAAATGCTGGGAACTTCTAAAAAATGAACCAGACTTCAAAGGGGTATTTAAAAACAAACCTCTTTTTGCTTACACACGGTCACAGAATAGGAAAGAATTACTATCTGAGTCAAAGATCAAAAGCCAAACACAAGATGTTGGAACTAAAAAATGTCAGGAAACATCATTACACACCCTAGAACAAGCGAGCAAGTCAAATTAAGACATTGCGCAGATTGCAATACATCCCATGTAATTTACTGTATTAAATGCCCATGGGGACTAATGTACATTGGGAAAACTGAATACAAGATTAAAATAAGAATCACGGAACACAAAAGCATGATTTGCAACAAAAACACCAATTTCAATTTAGTGGCGCATTGGTTAGAAAGCAGTCACAACATTGCCCTGTAAAGATTTTTGATTTTGGAGACATTAACAGTGAGTAGAAACAGAGACAATTCTAAATTATTGTCTCAGAGAGAAATTTATTGGATCAAAAGATTTAATACAATTACTCCATCAGGAATGAATGACAAAATTGACATGATTTGTTTTCTATAATAGTACCATTTCGATACCATTGCATAGGCTAACAATCCAGAATAATTGTCAATATATGTTGATGTCTCAGAAAATATAATTGATGACGGACTTTTTGTGACCTCGTGTTTACATTCATTGTTTATGAACACTTTATTTATATATGTTTTTTAGGCGCTCTTATGAACTCATTTTGTTATAGTATTTTCTTACTATTTTTTCACATTCTTTTCTATTCTTGAAGACTTTTTTTACTAACTTTACACTTTGGGTTGTTCGGATTGTATCTTTTCAATAAGATACACTATAATACTTGTAGCTATTTTCACAAGCATACCTTAGTTGGAGCATTTTCTGAATTTTTTGTTGTTATGACGAGAGTATAGTAAGGCACGCACTCGAGTTGACTTTATGGAAAACACCGTCAATATAGCGGTCATTGGTTCCTCAGAGCGTCTGATCGGAAAGCCAGTCCTATTTTTATCGTTGTACGCGGAAGGCGCTGACTTCATGCGGCAGATAGATATAACGTTGTTAGAGACCAGTAGAGTTCTCATGCAGTTTCTTTGATAGAATGGAGCAGTTGACTTCAGAGTAAGATCGTTTTTCGGTAAGGAACTAATTTATTTTATATAGCTAAATATCGGGAGACTTTTTTCCTACTGATCGAACGAGCACGCTAACAGGCTCTCCGGAACTTTTTGTCTCACAGCACTTATTGCACCTGCCTCTGAAACAACACTTAGATGTTGCTGCAGTACGTATTCATTATGGTATTCATTGCAGGTATGTGGAGAAAGACATCATATTTTAGACTTAGCAGATGCATTTTTTCCCCATGTGTGTTTGACGGTTGGTTATTATTCATAGAGTTTGTCGAGAAGGCACGTTAATCGAGTTTCTTAGGAAGAAGGTGACATTATACGCATTTTTTACATTGTGAGTATCTTTGGAGTTGCAAAATATAGATCCAAAATAATTTTTCACAGGGTATTTCCATTAAAATTAAGGGGCATCTGGAGAACATTGGAATAGATCTGGGTATCTTCACTTACACTCCATCTTTTACAACAATTAATCTTTTTGGGTCATCACATATTGTTTTCACTTCTGAGGCACAGGAATCACTTGCAGTACGCACAAGACTCTTCTATAACTCAGTACTAATATCTTCTGTAAACCTTTTTACTTGTTCATCTTTAATATTTGAACTCAACTATATACTTGACTTGTGATATTTCCTCCTCTCTTATTGTTATTTATATTTTTCACAGTGGCCCCTGAAGAAGGGACAGAGACTCCGAAATGCATTGGGCAACAAATGAAAATTGTTTGGAAATGAATTTTTTTTTTTTTTAAAGATTTTTATTGAAAACAATAGACCACAATACACAAAACAGACAAAAAGCACAAAAGCCCCTCCTCTTGAAAAACAAAGAGATACAATGTGTTCGTGGAAATCCAAGAAACCAATACGCATATAATAATCATGAGACAATCATAACATCCACTAAAAGTGCATTAAACTAAAGAAACCTATCAAAGTATAATTGAGAGGGAAAAAGCAAAAGCGAGTCCCAATACATGAAGGATTAATACACACTGCTAATACAAAATACAATACAAATGCTGACTGTATTGAAACGTCGCTGCGTGTGCTGGAATGCGGGGGGTTAGTACAAAAACATGGCGAAGAGCAGCGCGCGTCAGCCTGTAAGTCAATCTACAGCCGGGGGATCAGTTTGGGTAGAAGCAGCCTGTGAAGCGAGGAGTGTTCGCTGCAAGTGCGTGCGGTAAACGCACCAGATGTCCATGGGCCTGGAGGTTGAAGTGTAGCGTATAACTCAGATTGTACGTTGCAGTAAGCCAGGCTCCGAAGCCAAGCAGCTCTGGTAGGACGAGACCTTGCCCCCCATAGGACAGCGATCTCACATTTAGCCAGGAGTAACGCTATCGCCGCAAAGCCCCTATAGCAAAGTTTGATGCTGTTAACCAGCCCCAATAGACCCAGTTTCGGGGAAGGTAAAAGAGGAGTATCTATTATTTGTGCAAGTGTTGAAAAGACTTCCTGCCAATATGCCAAAATGTGGGGACAGGCCCAAGCCATATGCACGAAATCAGCGTCTAATGCATTACATTTGGGGCAGTTCGTGGGTTTGGAAGGGTCAAACTTGGCCAATTGTCGAGGGGTTATGTAAATCCTATGGACGAATTTGAAATGAAGCAATTTATGTCTGTGGTTGGGGGATACTTTGTGAGTTTGCTCGAGGCAATAGGTCCATTCTTTATCGGTCAGTGGTTGTCCCAAGTCATCTTCCCACCGCTGTCGGGTCCCCCGTTCCCGCCCCACCCTAAGCGTCAAACACGCTTTATACAGTTTTGTGACCAGGTGCGACCCGGTGTCGTCAGCAATGAGGAGGGTGAGCGGGGGGAATTCCGTGTATGGGGAGGGAAAGGTGGAAAACTTGGCTCGTAGTATCCCCTGAAGTCGAGCCACATTAAGGGAGTCCACGCCAGTCAACCCAGGGAGCTGCGTCAAATCAGACAATTTACGTGCCTGCCCGTTTGGGAATAGGGAGCTGAATGTATCTAAGCCCAATTTGGAGAGGGTCACTAGGACCCCCTTGTCAGTGGTAAGGGGTAGAAACGAATTGTGGGTGAGTGGGAGGGCAGGTGAGTAAAGCGGGCCAGACCCGAATAACAGGTTGAGCTTGCGCCAAGCCCAACACGTAGTAGCCAAGGGCTGAATATCCTGCAAGTCAAGGGGGATTCCCCCGGGGAGCAGAGATGCAAGAGGAGTCGGGGCAGCCAATTCCTTATCCGGTTTCGTGCATGGTATACGATCATCTGGATGGAACCAATGGTACGCAAATTGGGCCTGTGCCACCAAAAAGTAGAGTTGAGGGTCCGGAACTGCAAACCCTTCCCGTGCAAATGGAAGTGTGAGCGTGTCCCAGGCGACCTGGGGTCTACGACCAGCCCATATCAACCTGATAAGGAGGCCTCGTAGTCGAACAAAAAAAGCATTGGTGAGAGGGATGGGTATGGTGCGAAAAAAGTAAAGAAAACGAGGTAGCACCTTCATTTTTATAAGTGCGAAGCGACCAGCCATGGAGAGAGGCAGTTGTATCCACCTTTCCACCTGCGATGTGAGTTGGTCTACAGCAGGGCCGTAGTTCAACTGTATAACCTGGCCTTTGTCCCTGTGCAGATGCACTCCAAGGTATTTAGTGGTCTCCCTAGCTATCGATAAGGGGTATTCCGTCTCATCCGCCACAGCCGCGTCCGTGATGGGAAACAACACCGATTTCCCCCAGTTGATCTTAAGACCTGACATGGAGCCAAACCGTTCGATTTAGTCTATGAGCGGTTGCAGGTTATTTTTGGGGTGGCGGACGAAGAGCAGAACGTCATCTGCATATAAAGATATTAGTAGCGGACCGTTAGGGAATTGTAGGCCTCGAAACAAGTGTTTTTCCTGGAGATGTCGGACGAAAAGGTCCATTGCTATAATAAACAATAGCGGGGACAAAGGGCATCCTTGGCGTGTGCCACGCGGAATTGAAATGGGAGGGGACAAGGAGCCATTGACCCGGAGGCGGGCCGTGGGAGAGGAGTATAGCAGGGCGATGAGGGCTATAAAATTAAAAGGAAGGCCAAGCTTGCGTAATGTCGCCATCAGGAAAGGCCACTCGAGGGAGTCGAAGGCCTTCTCCACGTCTAACAATGCGACTGCTGCGGGGGTAGTGGGCTCAATGCGGTTAATAACCGAAAATACCATTCGAAGATTGAGGGCAGTGGAGCGATGGGGTATAAAACCTGACTGTACTGGGGACAATATTTGGTCCAATAGTAAGGAGAGACGAGTAGAGAGTGTCTTGGCAAGAACTTTATTGTCAAAATTAATGAGCGAAATGGGACTGTAGGAAGAACAATGCGTGGGGTCCTTCCCCGGTTTAAGTAACAAAGAGATAGCTGCCTCTCGCATAGAGTGGGGGAGAACACCCGACTCCAGTGCCTCAGCGTACACCTCCAGGAGTTGAGGCGCCAGGCTATCCTTATAGGCTTTGTAAAATACTCCTGTAAGCCCATCTAGGCCCGGTGCTTTTGAACTTGTGAGTGCGTCTATGGCAAGCGAGATCGCCTCAACCGTAAAGGGGTCCGCCAAAAAATCGGCCTGACCTTCGGTGAGCCAGACCATAGCCACTTCCTGCAGATATGGCACGTGCTGTGTAAAATTTTTGGGAAGCGTAATTGAATAAAGGGAGCGGTAGTAGGCCACCAATTCCGGCACAATATCGGCATCGGAGGTAGCAGTCGTCCCGTCAGCGAGTTCAATGGACGTTATATGTCCAGCCCCTTTCGGTGGACTAACCAGGCGAGCCAACGTCCTACCGGGGCGTTCGCACTCGCCATATCGCCGAGCTTGTTGATATTTCCCAAGGAGAGACGCCTCCCTGTCGGCATGTTCGTTGAAGTCCAACAGGAGGGCGTTGCGCCTAATCTGTATTTACGGGTCTGGGGACGACTCGTCCAGCGATGCCAATTCGGCTTCCACCGCAGCTAGGCTACCGCGGATCGCGTGCAACACGCCAGCCCGTTTAGAAATGACAATTCCCTGAATAAACGCCTTAAAGGCGTCCCATAGAGTGGAGTAATGGGCCACTGAGCCGTTATTATGGTTGAAGTATTCCGTAATAGCCTCCTGGACTTCCGAGCGGAAGACCTCGTCCAGTAGAGCTGAGGCTGGGAAAGACCATCTACGCTCCCACCCAGCCGAATGCGGGATGCTCAGACGTAGAATTATGGGGGAATGGTCCGATAGCGTACGGGGCTGTATGTCCACTCCCTCAACCCAGCGACACCCAGCAGCTGTAGCAAAAACATAATCTATGCGAGTGTGGGTAGAGTGGGGTGCTGAGTAAAATGTATAACCGGGTGCTAGCGGATGATGCCTACGCCAAAAGTCGCGCAGGTCCAGGGAGCGGATCAGTTCGCTGAACACCGCGCCAGACCGGATATTGGGGGTCGCAAGCGGATTGGAAGAGTCAAGGGCACGATTAAGCCAGAGATTGAGGTCCCCCCCTAAAAAGAGAATATTGTAATCATAGTGGCTCAGTAGGGTATGTAGGTTGTCAAAAAAGTCCGGGTCGTCTGTGTTTGGGGCATAGACATTTAGGAGGAGGACCGTTTGCCCCAGGAGTGTTCCTTTGATCAATAAATAACGCCCTTGCGGATCTTCCGCCTTATCTTGTAGTGTGAAAGGGAGGGATCTGTGAATTAAAGTACAAACCCCCCGGGAATATGTACTATAGCTGACGAAGAACCTGTTAGAGCCCCAGGAAGAAGCAAAGGGGGGGAATCCGGAGGGAGGAGGTGGGTCTCCTGTAGAAAGGCTATTTTGACCTCATGCCGTTTTAAATACGCCTGGATTAATTTACACTTCCTCGGGTTATTAAGCCCTCAGATATTCCACGTGAGCAAATTAACCCTCACCGCGGGGGCTACCGCCATATCCAATGAGAACACAACTTATATGTGCACAGCCAGCACACTTTTGTCCATGTAGAGGCAGTCAAAATGGGGAACACGCGCAGAAATACATTAAAAATTCCAATGAACATGTAACTTATGTGTGCACATCCAGCATACATTTTTCCATGTGGAGGCAATCAGAATTAGGAACTTGTACATAGATTTACAAAAAAAATAATATGCACACCAACAATCAATAAAAAACAAAACACTCAACAACATATTCCTCAACTCCCTGACTCCCACCCTCCACCCACACCTGAGCCCGAGGGCCCCTAGAATTGGATCCCTCCCTGAAAATCCCGAAAATACAAAAACTACAACAAACCCCACAAAAGAAAGATTCGGAGTCATCCTAAGGGGGGCGGGCAACGCCTCGGCAGCCGATGCCCACAACACTGAAAGATATCCTTGAACCATTAATAATACAACAGGCTGCAAAGCGGCCCTTACAGTGGGCTATCAAAAAGTGAAATAAGCAATGAGTCCATCATTTAACAGTTACATGTTCACTACATTTAAATGGGAAAAAACCAACCAGACCCAAGACATGCTGTAAAATGAATCAGAATAAGGATGCCATATAAAAAAAACATGTACTCAACAGCAAAGAGCAACGTGATAATGTCCAGCACTAGGGCGGGAACCAACAGCGCATGAGGGGTTAGAACCGGCAATAAACAGGACTCAGTCCTCAGTAAAGAGTTCAGCACTAGGGGCCAGCTGACGTTCTGGGGAGGAGCGCCCCGAGGACTGAGCATTGTCGAAGAAACGAGGCTTACCATCCACCATCACCCTGTATCGTGCAGGATATAACATGGCGTATTTGAAATCGAGGGTGCGGAGTTGACGCTTCGCTTCCAAGAATTTACAACGAGCCTCTTGGACCACCACCGTGTGGTCTGGGTAAAATGATAGGACCGACCCCTGATAATTCACGTTAGAGTTTTCCCGTGCGAGGCATAGTACTGTGTCTCTGTCCCTGTAGTTGAGTAATCGCGCCACAATAGGACGCGATGAGGCGCAAGCGGAGAACGCGGACCCAGAGACCGGTGCGCCCTCTCCACCACAAATGTGCCAGAGAAGTTCTCTGCGCCGAACAGTTCCTTCAACAGTCCCTCAATAAAAGGTTCAGGCCGGCCCATGTTGGTGGACTCCGCCAGCCCCGCTATGCGAACGTTGTTTCTGCGGGACCTGGCCTCCAAATCCTCATTCTTTATAGCAATGGATTTCAGCAGGCGTTCCATGCGTTCCAGATGGCGTGTCATGTCCCGGGTTCGGTCTTCTTGATCTGATAAACGTTGCTCCGCCTCTCCAAGTCGGGTGTGATGGCCGTCAATCAGTTCCCCCATTCGGTCCAGCCGAGAAGTAAGGGTGTCGAGCCGGTCGTCCAGGCCGCGAAACCCGGCGCAGGGCTCCATCATAATGGCCGCCATCCCCTCCCCCGCTGAAAGATCTGCCTGATTCGAGGCGCTGGCGCGATCCAAGGATCGGGATGATCGTTCCAAAGTGTCCGATTTTTCAAAGGTGAGCCGCCGTTGTTTGGGGTCACCCCGACCCATCGCTCGTAGCTGTAGGGTTGACTGAAGTGGGGTAGTGAAGGGGTACGCGGAGACAAATGTCCAGCCGGTAAGTCAGGCGCAACCACACCCTCACCCTCACACACCGTGCCACACAAATGAACTCAAAGTGTCCGGGGGGGTCACGAGAGAGCCGGCAGACCAACCTCGGGCACCACCTCTCCTCGGGGTGTATGCGCGGGGGATCGGGGGCCGTGGCGGCACACTGGCAGCCGTGGCCCACCAAGGCCCAAGAGAGGAGAGTTCAGGCCCAGACAGGAAGAAAGCGACGTTGGCGGTACGTGGGGACCGCTGTGGCGGGGACAGAGGAGGAGGGGGGGTCTCACCTGCCCCCTCAGGCATTCAGTATAATGCCGGGTGGGTAGAACCAAAGGAGGGCCCTCACATCTCACCGGTGGTTATCTCCAAAGTGGAGGCGCTGGCCAGGACTGTCTCTCCCCACCCGGTGTCCGGGGACCAGAGCGCGCCGGCCGGAGGTGAGGAAGGGAGCAGGGGGGGGGGAGAGGCCCGAGGGACTGCCTATCCAAAATAGGCCCTCGGTCACGATGGGACCGGGCCGGGCAGAGAACTGGTGAAGAAAGGCCCGGGAAATGAAATCTTTAACTGTAGAATAGGCCATTTCAACCTTTTTCAGTTGTGTTATTCACTCACTACATAGCACATTGTTGCAAAAGCTAACATGTCTGTATGTGCAGGAGTGACGTACATCACAGAAGAATTGTCATATTAAATAAGAACATTGTAGATAGTGTTAAACAAATTCATAGTGACATTGCATTATTTTGTACAAAAGGAAATGATAGATTCATGAGCTGTGCAGCCAGGCAACAAGTTATCGGTGACACTTGGAGCAATAAGTAAAAGGTTTATTTTGCCAAGTCCGAATTTTCAATTTAAAATACGTTACAAGCTACAATGACAGGCCTGAGACATGTTTTAAAGTGCTACTTAAGTGCTACTTAAGTGGGTGGCACCATGAGTGCTGCAGCATTCATTTTACAGACCCTGGGTACCTTTAGTACCATATACTAGGGACTTATAGGTAAATTAAATGTGCTAATCAGGTGTAAACCAATAGTACCATGTTTTAAGAAGAGAGCACCAACACTTTAGCACTGGTTAGCTGTGGTAAAGTGCACAGAGTCATAATGCCAACCAAACAAAATTCAGAAAACAGGAGGAGTGAAGGCAACCACAGTTGCTGCACTGATTGCAGGAGAGGGAGAGGGCATGGCAATGAATTATCTTCAAAGGTAACAATAATTGACATTGTTTGTACCATAGAGTCTTAAATTGTGAATTCATGTAGCAGAAGCCATTTTAAAATGGTCTCAGTATATCAGTGGCAGCCATCTTTGATTTTAGATTCTGAAAGGGAACAACCATAGAAAAGAAGACTCAATAAGACTCATTAACATTTTAGTACCATAGAGTCCTGTAATGTGAAATTCACATGGTGGATGTCCTTTTGAATTGGTCACAGTATATCAGTAGCGTCCACTGTTAGAGCTAATTTTATTTGCTAACAATATGCTTTTAGAAATAATGTACAAAGCTTACATTTAAGAAAAATATACTACATGCAAAGTTTGTATCAGATAGTCATACTTAAATATCATAGGCCCGCAAATAAATAAAAATGCTGATTTAAGTTAGCCTAACTGTCGATGCCACGTTAACTGAAAAATAATGCACCAACACTGCAAGAAATGTTTTTCACACAAAAAAATATGTTTGCACACAACGTTTTCCCTTTGTTTCACAAGTTGTATTTTTCCAGAAGCCTTCTGTTAGCTAGGGAATAGATATGTGTTTTGCATTAGACAACTGATAGTGAGTTCTTACCGGGAGGAGAGAAGGCGACCGGAAATATGATTCATGTGAAGTACTGTCTGAACCACAAAATATCAATGATGTTACTCTTCAAGGCTTAATGTCTGAAAGTCTATTGTGCCTGTATGGGAAAATGGGGAGTTTGCCTGTTCATAGGTTTTTACTGTAATCCCATTGGAGGATGAAGAAGACAGAAGAAATAATGTTGCAATATAGAATATTGTGTGTTTATATTACTGCATGTTCCTAGTAGCAGCTAGATTCCAGGATTCTATTCTGACTCTAGGGTTGGAAACTCGTTTTGGGGTTTTTGATGCCTTTCTTCATGAGAGGTGCCTTACGTAGATTTTCTTGAATGTCTGATGATATCTTTTGAGCTGAGAATACTTTCCAGCTTATTATGCAAAGGCTTTATGCTTGCGCATTGATTCTCTCACCAAAATACAAGACTGTATTCTCTACTGATGACGGTTAATAAACCAGAAACACGTGTCTAGAGATCAGCACTACCTGCGCCAACCTTGGCGAAACACTCGAAAATATCGGAGCGTGCTACAAGAGACTGCATTTCCCAGAATGCCAGGGGCGAACCTTGCCTGAGAGGTCAGCGGTGTGCTCCCACATCCTGTTGTTTATTTAAAGTACTCCCGTGAGTCATTGAGCTGACGAGCTCGTGGATGAAGCACCTGCGCGCCAGTGAGAGGTACCGGACCTGATATAATGTTTGGCAGCCTACTCAGCAAACCCCAAAATACAAGACTGTATTCTCTACTGATGACGGTTAATAAACCAGAAACACGTGTCTAGAGATCAGCACTACCTGCGCCAACCTTGGTGAAACACTCGAAAATATCGGTGCGTGCTACAAGAGACTGCATTTCCCAGAATGCCAGGGGCGAACCTTGCCTGAGAGGTCAGCGGTGTGCTCCCACATCCTGTTGTTTCTCTCACCAGAGCTCTTCACTGGGTTTCTGAACAGACACCTGTCCTTTTTCTCCCAGTATTCCAACTTAATTTAGAATTGGGAATTTTTCTTTTTGGAACACGCTTGCTGTATTATTACTATATTAACTGTGATTCTAACAAACATTTCATTCTATTTTATAATCAAATATCAATTGATGGATTATGTTAACTTTTAGAATTGAAATCTATGGTTTAATATCAAATGAATAAAAAGATGAAAGATTAAAAGAATTGAAAATAAAACCCTTTACCTGACACTAATTAATTTTATTGACTGAACTAAAAATCTTTATTGCTATGTAGATGATTGTTCCTTAGTTCTCCTTATCGACAAACAAAGATCCATATGGCCAGAGGTGAGTGATATTTAATGATTACACTCCTAGATTGAAACATTGAAATCCCACTCTCTCAAGCGGTAACGAGAGGTCGGTTTATGTTACAGGAGAAAAGTGCTGAAATAATTTGCCTACATTTACAATTGCACATGTCCCTAAGACCAAAGCCTGAACTTGAAGATTGAAGGAGTTTGCTGTTTCGGAGGTGGTTACAGTGGTGGAGATGTGAGTATCAATAAGGGTATGTGTCGTAATTGTCTGATTAAGAGTCTGCATGTTAAAGTTGTGTTTTTGTGTCCTAGTAAAGTGATAGAATAGTTGTGTTTATGCTTAGATGTTAAGCAGTTGGAGTTATCGGACTCAAAGTAGTTAAGATCCTGGGATAAGTAAGTTGATAGTTGAAATTGTGGTGTTATTTGTCTGCTAAGGTTTTGTGATGCAGATTCATGAGGTATGATTGATTGCACAATTGAGATAGGGACTAAAGCAATTTGTTGTGATTGCACTAAAATTGACTGGTGTTAGTGGAACCTATTGCGCTGGTCGAGGTTATATTCGTGTGTGCATGTATGTAGGGAAAATTGAAAGTGTTAAAATCTTATTTCCAATGTATTTCTTGTATGAATTAACTACTTTGAAGTCTTTAGCGGCTAAGACAAAAGTAATTTGTTTATTGTTCTTGTTTAGAGTTGTAGAATGTGTGTACGAGAAAATTGTAAAGGAGGGTGAACCGCTGCAAGAAATGTGGGATCACATCAGAGTGTGTCGCGCTGAGATAGGTCAGATAGTTTGAAGTACCGCACAGAGATTGGATGAGTCATCAAGTATTAAGCTGCAATAGGTTTGTGAGAGAAATTGTGACATTAGAAGAAAATATTGACTTATACGGAATTGAAAACTGAACAAAAACATTGGGGCCGATTCACAGAACTAATCTGAGACAAAATCCTAAACTTACTACTTCTGGTATTCACAGAAGGCACTTACGACTTTTGGTATTCACACAAATCACTTACGACTCCTAACTTTGCATCAGCACTCGGGCCAGAATTTCTGCACCCGGAGCGGAATCTCCACACCAGGAGCGGAAATCCCGCACTTGTGCCGGAATTTCCACACCCGGCCCGTTATCTCCCCTCCCGGGCCGGAATACCCACATTCTGGCCGGTTGAGCATTTTCCTCAACACCTGTCCAAGTGCCTACCTTCCCCCACCATGCATCAGCTGACACACTGCAGCCCAACAGCCAATCCCAGCTCTGCAGCACATATAAAAGCAGAGCAGACACACACAAACTCTTTCAACATGCCGCTGAATGTGTTTGTTGCTCTGCCCCTTGCCATGCGGCAAGAAGACTTGAGGAGGAGGACAGTAGAGAGGATCTTCAGACAAAGGATCAACCTATTTGGGATGTCCAACCAAGATGTCAGGGCCAGATACCGTTTCCCTCCAGAAGTCATTTTGGAGATGGTATATGAGTGGGAGCAGGAACTTGACTCTGTGACCTGCTGCTCCCATGCCATTCCAGCCAATCTCAAGATCCTTTCTGCTCTCCATTTCTTTGCGACTGGGTCGTTCCAAAGGGTCTCGAGTGACCTTGTGGGCATCTTTCAGTCAAGCCTGTCACAGTGCTTGCATCAGGTACTGAGCTGCATCAATTCTAGAGCCCACTTCCACATACGAATGCCCCATACACTGTCCAGCAGACAAAGGGCAGCTAGGGATTTCTATCTCATCTCTCGCTTCCCACGTGTGCTGGGTGCAATTGATTGTACCCATGTGGCCCTTCAGCCACCCCGCTGCATTGCACACATATTCTGCAACAGACACCGATGGTATTCCATCAATGTGCAGGCTGTCTGTGATGCCAGTGGGAGATTCATAGATGTGCATGCAGTGTTTCCAGGCAGTACCCATGACAGCTTCGTATTCCGCATGTCACCTCTTGCCCGGCGGATGGCTGCGGGAGAATTTGGCAACATGTGGCTACTGGGTAAGTGCCAAGCACTAAAAATGAGGGATATGTGCAAATGAAGGGGCTTATTTAAAAAGCCCCTTGCGCTGCCGGTACGCCACTTTTTCACATATGAAAAGTGACGCACCGGCGGCGCAAGGGGCTTGTAAATAAGCCCCGAAATGTATGAATGCCACTTTACATTAACAACCATTGTACAATAAGAATCACCAAGCCACATACATGGACTCAACAGACACTGCATGTACCAAAGTATAGATTATGTTCTGTTTAAATTTAAGATGGAAATGTAACCTATTCCCCAATCTTCCCTCCTCAGGCGATGCTGGGTATGCACTCTCCCTTCAACTCCTCACACCTTACAGACATCCAACCACTGTACCTCAGCGCAGGTACAATCGGGCACACATATGAACTCTAGTCATCATAGAGCGCACTTTTGGTCTGTTAAAGTCACGATTCAGATGTCTTGACCATACAGGGGGTGTGCTGATGTACTCCCCTGAAGTCGTGTGCAAGATCATATTAGCCTGTTGTGTTTTGCACAATATAGCTTTAACGCATGGCTTACACATACCTCTTGTACCTCGGCTAGCACTGAATCCTGGCAACCGGGCCATTGCATATAACCGAGGTCAGGGTATGCAAGTCCATGATCAGCTGGTTGCCACGTTTTTCACATGAGCAACCTGTTGTGTCATGGACAAAATGTGGTTTGCAGTCTGTTGTCAATGATGAAAGTTGAATAATTATGACTCTGTCCAAAAGTTCCATTCTGAGACAACTTTGCAAGCCACACTAACTGTATGTAAACCACAGCTGTTGACAGGAGTCAAAAGATTGACCATGCATCAGGTCATGTGCCGTTGTCAGCAATCAGTGTAGTGGATGTCCCTAAGGAATCTATTGACTCAGGGGATAAGATGTATATGTTCTGAGAGACCCTCCCGTACCTTTTGAGAATGGGTGTCTGAATCACAAAAGGGCATAACTATTGCATTGTTGAGTTTTTACCCCCAACTGATTTGACCGCCCCCCCACAAATGATGGGCCCACAACGTGAGTGATGATGTTCTGGCTGAATCTGCCACTATGTGTCTGGGATACACAGCACTGCTTCCCCCAAATTTACCGTAACACAACAGACAACTCTTGTGTTGAGCACTAAATATGGACTACATGTACCATAATGCAAAGGAGGAGAAAACTAAACTGGGGTGTGATGTTGTGCCAGTCCCCCCCCTTGTCCCAGCCCAAATCTCATTAAATGGTCTGTTCTCCCTTTTGTTTCATATCTATGATTTTCTCTTACACTGTCATTTCAGGTTTCTCCGCTACAGAACAACAGGATGGCAGTGGATTTGATCTGTGATGGTGGATGAATCAGAATGAACACAAAATGTCTGTCAACTACTTCCTGTGATGTATTTCCTGTCTACCACTTCCTGTATGTCCTTTCCTGTATGAAGGTATGGGTTCCGGTCCCTTTTCGCAACTTCCGGCACAACTGCGCACTCTCCGTATGCGGAGCGTGCGCCTCATATGCAGACCCGACGCTCCGCAACCGGAAATTGCGTTTTCGGGCCGTAATCGTCGAAATCGAACCGAAACCCATTATTTCATACAGGAAATTTCATTCAGGAAGTGGGAAACAGGAAATACATCATAGGAAGTTGTTGACAGCCATTTTGTGTTCATTCTGAGTCATCCTCTCTCACAGATCAGATCCTCTTCCATCCTGCTGCTCTTTTCAACCTTATTTCCCCCAAAATGGCTGAGGGTTATGAGGAGAAAGGGGGTGCCCCTTTCACTGAAAGGGAATTAGACATTTTAGCTGAGGGGGTGCTACTCAAATATCATCAGCTATATGGGGGGCCAGAGGACCAGCTGAGTAATGCATTGGTGAGCGCTGCAGTGCTGTGGGCGTTTACAGCAGGAAGGCGAGGGCATGCCGCAAGCGCTGGGAGGACCTAAAACGCTGGGCCCGGCACAAGACCGAGGAGCTACTGGGCCAGTCTTCCCAGCACCATGTGCATCATCCCCACCTCTCGTCACTGTACAGGAGGGTCCTGCGTGCAGCTCAGCTGGAAGAACATGAGCAGCAGAGACCTGGTAAGTGCATTATATGCAATATGTGTCTGGAAGTATGATGTGAGTGAAGACAGAGCTGTACCATCGTGTGTCCCATGCCTCCATTCACCTATTCTGTGTCTATGTAGCAGTCATCATGAAGCAAAAGGCTCACTGTAGCGCATTGACTGTACAGTGCAGAGTGCATTCTGTGAGTTGTAGTTTCATTATGACAACTAGGGAATTGAGCCACACACGTGCATTTGTACAGAAATTTGCACTGCCAGCACCACTAACAGTGAACCAAGGCAATCATAACTGATGTGTGCATTGGATGAGGAATGGTACAGACACTATCCAGTGTATGTATGAGAGGCCAATGGGTATTGGATGCTGTGACTTGCATTGCATTTGGTGAGTTTAGGTTCTGATTGAGACAGATCATCATGTGCCATTGAGTCAAGACAGACTTTGAGATCCTTGCCTCACTCTTAAGTGTTTCCAATTTTGCTAAGTGTGTCCACAGACACACGCCTTATCCTCAGTGGCATGTATGACATTTTTCATGTACAGGTAGCTGTAACAAGGAGCCACTACTGTTCACCAGTGCACAGCACTACCTGATCAGTCTCCAAAGCCAATATGTGGCACTGGGTTGTCAGCTTTTGTGAGGGAATATCAAAAGGTTAGACTCACAACTTAGCACACCTAATAGCCCAGACCCTATTGGATGTGTGACCCCCCAATGGGCATTTGTGTTGTATCATACAATGCTACACAGCAGATAACATTTGTCCAGATGTAAAAGTGCAGAGACTCCATACCACAGGCCCATTTCAATACCATCTGGACTCTCTCTGATCTCCTTTTGTAGACTGGGTTTAGAACCTGCCCATGTAGCAGTGACAGGACACACAGATCACAAGAATGCCAAAGCTGAGGGTTGGCCAGTACAGATGTGTAAGCCACCAAAAATCTTGTGAGATGTCCATGTCAGACTCAAATCAGGAGATGACAGTGAACATACACTTAATTTAAGCTCATAAATACTGACAACTGTATAGTGTGATCAGAGGAGAACAAAGTCTGACCTTGGCTCATCTAGGTATGTGTCTTGTCCTGACTTGTACAACCACTACAACATGATTTGTCTTACATTTCAGTGGGCTCAGCTGGCCAAAAGGACCAACAGCAGGACACGGTTTGGAGCAGGACATCTTTGGTGCGCCGGCGGCTACGACCTTTTTCCACTAGTGAGGAAGAAGAGGATGAGGCGGGATCTTTGACATCAGGAGGCAGGGGGACTGCCCCCACCCGGACTGAGCAGGAAGACACCTCTAGTGCTACATCCCGGGTGGAGGCTGAGGACATTGAAGGGGGGAGAACTGGACACCTCTGGCGAGGTGTCCCTGGGGCAGGCTACTACACAACCTGGGCCTGCCATCAGCCCCTCCCTAACTCTAGAGGCCCCCATTCCATTGGGGCCTCCAGCTGCATTCCCTGCAACCAGTCCCCCTCATCGTAGCTGCCAGGTCGACACCAACATTGGCTCCGAACCTGAGGCACCACAACCCTCATGTTCAACCCAAACCCCTCCCTGTGTTGTTCCTCCTGTGGCTGCACCAGAGGACTTGATGTGGGCATGTGAGGGTCAGCCAGACATGTCCCCTCCATCATGCTGCAGATGTATACAGAGCTGCGCATGATGCGAGAGGAAATTGCCCGAGCTCTGGCCACCCTCACTGCCAGGGTCAATTCCCTGACTGCAGCCATGTTGTCTTTCGTATCCCAATATCCCTCCCACACTACCGTCAATGTCTCCCCCTCTCCATTGCGCCACACTGTTTCCCCCCGTACTCAGAGGATCTGTACATTGTGGTACTAGAGGATGACCAGAAGGACGTTTTACCTGTTGGACAAAATTTTCTTTGTGGACAATTATTTACTTTGCCCCTTGCAAATAGACTGGTTCCCCTGACGCTCCCTAACGTGTTATATTTATGTTGCCCTACCCCAATCCTAGTTCCCTTCTCCTTCTGTAGTAAGAACATCATTTGTTTTCCTTTCTCCCTTCCAAATGGACTGTTGTTGTTTTTCTAATCCCACACTTTTTTTTACATAAAATTTTATTTTGAATCATACTTTCTCTATCTTGTTTAACTTCATTGTGAATGTCTTGTACAAAATATGGACATATATTTTGGGAATCATCTGCTCTGCACATGAGGGCTTGTTGCAATGATGGGGTTACACTTGTACATGTGTCACACATACACATACATCCTCACATCTCTAGGCCACCAAAATTGGTATACATTTGCCTATCAGGACATGATAAGCAAGAGTCTTGACTTGTGAAGACAATTTCGTTTTATTTACACATATTCACACTGGTTAAAAAGTTTTTGGGATGTGATCAATGGGGATTGTGCTTGTGACTTCGCAATTTCGGAGGTGAGGATCGCTGTGAGGGATCATATCTGGGTTGTCGCCGAGGTGCAGGTTGGTGTGGTGCATGTGCCTGTACAGGGTGAAGTTCATGTGCAGGGGTGAATGTTGTCTGTACAGTTGGTGTTTGTGCATGGACAGGGTGTTGTTGTGCAGGTGGTGGTAGTGCCTGTTCAGGGGGTGGTGGTGGATGTGCAGGTGGGGGGAGTGCCTGTTCAGGGGGTGGTGGTGGATGTGCAGGTGGGGGGAGTGCCTGGATAGGGGGCGGTGGTGGGTGTGTACCCTTGCTGTGGTCCTGTGCAGTTTGTGGTACAGGTGTGTGGGTGTGATGTGCTGCAGGCAGATGTGATGGCTCCCCTCCCTGCGTTGACCGTGAAGGTAGACTTTGGATCATTTTCAGCATGCCCTCCATCATCTTCATGGCCAAGGCATGGTGTCTTGCACTCTCTTACCTTTGGATGGATATCATGTCTCTGATATTCTTGGACTTGTCTTGCCAAGATCTATCCATCCTGTCCAAAACATGGGTCAGTCTGTCCACCGCCTGAGGGAATTGGTGCATGTCCTGCAGGGCCGCAGACATGTCTGACAGGGTAGCCCCTAAGGCACGAATGTCCTGCCTCACATCTGCCTGCTGTTGGAAGAAGTCCTGCTCCCAATGGGCACCATGGCCAGGTGTAGGAACTCTCTGCAGGGGTCAGACATGGATGAGACCGCCAGGGCCAACAGCAGGGGGGGTGGCAGCTGGAAGCCTCTGGACAGGAAAATGGTGCCCAGGGGATACCTGCACAACAACAGGGTTGTAACTTCCCTCAGATTGTGGAGAGAATGCCTGGGATACACTGTATAGGGAGGAGTTTGTAGGGGAACCACCACGCCTGTACTGTATGTGAGGGCTGTGAGGGAGTGATGTATGTGTTGGGGTGCGTGTGAGCTGTGGCTGGTTAGCTCTATGCTGAGGACAGGTAATCTTTCTTATTTTTCGGGCCATGGCATCTGATTCATCTTCCTCTGCGAGACTGGACAGATGGTCTTCATCATGGTCAATTTCTTCAGCCTCCTCAGGTACGTCACCCTCCTCCTCTTGCACAGTACTGGCAGCCGACATTACTGCCTGCAGGAGCAGTGGATTTTCCCCTTTGATTGCCCGTCACCCAACACTGGTGGAAGGTCCATCCTCCTCATCGTCATCATCACCTGGAACACAGAGGTTGCAACAGGATAAGTAATTGACCTGGTATAAGATGTGGTGCAACACAAGGGTTGGTTCTACTGTACTTTGCATCAACAGATGAAGCATATGTGACCTGGTTTGAGTACCCCTACATGTGACAGCTCACACCATAGCACTGAGGTGTTGAATGGAGATGTACAATGCACAAGCAAACTCACCAGCTCCAGCCACAGCTTTGTGTTCCTTTGCGATCCCCCCTGATGTCAACTGTTAAACCTGGCTCCTCATAGGTGTAGTTGATGAAGCGGTCCCCGATCCAGCAGCTGGAGAGGGAAGTGACAACATACTCAATGATCTGCTTCACTAATTTACAAACAGGCACATGTGACACTTATGGAAATGAAATGGTTTGTATGTAACTTTGTAAACACCGACTGCAGATTCTATGCAGAAGGGGATTTGGATCTTTGTCAGGGTTTTTGAATCTATGATAGGGAAACACTTCATGCCACCCTTACCTGATGGATAGGTGCGAGAGGGTTTCACTGCTGCAGCCAGGATGTCTTGCATTCCCCGGGATGGTGTTGTACGCTGCACTGGTGTCATCCTGTCAGCAGCTATGATGAGACATACATATCCATATTTCAGTACACCAGATGGTAGCTATGAGCTAACATGTATGTGTCATTCTCAATGACCATTGATATGATATTTCTGGCCAATGTCCAGCATGTTTACCTCATGGACTTTACATGTGGGCCCCTGCTCACATGCAGCAGTTGTCAGCTGTAACCTCCACACAGCACTGACATCAATGAGATAACACATCAACAGACAAACGTGCATGAGAAGGTCACTGATATTTGAAGGAAGGGGATAAATAATCAGGACGCCTCCGCATTACACTGTTTACACCTTCACCGTTGAGACCATCATGCCTCATGTGTATAGTATTGTCTGTTGACAAGTCAAAAGGAGTGTACATCACCAGGCTGACCAGTTTCACATTTGCACATCAGATCAAACATTGCATTGCGGAATTCATATGTGAGATGTGCAATAGTCAGGTACATCTTGTGGCTCATTTGTGCTTCCCTACACATGAAGTCACAAAGCTCATTTTGGGCTGAGAGATCACACATTTGTTATGTCCATCCTTTGAGTGCTCTCTGTTCCCATAATACATTGACGACATCATGGTAGTACTTAGCTGACAACGGATGATGTCTTGTACAGCAGACATCCTAACCTCATATATTATACACTCACTTATATAGGTGAATACAGTAGAAGAGGAGGCAAGCAGAATGCAACATTTGACTAGGATCTCACATTGTGGGTAAGTTGAGAAGCTTTGATGGTTGCCGCCTTCACTGGATTTGCGTTGTGCTTTTCAGCCAAGAGATTTGAAAATTTAACTTCCTCGAGATTCACCTTAGCAGCCCATACATCCATCACAAAAGTACACAACTGGCATCAGTGCGACCCTCCTCCACACCAATTCATTAGGATTTGTCCATTGATATTTTGCAAGAGAATTTTCATATCATTGAATTACAATCCAGTTGTGTCTAGGACACTTCATATGACACTATATACTATTTTATGTCCATTCTGCACTCACTTGGCATACATTTTGTGTCATCCTGTCACTAGCCACCATGGTGTGATCTGGTATGTGGTGAAATGCCATATGTAGGCATATTGTGATGCTGGACAACAGTGATGTAAAACACATACAACATAGAGCGGAGATTAAAGGCACATTTCATGAGCATGAGCATTCTGGTACATCATTCTTGGGTTTACTTACCATGGCCCTGCACCTGCCCAGTATGTGGTCCCTGACCAGATGTCACAGCCAACCTTGTAGCAGAAGTCAATGGGGGTACTGGAATCTGGGACAACATCATTGGATCTACAATGATAAGTGTGTTTGCAACGTTACATTTCAGCTGCAACATGTGATGCACTCAATTTCAAGCACAAAGAATTAGCACAAGCAGTGTGGGCACTACCGTTGCAGAAGTGTGCCACACTACATATCACGAGTGATCCCACATTCAACTTATAATGGCCCCACTGCCTAGAAGCAACGTCTATCAAATTGACACCACAACAATTACTGACGTAAGGTCCACTATCGTGTTTTGTTTATGGCCAAAATAAAATGCCATCGGATGTTAACAAATATAACCAGCTGGGTGGACTGGACAATTTCATGTATAGGAAAACACATTCTAAGTTGGACACTGGACGCATTCGCAATACTCCTGACAATTGTATCTCACTTCTTGTTCATCATTGTAATATTTGATTTCTTGATTTTGAGTTTTATTCACAAAAGTAATCTGAGACAAAATCCTAACTTGACGACTTTCGGTATTCACAAAAGGCATTTAGGAGTAGTAAAGTTAGGAATACTAACTTTACTACTCCTAAATGCCTTTTGTGAATACCGAAAGTCGTCAAGTTAGGATTTTGTCTCAGATTACTTTTGTGAATCAGACCCGATGTCTACAAAAGACAATTACAATATAGTGGGGACTCCTTTTTGACTTGTTGTGGCACTCAAATCCAGGATTGAGTTCACAGTTCTGGAACTGTTGGTGGAATACATGTAATGTTCACATATCACAAGGTATGATGAGCCTAGATATATTAATTTTCATCTTTCACAATTCACAAATGTCATTTGCTAAAGGTAAATGTCCTTTAAGTATTCCAATAGTTGTAAAGTTAGATTTTCATCTCTAGTTACCTTTGAGATTTGGGCCCTATATGTCCCTCTGTTGTCTGCTGATAATGTATGCATTTTGAACATCTCCTGACCAGTTTGACTTACCAGTTAGTGAGGGTGGTATGCCTTGCTCTGGATGATGTTGTTTCCTCCCAGAAGATGCAGGGACCTCTGCTACTGTGGTTGTCTGTACTCTGGCTGAATGTGTCAATAGGTGAAAAGAAAGAAAAGTAACCAAATTGAAAATGTACATGTGTTACTTGTCAGACATTTCCTCATATCTTCTGCATGCTAACACGGCCGGTGGAGGTAGGAGCAGTGGGGTGTTGGGGATGTAATGGCGGGGCAGGGTAGGAAATCGACAACAGAATAAGGGAACGAAATGTTTTAAAATAAGGATTCTCTCACCTTCTGCTTTGTGATGCGGCAGGCACAAGGTGAGTTATTTTTGGGATATTTTGTTTTTATTTTCCCTATTCCGTTGTCTGTTGATTTTCCTCTGCCCCACCCCACCCCCCCTGATGTTCTTGACTGACTCAGCTGCATCTGGATGAGTGGAAGGGGCACTTTGTCAATTGCTACTTAACAGTGTTAGGTATATACGGCAGCAGTACTGGGCCCATGTTTTCAATTGTGGGAGAGGGATTTGCCATTTCTGATACAAAGGATTCTGGGACTTGTGGTGCAACATACGGAGGGAAACACATGAGCCTCTGACTGACTATATCTTTATATAAACTTTGGACAACTTCCTTAATCACAATGGGGGTGCAACACAGACAGTCATTTTATATACTTGTTCTTGTCATCACATTAACCTGGTACCACATTGCGGACATCACTCACAGGCAGCCCATGGAGCATGTGGGGGTGGATTGTAGTAAGGACATCCTCCTCAAGTGTGGTGAGACGGAGGCAGGTTCAAGATTGTGGGGCAGGGAGAACTCTGTTCAACTCAATCCTGGCGTACTTCTCCTTCACCCTCGCCTTTTCATCCTGCCACTTCTTCTTGATGTCCTGGACTGTGTGCACATCCTCCCCCAATGCTGTGACAGCAGTGGCTAAATGCTGCCATAGAGCTGACTTCTGTGTTCCACTGGTGCAGTAAGGGGGAGACCATATAGCCGTTTGTGGTGCCTCACAATGAACTCCACAATCAGGGTGGTCTCCTCAGTTGAGAACGTTTTTCTTCCTCCTCAGTTGGTACATTTTCCAGTACCGATGCACAGCAAATGAAACCAGGAACTCTCTGTGGCCAAACCTGTTCCTTGAACGTATGCAGCTTTTATGTGGTTTGTGGTGCTAGTCTTGCAGTTGGTGTTAATTGCCTTTATCTGATGCATGGTTGGGGATGGTAGGCACTTGGACAGGTGATCAGCATTGAGGAAAATGCTCAACCGGCCAGAATGTGGGTATTCCGGCCCTGAAGCGGAGATTCCGGCCCGGTTGTGGAAATTCCGGCACAAGTGCGGGATTTCCGCTCCTGGTGCAGAAATTCTGCTCCGAGTGCGGAAATTCTGGCCCGAGTGTGGACGTAAAGTTAGGATTCGTAAGTGATTTCTGTGAATACCAAATATTGTAAGTGCCTTCTGTGAATACCAGAAGTAGTAAGTTTAGGATTTTGTCAGATTAGTTCTGTGAATCTGCCCCATTGACATTTTCTGAATTGATTATTGTTCATTTATTGTTAAATTCTTTCAATCATGAAATGTTTCAAAGTCTTTAGATATTTGATGAGGAGTGATGTGTGAGTCCCAGTTTGAAAGGGTGAGGAGGCTCCATCAGAAGGTACCCCAGCTTATTATGTGGTGACACATTCAGGGGTCCATACATGTATATGGCTTTGACAAAAGTGCAAGATCACTGAAAATGCAGGACCATTTAAATTTCCACAATAGGGTACTTTTGATTTAAAGATGATCGAACACTTAAGAGAAAAGTTATATGAAATGAAGCCTCCTCCTTGACCTACACAATATGAAGCATTAAATGCTTGGGCTCAAGCAGCTCATGCCAAAGAGAAAGAAAAGTACCATAATAGAACAAATAGAGCACTACTGAAATAACGCTGATGCTCAATGGAATGAAGGGCAGCAAAAGTGGAGAAAATGTATAGTTGAAGGAGCTAGGATATACCCAGCAAGAACAACAGATAAAGCTAAAAAGAATCTAAAGCAGGGAAATGATGAAGAAGCTGCAAGGAAAACAGACACTGAGAATATTTAGGGGATGACATTTTAGATTCTAGTTATCCTCACGTCCACCACCATATGTGGCCCCTACAACAAACACAGAGATTGCTACAACTGCAAGTACTAAAGTGGCTACAGCCCCTGTTGATCCGAATGCAATTCAGATTGAAAGACCACTTCCAGCACTTCGGATTGCACCTGCACCTGTTCAAGCCGCTGCTACTGTAATTGCTCCAGGTGTTATTGCTTCTACTGTGATTGTTCCTGCCCCAGGGCCACAAGTTGTATCAGCTCAGACATTGACAGTGCCTGTTGTTGTAGCTGAACCAACAAATACTGTTCTGAATGCTGTTGTCCAAGGTGTTGTAGGAGGAGTAGCTGCAACAGGGTTCATTCCTGACATCACAGAATTCACAAATTGTTGCCTGGAAACCACCACAAAATGCTCAATCATTGAGAGAAGGCAGAAGAATTGTTTGTATCACACCAATTGCACAGGGAGAGACCGGTTTATTTGATGATGGGATTTTCCTGCCATGGTTTGAAGAAACTTCAGAAAATAAAAGGGTGGGAGACACAGAGAGACCATCTACAAACCAGGGAAAGGCAAGACACTTAGATGTACCAACAGTTAAGGAGGAACTAGAGGATGCCTAGACATTTCACATTTGAACTAATACCAGGAAAATGAATTGATATATTTAAGTAAAGAGATCACAAGACGTGCGGCTCCTGCACATGACAAATTAACTGAATTGGCTGGAAAATATGAGGTGGACAACTCCAAGAGTGTTCCTTTACTTAAAAACTTCAGGGCACAGTTAGATGATGAACTATTGTGATGATGCGGTCTTCAGGGATGAGATTACACATTGCAGAATTAGTAAAGTGCATCCAGAAATGGATCGATTTTGACAGGTTAGAAAGCAAGTGGGCAAGGAAACAGGGAAAGAAAAAGAAACTACCAGATGCTTTAGAAGCAAATAGTATGTCGCTACCAGCACACCCAGATGAAGATGAGGCTTAAACTTTTCATATGAGGTAAATACCAGGTGAAGGGTATGTTCATGTACCATTGAGTAGAGGTGAATTCGCAACATTTATGAACAACTTTCTGAAGCTGAGAGAGAATCTCACTCAGTGGTAAACACAAGTTGACAGAGTTGTAATGATTTCAAAGGTTTTGTGGACAGACTTGAATACTTTTTTTGATATTGTGGTACTGAGTGATTTGTGCGCTGAATGTAAAATAATTGTGCAATGGCCACGTTCAGAGCTTCCAAGAGATGCGTGTACTCGTGCACCTTTACCTGTGGTATGGACAAAGTATGATGAGCTAATTACCTTTTTGAAAGGAAAGTTCCAGCAAGAGACATTGATTGGTTAAAGATCAATAGAACTACCCAAGAAGCTAAAGAATCAGTGCATGCTTACTATAAACGATTGTTGCAGGTGTTTAAACAGCGTAGCAGACAAGAAAATCCCAAAAAGGGCGATATGGGGAGTTTAGTGTCACAGTTCATTCTTAGTTTGTGACCAGAAATCAGTATGCACATACAACAGAATGTGATTTGTTGGCAGACAAAACCTTTAGATGAGATTCGGAGGTAGGCAAAATACTGTAGTTATGACCAAGAAATGTAGGGGAAGAGACTTAAAGAGAAATGGATACTAACGCAGACTAAGCTTGCTCAAAAGGGATTTTGAAATCAATCACATGGAGCAAATGTTGGCAGAATGCAAGGTGTGGGTTTTCAGGTTGGAAGTCAAATTGCTCAGGGCAGAGTTGGTGTCTCACAGGGTAGAGGTTGAGGTGCTTAGGTTGATCTAAATTCAGGAATAGACATTGCAGAGTTGAATAAATTAATTCCTTGTCACTATTGTAACAGGCTCAGGCATTGGAAGCTGGAGTGTAAACAGAATCCAAATCGAGTGAGTGGTGATGGGCAAATGTAAGGGATGAATCAAACATAAATGCAAAATGCTCCAGTTCAGGTTGCAGTCCAAAGAATGCAGATGCAAACACAATCACAAGTTTCTATGGTGCAGGTCCCACAAGCTCCAATGGGCCCAAAGAATATGGGTTATTCCACATACAATATAAACTAAGAATCAAGAGCAAATTCAAATTCATTCCGAAATCAGAACCCATTTCAACAGTTCCCCATATTGGAGAGCGAGAGTTTCGATTCTGAAAATTCACAATGATGGTGCCTGAGGGGGTAGAAAGATTGTGCACTTGGCTCAGTCTTAGAGGTAGACCAAAGTTGACCATTTGTAGAAGGAGAGGTTAATGGCCACCAAGTGGGATGTCTTATTGACACATGAGCTACCCGTTCCACTGTTAGAACAGCGGAAGTGTCAGACCTACCCCTCTTGGGAAAGAAGATCAAAGTTATTGGTGTCACAAATAAACAAATAACTAATCCTGTTTCAAAGAAAGTACTTGTAAAAATAGGTTCATTTGAGGAAGACCATCAGTTTGTGGTACGTGATTCAAGTCCTGTAAATCTGTTTGGAAGAGATGTTTTGTGCAAGTTAAATTGCAGTATTTACTGCACACCGGATGGTGTTGAATTTCAAACACATGTTGAGGATGTTGAATTTAAAGTGGCCCGACAAGGAACAGCCATTGGATTATATCCTGTAAGAATAATAGAGGATTTACCTCCTGATTTGAGAGATTCTGTAAAATCAGAAGTATGGGACTTTTCAGGGAAAGATATCGGATTAATTAAAGGTGTAGAACGAGTCCAAATCACGATAAAACCAAATGCAATTTTCCCAAGAACACCACCTTATACCTTAACACCAGAGACAGTGGCTGGAATAACCCCAGTGATTGAAAATGTGCGAAAACAAGAGATTTTTAAGGAAACTGTCAGAAGTCGTTGTAATTCACCAATTATGGGTTTACAGAGCCGAACAGCAAGTATCGAATTGTACAGGATCTTCAAAAAATGAACAACATAGTTGTCCCATGTTGTCCCATGGTACTGAATCCAGCAAAAATACTGTTTCAACTTCCCTGCACTGCAGAATGGTTTACTGTTGTGGATGTCTGCCAGGCCATCTTCTCTATTCCATTGCACAAGGACAGCCAATTCCTGTTTTCATGTGTGTTTAGAGATAGAGGTCTGGCATGGTTGCAGAGATTCCTTCAATTTTAATCAGATCTTGAAAAAGAATCTTGAGACTCTGAAGATGCCTTGTAATTTAGTTTTTGTGCAGTACATTGATGATCTGCTTGTGGCATCAAGTACACAAGAAGCTTGTAAATAGGACACAATTTCTCTTTTAAATCATTTGGCTGAGAATGGGCACAAGGTGTCCCCGAGCAAATTACAATACAGTCAAAAAGAAGTCTTTTATTTTGGACATCTCATTGGGAAGGGCATGAGAAAGGTGTCACAGGAGAGAATAGAGACAAATCTGAAGATGAGTCCACCTAAGTCCATCCTAAGTCAGGATGTTCCTGGGAAAGGTTGGCTACTGTTGACAGTGGATACGAAACGTTTACCTGGTAGCCAGGTCTTTAATGAGGCTGACGCACAAAGTTGTGTCTAATCCTCTTCCTTGCGACAACGATTGCTTGAAAGGTTTCCTAGAGCTGAGAGGAAGTCTCTGCATGCCCCGGCACTAGGAATGCCTGATTACAGTACAATATTCACAATGGTTTGCAGTGAGACAGAGAGCTATGCTCTCTCAGTGATTACTTAGTTACATGAAAGACTCTCGCAGACCTGTGGTATATTTTTCAACTACACTTGACGCTGTTGCCGTAGGACTACCCGGCTGCCTTAAAGTAATGGAGGCAGTTGGTGTCAGTATGACAGATGCGAGAGCATAGTGATGGGATACCCTCTTACAGTGATGGTCCCTCACTCGGTGGAGATATTGCTCACCCATACAAAAACACAGTATTTGACAAACAGCAGACTTACAAAATATCAACAACAAATACTTGTTGCAGAAAATGTTATTATAAAAACATGTCAAATACTCAATCCAGCTGCATTACTACCGTTGCCTGACAGTGAAACTGATGAAAATGAAGTTGAGCATGACTGCATGGATGTTACAGATTTATGCACCAAGCCAAGACCAGAAATTAAAGGTGAACCCCTCGATGAGCCCGACTATGTAATCTTTTTGGACGGCTCATGTCTAAGAGACAATGAAGGAACTTTGAGAGCAGATTATGCAGTTTGCACAATTCAGGAAGTGGTAAAAGCCTCCAGACTTCGAGGTGTTATCCCTGCACAAGTGGCATAATGAATTGCCCTTGTAGGAGCTTGCTGTCTTTTAGCTCAGTTGAGAGTGACTATATTTACAGATAGTCAATATGACTTTCGTGTGGTCCATGACTTTGGGCAGTTATGGTCACAAAGGCAATTTATGACGTCATTGGGTTCCCTAATTAGAAATAGGGAATATGTAATTAAATTATTGGAAGCTTTGCAGGTACGCCAAGAGATTGCAGTAGTTAAATGTGCAGCTAATTGATTTGACAATGACTATGTCACTGCTAGAAATCAATATGCTGATGAAGATGCACAATATTGTATACTTCATGCACATTTAACAGAGAATAAACAAAGGAATCTAATGAGGACATTTCCTTTTCTCTGTTGTTGTCAGTAGCTGATACATGTGAAGAAATTAAGAGATTGCAGGAAGACGTCTCAGAAGCAGAACAGCAAGAGTGGATCATAGCAAGATGTGTTAAAAATGCAAACAACATTTGGGTTTTAGCAGATGGAGGACCAGTGTTGCCAGACAGTTTATTATTCCCTATGATACGACATTTCCATGGTCCTGCACACATTGGAAGGCATGCAATGGTTAGACTATTTAGGCAGAATTGGATCAATCCCCAATTCAGAGTTTTCGCTAAAGAGCTATGCCATAGGTGCATTACATGTCAGCAGATGAATGTAGGCAGGAGAACCTATAACACTTAGCCACATGCACAGATCAGGAGGATCCTTTAACAGGATGTAGTTGGACTTTATCGAAATGCCTGTCTGCAATGGGCTGAGCTATGTCCTGGTTATAGTATGTGTTTTTTCCCCGATGGGTGGCCTAACCAACGCAGAGAAATGACAGTCTCACTGCAGCTAAACTACTATTACATGAACTCATTCCGTGGTTCAGATCCCTGGATTCTCTAGAGTCAGACCAAGGGACCCATTTCAATAATGAGGTTGTTAGAATGCTGTGTGAGGCTCTTCAAGTGGAATAGAGATTACACTGCAGCTATCATCCCAACGCTTCTGGGATAGTGGAACAATTACACTGGACTCTTAAGTCTCGATTGGCCAAGATCTGTGCATCCACTTTGTTGAAATGGTAAAATGTTTTACCACTTTTTTTTGGATGAGTCTTCAAAGCACTCCTGACAGGAGAAATGAATGTTCTGCACATTAAATGCTCATGGGTCATACCATGAGACTGCCAGCTCTGCCTGAAAATGCACTTGTAAACATCACAGATGACACAATACTCGATTACTGCAAAGGATTAGCTGATGTGGTGCGTTCTGTTTCTCATCAGGTTGGAGCTGCCACTGCCAGTCCACATCAGGAGCAGTGTCATAATCTTAACCCAGGAGATTGGGGTTTAGGGAAGAAACATGTGCGAACATCTTGCCTGGAGCCAAGGTGGAAAGGCCCCTAACAAGATATCTTGATTACTAACACTGCTGTCAAATGAGCAGGGACCTATTTGGATGCATGCTTAGTACACTTAGAGAGTAAGGTGCACCTAGGAAGTAGTGTTCTATGAGCCAAGTTCAAGATCTCCTGGACCCGTGCGTCCAGAAGGACCAGAGTGGGTGAAGTACAGCGAAATCTCACACCGGTACAAGTTCCTAAAATCTCGCAAAGCGGTGTGGAAATACCCATTAAAGAAGAAGAATTGAGAGCTGAGGATAAAGGAACTGTTAAGTCATCCTCAGAGCAACCAAATGATCCAGGCGAAGGAACGAGTGTGAGAAGAGAAAGACCCCTATGGAGAAATAGGATGGCCAAATGGTAGGAAGCAATTAAGATCAAGTGTGTCAGATGACCATATACCACAAACCATCATTGAAGAAACAAAATCTAGTGGTGTAAGTGAAACAGAAGCTCAACAGACACCAAGGAGATCCAAAAGAGTGTGAGTACCTTGACACAGGTATTCTGCACCTGAATGGACTTATTACTCAGAGAATGTATCAAATGCATCAGGTCAAAATTCAATTGAATTGAGATCAGAGACATTTGAACCTCCATAATATGCCACACTTTAAAAACAACATTGATTAAATAAGATTTCTGAAGCAAATGTAACAATCGAAGAACTTGACAGGCACTATTTAGTGAAGTCTAAACCAAAATAAGTGAGACGACAAATGATGAACTGTATTTAAAGCAAAAAAAAGAGAAGACTGATATAAATGAAATTGAAAATAAACAATTAACAAAAGTGAATAAGAAGATTTAAGAAGAATTCCCCAGGGCCAAGGTTGCAGTAAAAGAGTAGGGATAACACATTTAGAAGAAGATGGAGTTGGGCTGGTGATGACTCATGAAGATTTTTGTTTATAAGCTGGATAAAATATCTGCAAGTTGATCCCCAAAGGTTTCCCTAGTTTGCACATACAGCCTGCTGCGACATTTTACTAAATGTCTGACTGTAGACAAACATTTGTGTCCTTATCAAAGTTAAGTGTAGAATAATTATTGTTGTCACACTAATAGTTGTTGTATTACAAATTTTCGTCCTTTTAGTTGGAAAATATTTCACACCAGTGATAGAAACACTTAGGTCTCCACCTGCATCTACAACAGCTGCACACACAATAGATTAAACGAAATTAAAAGCTTCATTTGTAGACTATTCAAAAGAAGATTTTTTTACGAATGTCTACTCTAGATAAGTTCAGGAATACACTCTAGCTTTAGGTACTAAGGACTGTTATGTTTGCTCACACTTACCTTCTTTAGCTGCAGAGGAAGTGACATATTATCACACCCCATATGCAGTTACATGTACTATTTTACTTTGGTTATTTTATAGACAGGATCGTTTTGAACATTATTTTTCTAACTATGGGTATGATTCTTTCCAAAGTTCCTCTTCAGAAAAGAATGATTCCTCATCCACAGGCACATGAAGATTGCATGGTATTTCTTTAGATCACCCATAGTTGTAGACATTGCTAAGGCATATGAGAAGAACCTAACCTGTTTAATGAGGCCATTAGAAAATAAGTTCATTTTAACATTAGCGGAGAGAAGAGCTCAAATTGTTCGTAATGCCAATAAAGGGGAAGATGTCTTGAGAAATGTTTGGAAGAAAGAAGAAGATTAATACAAAACAAAAATGGTTATCCAAAATTAAAACTAGTTAGATGACAAAAACAGGAAAATATGTGTTTACAAAAGGAGAAACCAGTTCAGAAAGAGACATATTGAGATAAGTAATTGTGAAAACACATTCAAAGTTTTGGGAGGACATGTTCAAATTTTAACAGGCGAATAAGCAGTCATTCCAGGAGTTTATTTTTTTTTGGACAAGATGCCTGTTTTCAATTATGTTCTGATTGGGAGGGCGTTTGCTATTTTGCTTTATTGGTCCTAAAGTGGATCATGTGAAAAGCATAGATGCTTTAACAATGACACCAGCCCAGAGACATACACGTAGTGCTAACAATGGAACACAATTAGTGGGAGACATTATTTGAGCAATCATGCCTCCTGTAGAAGTAGTTTTAAATGATGAGAAAAGTAGGAAGTTATCAACAGTAGTAGATGTATTAGCTATTTGCACATCTGGTGCCTTGCTAGCAGTTAACACAGAATTATTGGCTATTAAATCAATGGCCTTGCAAGATCGATTAGCTCTAGATATATTATTGGCAGAGTAAGGCAGAGTTTGCAAAATGTTAATAGCTCAACATTGCTGCTCATACATCCCTGACAAGCGTAAAAAGATGGAAGAATTTGCTAAGAATATTTCTGACCTGAAACCTGAATTAGACCAGTTAGAAACCACTAGTGTATTAGAGACTTTAGGCAAAGGAGCTTCTATAATTAGCAACTGGTTTGTAACAGTCTGTGGAGGACTATTAAGAGTCATTAATGAGCCCTATATTAATCATTAGCATTTGCTTAATATGTTTATATACTTTATATAAAGGAATTATATGCTATTTAACAAAGGAGAAGACTAAAGATAGAAAAAGACAAATCAAAGGAGAATTAGCAATGGAAGAGAGAAAGAATAGAGAATATAAGAAGTTGAAGGAAATTGAAACCGTTAAAAATATAATGGATGACTCAGCAAAGAAAAAGAGTGCACTCTAAAGATTCATTTGCGAAGAAATTGTGATGATTTTTCAAGCATCAGATGGGGGTAACTGTTGGAGCAAATTTTATTCTCTAACAAAATGCTTTTATTAATAATATGCAAAGCTTATATTTAGGAAAAATATACTACATGCAGAATTTGTAGTAGGCAATCATACTTAAATATTATTGGGCCGAAATAAATAAATGTGCTGTTTTAAGTTAGCCTAACTGTTGATGCCATGTTAACTGAAAAATTATGCATTAACAAGGAAAGGACTGTTTTTCACATTGAATAATTGTTTGCGCACTATGTTTTCTCTTTGTTTCAAATGTTGTATTTTTCCAGAAGCCTTCTGTTAGCTAGTAAATAAATACTTATTTTGCATTAGACAACTGAAAATGAGTTCTCACCGGGAGGAGAGGAGGCGACTAGAAGGATGGTTCATGGGAAGAATTGTTTGGATCGCAAAATATCACAGATGAAACTTTTCAAGTTTTAATGTCTGAAAGTCTATTGTGCCTGAATGGGAACATGGGGAGTTTACCTGTTCCCAGGAGTTTACTGAAATCCTATTGAATGATGAAAAAGTCAGAAGAAATAATGTTGCAACATAGAATATTGTCTGTTTATATTTGTGCATGTTCCTAGAGTAGCAGCTAGATTCCAGGATCCAATCCTGACTCTCTGTCTGGAGACTTGCTTTTGAGCTTCTGCTGCCTTTCTTCATGAGAGGTTGACTTACTTAGACTGTTGATTGCCTGCTGATATCTTTTGAGGTGAGAATACCTTGCAGCTTATTATGCAAAGGCGCTATGCTTGCGCATTGACACTCTCATCACAGCTCTTCATTGGGTTTCTGACTGATACCTTTCCTTTTCTTTTCATAATTCCAACTAATTTTAGAATAGGGAATTTTCCTTTATGGCACACACTTGCTGTATTATTACTATATAAACTGTGATTTTTAACAAACGTTTTATTCTATTTTATAATCAAGTATCAATTTATGGATTATATTAACTTTTAATGCTGAAATCTAAAGATTAATATCTAATGAATAAAAAGATGAAAGACTAAAAGAATTGAAAATAAAACCCTTTAACACACACTAATTCTGTTTATTAACTAGAAGCCTCTATTGATTTATTGCTATGTAAATGATTGCTCCTTACTTCTCCTTGTCGACGACCGAACGTCGATATTACTAGTGGGGTTTTTTTTGTTTTCATTCTTACACTCGTAGATTGACATGTAGAGAACCCTGCTCCCTCGCCATCTTTGATTTTAAATTCTGAATGGGAACAATAACAGAAACCTGTAATACAATAGACTCTTAATGTAAACTTGACATGGCGAACATCATTAGGTCGAGCCTGAGCCAGCGCGCAAGCGCTGCTCTGCGAAAAGCTGTGGTAGTTCAGTACAGAGAGAAGCTTCGCCCACTCCCCCGCCCATATTTTTCATTGGCTTGTGTGTTTGTCCTTTGTAAATGCTGTCTTCTGATTCATAATGAGGCTTGTTAGTCCCTCCTTAGTAGAGCCATGTCATCATTTGTATCCTCCCATGGCTACTAGCCCCTTTACTTGGTTGTTACACGGGGCGTGTACTATTTCCTTTATTGAGTTTCTCCATTAGGCGGGACGACGTGCTTCGCGTACATTTAGACAGCCGTTGGTGATCCAGAGTTTAGAGGAAGACACGACTGACTGTCTTTGCTGACAGGCTGGAGAAACAGTAGGCACTTATTGAATGCGTGTGATTTTAGGTTCGTTTAGCTCAAATACACAGCTACATTTGTGGCGGTGTGTACGGTTCTAAAATGTGAATAAGGACTGTTGAGAAGTGTCTCGAACGCGTCGTGCTCGAATTTATAGCGTTAATATGTACTGACGTGCTGCTACTTTTCACGTATGACAAGTCACGAACAGGGCTGTATTCAATTGGGGTCATGTGGCCATTTTGGCACTAGGCAAAACATAGTCAAATAGGTTGGTGTAGTGGTTATGACGTAACGACGAATTGCCTGACTCCGGAATGGCCACCAGAGGGGGACAGTACATTGAATAAGCGTTAAATCTAAGGCGATGGCCATCTTGAAGCCAGGTTGAATTAATTGGCTGAAGCCTTTTTTCTATTCAGCTGGAAATCCTATTTTTCTTTCTCTCCCCTACATTTTACACAGTTTTATTGACTGGAGGAAGAGCAAGCTGTATTTTGACGCCACCCGATCAACACCACAAACAAAAACACGTATGGTTTAGTATTCTAGTTACTTTGTAATGGGAAGCTTCTGTCAATCTAAATTATTACTTCTATGTTTGTAACACCAGGCGACTGAAGGAGTCTTCTTACTCCAGTGATACGTATATAGGGCGAGATGCTGTAATATTGTCATTTCACCGGGTGTGAAATGGTGGCCCCTTAATGCACATAGATAAGGGGAACTGGACACCAAGGAAAGACTGTAGTTAAGAGTGGCCACACTCTGGTACTTCTCCATGAACAACCATCAATATGGGCTTTTTTTCTCAGGTGCTCTATCTTACGGGTTATATTCACAGAACTGTTGCCCTGAATAATTCTGGTGTTTCTTGTTACTTTCCTCCAGTTAGCTTATGTTTGCAATGAGATGAAACATTCTCTCATGACAGCTCAGCAGATGCACTCATTCCAGTGAGACAAGCAAGAAGTCTGGTGAAGGTGAACCACTGATATCTTTAAACTTTGATGGTCTGTCACATGTTGTTCTCTGAGGATGATCAGAAGGGATAAATGCACCTGAAATCAGATACACCCTTACCAGGAAGCGGTGGCATCAAAGTGAGCACGTCCAGTGTTTTAACTGGACATATCATACATGCCAGTAGACCCAATTCAGGCGGGTGACCCCCGATTTTTGAAGCTGAAATTGCTTTATTTTGGCTGTCTTCCGAGTTTGTGCTTGCATTAGTATGGCTGTGCAGTGCTGCCCTGTACACTTTGAGAAGACAGTAGTTCATAGCAGAATTATATGCCAGGCGAGTGGGTCAAGCCGACCTGGGGCTCAGCTGAGCTGGCAGCATAATTTACACAGCTGCTGCTGAGACTCCCGGGCCTGCCACAGCAGCATTCATGTGGCATCATGTGACTGCGCAACAATAATGACAGACTCTTGTGTCCAATTGCTGAAAGCCTGTTGGCAGAAAGTCAGTATCTCCGAGTGAGGCGGGCAGTTATGTTTCTTTAGTTTGCCGCCGTGCCTGCTCCACTGCCTGTGTTCGCCCGCGGGCCGCCCCACCAATTTAGTTGGTGCCACAACCGAACTAGCCTCGCCGGTGACCATTCAGGTGACCAGAGGTCGCACAGTCATCCATTTGCTGCGCAGAGGCTTCAGCACAGTGCTTCCTGAAGACCAATTTATTTTGCTCCATCTTCCACCTATAAAGATAGATATAAACGTGCGTGCATCTCTTTGGCCCCTTTCTACATTAATATGCAGTATGACTGATGAACGAAGTGCTTGAATGTAGGTCAAAGCCTTTGCAGAAACAACGCTCTTGTGTGCATGCAGCTTCCAGACTGGTAGCTGCACTGAAGAGAAATTAACAAAGAAAGGGAAATGTCCCGTTTCTCTAGTCTTAAACTAATTCAGACGTGTGCGTTTTAAGACCTTCTCAAAAAGCATAGCATGCGGTGGAAAAAGAATCACTCAGAACCCAAAGGCTAAAACGTTTCTTCAGACCAATTCAAGCGAAAGTGCATAGAGAAGTACACAACACACGCCAGAAGAGCAATATTTATTTGTGCACCCATTGCTTTTTCTTGGCAGTCTGTCTTACATGATTAGTTTTGAACACACACAGGGTCGAACTGGGACAACAAAATAGGCACTGGCACCAAAATTAAAGTGGCCCCATTAGCGAACCAGATAGCTAAAATAGTGGCCCACATTTGAAAATCAGTCCGGTTTTGAACTTGTAAAGACGTGCCGTATGGGTGTTTTGCAAGGTACGGGAAATTGCATGCATTTGTGTTTGCTGCACACAATGTTTGTGGAAATATAACGGAAATCAACAGTAAAAACCAGCACACCTGGCCATAAAATAGTTCGATATACTGCAAAAAGAATCCATCCCTTCACACACTGCCTGATTGCTCTATAGACCAGTCTGACCTTGAACACATGCGTACTCAAAGTGCAGACCTCTATAACAGTTGCGGCCGGCATGGCTCGTGGGTGTGGGGGCGTGCGCAGGGAGGACACGGGGGGTCGCGCGAGGGGGGGTCATAAAAAAAAAATGACCTTGGGGTCGGGTCCCGTATCTTCTCTGCTCCTGCTCTCCTGCCTCCAACTCAGACAGGAACAGGAAGCAGGCAGCCAGGCTCCCACCCCTAAGCCAATCACAATGCTACAATGCAGCGTTGTGTTTGGTGTGACCGCCGTGACACGGCGCTCAGCCAGGGGCTGGAGGGATGGGCATGTTCTCCATGCAGCCTGCATGGAGAAGGGGAAAGTGCGCATGACTGGTTTGGGCGGCCCGAGAGGGCTGACCAAACAGTAATTGCGCACTGAGGAGTGGGCAAACCACTCCTCCCCTGCCCTGCTCTGTAAGCAGAGCAGCCCCGCCCACCCGCCCACCTGCAAAGGAAACATAAAATGGTAATAACTAAAGGTTATTACCATTCTATGTTTTTGCTTCTCGCACTGCGAGAAAGCAGTAGGCCGACGCTCCACAGCCATAGAGGAGGAGCCGCCACTGCTCTATAACCCTCAGTCGTAAGTGAAAAGAACAGCAGACTACTTTCAACTTTTTTGACTGCATACATAGCAAGATAAGCAGAATGGACAATGACATGGCTCTCTTCATAGTTACGTGTGGCTTAGAGCAGGGAAGGATTAGGACTACAATGAGGAGTTAGAAGGAAAGATTCTTCGCCCTTCCCGGTCTTACTAGTCTCTAATTAGTCAAGCACTGGCAAAGTCAATAGGTCTGGTCTTGGCAAACTGGAATTGTTTTTTTATTATTTATTGCAAGCATATGCAACAGCAATAAAAAGGAAAAAAGAAAGCATGCAGTTGCCTAAATGCAGCCGCCATATGCGTTGAATAAAACTTTTTACATTTAAAAAAACATTCATTGATGAGGTAAATTATCTAGTGATGTTGTTAAGTAACACTTCTGTTGCGCCATGTATTTTATCATTATTATTTGGTAGGGAGAAAAGAGTAAAAAAATTCAACAAAGCACTCAAATTGCAAGCATCTGAAATGTTACACTGTCACTTAAACACTTTATAACAGCGACTTTAAAAGGGAGAAGGAAAATAAATTATCTACTAACGAAGTGCATCGAAAATAAATAGCTGGTATTTAACCTTAATGTAAAAACAACACTCACACTTTAAACGATATTTGTCACTACAGAAAAAGGAACGATTTTTAGGCAGATGTGAACAAAGTGTATAGGCTTTGCACAGTCACTTACTGTGAAAAGAGTCAATGAGTAAAGTGGACTGACCCATTACCTCATGCTGCATGCTGTCATGAGTGTAAGCAAAATGTGAATGGCAAGTTAGCAGACCAATGGAGGAAGCTCACAGTCAAAAGCCCCTCTATGTTGGTATATTATGTATGATTATTTTGGAAAAACAATAGTCTGGCAAGACAGCTAATTCTGTCTCAAAGGCCAGACCTAAAAACATGGCAGGTCTGTGGTGGGTGTGCATAGAGGTGATATGCTACATGAGTATGACTGTAATCCTATTGCTTATATTAATGCTTAAAGAATGTTACTTTGAAGGTTTTAAAGTAAAAAGGATGCAAAGCTCTCACCCACCTCACTGGTATGTTTTGTCATTGGGCTAGTTGCTCTTTGTCCCAGGTAGATAATGTCTGAGTCGGGCTCAACCAGAGTGGGATTTCTTTCTTACGATTCAAGATAGTTTTGGAGGGGTTGTCATTCTGAATTGTGTGTTGTCTCTGGTGTTTCTGAGGCTGACTGGGACATGCAGAGTTAAAATTGCCTGAGGTAAACAAATGCCTTAGCTTTATTTGTGTCTTCCCTTCGCAAATTAAAACCAAGAGGGCTGATAATGGGCCATCATTTTTTGCGTGTCAACATTTTGCTTGGCTATTAAATGCTCTAACAGGGTCAGTGGCAATTCTTCAGGACAGGAAGTCTCCTCTATCTACCAACAATATGAATAGGTGTTGTGGATAGTGTTGGATTGTGCGTAGGCACAAAATCATACAAATATTTGATTGCATGTATCACTGTTGGGTAGACTTGTTAGGCCTTGCTGTCAACAGGGTCTGGTATACTACCTAGAAAGGTTGCATACCAGACCCTGTGACAGCACAGCCTAACAGTGACATAGCTCTTAAAAACAAGGACTCTGTTTCTCAAGGTTGTGATATGGTTACCTCAGGAGAACAGTCAGATCCTCTGTTACGCTTCTTCAGAATAGTGAAAAATAGCAGTACACCCTATTCTTTGCATAGGAAACCAACACAATGCTTTGTGCAGGCTTCTATTCACATTAGCAAACATTCTTGTGCCTACAAAAACACACCATGCAGTGCATAAATGTTTTTAGTGTATGGCTCTGTTTGCAAGACTGACTCACCTAGCCCCATGAGAGAGCTTGCATAATATTGACAGGTGTGGTAACCTATTCTAATACCCTAGATTGCTCTAAGGAAAGACCATGCAAGGACAAGAGGCGATCATCTTCTTCTTACCTTTTTTAGGAGAATGTTGTACCTAGGTAGTCAGCAGGTAGAGGGGTCTACCTGCCTTGTAGAAATGCCCCTGGGCATGTTTGGGAATTTGATAGGCAAGAAACATATCCACACTCAAGGCATGAAGGGTCATAATCAGTCCTTTTGTTTATAATTTGCCAACGTAGTACATCAATAATGGGAAGTGAGAAGGAAAAGTCAATTTTAACTCTTATGAAACACAGCCCCTTCAAAACTATCTTGGATAGAGAAAAGCAACTCCCTATCAGGTTAAGTCCACCCCTGGCTACATCATCTTCCTGCAATGAAGAGCAAAACTGGACGATGAAACATGCCACTTAAGTGGATGAGGGTTTTACATGAGGCCTGATTCACAAAGGAACTTATACTTATGAGTAAGTTTGCACTTTTGAGTAAGTTTACTACTCTTTGGTGTTCACAAACTGCATTTTTGTAGTAACTTACACTTTTATAGTAACTTAAACTTCTGTAGTAAGTCCAGCACCACACATGACCAACCACTGGTACTGCAACACCTTCCATGTAAAATAATGGAGGTAGGGACATACTACAAAAGTGTAAGTTACTGTAAAAGTGTAAACTATTACAAAAGTAGTTTGTCAATACTGAAAAGTAGTAGACCCACTCAAAAGTGTAAGTATTACAAATATGCTGTTTGTGAATCGCATTTTGTAGTAGGTTTTGCAGTACTACTGTAGTACTATAAATCATAATACAAAGTGCAGTTTGTGAATCAGGCCTATTACCTCTATGCACACCAACCACGAAACTGTCCAACTACTACACAAGATGTACTACCACAAAAGTGCCTTAGGGATGACCACGTGATTCCACATAGTATGAACATGACATAACATCAACACTCCAAAATATCAAGAAATATTTTTACGTGGATAGATTTGCAAGTGAAGCATCACACACAGCACCACACTTTGCTCCACACAATACCATGTGACCACATTGTCTTACTTTGTCTAGGGGTCTTATAATGCAATCACTTCCTTTTGTCATTCAGTGGTTCCTACTATTGCATATACCAGACTAGAGCAATACTTTTTGGGGGTTTCCTGGTACACATACATATTCAAGAGTTTACTATACTGCACTGGAGTGGGTGAAGCTCTTACCTAGTAATTGGTCACCCCACATGCATATGCAATCTATAGAAGTTGTGAAATGCCATTCACTGCCCCAGTACTATGTTTCTGTCAATTCATCAATTGCTTAGCAAACACAGCCTTTTGGCTGTAGCTGAGTGACTGGTATCCATGTGCATGGCCTGGAACAGGTCTGGCATGTGATAAATGGACTGTGCGTTGCTGTCAAGATGTTTCCTAAAGAAACAGGAGGGGGCCAGGGTGCAGTACATGCAGTCAAGTGTGCTCTTCATCTCTCCTGCACATCTTCTAGGCACAAAAGGTACATCATTGTGCCTCTTCCATCTAGGCCTGGGTGGAATTTCAATTACGCTGTGGGAATCAGAATAATTTCTTTAATTCCACATTACTCTTTGATGCAGAATTACCGATAATAATGCAATTACACCCGGTCGCATAATTAAGAATAATTTAGGGGAAAATTCCTACCACAAGAGCACATTTAGCAAGCGGGAGCTGCTGCTCATGCTAGTTATTCATGTTTTGTAGCATTTTGCACTATGAAAATAGTGCTAAATGGCGGGAGTTAGTTGGTGGGAAATCCTATCCCAAGTGCACATTTAGCGAGCAGCTGCTCATGCTAACCATTCATGTTCTCTTTCATTTTGTGATATTTCTTAACATGTTTTTGCTAAATGCAAATTTACTCTTCTTGCGTAATTCAGCGTAATATCACCGAATTTGTTGGCTAATGCTGGTGACTGGATGTTAGAAATGGGATCTCTAGTTGGCAAGGGCTTGCACCTTTGTCCAAGTAGGGACCCTTCTTCCTAGTCAGGGTAAGGGTTGTTACACTCGTGAAGTAACCCCTGCTCACCCTCGTGGTAGCTTGGCACGAGCAGTCAGGCTTAATTCAGAGGCAGTGTGTAAAGCATTTGCACATAACCAACAGTAATACAGTGTAAGCACTACAAACGGACACCACACCAGTTTAGAAAAATAACCAATATTTTATATACTCAAGACAAGACCAATTACGACAAAAATCCACAATACTATACTTTACGAATGAATGCTTGATACGGTAACTTCTTCTTTGCAGGAATAGCACAAAAGCAAAGTTCGTACGAGTCGGTAGCTCCGTCCGAGCCTACCGCGATGCTGAAAACCACAGAGTCTAACAGTTCCAGCCGACCGCGTCGATACGGGCCAGCAGAGTCGTGAACAGACTCGGTCACAGTACCTTTCTCGTTGTGGCTGGTACGGAGTGTACGAGCCGGTCGGGCGTTCGTCGCGGTTGCGGTGCAAGACGGAGCGATGCAAGGTGCGGTGTCCCTCGATGCGGTGCAGGCAGCGGCTCGATGAGCGTCGTGCAGACGGAGTCGGTGAGTCCAAGGCGTGCGATGCAGGGTGAGACGATGCTCGATGCGGTGCTGACAGGTTGCAATGCAGGCGACCTAGCCGGAGTGCGGGAGCTGGCGTCGGACAGCGGTGCGAGTCGGAGCGGTGCGTCGCAGACGTGCGAGCGGTGCCCCAAATGCGGTGCGGTCTCGACTCTTGAGCCAGTTGCAGCGACAGTGTCGGTCTGGTCCGGCTGGCCCAGTGAAGCGATGCGATGCGAACTGCGGTGCCCACAGGTCACGGTGCAAGCAGCGGCTCGATGTTGGCGGCGTCGGACGCCGCCCACGGTGAGACCAGGGTTGCGATGCGAAGCGGGGCGATGCGGTCTGCGGTGCAAACAGGTCACCGGCCAGGGATGGATTCGGTTGACGGAGTCGGTTGCGGTTCCCTTCCTCTGTGGCAACTGAAACAGCGTTCCAGAAGCGGTACCCAGAGGCTTGTGAAGTCTTTGTAGTCCCTGAGACTTCTTAACAGGAGGCCAGCTCGGTTCCTGGCCCTTGGAGATACTCAGCACAAGTTTGTAGAAAGTTCAGTCCAGTCCTTTCACTGCCCAAGGCAGAAGCAGCAGCTGCAGGCCAACCCAACAAAGCAACAACACAGCAAAGGGGCAGTACTCCTCCTGGCAGCTCTTCCAGCTCTTCGTCTTGGCAGGTTCCTTGATTCCAGCGAGATCTAAATTCATGGGGTCAGGGCCCCAATATTTATATCCCAAATTCCTTTGTTCTCTGAAGGCAGAGAGGCCTTCGCCTAGTCCAAACCAGTTCTGGAGCACTTTGTTGACAAGTCTCCGTCCCTTCTTTCAGTGAGTAGGCCAGGGACATCAGACGCACCACAGGAGGTGGAGCCAGCATTGTGGAGGGAAGGCACTGTCCTATTCAGGGCCCAGGTGCGACCCCTCCCACCCATCTACAGGTCGATCTGGCTATTCAGCCCTGCGCTGACTCACCCTGTCTCCTGGCATCCCCCAGCCCCTGTCACTCACATTCCAGACAAGGAATACACAACTCGCAGAGGCAGGCTTGGATGGTTAGACAAGAAAATACCCACTTTCTAAAAGTGGTATTTTCAAACACAGAATGTTAAAACCAACCTTACTAAAAGCTGCATTTTATCATTCTGAGTCCAGGCATACTAAACTCGAATTTCTACCATGTTCCCGGGTCAGTTAGGATTATAAGCTGTAATAATCAAAACTGCCCGTTCTGGCCTAGGGGGAACAGGTAGCCTTGCAATAGTGAAAACGAACTAGGCTGTAATTCACTATCAGGACATGCCGCACACACCCGGGCATGTCCTACCTTTCGCGTACAACGCACCCTGACCCACAGGGGTACCTTGGGCCTACCTTAGGGGTGACTAACATGTAGCAAAGGGAAGGTTTAGGACTTGCAAGTGTGTGCACTTGCCAAGTCGACATGGCAGCCCCAGGCTGCGCACAGGCTCTGCGATGGCAGGCCCGAGTTACACTTTACGGGCTGTTTGCGTGGGTGGCACAATCCAGTGCTGCAGCCCACCAACAGCATTTGGTCTATAGGCCCTGGCACTCGCAGTGCACTTTACAAGGGACTGACACATAAACCAAATAGGCCAATCATGGAAACACCAATCCATAACACATTTTATACAGGAGCACTTGCACTTTCCCACTGGACCGCAGTGAGGAAAGTGCGCAGAATCATCACACCAGCAAAAACAGAGTCAAAACCGGGAGGTCAGAAAGCAAAAAGTCAGGGGAAACACGCCAAAAGATGCCAAGTCTAACACATGTCCCCTCCAGCTGAAAGTAGGGAGAACTACCCAACCCCATTGGAGTTCTCTTCACTAAGGCGGAAGAACCTGGACAGACCATCTGCGTTGGCGTGTTCTGTACCAGGACGGTGTTCCACCGTAAAGTCCATTCCCTGTAGGGAGATGGACCACCTCAGCAGTTTTGGATTCTCACCCTCATTTGCATCAACCATCTGAGGGGCCTGTGGTCTGTCTGAACCCGGAAGTGAGTCCCAAACAGGTATGGTCTCAACTTCTTCAGCGCCCAGACCACAGCAAAAGCTTCCCTTTCTATGGCACTCCACCTCTGTTCCCTGGGAAGTAGTCTCCTGCTAAGGAAGACTACAGGCTGATCCAGGCCCTCTTCGTTCAGTTGTGAGAGCACCGCTCCCACACCATGCTCTGAAGCGTCAGTCTGCACGACAAATTCTTTGGAGAAGTCAGGTGCCTTGAGCACGGGCGCCGTGCACATGGCTGCCTTCAGGGCATCAAAAGCTTTCTGGCAGGACTCAGTCCAGATCACTTTCCTGGGCTGCCTCTTAGAGGTCAGCTCTGTTAAGGGGGCAACGATGGTGCCATAGCCCTTAACAAATCTCCTATAATAACCGGTGAGACCTAAGAAGGCCCTCACCTCTGTCTGGGTCTTGGGGGCTCCCAAGCCAGAATGGTGTCAATCTTGGGTTGTAGGGGCGCCACCTGGCCGCTTCCTACCTGGTGTCCCAAGTACACCACAGAACCCTGCCCGATCTGGCACTTACTGGCCTTGATCGTGAGGCCTGCACCTTGCAGAGCCCTCAACACTTTCTCAAGGTGCTGTAAATGTTCTTCCCAGCTGGAACTGAACACAGCAATGTCATCCAGGTAGGCGGCACTGAAATCCTCCAGCCCGGCCAACACCTGATTGACCAACCTCTGAAAGGTGGCAGGGGCATTCTTCAACCCAAAGGGCATCACCCGGAATTGGTAATGACCTTCTGGGGTTGAGAATGCTGATCTCTCCTTGGCCCCATCGGTTAAGGCAATCTGCCAGTACCCAGACGTCAAATCAAACGTGCTGAGGAACCGGGCAGCTCCCAACCGATCAATGAGCTCATCAGCTCTGGGGATGGGGTGCGCGTCAGTCCTGGTGACGGCATTGAGCCCACGGTAGTCCACACAAAACCGGAGTTCTGGAGTGGCACCGGGCGCCGCAGCCTTTGGGACCAAGACCACTGGGCTGGCCCAAGGACTGTGGGAGGGCTCAATCACCCCTAACGCCAACATCTTAGAGACCTCCTCCTTGATGCTGGCTCTGACCCGGTCAGTCAACCTGTAAATCTTGTGCTTCACAGGATGGCTGTCACCGGTGTCCACGTCATGGGTACACCAGTGAGTAACACCGGGGTCAGAGAGAACAGTGGGGCGAACTGTCCCAACAACTGGCGACAGTCCCCCTGCTGCTCCTGAGTCAGAGTAGGGGAGAGGATCACACCCTCTACTGACCCATCATGCTCCTTGGTAGACAGGAGGTCAGGGAGAGGCTCGCTCTCCTCTTCCACCCCATCATCTGTCGCCAAGAGCATACTCACTTCGGACCTCTCGAAGTGGGGCTTGAGGCGGTTCACGTGAAGGACCCTCAAAGGGTTCCTTGGAGCCTGCAAATCCACCAGGTAGGTGACGTCACTTTTGCGCTCCTTTACCTCATATGGCCCAGTCCACTTGTCCTGCAAGGCACAAGGTGCCACTGGGGCCATTACCCACACTTTCTGCCCAGGTTGAAATTCGACCAGAGTGGCGTTCTGGTCATACCATCTCTTCATTTCTTCCTGGCTTGCTTCTAGGTTCGCCTGAGCGAGTTTCCTGAAGCGGGCAGTTTGGTTTCTAAAGGCCAGCATGTAGCTAAATACATCCTGGGAGTTTTCCTGGGAGCCGCCTCCCAGCCTTCCTTCACCAAACTCAGAGGTCCTCTGACAGGGTGGCCATACAGGAGCTCAAAGGGGCTGTACCCAAGAGACTTCTGAGGCACCTCCCTGTACGCAAAGAGTAGGCATGGCAAGAGGACGTCCCACTTACGCCTCATGGGTTCTGTTAGACCCTTGATCATGCCTTTCAAGGTCTGGTTGAATCTCTCCACCAGACCGTTTCCTTGTGGGTGGTAAGGAGTGGTGAACTTGTAGGTTACACCACACTCCTTCCACAGGGATGTCATATACTTCGATATGAAATTGGTCCCCCTATCGGAAACCACCTCTCTGGGGAATCCCACACGGGAAAAGATCCCCATTAACGCCCGGCCCACCACTGGCGCCCGTCGTTGTCCTGAGAGGGATTGCCTCCGGGTACCGGGTGGCATGGTCCACCAAGACCAGGATGTACCTGTTGCCCATGGCTGTCTTGGGATCCAGTGGCCCCACAATATCCATCCCTACCCTTTCAAAGGGTGTTCCAACAACCGGAAAAGGTTGAAGAGGAGCTTTGACCTTCCTCCCACTCTTACCACTTGCCTGGCAAGTTTGGCAAGACCTACAGTGTGCATCTGACTGCCTTCGCATTTGGGGCCAAAAGAAGTGGGTGACAAGCCTGTCAAAGGTCTTGTCCTGCCCCAAATGTCCTGCCAAAGGCACGTCATGAGCCAGACCCAGTAGGAAGGTCCTGAAGCGCTGGGGTACCACCAGCACACGGGCTGACCCAGGCTCAGCAACCTTAGGCTCACTGTATAGGAGACCACTCTCCCAGTAGATCAGATGTGACCCGGACTGATTACCAGCTGCCTGGTCTGCAGCCTGCCGCCGCAGACCCTCCAGAGTAGGGCACTCGCTCTGCTCCCTGCAGAACTCCTCCCTGGTGGGACCCCTTCTTGCTGCCAATGGGTCAGCTCAGAGATGTCTCCCAGTTCGGCTACTTGCTCCCCTGTAGGCACCGGGCGTCCCTCGAGGTCCGCCTCCTCCCGGTCCGTGGGAACTTCGGGGCCGGTTTCCGCGCCCCCTGCCCTTTCTCTTGGCAGGGACTTGGGCCACTGTTTCAGGCTCCAAGTCCTCTTGATCACCCTTTCTGGCTGCCATTGACCGAGTAGACACGCATGCCCACTCTGGCAACCCAAGCATCTCCAAGTGAGACCTGAGCTCAACCTCCTTCCATGAGGACTGCTCCAGGTCGTTTCCTAGCAGACAACCCACAGGCATGGTAGGGCTCACAACCACCCTCAAGGGACCTGAGACCCCCCCATTCAAAGGGAACCTGCGCCACCATACATTGGCGCTCTGAGTTGTCGACAGCAACTACTTGGTGGAATGCTCCTGGGACTACTTGCTTCTCAGACACCAGGTGACACCGGACTGAGGTCACACTGGCTCCAGTATCTCTGAGAGCCTCTACCCTGTTCCCATTAATGGTCACCCAGGTGCTATATTTCTTTGTGTTAGGGGGCACCTGGTTTCCTGGGACCATCTCACTGTCCCCGAGTGAGACAAGGGTCATTTCTGCGGGATCCCCACCCTCCTGTGGGCACCCTCCTCCCCAAGCGCTACACTAGCCAACACTTTGGACTGTCCACCGGTGGGTGGCTGTGTCCCCTTCGGGCACTTGGGGTCCTCCTTAAAGTGACCTACCTGGTCACATGCATAACACTTGCATGGGGCCGGTCTCAACAGGCTTCCCTGTAGAGACCCCTTTCTTCTTATCACCGGGGGCTGGGAACCTTTACCCTGGGTACTAGTTTGGGGCCCTTTAGAGAACTCCTGTGCTTTACCCTTGTCCCCCCACCTTTCTGCTGGGGACCCTGCCCACCTTTGGCTGAGTCTCCCCAAACGCTTTCTTGTGGACCCTGGTACTCACCCAGCGGTCCGCTTCCATAGCAAGCTTCCTGGGGTCAGTTAGCTTACTATCAACTAGGTGCTGGCGCAGATCTGCAAAACATAGACTAGACAAGTGCTCCCATGCAATCAAGTTGTAGAGCCCCTGAAAATCTGTTACACTACTGCCCTTCACCCAACCATCCAGAGACCTGCAGAACACATCCACACATTCCAACCAAGTGTTGACATCAGACTTCTTACTGGACCTGAACTGATCCCTGTACTTTTCAGGAGTAAGACCATACTTCGTGAGAAGGGCATCCTTCATGTCAGCATAGGTGAGGTGATACCCCTTACCCAAAGCTATCAGAGCATCCCTTGCTTCTTCCGGGAAAAGTGGCCACAATCCTGCTCCCCAATTCTCCTCAGGGACCCCATTCATGTGTATGGCTGCCTCATAACCCTGAAACCACCTTTGTATGTCATCCCCCTTCTTGAACTCCTTGCCTACGTTCTTGGGAATGTGCACAATCCTGTCTGCCTTTCTGGACGAATTGCTGCCACCATCTGAGCCTGACTTACTCCTAAGTTCTAGCTCCTTTAGTTCTCTCTCATGCTCTAAGAGCATCTTCCTCTCCTCTATGGCCAATCTCTTCTCCTCCCGCTCACTCTCCAGCCTGAGCTTCTGCAGCTCAAACTGCCTTGCCTCCCGCCTGTCCTCCAGCTCCTCTGGGGACAGACTGCTGCTGCCTGACCTGGCGGGTTCCCCCTACCCAAAAGCACATCCACCCTGGAAATAGGCTCCTCCACCTCCTCACTGAGATCACCAGGCTGCCCATTGGCATGTCTGGCTGCTACCCAGGCCCTCAGCGCCTTCTGTAGCTCCTCCTTCCTTGTGAGGCCTTTAATTTGGACTTTCAGGTTTTTACAAATCGCTCGTAACTCCTTTACGGCGTAGGATTCCAACCTGTCCTCCTCAAAGATAACTTCCAGAGATGCAACGGATGATGCAATTGATTCAGGCATGACAAAAGTCGTGAGTTGAAAACTGGCAAGATCAAAAATAGGCCAAAAGAAAAAGAACCAGTATGTGGTACGTAATGGTCTGCGATATGGTAGTAGTGCACACCAATCACTGTAAGTCAAGTGCAAACGCAAGTCCTATCCTCACCGCTGACAACCAATGTTAGAAATGGGATCTCTAGTTGGCAAGGGCTTGCACCTTTGTCCAAGTAGGGACCCTTCTTCCTAGTCAGGGTAAGGGTTGTTACACTCGTGAAGTAACCCCTGCTCACCCTCGTGGTAGCTTGGCACGAGCAGTCAGGCTTAATTCAGAGGCAGTGTGTAAAGCATTTGCACATAACCAACAGTAATACAGTGTAAGCACTACAAACGGACACCACACCAGTTTAGAAAAATAACCAATATTTTATATACTCAAGACAAGACCAATTACGACAAAAATCCACAATACTATACTTTACGAATGAATGCTTGATACGGTAACTTCTTCTTTGCAGGAATAGCACAAAAGCAAAGTTCAGTACGAGTCGGTAGCTCCGTCCGAGCCTACCGCGATGCTGAAAACCACAGAGTCTAACAGTTCCAGCCGACCGCGTCGATACGGGCCAGCAGAGTCGTGAACAGACTCGGTCACAGTACCTTTCTCGTTGTGGCTGGTACGGAGTGTACGAGCCGGTCGGCGTTCGTCGCGGTTGCGGTGCAAGACGGAGCGATGCAAGGTGCGGTGTCCTCGATGCGGTGCAGGCAGCGGCTCGATGAGCGTCGTGCAGACGGAGTCGGTGAGTCCAAGGCGTGCGATGCAGGGTGAGACGATGCTCGATGCGGTGCTGACAGGTTGCAATGCAGGCGACCTAGCCGGAGTGCGGGAGCTGGCGTCGGACAGCGGTGCGAGTCGGAGCGGTGCGTCGCAGACGTGCGAGCGGTGCCCCAAATGCGGTGCGGTCTCGACTCTTGAGCCAGTTGCAGCGACAGTGTCGGTCTGGTCCGGCTGGCCCAGTGAAGCGATGCGATGCGAACTGCGGTGCCCACAGGTCACGGTGCAAGCAGCGGCTCGATGTTGGCGGCGGCCGGACGTCGCCCACGGTGAGACCAGGGTTGCGATGCGAAGCGGGGCGATGCGGTCTGCGGTGCAAACAGGTCACCGGCCAGGGATGGATTCGGTTGACGGAGTCGGTTGCGGTTCCCTTCCTCTGTGGCAACTGAAACAGCTGTTCCAGAAGCGGTACCCAGAGGCTTGTGAAGTCTTTGTAGTCCCTGAGACTTCTTAACAGGAGGCCAGCTCGGTTCCTGGCCCTTGGAGATACTCAGCACAAGTTTGTAGAAAGTTCAGTCCAGTCCTTTCACTGCCCAAGGCAGAAGCAGCAGCTGCAGGCCAACCCAACAAAGCAACAACACAGCAAAGGGGCAGTACTCCTCCTGGCAGCTCTTCCAGCTCTTCGTCTTGGCAGGTTCCTTGATTCCAGCGAGATCTAAATTCATGGGGTCAGGGCCCCAATATTTATATCCCAAATTCCTTTGTTCTCTGAAGGCAGAGAGGCCTTCGCCTAGTCCAAACCAGTTCTGGAGCACTTTGTTGACAAGTCTCCGTCCCTTCTTTCAGTGAGTAGGCCAGGGACATCAGACGCACCACAGGAGGTGGAGCCAGCATTGTGGAGGGAAGGCACTGTCCTATTCAGGGCCCAGGTGCGACCCCCTCCCACCCATCTACAGGTCGATCTGGCTATTCAGCCCTGCGCTGACTCACCCTGTCTCCTGGCATCCCCCAGCCCCTGTCACTCACATTCCAGACAAGGAATACACAACCCGCAGAGGCAGGCTTGGATGGTTAGACAAGAAAATACCCACTTTCTAAAAGTGGTATTTTCAAACACAGAATGTTAAAACCAACCTTACTAAAAGCTGCATTTTATCATTCTGAGTCCAGGCATACTAAACTCGAATTTCTACCATGTTCCCGGGTCAGTTAGGATTATAAGCTGTAATAATCAAAACTGCCCGTTCTGGCCTAGGGGAACAGGTAGCCTTGCAATAGTGAAAAACGAACTAGGCTGTACTTCACTATCAGGACATGCCGCACACACCCGGGCATGTCCTACCTTTCGCGTACAACGCACCCTCTGCCCACAGGGGTACCTTGGGCCTACCTTAGGGGTGACTAACATGTAGCAAAGGGAAGGTTTAGGGACTTGCAAGTGTGTGCACTTGCTAAGTCGACATGGCAGCCCCAGGCTGCGCACAGGCTCTGCGATGGCAGGCCCGAGTTACACTTTACGGGCTGTTTGCGTGGGTGGCACAATCCAGTGCTGCAGCCCACCAACAGCATTTGGTCTATAGGCCCTGGCACTCGCAGTGCACTTTACAAGGGACTGACACATAAACCAAATAGGCCAATCATGGAAACACCAATCCATAACACATTTTATACAGGAGCACTTGCACTTTCCCACTGGACCGCAGTGAGGAAAGTGCGCAGAATCATCACACCAGCAAAAACAGAGTCAAAACCGGGAGGTCAGAAAGCAAAAAGTCAGGGGAAACACGCCAAAAGATGCCAAGTCTAACACAGGATATGTACAGAACCAGGATGTCCCTCTTCTACTTCAATTAGGGATAGTGTTGGTGGAGATGACATTGGCAGAATTCAGTTTCCCTGCTGCTTTTTCTGTAACAGTAGTTCATCCTCTGTGTGGTGGATGCCAGTTTCTAGGTTGCTGAGTCTCACATAGACCATCATGAATGGGACAGGAATGTATTTGAGCTTTCAGGATTATGTTGCTAGTCAAAGCTGTAGCGATGGGCACAGGAGTCTGAGCTACAGATAATCTACCACGTATGTGGATGATTTATTGGGCTGGTGGGCAAATGCCATTGTCATAGTCAGAGACTAAAAAGTACAATACACCAAAAGTGCATTCTAGCAGGCCCCAGCAATTTAATAATGAACAGTGGTGTACATCAGCATATGTCCTAAACTTAAGAATACCCATGAAACTGAGTTGGTGGGCTACTTAAAGCCCCATGTAACTTTTCAGAAATAGTCATGGCTTTAAGGGCCGCCACCCAGCCAACGACAACCTTTAAAAAATGCCAGTGGATTAAGAGGGATGACCTAAAAACCTACTCTTCTGTACTGTATGAATTTTTGTGTATGTGTGTTGGTAACATGAGGTCTCCGACAGACAGCTATATCGCCTGTAGGTGAGATCTAACAAGAGGCCTATATATCTGACTGTTTATAAGAGTAATCCAAACAACACACTAAATAACATATGCTTACATCCACATTACTACATCTGCAATGATAGACAGTAGAACAAGTCTCAGACGGTTGTCTCTCTTTAATGCGCATCCATCCTTGTGAAAAGTCTAAATGGAAGATAATATGATCAAGAGCCATCCGCCCATTAACATCATGACACTTCTAACACAACTTAAACTCTGCTCTGTACTGAATAAGTAGCTGCCAATTGTTCAGGCTAAACTTTTTGTTTTAAGAAATGAGTGGGACTGAAAAGTTATTTTGGAGAAATTACATTTACACACAAAATATGAAGGGAGGAATGTTTGCAATAAGTCTAACCACTGGCAATTGCTTCGGGTAGCATTGCAACTCATCGTTCTTTTGTCCATCATGCCACTTCAGTTTGAACCGAGCCATATTCAAATTAGCCTTGCCCCTGCTCCATCCAACAGGAAAAGTCCATCTCGAACTGAAAGGCCATGACCTCCCTGAACTGGAAGGCAAGCAACCCAAGACCAGTTTAACCCTGACTGAGGTTCTTCAGTAAAGTGTAGCTTGGTTCCAGTAGCACAGTGAGCATGGAGCCACGTCTGGGCCTTCGCTTGGCCACTTAGAGTGTTACATCAAACCTTCAAAAGATGATGGGAGGAATGCTGCCATAAGTTTAACTACTGGCAATTGCTTGGAGTAGCATTCCAACCCATTGTTCTTTTGCCCAATATGCCACATGAGTTTGGACCCAGTCATATGCAAATAGTCTTGACCCTGCTCTGAAAGGGACAGTCCAGTCCAAACCGCCAGGTTAGGTCCTCCATAAGCCGAAACACAAGCAACCCAAGACCGGTTTTGCCTTGATTGGGGCTTGTCAGTTGGGTGTAGTTTGGTTCTACTGCTATAGTGAGCACCGGACCCAAGTCTGGGCATAATACCCTTGCCACCTACGATGGTACATCACACCCAGAAAAGGTAATGGGAGGAATGGTTGCAAATCATTTGCCATTTCTATAAATACGTCTTGATGAGAGTTCAGACACCAATGCAATATTATGAAAAAATGCAAAAACTTAAATAGATTCATGTCACATCTACATAGCAGAAATGTCAAAACTGGATTCTTGTCATACTGAGTGCAAAAAACTATAGATGGGATTTTTTTTAAAGAATTCTGCCGACATAAGGTAAATAACAAGCTGTCTCAACTGAGAAAGATGTTAAAGTTGCTTGAAAATGCACTTTGTTCTCCTAGCTTTGATCTTCCTTTAATTAGGGTGGCATTTCACATGGAAAAAGATATCGGATATCTTCAAGGAAAAGATGTTAGTTCTTGTCAGGATGGTTATGCTACATATACGGCAGAGAACACCCTTGCTACTGGCAGGCATGGCTGGAGCCACTTTACTATCCGCTGAAGGAGCGAGATGGCTGCTCCCGGGCTTTTTTCTTCAACATCTCAGTAGAAAGTGGCATTGAAAGCATACAAATGACTCGAAAAGACAGGGATATTAGCAGAACGTTTATCAGAATCGTTGTATAATTTTAGCCTGGTGTGGTTGATGCCTGAAGTCTGGAGATGCAAACAGTAGTCAGCATAGGGAAATGGCGATATATTTGGCACTTAAAGACTGTTGCTTTAATTACTCAGCAATATGATTTGTAAAACTACTTTGAAGGGTAACAGCTGAACATTATCACTTTCCTTTTGTGGCGAAAAAATACCAAAAATATTCTATTTTGTTGAAAAGCATAATTATGGGACTTTGAAAAAACACCAGTTTGCACGTTGAAAAAGTAACAGAATTACTGGACTGCGAATAATTAAAGAGCAAGCGTTTAAACACAAAAGAATGCTCTGCTGGCATTCTGATTGTTATATCCATGTGGTGTGGAGTGTAGACGAAGAATACATGACTGGGAGCACAGAGTCTCATTTGGCAAATGGTGTTTTACTGGGGAAGTTGGCGGTCATGCATATCCTCTTCTATGCGCTAGAATTAAGAAAACTTCAAACCATGAGTGCAAGTGTAGGAATTTATACAGGGCCGGCTTTAGCACTGGTGGCGCCCAGTACGACAATGTTAGTTGGCACCCCCAATGACCACCTCCACCACAGATTCTCTCACTAGCACCCTTTAACAGTGACCAAGTCTCCATAACCACTCTCTCTCAGATGCATTGAATTAGTTATATAGCGCCACTCATACCAGAAAAGGATGTCAGAGCACTCTGCATCACACACACATTACACAGAGACAATCAATCATACATGTGTAAATCAGTGTATAGGAAATGTTACATAAGTCAAAGGACTAAAAGTGTAGGAGTCACATGTCATCCATACTGGTAAGCAGTTTAGTTTGAGTGCTTGGTGTGGAGAAGCACAAACTCAGAGTCGAAAAAGAAATAGCATAGTTGGGAGTTTTCTTTAATAATAAGAATCGATTTCTAGCCAAATTAACCCTTTTTGCAACATTAATCAATGTTCTAACGTATACTTTGCATTGGGTATGCAGTTCTATGATGAAAGTTAATAGCTCACTGTTCTAAATTAGGACTTTAAGTTATAAATTGCAAGTAACAAAAGGATGTCCCTTTTAAAAGCAGTAACCTGCTTATCTGTTTACATTATATGCACTCTGTAATCTACTTGGTACACATTCTTTGCAGCAGGCATATTAACCCTCTGCACTACCTTCACATAAGTCAAAACCTCAACTATACAAAACTCTGATCCCTCTCCATAAAGAACATTAATCACAGGAGTTATCTTGACAATTTTGTGAGGCCTGTTAATTGCCGGAGGAAAGGAACGCAGCAGCAGGTGTTTTAAAAACAGAATAAACTTGCAAACACAGCGCCCCCAGGAAGCCAGCACCCGGTGCGGTGGCACCGGTCGCACCGCCCTAGAGCCGGCCCTGAATTTATAGTGGTGACGAGTGACCGCCGCCATTTTACCCTGAACACTTTCTTAATGTCAAAGACATTCATATTTGTCAGTGTTGTCCTAGCGCCATTTTGTTTACCCTGCCTTGAAAATTGCCTCAACTGACTCATCTCCTGCCCAGGGCCGGACTGGCTACCGGGCGTTTTGGAATGCTGCCGAGCTGGGGGCTGATGTCTCTGCGGTGGGGGCTAATTTCGTTGATGGAGACCTGCGTGTGCTTCGAAATCAACAAAGCAAAACGAATTTCGTTCAGCACACGCAGGTCCCCATCAACGAAATCAGCCCCCAGCTCGGCAGCATTCCAAAACGCCCGGTAGCCAGTCCGGCCCTGCTCCTGCCTGTAGTTCATCTTCTTGCAAGCTATTCATTTTTTTTGGGGTGGAAGACGAACAGAAGCATTGGCTTTTGCATTAAGGCGCCAATTGCCTGACTCCGGGAGGTAGGTCAGGCATGTGCGACATCAGTGGACAACATCAGTGCGCAATGTAAGAGATATTGGTTGCCCAGGAGTTCATCCCTCCACTGCCCTGGTGGAACCGAGAACAGCAACCAATCTCTGTATTCTTAGGAGGAGAAAAGTTAAATGTACAATGAGTGACGTCCTGTAATCGATTGGAGGTGGTGTGGGGTGTACACCTCAAACATTAAAAGTTAGATGATATGAGTGGCGCTAGGAAGGATTTTCAAGAAAGGGAAAATATTCCCACAAAGATATAAGGATTATATCGTAAATTGGCATTTAGTCTAGTTTTTGTTTCTTCCTGAATGTATGTTTTGTTCGTGTGCGCTTTTGTGAGTCTTTGGGAAGAAGGGTGTGTTGCAATTCTCGAATGTTATTGTAGAATTAGAATACGTGATAGGGAGATCGGATTCTAACTGCAGGGGTGGCTGCCTTACTCGAGAAGTTGGTGGTCATGCATATCCTGTTCTCTGCTCTTGTATAAGGAAATACTTCAAAACATAACCACGGGTGAAGCAATTTGTAGTTAGTGTTACTGTATAGAATGTCCTGAATATAACGTGGACCTAAGGGAAGGATTAGCCCCATTTCCATAACTGAATATTTGGAATTGGGAAGAACATTGCAGAGAGGAGAGATTCAGATCTAGTCATGGCAGTTAAGTGGCCTCTTGGCATGTTTGGCATCACCATCCAGTCCTAGATTCTTAACCAACAGCACAGTGCATTATGGAACATTTCATTTCACTGTAAACGTTTTAAGTATGGGTTAAAAAGTTCCAGAAAGCAAAGTGTTGTTTGCTAAAAGTTCAGGACTGGGTGAGTGTGTCATGTATGACATAAGGCCACTGGGCAGCCATTTGCCAAGTGCAGAAATCCCACAAAAGGCACGTCGGATCATTTTAACTTACAATATACTTGAATGATTGGCAGGGGCATAGATGTTCATGCACGTTCAATTCAAACCCCACCCCCAAACTTGCGATACAGTGCTGCTGAGATCAACTTTTTTATGCAGCAGTACCAAAATGTATTAGGTACAGCTACTCTTTTCGAAGAACTACAATGGTGCACCTGATAGGGCACTTACAAGGCCTTTAGTAATACCACAAGTTGCATACGCTCTAATCAAGTCAAGGATTCGAGTTCAGAAAGTCAATTTTTCATCATGAAAATAGTCAAGTCAGAGGTCTTAATTTATTTTATTAACACTATCCATAATACAAAAAAGAGATATATAAATCCTGGTATAAGTGTTGGGGGTAATGAAGACCCATCAAAAACAAGTAACCTATGACATTATAAATGAATGAACTAATTTAACAAGACACAGGTGATTAAATGCATCCTATTGTCAACATTGTTTCCCCTTTCACTCTTGGCTATTTACCAACCAACAGCGCTCTACTCTTTCCTTTTCTTGGTTTCCTTCTAAACTCGTTATCTTTTTTATGTATTCTTATAGGAAGGTACTTCAATGGGTATGAAAGACATTTGCTTTATCAAACAAAAGCATCAGCAATAAAAAAACATTAATTAATTATTTCTTACAGTGGCAAGAGGGAGATTAGCCAGATAACATGACAGAATGAAACAGAAACAAATACACAGCGCGGTAAACCCCTTTGTCTGAAAACAAATCATAAATAGGTCCCCAATTCTGGTTTAAGAGTGGGTGCAAACCCAATCTGCGCAGCAAACCTATCCATCGCTGAGCAATGAATGTGATCAAAGACCATTGACAGAAAAAAAACACTTGATGTGTCTGGCATATACGATCTGTGAACGCCAACACAATACGTTTATATTAAGATGCAAAACTGTAACCGGAACAAATGCCACTTTTTAAAAATACCTTGCAGCAAAATTTCTGCAACTGGGGACTTACTTTATACAAGCAAATGCTATTCTGGGTGGCTTCTCCTTCACATGAATAGTGCTTAGAGTCATTGTGTCTCTGCCCTGCAAGAGTTTAAAGTAGGGTATTGCATATCGTGAGAAAGTGGATTATTATTTGGGGTGGATGGTAGTTCACCGCCATTGTTAATGTCACTGTTCTTGTTAGGCTCAGTAAAGGTTTCAGTAATGTAAACCTGTGCTCAACCACAGATAGCTATGGCACAGAGCAGACAGGCTTAACGTAAGAAATTGTCTAAAGCATTTAGAAGTACAAAATAGTTAAAACGTCAAAAACACAAACGAAAATCCCAATGTAATTTATAGCAATAGTGAATAATATAATGAATAAAATGGAACTAAAACAACAAAAATCCAACAAAGGGAAACAGAGAAATTAGTTTTTAAAGTTTTAAATAAAAATAGCACCAAAAATCCTTAAGCGCCAACGCCGGTTTAGCTTGACCGATACCTAGGCGCAATTTAAGGCCTTCCGTGATGGAGCTTGGGTCGGATACAGAAACCAGGTTTATCCCAGTTGGAAGTTTTACTTTTTGACTTAATCTCTGAAATGTAAATCAGAAATCTACAGCTTGGCAGGGCAGCAGGCTGTGGCCAAGAAGGATTACATGAGACAGGATAGTTGTTGGACAAGATCCTGGTGAAGTTGTAGAATTTTGGATGGAAACTCAGAGTGGGAGAAATTCAAAATCCGCGCCCAAGAAGGGTCGCTCGCCGGCTAGATATTTTTGTCACTTTCACCCGATGAAGATTTCTATGTTCCGACTTCATCACTTTTTTGGGGCTTGTATTCTGCCAGCAGGGCAAAAGTTGTTGCTGAACAGGGCTCCACAAACTGGATACCCTCTCTGCAATGTCCCGTTGTAACAGATTTGCTGCTGGGGAAAACTCAGAGAGGGGGCAACCTGAATCTTTCTGCTCAGTGATAACACACCTTCGTCAGATTGACTTGGCAGGTTTGTCCTGGTGCTCTAATGATCAATGGGGTAAAAAAGCGTCTAAGTCCGAGGTTTCTCGGAATGTTAGGAGGAGAACACTTTGACACAACTAATGGTCCCAGCATGTCAGGAACAGAACTTGGGGGGGTCAAGACCTACTCCAGCAGTAGGGTCCAGTGCAGGTCAAGTTGAATTTTTTCAGCTGGGCTCTTCGGGAAAAGGCTTTTAGTAGCTTGTTGTGTCCCTGAAGCTTAACAGGAGGTAAGCCAACTGACCTTTGGAGTCCACTTCCTTGTCCTGAGTACAAGTGGAAGCAGACCCAACCTTTTGTGTCACCTCACAGGTCTCAAAAGCAAGGGCGGTCCTTCTTCTGTCTCCCACATGTCCAGCAGTGCTCTGAAGGGGTGCCACATTTATGCCTAGCACTAGCCTGTGTGTGGGGGTGACTCCTGCCCCCTCCCTAACCAATATGGAAAAGGTTCCCAGAGGTTACCCTACCCATGTTTGCAGCAGTTCCTGTGTGCCCTACTGCAAATAATTCCACAGAGCTACTCTCTACCTAAAACCAAGATACCAGAACCTTTCTTCCCATCTGCAGAGTTCCTGCCCCCCCTCTCCCCCCAGAGGTGTGGCCATGGAAATGAGCAACTGCTTCTCTGTGGTCACTTCAAACCAGTTCTGGGGCAGCTCCTCTCACAATGGGATTAGTGCCTGCTTGATTAGGTAGACAAAAGAAGGCAGCTCCTACACGTCAGCTAAGATTTGTCTGTGACAGGGTAGGTCTCCTTTTAGTCAATTAAGATTCTGGGCACACCTAGATGGTCCGCCTGCCAGAGGAACAGGACACCTACCCACATCCAGGACCTTTGTCTGAGCTCTGGAAGCAAGTTCACACATCATCAATGGGACTACTCTGTTCCTGGGTGACAGCTGGAAGCTCATGCAAATGACTATCTAAAAGTCCGTTTTAAAAATTCTTATCACATATCTGCCTTTACCTGTGGACTGGGCTTGTAATAACTATTTTTAAAAGTCCATGAATAAACTTAGTAGCTGTTTCATCGGTAAAGATAACATTAATAAATTAGTTATTGTGTCCCAGTGCTTTACTATGGGACAGCTAACCCTGTTACACTGAAAATAGCTTTGGATACCAATTCACGATATGGACATGTTAATCATGAAACTTTTGCATGTGTTCCTTTTAAAAATCATGCACCCTGCCCTGTGGGCAGTAAGGCTTACTTAGGGGTGATTTATTAATATTTAAAAGGAGGTTTTAGGCCTGTTAAAAGGGGTTATTTTGGCAGGTCGAATTTGGTGTTTTAAAACTGCACAGGCATGCTACAGTGGTACGCCTGCAGTAATGTTTGCTGTAGAGGCACAATGGGTGCAAGGAGTTTGTGGTCCAAACAGATGTTTCAGAACATGGGGTTGGGGCAGTGTTATCATAGCTAAATGATGTGTGTCAGGATCAAACAATGGCATTTATAAACAGGGAAGACTTTGCTGTGGCTTGGTCTCGGAAAAAGCCTACTTGTTTGGGACTCACTTCAAGGTTCAAACTGACCACAGGCCTCTCATTTGACTCATGCAGATGAGAGGGGAAATCTCCACATTGTTGAGGTGGGCCATCTCCCTGCAGGTTATTGACTTTACAGTGGGACACAGACCTGGGACTGACCATGCCAATGCAGATGGCCTTTCCAGGTTCCTCCACTTAGATGATGATTACTGCCAAGAGCATTGCTGAGTTGCTCCCCACCCTTCACTTGGAGGGGAATCATGTAACAAAGTGTTTTTTTGCATGACCTCCCCCATTTTTTTAGGCTGATGCTGCTTTTTTACTCTGTGCGCTCGGGGTCTGCTTACCAGGCCCCAGTGCATGTGCTCTGACCCCTAAAGCATATTGAAATTGACTATACTCCTAACTGCAATATTTAACGTACCTATACCCATGGCCTGTAGGTAAAATGCCACTAGTGGACTGCACCACCCATTGTGCCACCCTCTACATTACAGTGGAAACATTAGTGCAGGCCTTCCACTGTAGCCTGTTTGCCCAGTGTCAATGTAATGTACACACCACTGGGCCAGTCCTGGTGTCAGTGAGAACAGCCAAGCAAACTACCCCAGTAACTGGTGACAGTCTCTCTGAAGCTGCTCTGTCATTGTAGTGGAGAGCACCACTCCCTCTATTAAACCATCTTGGGAATTGAGGAATGGGAGGTCTGGGAGAGGCTCACTCTCTCCTTCCTCCCCTCCATCAGTGACCATGAGAGTGGTGATGTCCCCCTGTCAAAATGAGACTTCAGACCGTGGACACGGATCACCTGTTGGTGGTGTCTGTGGGTGCTAAGTTCCACTAGGTAGGTGACCTCACCCATCTTCTCCAGTATCGTGTAGGGCCCAGTGCATTTGTCCTGTGCGGCCCTGAGAGCCACAGACTCCACAATCCATACTTTCTAATCAGACTGGTATTCCACCAAGGTGGCTTGTTGTTCACACCAGTGCTTAAAAAGCTACTGCCTGACCTCCAAGTTTTTGTTAACCCTTTTCATGTACTCAGCCATGTGGGAACCCAGACCCAGCACATAGTCCACAATGTCCTGTCTGGGTTCCTTGAGAGGTTTCTCCCACCCTCTCTAACAAGACTTAAGGGACTTCGGGCAGGGTACCTGTACAAAAACTCAAAGGGGCTGAAGCCCACTTGCTTTTGTTGGACCTCCGTTTAGGCAAATAAAAAGCATGGGAGTAGGACAACCTACATCCTACAACGATTTTCAGGCAGCTCCATCAGCATACGTTGTAAGGTCTTGCTGAATCTCTCCACAAAACTATTGATTTGTTTTTGATAAGAAGTGGTGAACTTGTAAGTTACCCCACACTCATCACACTTAGGCTTCAAGTATGCAGACATGAAAATTGTACTCCTATCTGAGATTACCTCTTTAGGGAACCCCTTTCCGGTAAAGATACCAATCAGGGCCCTGGCCACCATGTGCACAGTTACCGTCCTAGAGGTATGGCTTCAGGGTACCAAGTAGCATGGTCCACTACCACCAAGATGAGCCTACCCCTGAAACATTTTTAGGGTCAGAGGACTGACAATTTCAATCCCCCCCACTGAAAAGGCATCCCAACCACAAGTTGTAGAATTAAGGGAGCCTTTGAATGCCCTCCTGTTTTGAAACTGACTTGATATGTGGTGCAGGAGCGACAGAATTCTTTTACCTTTTCAGACATCTGGGGTCAGTAAAAGAGGTTGACCAACCTGTGGCAGGATTTGGTCTGCCCTAAATGCCCGGCCAAGAGTATATCATGGGTTAAGTTCAAGAAGAAGGCCCTGTACTTTTGGGGATCACCAATCTCCTGGTTGTCACAGGAAACCAGGAGATTGGTGGTCCCTTACTTCACCTCACTGTATAGGACACCTTCCTCCTAGGAGATGCTATGGGTTCCAATAATATCCCCCTGCTCCTGGACTGCTGCCTGGTGCTAGAGGCGTTCAAGGGTTGAGCATGATCTCTATGCTTGACAGAATTCCTCTTTTGAGGGTCCTCCTGCCCATGCAGCTCAGAAAGCTCTGGCAGGTCTCTCAGGATAGGCTCCTCTTCCCCTTTATGCTCCAGATCCTGCCTCTAGAGGTCAGAATCATTCTAGGTCATGGGTAGTTTTGAGATTGGTTTCCCATGCCTCTTGACCTTCCTCTTGGTTGTGGGAACCTGGTTCATTGTCCCAGAATCCAGGCTCCCTTGATTTCCCTGACAGGCTCTCTGGGCCCTTGTGGCCACACACACCCACTCAGGCAGACCCAACACTTCTGACTGAGTATTTCTTCCCACCTCAGCGCAAGCAGAGGTTCCAAGGTTGTTTCCCAGAAGACACTCCACTCTTATGGTAGGGCTCACAGCTACCTTCTTCAGGCCAGTAACCCCTCCGCACTCAAAGGTGACCATTGCCATGGGATGATCATTGTCAACGCTGACTAACCTATGGAGAGTACCTGGAATAATCTGCTCTGGGGAAACCAGCTGGCCACTACTGTGGCAATGCTGGCTCCTGTATCCCTCATAGCCTCTACCTTGGACCAGTTAATGATTAGCCATTGCTTGTCCTCCGCCATGCTGGTAGGTAAGGTGGCAACGTCTTCAACATTCACCTCACCTACGGAGACTAAGAAAGTTTCAGTCCAACCATTAATTTCCCCTGGGCAAACGTCCACACCAATTCCTACACTAGCAAGCCCTTGAAACTGCCCACTAGTGGGGGGTTCTTGCAAAAGACTGAGTCTCCTTTCTTATGTCCTGGCTTGTGACAGTTCAGGCACACCCCAACCTTCACAGGGTAAAAAGGTTTCTGCCCGCTGTTTCCTCCCCCCGCTTGAGCTTGGAAAAGGCATGGAACTCCCCCACTTGAATAGTCTTTTGAGGCACTTGTGATAACTGTTTTTAGGTTTTGCCTGCACAGTGCTTGTGCTGTGCTTGTGAAATCTCTTGTATTTAATATATATTGAAGGGGGGCTCTTATCAGTTCCCATTGCGGAATTACTGTGTTCATTCGCTTTTGTGGGGAACTTTTTTTTTAACTTCCCCTGACTGCATGCATTTGTGATACTTCTAAAACTGTCCACTTTGCCCACCATCTACAAATGCGCCTCTTAGCACACTACTCGTTGGGGGAATGAAGTCCCCTTGGATGCTGAGGGTCCTTGGGGGTCAATAACCCCTCTTGTTACCACCAGTAAGTCCACAAAGTGGGATAGATGAGAGCTTGTCGGAGGCCCTGCCCACGTTGTCCACCACTCTGCAAACGTGCATCTTGGCAAACTACTCAGTGGGGGATGAATTCTCCTTGGATGCTGATGGTCCTTGGGGACCAGGAACCCCTCCTGTTACCACCCAGAAAGTCCCACACAGCAGGATTGCTGAGAGCTCGTTGGAGGCCCGCCCCCTTCCTCCACCACTCTGCAAACGCGCCTCCTGGCGCACTACTTGTTGGGAGATGAAGTCCCCTTGGATGCTGAGGGTCATTGGCGGCCACGAACCCCTCCTGTTGTAACCAGCAAGTCCCACACTGAGGGATTGCTGAGAGCTAGTTGGAGGCCTTGCCCCTTTCTCCAACCACTGTACAGACTCATACAGCCATTCACATACCCACTCACAGACCCAAACAGCCACTCACACACCCACTAACAAACCCACTCACACACCCATTTTCGGCCCCAGGGACCCCATCTCAGCCCAGCCTGTAGTGTGGGTGCCCTGGTCCCATCCAGGGCACCCACATTTAAAATGCCGGGGACTGCGGAGGGAGCCTCAAGGCCCCTGTGGTCCTGTCAGCTCCCCGACACTGCAAGAGCCAGCAATTCTTTGAGACCCATGGAGCTGCTAAAATGCCCTCAATAGCCAAGGGGACTTCATCCTCCTACTAGCAGTGCACCAGGAGGCGCATTTGCAAAGTGGTAAAGAAAGGGGCATGGCCTCCTACCAGGTCTCAGTAATCCTGCTGTGTGGAACTTACTGGAGGATCCAAGAGGGGAAGTTGGCCCCCAAGGACATCTTTGGGGGCCAACTACCCCTCCTGTTATCGCCAATAAGTCCACACAGCTGGATTGCTAAGTGGTCTTTGAAGGGCACGCCCCCTTTCTCCACCACTCTGCAAACGTGGCTCAAGGTACACTACTGATTGGGAGATAAAGTCCACTTTACTCTGAGGGACCTTGGGGGCCAAGAAGCCCTCCTGGTACCTCCTTTAAGTCCTACACAGTGGGATTCCCGAGAGCTGGTCAGAGGCCCAGCCCCCTTTTTCCACCGCTCTACAAATGTGACTACTAGTTAAAAACCATGGAAATTCACTGAAAAAAACAATGGTTACAGGGACATTATAGCTAGGCTCAGGTGTCACTCATACAAAACCAGAGAAATTCATCTGTTATAGTTAATGAGCTAACTATAACTCGCGGCCCCGCAGTGCACTGCTTATGACCTCACATATGACATCACTCATGACATGGTCAGTGAAATCACTGATGCCATCTCAAATGACATCACTGATGACATCACTGATGACATCATCCTCAGAATCTCTGGCACAACCACTCACACCCCCTTACACCCACTCCAACTACCACACTACCATTCTCAAACCCTTTCACACACACAAACCAGTACTTACATAGACACTCACTCCTGATGCTATCTGACAGGAGACGTTCCGGCCGTGATTTCCGACTTATTGAGGTTGGAACTGGCATTCGCCCTAAATATTGGGTCCACCTTATCTTGGTGTGACTGATGTCTTAGCACTACCTGCACTTAGCCTGCTTTGGTTTTATTTCACCTACGTGAAGTGTACCTCGCTCTCTCAAATAATATAAGTGGACGGGATTTACTACATCCCCTGCTGCCTTGGTACGCCATGGACACATTGATGTCACATCTCATGAGTGCCTTATTTATGCCCTGAAAAAGTCCATGTGTATGACTGAAACGCGTCGGCTGTTCAGTTCATCATGATCGCTTTTAATCCTTTTGTGAATAAAAGAAGAACTTTAAGAATACATCTTTGAACACGGATCTGTTTTTCCTTGTGTGTTTGTCTCTTGGTGGTGCACCTTTGCTTCTGTTTGAAATTGTGACATTCCTGTTTTGGACTGCACCATGACAGTGGGTGCGCTAACAGTGTGCACACAGATCTCTGGGTATTTCCAGTGTAAATATATTACATAGGGATGGCAGGTCAGGTGCTGTTTCTTATAGGGTTCCACTGTCTAGGTTTGTTTTTTCCAAAGACACTCACTGATTCATAGATCAACACAGACATCCACTCACTCACCCATACAGCCACTCATATAGCCACTCACTCACTAATACAGCCACTGACATAGCCACTCAAACACCCATGTTAATGTTAAAATGTTAATGTTAAAAATAATTTATAAAGCGCGCGTACACCAGGTGGCTTCATGGCGCTATAGAAGGCTCTAAGTGCTATCCAAGAGAACATCAATCATAGGCTTGTGCAAAAAGCCATGTTTTAAGGGACTTCCTAAATTGCAGGAGGTTTGTGCAAGACCGTATTTCCAGCGGGAATGAGTTTCACAGTTTGGGGGCGAGAATAGCAAATCTGCGGCCTCCTTGACGCACCCGCTTGAATGTCGGAGTGATGAGGAGTGAGAGGTGGGCAGAACGCAGGTTACGTGAGGGGGTATGCCTAGATATCAGGCTATTAATAAATACAGGACTATTGCCATGCAAGGATTTAAAAATGAGGCAACCTGTTTTAAAGGCACAGCGCTGGGAGATGGGGAGCCAGTGCAATTTCTTCAGCAAGGGAGTTGCTGGTTGCCATTTAGGTTGTCGAAAGATCAGTCGGGCTGCATGATTTTGGGCCATCTGAAGCCGTTTAAGCAGGTAGAGTGGCATGCCCAAGTACACAGAATTGGCATAGTCCAGATGTGACAGGACGGTGGCTATTATGACCTGGATCAGGGCTTCCTGAGTGAGAAGGCGGTGTATCTTCCTGATCTTGCGCATTTGGAAAAAACACTTAGAGATAACCGCACCGACCTGGGTTTTTAGTGAAAGGTCATTGTTGAGAGAGACTCCTAGTGTTTTAGTCGAGGGGGAAGGGGAGGGAGGGGGTCCTAGCTCTGGTGGCCAGTAATGGGGACCCCAGTACTTGTAACTGTCCCCAGTGAGAACAAGCTCTGTCTTACCAGGGTTCAGTTTAAGATGGTTGAGGTCCATCCATTGTTGGATGTGCCGCATTGTAGCCTGAAAGTCCATGACCGAGTTGTGTGAGTTGTCAATCCTAAAGAGTAGTTGAAGGTCATCTGCATAGTTAAAAACAGTCACCTTCCTATCTTTAAGGGACTGAATCAAGGGGGCAATATAAAGATTAAATAAGTGGGGAGAAAGAGCCGAGCCCTGTGGAACGCCACAGGTAGTTTTGCGTGGGGAGCCAAAAGTGACCTTGACGAACGGCCTGGGAGCGATCTTCCAAAAGGAAGTGAGCCAGAGAGCCGCCGTACCTTGAATACTAGCATGTTTGACACGGTCGAACAGAATAGTATGGTCGACCGTGTCAAAGGCGGCAGAGAGGTCCAATAATACCAGTGCCTGAGGAGAGCTTCTGTCGGCGTTGTCCCGGAGAGTATCCAGGACAGCAAGGATTACAGTTTCAGTGGAATGAGCCGACCGAAACCCTGCCTGATGAGGGTCCAGGTATTTAGATTCCTCCAAGAAGTTAGATAAACATTTAGCTACATGGGCTTCCAATACCTTCGCCAGGAATGGAAGCAAAGAGATCGGGCGGTAGTTAGACAAAAGCGCGGGATCCGCTCCAGATTTTTTTAGGAGGGGTACCACTATAGCTTTCTTGAAGGCCATAGGGACTTGGCCAGATGAAAGTGATTCGTTCAGGAGGGCGAGTGCAGGGCCCGGGTAGACTGCAAGGCAGTCCTTAAGTATATGTGGTGGGCAGCAGTCAGAAGGGGCACATGATTTGACTTTTACGAGGAGATCCTGGAAGGTCTCAGTTCTGATAGAAGGGAAACAGCTAATACTACGGTTGTTACTGTGCAAGACAGAAGGGTTCAGGGTGGAAGAGTGCTTAGGAATACTAGCTTTGATAGTAATAATTTTTTCAATAAAATAGTCATTTAAAGAGTTGCACAATGTTTGGGAGGGTGTAGCCTTCAAAAGGATTCTCTCAGGATTGGCTAATTCATTAATTATGGAAAACATTTCTTTAGAGCTATTGTTGGACTTCAGGATACGCGCAGAAAAATGAGCGGCTTTGGCCGTGAGGATGCTCTTCTTGTATTCCTTCCGAGCTATGGTGTAGAGGAATTTTTGTCGGGGAATACTTCAGTCGCCACTGCCTCTCTAGTTGGCGCAAAGCCAATTTCTGAATTTTAAGTTCAGTGGAGAACCATCGCTGTGCGTCTGCGCGACGGGCTAATTTGACTTTTTTAAGGGGTGCGTGCTTGTTACTGGCATTAAATAGCCACTCGGATATGTTCATTTCCGTGGCATTGATGTCAGTGCCAGGGGATGGAGCTGTGTTGGATAACGTGTCAAGGAAATCTTTTTTATTGACATTGTTCCATTTTCTAGCAAAGCTGCCTTCGGCCGTACTAATTTTCTCGATGGCCGGAAGAACAAGTGTAAATTTTATTAAATGGTGATCAGACCAAATGCAAGGGACAATTGTAGGGGTAGAAGTGGTCAGACCAATAGTCCAGACTTGGTCAAGGATATGCCCTTTCAAATGAGTAGGGGATGAGACTTGTTGGGTAAAGTTTAAATTTGTAAGGAGATCAGACATCTCAGCTGATTGTACCCCTTCCTGAGGGTCATTGTACCAGTAGTTAAAATCGCCTACGAGAAGGACCTTGGTATGCTCAATCACGAGTTTAGCCATCTGTTCACTGAGTGAGAGGGGAAAAAAAGGCATCTGATGAGGTGGCCTGTAGATTAATACGCAGACGAAGGAGTCGTTGACTGTGAGAAGTTGGCCTGGCATATGCTGTCCACTAATTATAGTGGGCACCTTGCACAAGTCCAAATCGACTCTTATGGTAGGTAGGTTAAAGACAACCTTATTGAAAGCTATCCTAGTGGTAGCTATGGAGAGCAGCCTTCAGGCTAAGTCTTGAAGGAATGTAAAGCAGCTTGTTTTACCAGTCTATAATCTCTTGAGTGACCAAATGAAAGAGCACCACACCAGGTATATATTCAAAATATATGTATTTATTACTAAACACACCCCTCTAGTCTCTTTATGAGGCTAGAGTTCGAAGTACATAGGTTATAAGATCTTAAATCACAGTAATAGCACAAATACACGTTTGGGCCCTAGGGGCGTTCCAAACCATATACCAATAAAGTGGTATGCGAACCACGACTGAACTAGACACTAGGCCTAGAGCCTCTAGAAGTGCTTGGACCACAAGGAACCACCCAAGGTAGTGACACAGGGGACCCACGGGAGACGCGTGCAGTGTAAATACACAACCGCGATACGCCGTTAACTTCTATGGAGAAAGTCGGGATCGGGAAAATAGAGGAAAGGGACACTTAAAATAGGACTAGGACAAAACCCTTTGAGATCTAGGACTTTGAAGAGTCTCTACCCACGGGAGCACCGGAGTACTCGTGTTACCTCACCCAGGGAAGCCGGGTGCATAGGTGCCTTTCGGGGTCGGGTTTCGTCGTCGTTTCGTATGGCGATCTGCTGCAAAGTGCTGCTGGCGACCAGGAGAAAAGTGTCCGGGTGGATCCAAGAGTGGATCGGAGTTCTGAAGAACCTGAAAGCAGAGGGGACAGAGTCTGGGTCACTAGCCAGTGACCAGGAAGGCGATGGACAGATGCCCACCGATGTCGAGTGCTTCAGGTGCGGTGACGGTCGTCTTGACTCTTCAGCCACGAGGTCCGGGAGGCGTTGTCGGCGACCAGGAGCAGGATTCGGGCTGGTGCTCGATGTCTGTCGAGTGCTGAGGTGTCGGCGACCGGATTGGACCCAACAAGCCTTGGCAACGGCAAGTCTCGAGTAAGATGTAGATCGTCGATGATGCAGACCAGCAAGGTCTGGGGAACTCACCCAGCGAGGGTAAGTGAGGACAGGCCTGGAGCAACCAGGATGCCAAGTAAAGAAAAGATTGGCCTTCGTTAAGGGCTACTAGCCAACGGGCTAGCGACCGCGAAGGAGCCTCGTGACGCCGCACGTGGAGCTGGCTTACAGGACACTCGTGGAGTGGGGGCCAGTGATCTTCGGTGCAGGTGGTGCTGGAGGCTAGGGCTACTCGGAGCCCAAAGCACGACTTCGTGGGAGACCCAGAAGATGGTGCACTTGCAAGTGTGCTCGGTGTCCAGGGGTCACGGTCTCAAGTCACCCACGATAGCCACGGGCCTCAGCTTTGCTGGGGACTCAGGGTAGCCTCGGGGAAGTCTGAGAATCCACCTCTGGTGATGCGATGACTTCGGCGTCCGACGGGAGCTTCAGTGATGCGAACCGGACAGATGCTTCTTTGGTGCCTGCCAAGCAGGGGAGTCACTCCTTGACCCCAAGGGAGATTCTTCAGTCCTCTAATCTTGTCGTAGAGCGTCGAAGGTCCAGGATTCAGTTTCAGAGTTTCGTCCAGGTATAATCTAAAGTCCTAAGGACTGGGTTCCTACCTTTATTCTAAAAATAGGGGATGGACTACTCTGTGGCCCCACCTATGGGTGGGTCAGGGCAGAGGGGTGGCTACACCCCTTTCCCTTTGTCCAGTTCGCGCCAAAGCAGGGGCTGCGAGCCCCTGATCCGGTTTGAACTGGGGTATGCACAGGGACACCAAATGTGCCCCCAGTGCAGGACTTCAAAGCACCCGAAAGTGCTCCCGCCCAGCCCCAATACACATTGTCCTGTCTGGGGAGGTGGTCACACCTCCCTGGGACAGGAAACCTATTGTCCAGGCCTCCCCTGCCGGAGTTTCGTCCAGCAGCAGGAGGCCAGACTCGTGTCTGTGGCAGCAGCATCCATTTTGTGATGCCAGGGCTCTGGAAAGAAGTTACCGGACTCGTCAGAGTTAACATGCCTTTCCCTCTAGAAGGGTGGAATGCTACCCCCGCCGCCAGGATTGGCGGGGGGTAGTATTCCAAGATGTTTGACACCAAACACGACATGTTTAGGTGCAGCCATTCCAAAGTTAGCATTTTACCGCGAGGATATAATGCGCTTAAGAGTATATGGTCAGGCTGCACTACAAACAGCATCAGAGATGGTCTCCGAACGCTGCAGAGGGGCCCTGCTCATGCAGGGGCACCCTCTCACATAGGAACCATGCACTCTGCCTTTAGGATTGATAAGGCCTGCCTTAGGAGTGACTTATAGGTTTATATGTGTGTATGCTTTTAGTGATATAGGTAACCTATACCACAGTAAGGGGTGCGTGCACCACCTTACCCAGGCTGCAGTAGCAGACCTGTGGTGTCAGTTTGGATGGCCTCCCAGGGGTGGCATAATATATGCTGCAGCCCCTGGCAGGCCTCTGAGGTACCTATGCCCTTGGTACATAGTATACCATATACTAGGGACTTATAAGGGCACTCCAGATCCCAATCAGTGATGTGCCTAAGGCACATGGAGACCCTTTTAAAGAGGAAACAGCTAGGCTGGGGTTCTGAATAGCAGGGCCCCAGCCAGACTAATGTCGAAAACCAGTGAAGCATCAGCAAAAAGTGGGGGTACCCATGTGAAGCAGATCCTACTCTCCTACACAACCCCCCCAAACGTAGGGACATTAAACTAACCTTGCCCAGTTAAGTCTTCATGTTCTAAGTGGAAATACCTAGAGAGTCCATCTGCATTCGCATGGTTACTCCCAGGCCTATGTTCCACTGTAAAGTCCATCCCCTGTAGGGAAATGGACCACCTAAGCAGTTTGGGGTTTTCACCCTTCATTTGTTTTAGCCATAAGAGGGGCTTATGGTCTGTCTGAACCAGGAAGTGTGTACCAAACAAGTATGGCCTCAACTTCTTCAGAGCCCAGACCACAGCAAAGGCCTCCTCTCTATGGCTGACCAACGTTTCTCTCTAGGGGTCAGCCTTCTGCTAATAAAAGCTACTGGCTGATCCTGACCTTCTTCATTCAATTGTGACAGTACAGCCCCTACCCCCAATTCAGATGCATCTGTTTGAACAATGAACTTCTTGGAGTAATCAGGACTCTGCAGAATTGGAGCAGTGCACATGGCCTGCTTGAGGTCATCAAATGCCTTTTGACAGCTAACTGTCCACTGAACCTTTTTGGGCATTTTCTTAGAAGTTAAGTCATTCAAGGGTGTCACTATTGATCCATACCCCTTGACAAATCTCCTATAGTACCCAGTCAGGCCTAAGAAGGCTCTCACCTGAGTCTGGGTAGTGGGAGCAGTCCAGTCCATGATGGTCTGGATCTTGCTCTGCAAAGGTTGAACCTGGCCTCCACCCACAAGGTGGCCCAGGTACACAACCTGACTCTGCCCTATCTGGCACTTAGTGGCCTTGATAGTCAGGCCTGCCTTTTGCAGGGCCTGTAAAACATTCCTGAGGTGGACCAGGTGATCCTCCCAGGTGGAGCTAAAGACAGCAATATCATCTAGATAAGCTGCACTATAGGCTTCCAGTCCTGTGAGAACTGTGTTCACCAACCTCTGGAAAGTGGCAGGTGCATTTTTCAGACCAAAGGGCATTACCACAAATTGATAATGCCCACTAGGGGTTGAAAATGCTGTTTTGGGCTTTGCAGTATCAGCTAGTCTGATCTGCCAGTAGCCAGCTGTTAGGTCAAATGTGCTGAGATATTTGGCAGAGGCCAAAGTATCTATGAGCTCATCTGCCCTGGGTATGGGATGGGCATCAGTCCTAGTGACTGCATTGAGACCCCTGTAGTCTACACAAAACCTCATCTCTCTTTTCCCACCACTGGTGTGAGGTTTCGGTACCAGGACTACTGGACTAGCCCAAGGGCTATCTGAGGGTTCAATTACTCCCAACTCCAACATTTTCTGGACTTCAGTCCTGATACAGTCCCTGACATGGTCAGGTTGCCTATAAATCTTGTTTTTAATAGGCAGACTGTCCCCAGTGTCCACTTCATGAGTGCACCAGGTGGTCTGACTGGGTGTCAGTGAAAACATATGTCTAAACTGATTGAGGACTTGCCTGCAATCAGTTTGTTGCTGGGTAGTGAGGCTGCCTGCCAAGGCTACACCATCAACTGACCCATCGTCAGGGTTCTGTGAGAGCAGGTCAGGGAGTGGGTCACTCTCTTCCTCCTGCCCTTCATCAGTAGCCATGAGCAAGCCCATGTCTGCCCTGTCCACATATGGCTTTAGTCTGTTGACATGGAGAACCCTTTGGGGACTCCTGGGTGTTCCCAGGTCCACTAAGTAAGTGACCTCACCCTTCTGCTCAACAATAGTGTGGGGTCCACTCCATTTGTCTTGGAGAGCTGCTGGGGCCACTGGCTCCAACACCCACACCTTCTGTCCTGGCTGGTACACAGTCAGAACAGCCTTTGGTCATGCCAGGCCTTCTGAAGTTCCTGGCTAGCCTCAAGGTTTTTGGTTGCCTTTTTCATGTACTCAGCCATCCTGGAGCGGAGACCAAGTACATAGTCCACTATATCTTGCTTTGGGGGCTTGAGAGGTAACTCCCATCCTTCCTTCACCAAGCACAGTGGACCCCTCACAGGGTGGCCAAACAGAAGTTCAAAAGGGCTGTAACCAACCCCTTCTGAGGCACCTCCCTATATGCGAATAAAAGGCAGGGCAAGAGTATGTCCCATCTACGCCTAAGCTTTTCTGGGAGCCCTTTAATCATGCCCTTCAAGGTTTTGTTGAATCTCTCAACTAAACCATTGCATTGTGGGTGATAGGGTGTGGTGAACTTATAAGTCACTCCACACTCCTTCCACATTGCTTTTAAGTACCCAGACATGAAGTTAGCACCCCTGTCTGATACTACCTCCTTAGGAAAGCCCACTCTTGAGAAGATTCCCAGGAGGGCCCTTGCCACCACAGGTGCTGTAGTGGTCCTGAGGGGAATAGCTTCTGGGTACCTGGTGGCATGATCCACTACCACCAGGATAAACCTGTGCCCAGAGGCTGTTTGGGGATCCATGGGACCAACAATGTCAATCCCTACCCTCTCAAAGGGCACCCCCACCACAGGTAGTGGTATCAGGGGGCCTTTGTAGTGCCACCTGCTTTGCCACTGGCTTGGCAGGTTACACAGGAGCGACAAAACTCCTTACTGTCTTCAGACATGTGGGGCCAGTGAAAGTGAGGGACAATTCTGTCCCAAGTCTTGTTCTGGCCCAGGTGTCCTGCTAAGGGAATATCATGGGCTAGGGTCAATAGGAAGCCCCTGAACTTCAAAGGTATTACCAACCTCCTGGTAGCACCAGGCTTGGGGTCTCTACTCTCTGAGTACAGGAGTCCATCATCCCAATACACTGTATGGGGACCACTAGCTTTCCCAGCAGCCTCAGCAGCAGCTTGCTGTCTGAGGGGTTCAAGGGAGGGGCAGCTCTGCTGCTCCTGGCTCAGATCTGCCCTAGAAGGTCCCCCTGTCCCCAAGAACTCAACCTGGTCAGGTTCAAGTTCCTCTGGGACAGTTCCTTCTTCAGGGCTGAGATCATCCCCCTCAAGGGACTGATCTTCCTCCTGAGCCAAGGGGGAAGGCACTGCCTTAACCCTACTACTCCTCCTCTTGGAAGGCACTTGGTCCATTCTTCCAGAATCCAAGGCCTGTTCAGTGCTAGACATTTTGGCTTGTGACCTGGTCACAGCAAACACATCTGCAGGGATCCCCAGCATTTCTGCATGGGTCCTGAGCTCCACTTCTGCCCAAGCAGAAGTCTCTAAGTCATTGCCAAGCAAGCATTCGACTGGTAGGTTTGCACTTACCACAACCTTCTTAAGGCCAGTTACCCCTCCCCAGGAGAAGTTAACAACTGCCAGAGTATGGTCTGTTCTGACATTGCTAGCATTGGTCACTTGGTACATTTCACCAAGCATAACTTGCCCAGGTAGCACAAGGTCTTGTGTCACCATTGTGACACTTGCCCCTGTGTCCCTAAATGCCAAAGCCTCTCGTCCATTGATTAAAGGCTGTTGTCTGTACTTGCCCAGATTACTGGGACTCATAGAGGAGGGCACATCCATGCCTCCATCACAGACTAACACAGCCTGAGTCAGTTCTCTAACTAGGTCAGAGCCCAACTCAGTTCCCAGGGTGAACCCTACTAAACCCTTTGCTGGAGCACTTCCACCAACTGTACTAGGGGGAACAGGTGCCTTAGGGGCATTGGTGGGTGCTGGACTGGAGTCTTTGGACTTGGTGCAATCACTGGTCCAGTGGGTCTTTTGCTTACAGACCTTGCACCATGGTTTTCTTTGGCCTTTACCCTTGGTAGACTGGGAATCCCCACCAGAAGAAGATTTTTGGGGGCCTGATGAAGACTTTTGATCTTTACCCTTCTCCCCACCCTTGTCAGAGTTCTTAGCATCTTGCTTCTTGGTTTCCCCACCTTGGTTCTGTACCTTCTGCTTCACCCTGGTTCTGACCCATTTGTCTGCCTTCTTTCCCAATTCTTGGGGAGAGGTCAGATCAGAGTCAACCAGGTACTGATGCAACAGCTGATTTTGACAGTTATTAAGAATCTGCTCCCTCATTATCAGATTATACAATCCTGAGAAGTCACACACCTTACTGCCCATCAACCAGCCTTCCAGAGCCTTGGCAGAACAATCCACATAGTCTACCCAGTCTTGAGTCTGTGCTTTTTGGGTGTCTCTGAACTTCAACCTGTACTGTTCAGTGGTTAGGCCAAACCCATCAATAAGAGCACTCTTCAAGACCTTGTAATTGTCAGCATCCTCCTCTCTAACAGTGAGGAGCTTGTCTCTACCTTTGTCAGCAAAGGAGAGCCACAAGATTGCTGCCCACTGCTCCTGAGGGACCTTCTGTACTTTACAGGCCCTCTCTAAAGCAGTTATCCATTTGTGGATATCATCCCCACTCTGGTAGGGAGGGACAATCTTGCTCAGGTTCCTATGGTCATAGGACCTTTCCCTATCTCTAGGGACATGGCTGCCACCATGGGACTCTAGTCCCAACTTTCTTCTCTCTCTAAGGAGATCTAGGGATTCTCTATCTAAAGCCAATTGCTTCTTCCTGATCTCTAGTTGAGTTTCCTCATACTGGACCAGTCTCTTTCTTCTCTCATGAGAGGATTCCCTCCTGTGAGAAGAAACAGAGCTCCCTATGGAGGTGCCAGAGTGGTTAGACTCCTGAGAAGGAGACCTAGACTTTCTGAGCACACTCATAATCCTTCCTGGGGGACAAAGGTGTGGTTCTCTAGATCCTCATCTTCATCCTCCCCAGAAGGGATTGGGTTTTCCAGGTCAGGGTCATTGTCACCCTCCTGGTCAGTTTCAGAGGGGGGCTGGGGGTAGTGGTACCCCTGGCCCCTTCCTCATCTGCTGGCCCACCCTCTGCTCCTACCCCTTCAGTCTCTGAGGACTTACTAAGATCATAAGCCACCAACAACTCCTGGAGGTGTTGGGTGGTGGGACTTTGGCCTGTCCTTAATTTCCTCACGTTACACAAAGCTCTCAATTCCAAGAATGGGAGTGTGTCATACTTGGAGGGTGGAAGCTCCATGGCTTCCTGCAAGGCATCTTTGGATCCTGCTTTTAAAGACATTACTAGTGTGGTGTGGTGTATGCACTACCTACTCTAGTGTGGCCTACTAAACTCTCTTGAGTTGTAGAAAGGGTTGTGCTATCCCTTAACACACAACTCTAAGTTCAGTAGAACTTACTGTTATTCTAAGCTTAAATTATATGTACCTTAGGTACCTTTAGTGGTTTTCAGTTGATCAATTCAATTGAGATTATCTGGTAAAACAATAGCAAGCTGGAATCCCACACGCTGCACACCAATGTGAGAAGTTGGCCTGGCATATGCTGTCCACTAATTATAGTGGGCACCTTGCACCAGTCCAAATCGACTCTTATGGTAGGTAGGTTAAAGACAACCTTATTGAAAGCTATCCTAGTGGTAGCTATGGAGAGCAGCCTTCAGGCTAAGTCTTGAAGGAATGTAAAGCAGCTTGTTTTACCAGTCTATAATCTCTTGAGTGACCAAATGAAAGAGCACCACACCAGGTATATATTCAAAATATATGTATTTATTACTAAACACACCCCTCTAGTCTCTTTATGAGGCTAGAGTTCGAAGTACATAGGTTATAAGATCTTAAATCACAGTAATAGCACAAATACACGTTTGGGCCCTAGGGGCGTTCCAAACCATATACCAATAAAGTGGTATGCGAACCACGACTGAACTAGACACTAGGCCTAGAGCCTCTAGAAGTGCTTGGACCACAAGGAACCACCCAAGGTAGTGACACAGGGGACCCACGGGAGACGCGTGCAGTGTAAATACACAACCGCGATACGCCGTTAACTTCTATGGAGAAAGTCGGGATCGGGAAAAAAGAGGAAAGGGACACTTAAAATAGGACTAGGACAAAACCCTTTGAGATCTAGGACTTTGAAGAGTCTCTACCCACGGGAGCACCGGAGTACTCGTGTTACCTCACCCAGGGAAGCCGGGTGCATAGGTGCCTTTCGGGGTCGGGTTTCGTCGTCGTTTCGTATGGCGATCTGCTGCAAAGTGCTGCTGGCGACCAGGAGAAAAGTGTCCGGGTGGATCCAAGAGTGGATCGGAGTTCTGAAGAACCTGAAAGCAGAGGGGACAGAGTCTGGGTCACTAGCCAGTGACCAGGAAGGCGATGGACAGATGCCCACCGATGTCGAGTGCTTCAGGTGCGGTGACGGTCGTCTTGACTCTTCAGCCACGAGGTCCGGGAGGCGTTGTCGGCGACCAGGAGCAGGATTCGGGCTGGTGCTCGATGTCTGTCGAGTGCTGAGGTGTCGGCGACCGGATTGGACCCAACAAGCCTTGGCAACGGCAAGTCTCGAGTAAGATGTAGATCGTCGATGATGCAGACCAGCAAGGTCTGGGGAACTCACCCAGCGAGGGTAAGTGAGGGCAGGCCTGGAGCAACCAGGATGCCAAGTAAAGAAAAGATTGGCCTTCGTTAAGGGCTACTAGCCAACGGGCTAGCGACTGCGAAGGAGCCTCATGACGCCGCACGTGGAGCTGGCTTACAGGCCACTCGTGGAGTGGGGGCCAGTGATCTTCGGTGCAGGTGGTGCTGGAGGCTAGGGCTACTCGGAGCCCAAAGCACGACTTCGTGGGAGACCCAGAAGATGGTGCACTTGCAAGTGTGCTCGGTGTCCAGGGGTCACGGTCTCAAGTCACCCACGATAGCCACGGGCCTCAGCTTTGCTGGGGACTCAGGGTAGCCTCGGGGAAGTCTGAGAATCCACCTCTGGTGATGCGATGACTTCGGCGTCCGACGGGAGCTTCAGTGATGCGAACCGGACAGATGCTTCTTTGGTGCCTGCCAAGCAGGGGAGTCACTCCTTGACCCCAAGGGAGATTCTTCAGTCCTCTAATCTTGTCGTAGAGCGTCGAAGGTCCAGGATTCAGTTTCAGAGTTTCGTCCAGGTATAATCTAAAGTCCTAAGGACTGGGTTCCTACCTTTATTCTAAAAATAGGGGATGGACTACTCTGTGGCCCCACCTATGGGTGGGTCAGGGCAGAGGGGTGGCTACACCCCTTTCCCTTTGTCCAGTTCGCGCCAAAGCAGGGGCTGCGAGCCCCTGATCCGGTTTGAACTGGGGTATGCACAGGGACACCAAATGTGCCCCCAGTGCAGGACTTCAAAGCACCCGAAAGTGCTCCCGCCCAGCCCCAATACACATTGTCCTGTCTGGGGAGGTGGTCACACCTCCCTGGGACAGGAAACCTATTGTCCAGGCCTCCCCTGCCGGAGTTTCGTCCAGCAGCAGGAGGCCAGACTCGTGTCTGTGGCAGCAGCATCCATTTTGTGATGCCAGGGCTCTGGAAAGAAGTTACCGGACTCGTCAGAGTTAACATGCCTTTCCCTCTAGAAGGGTGGAATGCTACCCCCGCCGCCAGGATTGGCGGGGGGGTAGTATTCCAAGATGTTTGACACCAAACACGACATGTTTAGGTGCAGCCATTCCAAAGTTAGCATTTTACCGCGAGGATATAATGCGCTTAAGAGTATATGGTCAGGCTGCACTACAAACAGCATCAGAGATGGTCTCCGAACGCTGCAGAGGGGCCCTGCTCATGCAGGGGCACCCTCTCACATAGGAACCATGCACTCTGCCTTTAGGATTGATAAGGCCTGCCTTAGGAGTGACTTATAGGTTTATATGTGTGTATGCTTTTAGTGATATAGGTAACCTATACCACAGTAAGGGGTGCGTGCACCACCTTACCCAGGCTGCAGTAGCAGACCTGTGGTGTCAGTTTGGATGGCCTCCCAGGGGTGGCATAATATATGCTGCAGCCCCTGGCAGGCCTCTGAGGTACCTATGCCCTTGGTACATAGTATACCATATACTAGGGACTTATAAGGGCACTCCAGATCCCAATCAGTGATGTGCCTAAGGCACATGGAGACCCTTTTAAAGAGGAAACAGCTAGGCTGGGGTTCTGAATAGCAGGGCCCCAGCCAGACTAATGTCGAAAACCAGTGAAGCATCAGCAAAAAGTGGGGGTACCCATGTGAAGCAGATCCTACTCTCCTACATTGACAGATTCAAGATGTATTACTATGTTCTCTGTCTCCTTGAGAGCAAGGCATGTCAAGGAGCAGAACTTGAAGTCAGTATGAATAATGGCTGCGACCCCCCCCATACAGCCACTCACACACTGAGTCAGTCACCCATAGAGCTACTCACATACCAACTCACTCACCGAAACAGTTAATCACACAGCCACGTAAACACCCATACAGTTGCACACACACTCACTTACTTACTCATACAGATATACCTATACAGTCACCGACATAAGCAGACACTCACCCATACAGCCACTCTCACATTCACTCACTCACCCATACAGTCACTCTTATACCCAATCACTCACCTATACTGCTCAGTTACTCACCCATATACCACTGACATATGCACTCACTCACCGACACAGCCGTACACACACTCACTTACCCATATAGCCTGACACACATGCACTTACTAACCCATACAGCCACTGACTCACCCACTCACTCATCACCCACCCACACAGACACTCAGACACCCATAGAGGTACTCATACAACCAATCACTCACCCATACAGAAATCAACATACCCACTCACACACCCACACAGCCACTTAGACACCAACTGACAGATACCGACATTAACACAATCAGTCACTACCATACATTCATTAAGAAACCTAATCACTCACTTATACAGTTAGTCACACACCCACTGAATCATCCAGTCAGGCACTCATAAACCCACTGATTCACCAATACACCTTGGTATATAATTTAATACTCAAATTTTTTAAAAACACTCACAGTCACCGGTTGATGTCATCAGTGATGCCACTGACCATGTCATGAGTGATGTAATATTTAAGGCCATAAGCAGTGCATTGCGGGGGCACGAGTTATAGTTAGCTCACTAACTATGCCGGCTGAATTTCTCTGGTTTTGTACATGTGACACCTGAGCCTAACTATAACATCTCTGTAACGCTTATTTTTTTCTGTGAATATATATACATATTTATTCACTGAAAAAACAAGGGTTACAGGGAGGTTATAGTTAGTCTCAGATTTCACTCGTACAAAACCAGTGAAATTCAGCAGTTATGTTTACCCGAGCTGACTATAACTTACACCCAGACAATGCACTGCTTATTACCTCACATATTACATCACTCATGGCATAGTCAGTGAAATCACCGATGACATCACTGATACCGACTCCCCACCTCCTGCGGGAGACGGCAATGTGTTGATACAGAGGGAGCTGCTAACATTCAGCTCCCTCTCTGTCAATGCAATTCTGCTCGCTTTCAGCAAGCGAGAGCATTTCAAGGCTCTTGCTTGCTGAAAGCGAGCTCAGTTTGCTATGGCTTGGCTGGAGTCGTAAAACTCCTGCCAAGCCATAGCAAACAGCTACCTCCTGAGGGTGGGCACCTCTGGAGGTAGCAGTAGCCAGCCCTGTGGATATAAAAAAAAAGGGTGGAATTAAGGGGGTAACAAACATTTTCTGAAACGGAGATGGCGATGGACTAGTGTGAATGTCTGAAGCAGGTATGTGAAACTGTCGGATGGTCTATTTTGGCTGAGGGACGCAAGTGGAGTGTTTGTTTTGGTTGTTGTGAAAGGTGAATGATTGAGCGGATGTAAGTTATGAGTAGGAATGGGGGGTACAAGAATTAAACAAAAATAGGGGATTGCTTGAAGACAGGCAATGACGTTATGAGTAACAACATGTAAATCACTAGAGATGGGAACGGAGTGGACTGAGTAGCATGAATGTGGATTGGAGAAGTAAGGGGATTATGAGGGTGTGTGATGAACGAATAGGGATGGATAACGAGCGTGCAGTGAGCAGCGGTGAAAGCTAAGGGGCTTACGGGGATTTATGATAAATTAATGCAGTAGGCGAATATAGCGTGAATGCGGAGGGGGTAATGAGTAATGGGGTGAATAAGGAAGTGAACTAAATTCGCATTGTCACAAAGGAGGGGTAGATGTTTGTATTGTAGAATAGAGGGATTTATGGGTCAAATGGAATTTGTTTGATAAGAAGATCGGTTTGCCATGAGAACAGAGGTACATTACTTACATTGTTTATGAAGGGGTCCACTGCAGGAAATGAGGATGGGTTGAGATGCAATAATGGTCCAAACTTTATATTGATTTATGGTGATGATGTAAGATGTTGATTAATGGTTATTATAGTAATGGATATTTGTTTTATTGTTATTTATAGTGTCCCCTGACGAAGGGCACTTGTTGCCCGAAATGCATTGGGTTTCTAAATAAACGCTGCTTTGGACGAACTCCTGCATTTGTCGTGTTTTAGCAAGAGGTCCGGATGGGCACAGTTTCAACATGAGAAACTTGAAAATGGCATAATATCCCGTGTGTGGATTTAAGCAAAGGTTGAATGAAAAGAAAGGTACAAAAAGAATAGAATATATGGCCGAAAAAGGATCAAAATGGAGAAAAAATGAATCGTTTTGCCATAGTGGCGCTACGTAGCCGTGCAGTCGGTTTGGGGCAAGATGATGCCCCATTCACTTATGTTTTCATGACGGTCCCCAGGGCCATCTATGGCTCCAGGAGGGAAGCTGCGCAGCGCCCCTCCATTACAGAACACAGCCCTGGGGAGGTGGTGGTCCTAGGGGCTGCAGGCGCCATGCAGCCCCACACTTTAATTATAACCATTTGACCTGGGGAGGTGGCAGTCCGTGAGGCTGCAGGGGGACTGGAGCCCTACCGCATTAATATTTTATTTAGTCCCAGGAAGGTGGCGGTTGCCGAGGCTGCGGGGGGGCCATGCGACCCCCCCGCATTAATATAACATTTGCCCTGGGGAGCTAGTGGTCTCCAGGGCTTTAAGGCTCCTAGGAGGGGGGCCCCGTGTGCCCCCTCCTACATATTATAGACATGCCCCCGGCACCTGGCCCCCCCAGGAGCTGATTCAAAGTGAAACGCAGAAGCCCGCGCTTCGTTTAAAAAAAAAAAGGTCGGCAGGAGTTGCGGATCCAGTGCGACTCCTGCCAACATTTTTTTGGGCCCAGGAGGTCTAGGGGGTCAGGGTGTTTCTACCCTGCCCCCTTTTCTTTTTTTACGTTTTTCCCTGTGACTCGGTTGAATGCTGCCAAAACCTCCTGGTTTGAAGTGTTGGCAGCTCATCAGATCTCAGCACAAGATCTGATTAGTTCCATTTTTGCGACTCCCGCCAAAAAAAAAAAAAAAAAATGCTGTTTTGCTCCAGGCGGGCTCCCTGCCGGACCTCCCCCAAGAGGCCTAGGGGGTCAGGGTATTCCTACCCTGCTCTTTTCTCTTTTTTAAATGTATTTTGGGGACTCGGCTGAGTGTTGGCAGCCAATCAGATTTCAGGACAGGGAGTGCTGGTCTTGCCGATCCGTGGGATGGTGGCCAGGGCCAGTTGGGCGGAGCGAAGATGTCTGGTGGGAGTGTATAAGGAGAGGCAGTGGTTGAGGTATGCTGGTCCAGAATTGTGGAGGGCTTTGTAGGCATGCGTGAGGAGCTTGACTGTGATTCTTTTGTTGACAGGTAGGCAGTGTAGGTTTCTCAGGTGGCCAGTGATGTGGTTGCAGCATGGGATGTTCAGGATGAGTCTGGCCGAGGCATTCTGGACGTTATGCAGTTTCTTTTGGGGTTTCTAGGTGGTGTCCACATAGAGTGCATTGCTGTAATCGAGTCTCCTGCTGACGTGCGCATAGGTGACTGTTTTCCTGGACTCGGTGGGGATCCACTTGAAGATCTTGCGAAGCAGACAGAGCGTGTGGAAGCAGGAGGATGAAAAGGCTTTGATTTGGTGGTTCATTTAGAGTGAGGAGTCCAGGATGATGCTGAGGTTTCGTGCATGGTCTGTGGGTGTGTGGGGTTCCGAGCACTTATTAGTGCAGTAAGGAGCCTTGGAACGTGATTCTACCTGCCCTCACTCCTGCATTCAGTGTTGCTGGGCTGCAGGGGTACTACAACCCCCAGGAACTATTGCTGGCAAGAGGAGGGACTCGCCACAAGGAGAGCTTATTAGCACGCGAAGGATCCGCGGGCGTGGGACGCATGCAAGAAGTGCCTCACGTGTGCCCGGGCCGAGACCGGTCCTGTGTTCACCCATCATCGGCCGAAAGAGGCCAGGCTGGGCATACCCTCAGGGTCTTTCTTGATTCTCCTCCTTTCATGATATTGTACTGTTTTTATGTCATTTGGGGGTATTGTGTGGAGGACCATGGGGAAGAAAAAGTTACCTGGGGGTGAGGACACCTGAAAAGCCATTGATAAAGTCAATACCTCCCATAGTACTACTTTGGACTCCTTTTTGGCATGAGCAGTCTGGGTCTTCTGCAAAGAGATTGACCTTGCAGAGAGGCATCTATCCTTGGACTTGGAGGAATGCCCTAATACCTATCCCTCTCTATAAAGTTGGAATATTGCTGGTATTCACTCCAAATTGGAGGACTTGTCTTGGTTGGACTTTGTCACCAAATTTGATAATATTATGCTACAAGAGACTTGGTCCATAGAAAAAATTGTGTGGATGGTTTTGAATGCTTCTTAGTTCCTGATGTTGCTTCTTGTGGCCAAAGAGAGTGGGGGGTCTAGCCACTCTGATTAGAATCTCAGTTTTTTATAGGATTGTCCCAATTGTATGTAGTCATTGTATGTAATTGTATGTAATCTACAAATTCTGTGGATTGTTTTATCTAACAAGTCTAATTTCTTTCTTGTTAACTTTTACAGTGCTGTCTTTGATGTGGGATATATAAAAAAGAGAGAGGAACCCTTGGTAACCCAAAGGACTAGGGTTCAAACAAGAACTTTATGCAAAAACGTCCCTTGGGAATGTTTTGTGTCCACACCTTACTTCACACTCGTAATCAAAGTCACATGCATATAGATCCAATCATACCGACCACATCCACGCCTTGAGTCTGCTACGTATTGGCACAAAAAACCTATAGTTTATTAAATTGATAAAAAAATTTTTTTATTAAAACAATATATTTTTCAAGTCATTACACAATAAAAACAATTCTATCAGAAAAAACACAATAGAGCACTTACAATGCATTCAATAATAGAATCAATTGATCCCAATAAAATACAAAAAATATTGCACGAGAGTTTAAAAACAGACAGTAACTTTTGTCATCAGTTGCCACAATCAAAAACAAGATTTCACCACATGAACCTTGATGCCTTACAAGTCATAAACATCTAAGGTAATGTTCAAAGAGATAGATTTGTGGCTTCAATACAAGCGCCGACGCGTTTCGAAGGTATGTTCACATAACACCTTCTTTTTCTAGACAATGATAGTGTTACTCCCGTTCTTTTTAAAAATCTATGAACATAAACAAATATATTTAAAATACAATAGTAATCTCTTCATCTAATTTACAACCATCTTTATAATACGGTATGATTGGATCTATATGCATGTGACTTTGATTACGAGTGTGAAGTAAGGTGTGGACACAAAACATTCCCAAGGGACATTTTTGCATAAAGTTCTTGTTTGATGTGGGATGCCAGATCGATATCTTGTTTAAGGTACTCTCAGTTTTAAAATTGAGGTATCTAAGCCTTTTTAAATAATTTTCATGTGGTTATAGGGGGCTATTTTAATGTCAAGCTGGGCCAGAAGTTTACACTTTATGATCCTTTCGTGACAGCTGATAATTTATTATGTACTCTGGCTGATTGCAGGGGTCTGAAGCTGCTTAATAGTTTATGTAATTTTGGATTACTCAACATTATGGAAATTTTGGGAGATCTTTGTAAACAGCCCCCTACGTTTGCTGGATGGGGTAAAGGCTCAGTTATAGATTCTATCTTCATCTCCAAGAACATGAAACCTTTCGCCTTCTTGGGAGGGGTGACTGAAAATATCTTTAGTGACCATAATCCGCTTGAGTTTGTTCTAAACTTACCAGATCGTGTTCATCCATCTGTTCCTTTGGGTGTAATTGGTCTGTCATAGAAGAACAATGGCCTTAGGTTAAGTTGGAGAGCTATTCACATTCCCACTCTGCTGCGTTCTCTTGTTGGGTCCAATCTTGAACTATTTGTTAATTGTTTGTTAACCTTCAATCCTCCACCCTCTGATCTTTTAGATGCATTCAGGGCTCAGAATCTGGACATAAGAAATATTATTCAGTGCCGCCCAAGGGACAAAGGGGCCCCTAAACAAGGGTGGCTGGACACGGACTGTAGAAATGATAATTGAACTTTGCATGAAGCCCTTATTGCTAAGCCCAGGAACCAACAGTGTATCACAAAGGCAAGGGCAAGCTATAAACATGCAATAAATAAGAGGAAAATAGTACTCACAGAGGCAACTTGGGAACGTTTAGTACATATGTGTAAAGTTAGGGATTCCAAGGGATTTTGGGCAATTGTTAAGGGATCCAAACCTACACCCACCATGCCAAAGGGATTGGGATCTAATATATTGACCCTGATAAATGGTTAGAGCATTTTAAACAGATCTATTCATTTGGGGTTATTCCCATGGCTGGAGACACAGACAGTATACCACAGTTTCCACTAGTGATTAGAGTTGGGTTGGATGAGGCCTCTGCTGCAATTTTTGCCGGCCCTTTAAACAAGTCGCTGGGCCCTGACGGGGTGCCTGTGTACGTTTACAAGGATAACATTTAGCTGTCGGCCCACGCAACAGTTTTTAATGCTGCAGCTTCTTTTGTTATCCTCTCTTCTTGGCTGACTGCTACCATTGTGCCTCTATTCAAGAAAGGCAATCAACAGTATCTCCGCTGTTACAGGCCTATTTCGCTCCTGGATTCTGTGGTTAAGATTGTGGGGGCATGTTATTTTGCATAGAACCGAGGACTGGGTTGAGCAAAACGTCTCTCTTTCAGCCACCCAATATGGCTTTAGGTTTGGCCTGGGAACTGTAGAACAGTGTTTAAATTTGAATCTTATTATTGGGAAATTTGTGACCGCCAAGAAGGGCCCGTTTTATTTGGCGTTTATGGAGCTCAGTAGTGTCTATGACTGTGTCAATCAGTCTAAGATATGGAATATTTTAACTAATATTGGCCTACCCATACCCTTGGTGAATTTCCTTCGAGACTTTCATAATGGGGTCAGTGCTTCTGTAAGATACAGTACTGAGGGGGAATGTACATCCCCCTTTGGTTTGTCTCGGGTAGTGCTCCAGAGTTGTGTTCTGTCCCCCATTTTATTTCTCATACATCAATGGTTTAAATTAGTTTTTAGTATCATGGGGGCAAAGACATGACCATGGTAAAATTGATTATTATTCCAGCTTTACTTTATGCTAATGATACGGTCTTGCTTTCCTGTACACCAAATGGTCTTAGGGTATTATTGATGTTTTTGTCCTTTCTATGGATAGTCTCGATCTAGAAACCAATACCGCTAATACCCATTATATGGTCATAGGGAAGCAAAACTGTAAAATCAGGCCAATCTCCATAAAAGGCAAAAGTGCCACATGGGTTAATGAGTTCCCCTATCTAGGCATAACCTTTGATTCTAGAAATAGTTGGCTACCATGCCTTGCAAACCGTTGTCTGCATTTTAATCAATCAGCAGGGATACTATTTGGGCTTGCAGACAAAGTGGGGAGCAAGCCCATCTTCCCCTGTTTGAGGTCTATAGACTTAAGTGTTTACCAGTTATGACCTATGGTGTAGTCATATCAGGTTATCAGGACTGCTCAAAACTCCAACAAGAAGAAAATCGCTTCTGTAGAAGATTATTGGGTCTTAGCACAAGTATTTCCACTTCTTCCCCCACAAAGAACTTACTTCTTCCTCCACGAAGAACTGGGTTTATCATGTGTAGAAGATCATGTCAAACTCACTCTGCTTCTCTTGTAGATGGCGTTTTGGAGTAATCAACATACGTCCCTTAATCGAGAGGCAATTTTAGATTGTTTAAGTTGTGAGGAAGGGTACAAGATCCCATGGTTGGGATATGTAAAATGAACCGACAAGGATTTGGGCAGACCTGATTTGTTCTCCTCTCTCCATAGGTTGGGCCAGGGTGCAAGGGGTAAGATTAAGGTGTCATTCTTGAAATCTGCTTCTGTTACCAGGGAGTGACGAGCTTTGGATAAACCTATGATGAGAGAATATCTAGCTACCAAAGTTAGTCACAGCCCTGAGCCTTCCCTTTCCTTGGCGAGGAATGTCTGCGAACGCTCACTGTTAACCAAGTTTTGGGCAGGCTGAATTCGGTCATCTCTGTTTCCCTTGTGACAACTCTTCTCTGAAGACACGAGAGCACGTTATCTTTTTTTGCTGCTATTACAAGCCTTTCAGGCGCAGTCACTTATTAACTTTTTTCAAAGTTTATGGGTTTCGGCAATTCAGGCCAGCATTTTATTTTCTCTGTATGTCTGAGCCAGCCGTTTGTTATGCAGTGGGAGGATTTTTGAAATGTGCCCTGCGTTGGCATAACTCTTTGGGGCTTACTTATGAACCCCTGCATCACTTTTGCGCCGCCGTTGCGTCACTTATTGTGGCGCAGCGGCGGCGTAAAAAATGCCCCATGTTGCGCCATATTCACGAAGTGATGCATCTAGGCAGATGCGTCACTTCGTAAATCCCTGCGCTACATTATACCTGCGTCAGGTATAATGTATGCGGGGTGGGCTTTCCTCCGCAAGAAAGGGTTGTAGGAGTGGCGCAGTGAAATCTATGAGATTTCGCTGCGCCACTTCTAGGACGCCAATGCATCAAAACCTTATGCCTGCCTCATGGCAGGCGTAAGGGTGACGCAGGCCCTTTGTGAAAGGAACATTGCCGGAGTTGCGTCACGCTTCCAACACAACTCCAGCAATGCGCCACTTTTGCGCCAACAGATATGTCAGTAATACTGATGTATCTGTCATTCCTTAAGACATGATGCGTCATACAGTAACTATGACGCGTCATTCGTGTCGCAAGGAGGGCGCACTGAGAAGTGTTCCATCGCTGCTTTCACGCAGCGATGCAACACTTCTCATAAATGAGGCCCTTAATTTCTAGCCTTTCTTTTAAAGTCTGTGTTTTACTATTTGTTATTCACGGTTTTAAGAAGATTTTAAGATGTGATGATTTATTGTAGATTCTTTTATGGACACTTTCATGTTTTATGTATGTTTTGTGTCTTTTATGGTCAAATAATGGCCGAATAAAGATTAATCTGATTCTGCCCCCGTAATTCCAGGTTTGGAAGATTATTCTCCATTGTGGGGAGTTTGCTTGTAATCCCCATTATCTCACGGCTAGATACCAACCCGATATGTCCCCATAGAGTTAATGGGGAGCTCGTAATTGAGGCCTACATGGGAATCATTTACATATACACTGGATGTCCTGACACTCTGTCATGGATATGGTCCTTCTGTGCTTATTTTCGAGACTGCTGATGTAGACGAAATATGTGTATTTTTTAAAAGGAAAATAATTGTGAGTGCATGCTCTAATATGATATACACATTTTGTTAAAGATATTGCGTTATGCGTTCAAACTAGAAATAATCTATTTTCACTGGTAAGGGCAAAGAAACGGACAATGTTTTATTAGTAAAACGATAGAGGAAACAGCAAGCGATTTCCAAGTCATTGTTTTCTAAGCCAGCAATTTAAATGAAAGTATATACTACAATGTTCACCATATTTATTTATTATTCACAACATACTGGTAAATAAGTAGAAATGTGCAATTTGTAAGAAGCAAATTAAGGTAGTAGGGTGAAAAAACAGACGTTGTCCAAAGATGTGCTTACTGATGCATATGCTGAGCACATTCTCAGTGGCTAGTAGCAGTACCAGAGGCAGCAAAAGACAAGTGTTGAAAATGTATGTCAAATGTTGCAGAAAACAATTTATTATGCATGCCTACCACAGGGCAAAACAGCTAAATAAATTGAGCACAAGAATCCGTTGCATGTAACATTGGCTTTTTCTGCAGTGCCTTTTCCTATCAAAAATGCAATTGGAAAGAAATGCTGCTTCATAAAACTAAAAAACACAGATATGCATTTAAGATACAGTCCAGGAAAATTGGCCACAAATCTCTTTCATTAAACAACTTACCACGACAAACGTTTAAGGGCACGGATGGTGGTTTTATTTTTTGTTTTGAGACATGTTGCAACGATCGTAGAGTTCTACTATAAATGACATTGACTGTTGCTCTATTTATACCCGGCCTTAAGATGTTGGCTCCTCTTTGGGTGTTATTTATGGCTATCAGAGTGTGTCTTGGGTACATGACATTGAACCCGAGTCTCTATGAACATGCAGGCTCACACTATCCATTTTACGTCTTATTTTACTGGGGCAAGTTGATTTGTTGTCTGTGTTTAATTACTCTGTCACATTTTGGTCTGTGAGGTGGGGGAGACATGGGACCTACTCCTAATTAACGTTTACAATAATTGTTTTGATAATCAGAGAACCCAGGTAGTTGCAGAAGTTGACTTAACCATTCAGTCTGTATTGTCCTTGCATCACAACCCACTGAGGATCTTTTGGGTAGGAGAGTTTAATACACACTATTGCCCTTTCCTTGTCAAACCAATCTGTGGGATTTTAGATGCATCTGGAGAAGCCCTTGCCCATTTCATACATGATGGTTACGGTATAGCCCTGAACAATCTAATGATGAAGTATAGACTCAAGATATTGAACACACAGAGGGATGAAGATGGGAGCTTAGCCCATGTTTGTTAGAAACGATTATCTCTCCACCATTGATTAAATCGTGATGTCTGAAGAGTTAGAAACTGTTATGAGTGTTTTGAGTGCTATATATCGGGTTAGTGTCCACGCACTCTTGAATGTGAGGATATGCTTAGCAAGAAAGTTGAATAATTCACAGAAAATAGGCCTTAAACCAATCTTGGCCACCAAAAATGGATATTCAATTAAATGGGACAAAGTTGACCATACATCTTTCCTTCCTGCCATTCTGAAGCACACCCTGGCAGAGGTTAATGTATGCTTAGACCCCGACGAGGAAGCTATGAAAATTATTACAGCATTTACGGTTATAGCCTCACATGTAAAACAGGCTCTGAGCCATAGTACTCAGGCACCTAGGGCTCACTCTAGTGGCTGGTTTAATGCAGATTGCACTAAAGCTAGAACCCAGTTGCACAAAATCCTTCAGAAGGGGCCTAGAGACGTGGTACTAATAAGGTAGGCACGTGCGTACTTTAGGCAGGCTACAGCACGTAGAAAGAAAGTGCTAAAAGATACTGCATGGGAAGCATTGGTACAGGCTAGTGCCCTTATAAACAGCAGAACCTGTTGGAGAGTGAACAGCGATGAATATTTTAGGGTTTCCAACAATCCCTCAACAGATATACATATAGCAGAAGAGGAATGGATTGACTACTTCTCTGCTGTATATGCAGATCAGAATAACTCTAGTGTATAGTCTGGCCCTCAGATTACCCCTAGCGTAATTCCTTTTCCTGGGGCCAATAATTCACAGATCAATCTATTGTCATTCCTTCTTAGTGAGGTGAAAAGGGCTTTGGCATTAAAGCAGTAAAAGGAAAGCGCCAGGACCAGATGGGATGCCTCTAGATTTGCTTTGTGATTAGCAAGAACTATGGGCCCTGTTACTCCCCAATGTTTTAATGCAATTAAGCGGACCGGCCCCCCACTATTTCATGGAATACTTCCAATATCATCCCAATCTATAAAAATGGTGATAAAGCGCTACTGCAAAATTACCGGCCCATTTCTCTTTTAGATACTACTGTAAAGGTTATGGGGCGTATATTATTGCATAGGCTGGAGGATTGGGCAGTTGCCAACAATATATTGGTAGATATACAATATGGGTTCAAAAGGTGGCTGGGCACACTCCATCAATGCTTGAATTTGACTATAATAATTGGGAAGTACACAATGGCTAAAAAAGGCACGATCTATTTATTGTTTATAGATCTGGCAGCAGCATTCGGCTGCGTTTCCCATTCAAAATTGTGGTTATTTATGGAGGATTAGGGGTGGAGGTTGGTATCATTACTTTTATTAGACAATTGTATAGTGACGCTAACACCCGTGTACATTTTGGCAGAGATGATGAATGTACGGATAGCTTTAACATCAAGAAGGGGGCTTAGGCAAGGGTGTGTTCTAACCCCCTTTCCTGTTTTCCTTGTACATTTACCGGGTGGAGTTAGCCTTTAAGGATAATGGGTGAGAGATACGACCTATTTTGGTTTGCGTATCCTCCCTGTTCTACACTATGCAGATGATGCAGTGTTGATTGCTAGAACAGGGAGAGGGCTGTAAGGTCTTATCGATGATTACATCTCCTTTATGCTGGGGCTGAACTTAAGTGTCAATGTCGCCAAAACTTATGTCATAACTTGTGGGGTTAGACCTAGGAAAAAAACCTGCCTTCTTTGTTGAAGGGTCGAAACTGAGTGAAGTTCCCTCCTTCTCCTATCTGGGGGTCATGTTTGACAGTAACTACTCTTGGTTTCCCATGGTATCAAGTAGTGCACCCAGATGGAGAAATCCATTAATGGAGTTTACTCCTTTATAAAAAAACTGGGTGCAAAGCTAGTGAGGGAACGCTTGACTATTTATGAGAGAAAATGTGTGACAGTGGCTTTCTATGGTACAGGGGTATGGGGTATGACCGATGCGCAGAGCATTCAAAGGGTGAAAAATGAATTTATGAAAAACTTTTTAGCAGTTCCACCAAGCTGCTCTAATTTTATTTGTCATTCTGAACCGTTGACCCCATATATCACCGATAAGTTCAAGATGGCCCCACTCTTCCTTTGTCATTCTAATGGTCACGAGAGGAAGCGGGTCTGAATAAAGCAATACTCAGGGATTGTTTGACCTTAGATCATGCTTTAGAGATTCCATGGTTGGATACATAAAAACATGTTGGGAAGAGATTGGCCACCCGGATCTCTTTAACAAACCTGACTCCTGTAAAATGCTTGCAAAGGGCAAGCTGAAACAACTGGTCCATGTAAAGGCACAGAGGAAAAGATGGGACATTGAGAGTATAAAGACATCTGTTGCTGCTTATACTGCGACGTCTTTCCAAGAGGGTTTGCATTTTTACCTGACCCTTGTTCAGAACGTCCAGCAACATTTTGTTTTGACCAGATTCAGGGTTAATCTTTTGCCTTTGATGGTGGGTTATCCCACAAACCGCCATTCTTTTTCAGGTCTCTCCCCGTGCCCCTCTGATGGTGTTTCCTCCCAAACGAACCTGCATATTGTTTTTCTGTCCTTTTTATGATTTGACAAGAAAAACATTTGTCCTCCCCCTTTTTTAAATGTTTAATGTAAGACAGTATAGACCAGCTCTATTATTCCTGCAACAATTGAGTATTCCGTTGGTCCATTGTGCTATAACCTCTTATATATGGCAAATTAAAAAAATTAGGAAAAGTGTGACACTGGATCCCTCCTGAATTAAATGCTGTTTTGAATGTTTTAAGGTTCTTATTCTGCACGTTTCTTTACTGTGATGATTTATTCTTTTATGTGATTTTATGTATTGAAATACTTTTATGTTACCGAAGAGTAACGAATAAAGTTTTTTACTGAATGACTGAAATAACTCTGTCTACACTAGGGGTCCCCAAACATTTTTTAATAAGAGTTATTTAGGTTCATGAAAACTATCATGAGCTACTAATATTATTAGTGTTGTAATAATGACTTTCACAGACAAGATTACATTAGCGGCCGCCATATACAAGATTACTAGGAGTAATCACCTCAATTCATCCAGCATTGTTGCCAGTGGTAATGTAAAATATATGGAATGCCTCTACGTGGGTACTGCATAACAGGCATGGCTGCAATGAATCACTCAATTAATAGATATAAATATGTTTTGGAAATTCAACCATATTTCTCCAAACACCAGCTTCTAAATTCTGCAAATACACACATTTACATCTCGAATATATACTTGAAATTTTGGTATATATATATATATATATATATATATATATATCCAAAACAGCTTCGACTCTCTGAACCTCCTGACGGCGAGAAGAGAGACACGAACCACTGGGAGGTATGGCAATATTCTTTTAATCCTCAGAAATGACGCGTTTCGGACAACACTTGTCCTTGATCACATATATATATATTCACTGAAAGAACCAAGGGTTACAGCGATGTTATAGTTAGGGTGATATTTCACTTGTACAAAACCAGAGAAATTCAGCAGTTATAGTTAGCTGAGCTAACTATAACTCATGCCCCTACAATGCACTGCTTATGACCTCACATATTACATCACTCATGACATGGTCAGTGACATCACTGATGACATCTCAAATGATATCACTGATGACATCACGGATGACATCATCCAGTGGCATTGAGTGTTTTTAAAAAGTTTATGAGTGTTAAATATACATACCAAGGTGTATTGGTGAATCAGTGTGTGTATGAGTGCCTGTATGGATGATTCAGTGGATGTGTGACTGACTGTATAAGTGAGTGATTAGGTGTCTCAGTGAATGTATGGGTGAGTGACATGTGAATGTCTGTATCAGTCTGTCAGTTGGTGTCTAAGTGGTTGTATAGAGATGTGAGTGGGTACATGAGTTTCTGTATGGGTGAGTGATTGGTTGTCTGAGTACGTGTATGGGTATCCCAATGTCTGTGTTGGTGGGTGAGGGGGTGTGTAACTGCCTGTATAGATGAGTGAGTGGGTGAGTCAGTGGCTCAATGGGTTAGTGAGTGTGTGTGTAAGGGGCTGTATGGGTGAGTGAGTGTGTGTATGCTGTGTCGGTGAGTGAATGGATGTGTCAGTGGTAATTGGGTAAGTAACTGCATATGTGAAAGGCAGTGTAGGTGCGTGTTGGAGTATATGAGTGAGTGATTGCGATAGAGGCCGTATGGGTGAGTGTGTGCTTGTGCCAGTGATTGTATAGGTGATAGAGAATATGTTCGTATCTGTATGAATAAATGAGTGGGTGTGTATATAACTGTATAGGTGAGTAAATGCCTGTGTGATTGACTCTATAGGTGAGTGAGTAGGTGTGTGAGTAGCTCTATGAGTCACTAACTGTGTGTGAGTTGCTGTATGGGTGTATGAGTGGATATATCAGTGGCTGTATTAGTGAGTGAGTTGGTGTGTGAGTGGCTGTATGGGTAACTGAGTGGATGTGTTTGTAGACCTATGAATCAGTGAGTGGGTGTGAAAGTACTGGTATGGGTGTGTCAATGGTTTTGAGAATGCTAGTGTAGAAGTTGGAGTGGGTGTATGAAAGGTTAGATTGGGGTGTGAGTGGGTACGTCAGAGATTCTGTGGATGATGTAATCAGTGATGTCATTCGAGATGTCATCAGTGATGTCACTGACCATGTCATGAGTTATGTAATGTGAGGTCATAAGCAGTGCATTGCGAGGGCAGGAGTTATATTTAGCTCAGCTAACTATAACTGCTGAATTTCTCTGGTTTTGTACGGGAGAAATATCACCCTAACTATAACATCTCTGTAACCTTTGTTTTTTTCAGTGAATTTCTAAGGTTTTTTTAATCCTATTTCCTAACCATAACGTCCCTGTAACCTTTGTTTTTTTCAGTGAATTTCTAAGGTTTTTTAAATACTAATTCCTAACTATAACTTACCTGTAACCTTTGTTTTTTTCTGTGAATTTCCATGGTTTTTTATGTAGCAATGGTCTTTGCAGAATGGTGTGGAAAGGGGACAGGGCCTCTGACCAGCCCTCAGAAATCCCACTGAGTAGGACTTATAGAAAGTACCAGGAGGGCTTCTTGGTCCCCAGGGTTCTTTCGCATCCAAGACAACTTTATTTCACAACCAGTATTATGCCAGGAGACATGTTTGGAGTGTGGTGCAGAAAGGGGGTGTGGCCTCCAAAGGCCTCTTAGCAAACTGACTGTGTGGGACTTGCTGGAGGTACGAAGTGGGATACTTGGCCCCAAAATACCCTCAATAGCCAAGGAGACTTCATCCCCCAACTAGCACTATGCCAGGAGGTAGCGCGTTTGTAGAGTTATGGAGAAAGGACGTCCTTGATGATTGTGCAGGTAGTGCCTGTATGATTCTATGAGTGCCATTGCCAAAGACAGACTGCAAATACCGGGTGTTGTTAACAAATTGTAAAACTCATATGTAGACATATTTTACATAAGGTTTCAGTGTAGCTATTTAGTAATATACTAATTTAAGTTTTTCCTTTGTATTTATTTGCTGAAATAACTAAATCAAAATGCATTTTCCTTCTTCACAGCAACACCAGAGGTTACAATGACATCAGTAGTCACAAATACAAATGACAAAGTGAAAAAATTTGAGTTTATCTGTTTAGTAACATATTGGTTTTACTTTATTTTAATAACACTTCTATAAAAAGAACAATTTCAAAAAATTAATCAACATCAAAATGAGTAAGTAGGTGCCTTCTGTGAATACCAAAATGAGTAAGTGCCTTCTGTGAATACCAAAATGGTAGTAAGTTTAGGATTTTGTCTTAAGTTAGTTCTGTGAATCGGGCCCGCATCTTTAAGCAAACTCAAAAGTCCCACTGTATATATAACTATGTGCAAGCACAAAAACCATATATCACCATCTAAGCATATGCAAAATGGTCTTATAAGTTAAAAACCACATTGACAAACACTTCCCAATACATACCTAACAAGTATTAATGCTTTCTAATTCATATACAAGCGGACAACATGTTCTCATCTTTTATTTCTCAATACACTATTCCTGTTTCATAATGTTACTAAAAGTACTACAACTCCCAGAATGCAAATAACAGATGTATCTATTCTGCACATGATGATTAGACATTTAAAACATTCCTAGTTCCTCATTTCAGCTTTCCACAAGACTATACTCTTAAATAAAATAAACAATGTAATAAAGAGGCACTAATTCATTTTTCTGTTACTTCCCAAAACATTCACTACTAACCTCTTAAACACATACCCTCTTACATACAGTTCATCTGATATATTTTTTCTCATCACTGTCATACTCCTTTCAATCAAACTCCCATATACATCATCATTTCTAATGTATATTTTAAAAATAATTACAATTATATACATACCACTAAATTCAGTTTGTAGATTATATTGTTGTTTTAGCTCTTTCTGCATAGTGTTGACACTGTTAAGATTTGTAAAAACTAAGCACAACAATGGTACACCACTCTCATACCAAGCAACTCTAAATTGGCAAGCTCTTCAACTTTCCACTCTATCATCATGAGAAAAGCAGCAAATGAAAGCATGTCTTTCATTTTAGACTACTGCATCTCCAGCTGTGAATGGTTGGCATCTGTTAACCCTTTCCCGCTCTTTCAAAACGAGGTTCCTGTCGGCGCCTTTTCGCGATCATTTCGGAATAATTGTGAAAAAAACGGGAGTTCAAACCTATATCTAGCTTCATTTTTCTGAAATTTAAAGACTACACAACAGTTTATTACATAGTCCTGAGTTGGAAATTAAAACTTGTCATTACTTACATTGTGTCATCACTCCTCATCTTAAAAAAAACAATTCTGTCTCTTTAACACTCTTCCCCCCCCAATAGAGTCTTAGTTCAGTATACCTAGAAAGCCAGTGGAACCAGTAGGTCACAAGTTCACAGCACATTCTAGAAGGAACATTCTACTTCCAAATGAGATATAGCAGGTGTGGTTTACCCCACAGATTCAAAAGCATATCAATGTCTGTATTACATTTCTTTTTTTAAACAACAGCCAATAATTTCATCCTGAGCCATCCAACACACTACCTAATTGTATTCACTTTCATGCTGACAGCATCTAATGAAATATATATATATTATTATTTTTTAAAACACCTCCATTGTAACTTCTTTTCCCTTGGAAAACTACCTCATTCAGCTCCAGCCTTCTCCTGACTACCATTGCTCCTTCAAAATGCTTAGAGTATGGATTGTGGGCCACAGCTCTATCTATTGGGCTTGCCAAATGTGCAGATTACTTGGTTTGGCCAGAGAGGGTTAAAGTTTCATCAGGGGCTGCCTTTGGTTAAATCCATTGTAGATTCCCAAGCTCCTCACCTCATGAATGTGCACTGTGGTGGCAATGACCTAGGCACATTGACTGGGTTAGGGCTGGAAATCCTAGTGAAAGAAACCTTTGCAGAACTGATGTCACTTTTCCCTCACACTGTCTTGGTGTACTCTAATATATGCCAAAGACAGAAATGGAAGTGGTCAAATCAATTTTGTTCACAGATTGACAAAGCCAGGAAACATGTTAATAAAACTATTTCTACATTCCTCAGAGACCATCGCATGGGCTGTATCTATAACAACAATCTGAGTTTTGACATGCATGCAATTTAAAGAAATGATGAAGTGCACTTTACAAATGAAGGCAACAGGGTGTTTCTAAGTAACCTGAAACTCTGCATACGGTCTTATGGATAGCAGCCAAATACACACAACCAACACAAGGGCTCTTGTCAGAGCCACCCTAGTACCCGAAATATTATGAAGTTTTTTCTAAAGTTTTTGGGGATCTTCACGACAATGTTGCGATCCCCGCGGACATGTCATGAAAACGGAAAACAAAAGCAGACATTCAATGGCCACCAACACATCCAAAAATAATATGTAAAAAAATCCATTCTGAACATTTCCCTACACACATTACTATATACATACTTCTTTCAAAGCATGTTTAAACTCATATTTTTGTACTAAGTTTCTTTAAAAACCATCTTTGAGACCTATTTCCCATTTTTGTGGTTACTCGGGACGTCGCAATGGCGTCGCTAACCGTGACAATCGCGCCTTTCCCATAAAGTGAAAACACATATCTGCACACACATTACAGTATTCTACACACTAGAGGTTTATTACTGTACACTTCAAACTCATGCTTTTCCACTGTATTTCTAGGACAACAATCTCTAAAACCTATTTTCCGTTTTTGCAGTGAGGCTGGAGATTGCAATGACGTCGGTCATCGCGATCCCCGCGGGTACATCGCGAAAGCGGAAAGCAAAAGCAGGAATCCAATAGCCACCATCGCACTAAAAAATTATAACTATATACCTAATTCTAACCATCACAGTACATAACTCACTATATAAATAACTCTATAAAAACATTTATCAATATCTCTGTAACAATGCATACTAATGATTAATTGATATATTTTTAAAGCATTTTTACCAATATTCGTGACAATGTTGATAGTCGCGATGTCCCTGCGATGGTACACGGGGGGCCGCACTGGCGGTTGCAGCGTCATTGCAAATATCACGCGTGATTAAAAAATCAGTTTTGGACATATAACTTCTGTCACTAACACCTCCATTTCTCAACCATGGGGGCAGAGCATGTCCACCCTGACCCCTTATGTGGGCTTTCACACAGATTTTCAGCCCCGGGAACCATTCCTGAGCAATAAAATGACGGCTGCAACTTTCTGTTCAGGTTCCGTCCAGCCAATCAGAGCATTCCCGTTGGCCCATGCATTCGCTAATCATCGCGAAACAACCGCGAAATATCCACAACCAGAGATATCACCATAACGTCCGTTTAGCGGTTTGGGCTGTAGAGGTGGCTAAAGGTTCCAATGGGAATTAACATTACACATGCAACCTTATTTTGCGCCCCACGGTACCCACTGCACAGATCACCCCCAAACTTTCCCAATCAATAGTACCCACGTGACACTTTGTTGCAAAATTTCATGCAGATTGGTCGAACGAATACAAAGTTATAGCCAAGTCGAAAAATGCTTTTCCTATGGAAAGTAGGTCCTAACTATAACTCACTACCTGCGACTGCCAGTAGCAGATATATATATATATATATATGCATATATATATATATATATATATATATATATATTCACTGAAAAAACCATAGGTTTTAGGGACAGTTATAGTTACTTGGACATTGCACTCGTACAAAACCCGTGAAATTCCCCGTTATAGTTAGTTCAGCTAACTATAACTCGCGCCCCGCAATGCACTGCTGATGACGTCACATATTACATCACTCATGACATGGTCAGTGACATCACTGATGACATCACTGATGACATCTCAAATGACATCACTGATGACATCATCCAGTGACTGTGTGTTTCTGTAAAGTTTAAATATTTTTAAAATATATAGGAAAAGACGTATTGAAGAATGAGTGGGTGTCTAAGTGTCTGTATGGATGATTTAGTAGGTGCGTGACTGACTCTATAAGTGAGTGATTTAACGTATCTTACTGAATGCATGGGTTAGTGACTAAACTGGGTGTATGTCTGTATCCGTCTGTCTGTTGCTGTGTAAGTGGCTGCATGTGTTTGTGAATAGCTAAATGATTTTCTATATGAGTTATTGAATGCTTGTCTGAGTATCTGTATGGGTGCCTGAGTGTTTGTGTGGGAGGGGTGTGTGCAACTCTGTGCATAGATGTGTGAGTGGGTGATTCACTGGGTGGATGGTTTCAAGAGTGCATCTGTGATAGACTGTATGGGTGGGTAAGTGTGTGTAAGAGTGTGTTAGTGAGTGAATGTATGTCCCAGTGGTACATGTGTGAGTAACTACATATGTGAAAGGCAGTATATATGTGTGTTGGAGTATATAAATAGCTATAAGCAAGAGTGAGTGATTGTGATAGTGGCTGTATGGATGATTGTGTGCTTGTATCAGTGATTGTATAAGAGCGTAACAATGTGCTACTATTTGTATGAGTAAGTGAGCTGGTGTGTGTATAACTGTATAGGTGAGTAAATGGCAGTGTGTTTAATTATTTGCATGACTGACTAGGTGTGTGAGTATCTCTATGGATGAGTGGCGTTGTTTGAGTGTCTATATAGGAGTAAGAGTGCATATGATAGTCCTGTACTGAGTGACCGTAAGTATGAGTGACTGTACGGGTGAGTGAGTGGATGTGTGTGTGTAGACCTAAGAATCAGTGAGTGGGTATGTAGTTATTGGTGTTGGAGTGTCTATGGTTTTGCGAATGGCAGTCTGTAATTTAGAGTGGGTGTATCAAAGATTATATTAGGGTGTGAGGAGGTGCATCAGATTATCACGTGGATGATGTCATCAGTGATGTCATTTGAGATGTCATCAGTGATGTCATCAGTGATGTCACTGACCATGTCATGAGTGATGTAATATGTGACGTCATCAGCAGTGCATTGCGGGCGCGAGTTATAGTTAGCTGAACTAACTATAACGGGGAATTTCACGGGTTTTGTACGAGTGCAATGTCCAAGTAACTATAACTGTCCCTAAAACCTATGGTTTTTTCAGTGAATTTCAAAGGTTTTTTAAATGCTAATTTGTAACTATAACGTGTCTGAAACCTATGGTTTTTTCAGTGAATTTCAAAGGTTTTTTAAATGCTAATTTGTAACTATAACGTGTCTGAAACCTATGGTTTTTTCAGTGAATTTCAAAGGTTTTTTAAATGCTAATTTCTAACTATAACGTGCCTGAAACCTACGGTTTTTTCAGTGAATTTCAAAGGTTTTGTAAATGACAATTTTTAAATGTATTAATTGTTATATTAATTTTTTTCATACTGATTTACTACATTTTTAGAAACAATTTTTTTTACATATTTTATTTGTCAAATTACATTGTAATTACATTATACATTACATTACAAAAATACTTTCTCAGAATGAATTACTTTAGTTTAAATACTTTGCAGATAGGCAATAGACTTTTAAGTACAGTAGTTACAGTTGTTGCAATGGGCAACACATTTTCAAACACAATGCAACATTCAGCTCAATGTGAATTTCTAGTTAAATGCAATTAGTTACTTTATGGATTACTTTTGTAACCACAGGACTGGATCCTAGATTCAGTCCTGGTACATCTCCTGTAAACAGTTGAGTAAAAGCGTTTTGGTTACAGTCGTGATTTTTAAGGAATATTATTGTATTTTAAAAGTTGACACTTTGAAACTTTTTCTCATAGAATCACCAATGTTATCCTATGGAAGGAAATTCACTTAGCAGGTAAAAACTGTTATCGTTACTTTTTCTTACTCAGTGTTGGATCCTGGATCCAGCACTGGTGCATCTCCTTTAAACAGTTGAAAGAATGCGTTTAAGTCATACAGGCGATTTTTAAGGAATATTTGTAGTTTGTGAAAATCAACACTTTGAAACTTTTTTGCTGAAAACCAGTCAATGTTAGCCTATGAAGGAAATTCAAGTTACCGGTAAGTACGGTTAAAATTACTTTTGAGGATCAGTACTGGGCTGAAACATGCAGCACTGAGGTCTCTCCTGATAACAGGTGAGTAAATCGGAATTCGTATTTCGGCTGATTTTAGAGGAATATTTTAAAGTTCCAAAACTCCACACTTAGAAGAATTTCCAAGTGAAACCAGTCAATGTTAGCCTATGGAAGGAAATTCAAGTTACTGGTAAGTACGGTTAAAATTACTTTTCAGGACCAGTACTGGGCTGAAAGATGCAGCACTGAGGTCTCTCCTGATAACAGGTGAGTAAATCAGAATTCGGATTTTGGCTGATTTTAGAGGAATATTTGTATGTTTCAAAAATCAACACTTAGAAGAATTTCCAAGTGAAACCAGTCAATGTTAGCCTATGAAGGAAATTCAAGTTACCGGTAAGTACGGTTAAAATTACTTTTCAGGATCAGTACTGGGCTGAAAGATGCAGCACTGAGGTCTCTCCTGATAACAGGTGAGTAAATCGGAATTCGTATTTCGGCTGATTTTAGAGGAATATTTTAAAGTTCCAAAACTCCACACTTAGAAGAATTTCCAAGTGAAACCAGTCAATGTTAGCCTATGAAGGAAATTCAAGTTACCGGTAAGTACAGTTAAAATTACTTTTCAGGATCAGTACTGGGCTGAAAGATGCAGCACTGAGGTCTCTCCTGATAACAGGTGAGTAAATCGGAATTCGTATTTCGGCTGATTTTAGAGGAATATTTTAAAGTTCCAAAACTCCACACTTAGAAGAATTTCCAAGTGAAACCAGTCAATGTTAGCCTATGAAGGAAATTCAAGTTACCGGTAAGTACGGTTAAAATTACTTTTCAGGACCAGTACTGGGCTGAAAGATACAGCACTGAGGTCTCTCCTTATAACAGGTGAGTAAATCGGAATTCCTATTTCGGCTGATTTTAGAGGAATATTTGCACAATGGTGAAGGGAGGGGGCGGGGCCTGAGGTGACATCTTGCAAACGCGCCCGTGGCGCGTTTTAAGTTGGGGGATTAAGTTCCCTTGAATCCTGAGGGTCCCTAGGGGCCAACTAGACCACCAGGAACCTCCAATATGCCTAGGGGCTGCGTTGCAGAGACGTGTAGAGAGGCCACACCCCTTTACACCTCTCTGCAACGCAGCTCTGTGGCGCTTTCTGGATGTACCTGTTGGGCTAGTTGGCCCTCAGGGACCCTCAGGATTGAAGGGGATTTAATTCCCCATCTTAAAACGCGCCACGGGCCTGTTTGCACACATGTCACCTCAAGCCCCGCCCTCCCTTCACCACTGTGCAAACGCGCCCGTGGCGCGTTTTAAGTTGGGGGATTAAGTCCCCTTGAATCCTGAGGGTCCCCGGAGTCCAACTAGCCCACCATATACCTCCAAAAGCGCCATAGAAGCTGCGTTGCAGAGAGGTGTAAAAGGGGCGTGGCCTCTGTACACCTCTCTGCAAGGCAGCCTCTGGCGCATACTGGAGGTTCCTGGTGGGCTAGTTGGCCCCCAGGGACCCCCAGTATTCAAGGGGAATTGCCTTCTCTGCAAACGCGCCAGGGGCGCGCTTGCAGAGTGGTGAAGGAAGGGGCGGGGCCTGCGGGCCCGATCGTTTTTTAAAAAAAATTTTTGGGGAGGGGGCCGCGTGGCCCCCTCCCGGGCCACTACTTGCCCCGGGACCCCATCCCCCGGGCTGGCTCCTTCGTTGGGGACTGTGGGGGTCCCCAATCCCCCACAGTCCCGCCGGCTCCCGTGTCCTACGGGAGCCGGCATTGCTTGACACATGGGGAGCTGCTAAGATGCAGCTCCCCATGTGGAAAGCGATCGGCTTGGATATTGGAAGAGAGAGCAGGTTTCCTGCTCTCTCTTCCAATATCCAAAGCAAGTTTGCAATGACAGGACGGGAGCCGCGAGGCTCCCGTCCTGTCATTGCAAACAGCAGTGTCCCGGGGTAGGCACCCCGGGACACTGCAGGAGCCGGCCCTGGGGGTGGTGGTCCCCAGGGCCATCAAGGGCTCCAGGAGGGGGCCGCGCGGCCCCCTCCCATTCAGTGCACAGCCCCGGGAGGTGGTGGTCCCGTCGGGGTCCAAAACGGACCCCCATTGTAATTTTTCTTAGTGCCCCGGGAGGTGGTGGTCCCCGGGCGTGTGGGGGGCTGGAGCCCCCACACAGGTTTTTAATAAAAAGAAGAAGCCCCGGGAGGTGGTGGTCCTCGGGCTGCGGGAGGGCTCAGAGCCCTCCCGCACCATTGTACATAAAGCCCCGGGGGTGGTGGTCCTCGGGCTTGGGGCCCTTAGAGGCCCCCACACATAAAATGAACCCTCAGCATGCCCCCGGGACTTGGGCCACCCGGGGCCACTAACATCGAAGCGCGGGAGACCGCGCTTCGATTTTTTTCGGCAGGGTTCGCGCTCCCTGAGCGCATCCTGCCGATTTTTAAAAAAAATATTTTTTTTTTGCCCAGGGGGTCCTTGTGGGACCCCTGAGCAAACCTAGGGGTCAGGGTGTTTCTACCCTCCCCTTTGTGCGCTTTGCGCACTTAGTTTCTGTCCCTCGGTTCTACCGAGGATAAAATGGCTGCCAACATTTCCTGAATCGGAATGTTGACAGCCAGCTGACAGCCAATTAACATGCAGCTCGTGATCGGGAGGGTGCGCGAATCCTCCGTGCCCATAGATATATATGTACTTTTACTTTTTGATTTTCTCAGCAACTACTGAACGGATTTACACCATTTAACAAAAAGGGTTCTTTCTGAACCAAGAACTACCTCTTTGCCAAATTTGGTGTAATTCCGTTCAGCAGTTCGGGCTGTAGCCGTGTCTAAAGTTTCCTATGGGAAAATGCATGGGGAAAACGCGTTTGGGACCCCTTTTCTCGGCCCCGCTTGACGTATCACCCCGAGACTTTCAGGGTAGGAGCGGACCGGAGCGCCCACGAAGTTTGAAAAGTTCGCGAAGATACGTCAACCGGCAAGAGAGTTATTTCAAATAGAATGTCGCGGATTTCCTATGGATAATAGGTTGTAACTATAACTATCTACTGGCGACCGCCAGTAGATAATATATATATATATATATATATATATATATATTCACTGAAAAACCATAGGTTTCAGGGGCGTTATAGTTAGTTGGACATTTCACTCGTACAAAACCATAGAAATTCCCCCGTTATAGTTAGTTCAGCTAACTATAACTCGCGCGCCCGCAATGCACTGCTGATGACGTCACATATTACATCACTCATGACATGGTCAGTGACATCACAAATGACATCACTGATGACATCTAAATTACATCACTGATGACATCATCCTTGTGATAGAGTGGCAGACCTCCTCTCACCCTAATATAACCTTTGATACACACACTCAAAAATACAAACTAACATTTTCAAAACAATGGACATACCAATACCAGTTCCAACACACCTATTCAGTAATTCCAAGATCTACACACAAATCCACTCATTCACCAACAGTCCCTATACAGTCACTCATACATGTACTCACTCATCATATGTACTCATACACCTATACATCCTGTTACACACCGCCACTCATCCATAGAGTTACTCACACACATAGTCACACATGCAAACAAAGTATCAAACATCCATTTACTTGCATATACAGTTATACACACACTACCACACTTACTTCTACAGAAACTTACACATACTTACTCTCTTAAACAATCACTTATAGAAACACCTACTTATTTGTACAGGAACTCTTCCAATCTCTCACTCTCACATATACTCACTTATATACACCAATACTAACATATACTAGTTTAAAACATATGTAGTTACTCATAAAGACACTATTGAGACAGTCATTCACTCACTAACACACCCATACACATACTCATCCACCTATACAGTCCTGCACACATGCTGTCTTCAACACATACAAACAGTGAGTCACTCATTCATGCATCTATGCACTAAGTAATACCCCCACCGAACCATACAGACACTCAGACACTCATACTGATAGTCAAAAACCAACTAATAACCCATATAGACACTCATGTAGCTACTCACCAACCCATGCAGCCACTTATACACAAAGTGAGAGACTGATACAGATATTTTCATATTTAAACATTACTCACTAATCCATGTATTCACTAAGATACACTTAGTCAGTTATACAATCAATTTTACATAACAAAATCATCCATTTGGACACTTATATACCCATTTATTCTTCCATCGACCTTGAGATATACATATATAAAACATTTAATTTTCAGAAAAACACACATTCACTGGATGATGTCATCAGTGATGTCATCAGTGATGTCATTTGAGATGTCATCAGTGATGTCATGAGTGATGTCACTGACCATGTCATGAGTGATGTAATATGTGACGTCATCAGCAGTGCATTACGGGCGCACGAGTTATAGTTAGCTGAACTAACTATAACGGGGAATTTCTATGGTTTTGTACGAGTGAAATGTCCAACTAACTATAACGCCCCTGAAACCTATGGTTTTTTCAGTGAATTTCTAAGGTTTTTTAAATGCTAATTTCTAACTATAACGTGCCTGAAACCTATGGTTTTTTCAGTGAATTTCTAAGGTTTTTTAAATGCTAATTTCTAACTATAACGTGCCTGAAACCTATGGTTTTTTCAGTGAATATATATATATTTATTATACTATGTATACATGTGAAAATGTCTCGGTTCCCTGTTTGCCTCGGTGGCACGGAAAAAATGGGTGGAACTGATGTCAACACGCCGACGAGGTTCTCTTATGGCTCCGATGACGTCATACGGTGTCGCGAGCGGAGCCGTGCTATTATGACGTCCTCGTTGACGTGGGAGAGCTAGGAAAGAATTTACGTGGAATGCTGGTGCAGGGGATATTCACCTAAGTGTTCAGGCTAGTCCTTTGGGAGCAACTGTTTATGTTGCCACTCCAGAAACCGAAACCAGTGATCCGAGGGCAGAGGCCCTGCAGATGGCACACGAGGTGGGGTGCCCAGTCGTGTGCACCGGCGGGGCAGCGAAGTGACAAGCACCACAACCCACAAAAAGGTAACGAGGGCACTGAATAACACAGGATCTTCTCTTTGTATCTGGCAGGAACAACGAAGTTAAAATGCCCTAGTACCAAAATGTAGAATTAGTGCTACAACGGTCTTCAAGAGGACCTGCGATGCCGCTTCTGCCTCCCGTACCCTGGAGGTGGCACATAGGTCACGCGGTACGGTCATACTGCGGTGGGACGCACACTCGTTGACCTCTCATGGCACTGCTCCACACTTCAGGGAGGACGCTTTCCATTAGCTATGTTTTCTGATGACATGTCGCGCCGGCCCCGCCCAACAACAGAACTCCTTTAGATCCAAACAGACTCTTCCACTCTCTCACCGGAAGTGAAATCAGGCCACCCGGACACTTTCACAATACAACAGCCAGGAATGCACTTTTCGGTAAAAAAAACACATTCCTTCCTCCTAATTAATCAAATAAACGTCTCACTGAAAAACAGGGGCCAGCTTCGATCGGTAAACAGCCGTTACAATGACTTTTTACTTTGCGATACCATTACAACGCATGCATTACCACGCATGCGTTGTACATCACAAAGTCATTACTACGCATTTTTAGAACGCATGGTCATTTACCACGCATGCCTTTACATCGAATTTTGTTGTAAAGGTATGTATGGTAAATGACCATGCGTTCTAAAAATATGTAGATCGATCCATGTCGTTGTAAGGAAACAGAGGCTGTTCCGTTTCCTCACAACGACGTGCACCGCCCCTCAGAGACGACGTGAAGCAGGAACCACGAGGAGAGAGGAACCACGAGGAGTGAGAGGTAAGGGGGATTGGGCATGGGGTGGGGGTTTCTTTTCTAGGGTTTAGGGTAGTGCAGTGGTGTTTGGGTGGTGTAGGGGTCGTGCTGGGGGTAGTGTTTTAGGGTTTAGGGTAGTGCAGTGGTGTTTGGGTAGTGTAGGGGGTCGTGCTGGGGGTAGTGTTTTAGGGTTTAGGGTAGTGCAGTAGTGTAGGGGGTCTTGCTGGGGGTAGTGTTTTAGGCTTTAGGGTAGTGCAGTGGTGTATGGGTAGTGTAGGGAGTCGTGCTGGGTTAGTGTTTTAGGGTTTAGGGTAGTGCAGTGGTGTTTGAGTAGTGTAGGGGGTCATGCTGGTGGTAGTGTTTTAGGGTTTAGGGTAGTGCAGTGGTGTTTGTGTAGTGTAGGGGGTCATGCTGGGGTAGTGTTTTATGGTTTAGGGTAGTGCAGTGGTGTTTGGGTAGTGTAGGGGTCATGCTGGGGGTAGATTTAGGGTTTAGGGTAGTGCAGTGGTGTTTGGGTAGTGTAGGGAGTCGTGCTGGGGGTAGTGTTTTAGGGTTTAGGGTAGTGCAGTGGTGTTTGTGTAGTGTAGGGGGTTGTGCTGGGGGTAGTGTTTTAGGGTTTATGTTAGTGCAGTGGTGTTTGGGTAGTGTAGGGGGTAGTGCTGGGGTAGTGTTTTAGGGTTTAGGGTAGTGCAGTGGTGTTTGTGTAGTGTAGGGGTATTGCTGGGGTAGTGTTTTAAGGTTTAGGGTAGTGCAGTGGTGTTTGGGTATTGTAGGGGTTCATGCTGGGGGTAGTGTTTTAGGGTTTAGGGTATGGCAGTGGTGTTTGGGTAGTGTAGGGGGTCATGCTGGGGGTTGTGTTTTAGGGTTTAGGGTAGGGCAGTGGTGTTTGTGTAGTGTAGGGGGTAGTGTTTTAGGGTTTAGGGTAGTGCAGTGGTGTCTGTGTAGTGTAGGGGGTCATGCTGTGGGTAGTGTTTTAGGGTTTAGGGTAGTGCAGTGGTGTTTGTGTTGTGAGGGGGTCGTGCTGGGGGTAGTGTTTTAGGGTTTAGAGTAATGCAGTGGTGTTTGTATAGTGTAGGGGGGCTTAGGGTAGTGCAGTGGTGTTTGTGTAGTGTAGGGGGTCATGCTGGGGGTTGTGTTTTAGGGTTTAGGGTAAGGCAGTGGTGTTTGTGTAGTGTAGGGGGTAGTGTTTTAGGGTTTAGGGTAGTGCAGTGGTGTTTGTGTAGTATAGGGGGTCATGCTGTGGGTAGTGCTTTAGGGTTTAGGGTAGTGCAGTTGTGTTTGTGTAGTGTACGGGGTCGTGTTTTAGGGTTTAGGGTAGTGCAGTGGTGTTTGGGTAGTGTAGGGGGTTGTGCTGGGGGTAGTGTTTTAGGGTTTAGGGTAGTGCAGTGGTGTTTGTGTAGTGTGGGAGGTCATGCTGGGGGTAGATTTAGGGTTTAGTGTAGTGCAGTGGTGTTTAGGTAGTGTAGGGAGTCGTGCTGGGGGTAGTGTTTTAGGGTTTAGGGTAGTCCAGTGGTGTTTGTGTAGTGTAGGAGTCGTGCTGGGGATAGTGTTTTAGGGTTTAGGGTAGTGCAGTGGTGTTTGGGTAGTGTAGGGGTCGTGCTGGGGTAGTGTTTTAGGGTTTAGGGTAGTGCAGTGGTGTTTGTGTAGTGTAGGGGGTCATGCTGGGAGTAGTGTTTTATGGTTTAGGGTAGTGCAATGGTGTTTGTGTAGTGTAGGGGATAGTGTTTTAGGGTTTAGGGTAGTGCAGTGGTGTTTGTGTACTGTAGGGGGTCGTGCTGGGTTCTAGTGTTTTAGGGTTTAGGGTAGTGCAGTGGTATTTGTGTAGTGTAGGGGTAGATTTAGGGTTTAGGGTATTGCAGTGGTGTTTGGGTAGTGTAGGGGTCGTGCTGGGGGTAGTGTTTTTGAGTTTAGGGTAGTGCAGTTGTGTTTGGGTAGTGAAGGGGTCGTGCTGGGGGTAGTGTTTTAGGGTTTAGGGTAGTGCAGTGGTGTTTGGGTAGTGTAGGGGTCAACCAACATGAATTTGTCCTTGTGTGATGTAACCAATGCTCATGTAAAGCACTCCAATACCTGACCAGTCTGCACTATATAAAACTGCAAAAAACAAAAAATAAAAAGTGTTTTGCACACTTCTGTCATTGGGCTATACGTGGGCTACCTCTGGGTGATATTTGTGCTACATTTGGGCTCTTTTTTTCTCTGGTGGCCATCTTGGGAGACTTATTTGTTATGAAGTTTCTAATTTCCTCATTTACTACAGACTCCTCAGTAGGAAATGCTTTCAGTTTTTACTTTGATTCCATCAAGAAGGCATTCAGATGTGTCACACATTTGCCATAAATTCAGAATGTTAGCACTCTAGTTGTTCATTAGATCACTGTAGTAAAGCTACTGCTCACCAAGGAGTTAACTGGAAGTCTACTGCTGGTATTGAAAGTGATTGTTTCAGTCTGCATGTCAGAATTTTCTAATGAAATAGAAGAGGATTTGAGATCTCACTTAAAACATGCCCTACATTTTCTTTTTGCAGCACTAACCATAATTTCTATGGCAAAATGAACCCCCTCATTTTGTTCCTTTCTAAATTAAATGTTTTAAGTGTTACCAGTTTATTCCAATCAAGATGGCTTCAGGTGTGCCATACTTTTGTCATAAGTAAGGCTGTTAGCACTCTAGGTGTTCTTTAGAACACTCTGGGAAGCTGCAGTAGAACACAAAGGCATCAACTGACAGGCTGCTCCTGTTGAAATATAACAGGAAGATATTTGAGATCACACTTGAAACATGTCCTAATTTTTCTTTCTACAGCACTAACCATAATTTCTATGACAAAATGAACCCCATCATTTTGTTCCTTTTTAAATTAAATGTTTTAAGTGTTACCAGTTTATTCCAATCAAGATGGCTTCAGGTGTGCCATACTTTTGTCATAAGTAAGGCTGTTAGCACTCTAGTTGTTCTTTAGAACACTCTGGGAAGCTGCAGTAGAACACAAAGGAATCAACTGACAGTCTCTGCCATTGTTGGATGTACATGTTTTACTGAGAATGTCAGACTTCATTCTCACATGACTGAGAAAGATAATGTGAATTTACAGAAAATATGCTCTCATTTTAGCTTCTGGAGCACCTTCCAAAACTGTATGGGACAAGCATGTGAAAATAGTTTTCTCTCAAACATGATTCATGATATCCCAGCAGAAGGTTTTTCACAGGGTAAAATCACCTTAGAACACACCACAATTCCTGAAATTAGTATGGTACCATCAACAAATGAATTCTAATGTAACTAAAGTCTGTTATCACCCTTTATAGTTCTCCTTTTGGTAACCCTCAAAATCTTCGATTCACTGCAAAGGTTTCAATGGGGTACTATCATTTATATTGGTCCCAAGATGGCTGCCAGCAATTCCAGGATGAAGTGCTGACAGCCAATCAGATCTCACGATGACATGTGTGGTTAGGCTCCGCCCAGATATATATGTGTTTTTACTTTTGCTTTTCTCAGCAACTACTGAACGGATTTACACCATTTAACAAAAAGGGTTCTTTCTGAACCAAGAACTACCTCTTTGCCAAATTTGGTGTAATTCCGTTCAGCAGTTCGGGCTGTAGCCTTGCATAAAGTTTCCTATGGGAAATTGATTTTTGACTCTTATTTTTTAATTTCTCCGCAACTACTGAACGGATTTACACCATTTAACAAAAGGGTTCTTTCTGAACCAAGAACTACCTCTTTGCCAAATTTTGTGTAATTCCGTTCAGCAGTTCGGGCTGTAGCCGTGGCTAAAGTTTCCTATGGGAAAATGAATGGGGAAAACACGTTTTGGGACCCCCCTTTTTTCTCGGTCCCCGCTTGACGAATCACCGCAAAACTTTCAGGGTAGGAGCGGACCGGAGCGGGCCATAAAGTTTGAAAATTTCGCGAAGATTCGTCAACCGACGCAAGAGTTATTTCAAATAGAATGTTGCGGATTTCCTATGGAAAATAGGTCCTAACTATAACTATCTACTGGCGACCGCCAGTAGATAATATATATATATATATTACCTACTGGCGGTCGCCAGTAGTGAGTTATAGTTAGGACCATGTTTCCATAGGAAAAGCATTTTTTGACTTGCCTAAATCTTTAGTGACGTTTGATGAATCGTAACAAAATTTTCCCAAAAATGTGCCCCAATGATTCTTGTTGCGCATGCACATTTTCAGGGTGATATGTCAAGTGGGAGCTGAGAAAAAGGGGGTCAACAAAAGTGCGTTTCCCATGTTAATTCCCATCGAGATTTTAGTTGTGCCTACAGCCCTAACCGCTGGACAGAATTACATCAAATTTGATAGAAAGGTAGCTCTTGGTCCAGAAAGAACCCTTTTGTTATTTGGTCTAAGTCCATTGAGTAGTTTTGGGGATATTAAATGAAATTCAAATTTATATATATAGGGAAGCGGATCATTCGCGACTCAGACGCGGTGAGTCGCAGATCCGCAAGCCAGGGACAATGCTGTTATTGGCTGCTCAGAATCTGAATAGAATATTGTGCCCACCATTTTGTGAAGGCAAATAGTTTAGAAGGGGTCAGGGTAGGGGTACCCTGACCCCATGGATGTGTTGTAGTTGTGTAAGAGACCATTTATGAGTTTTAAAAAGCCATAAGTTATTTTTACTACCTTGGGCAGAGTCGGGACTCCATTGCAGCCCTCAGCACCGCCCACCTTGGAACGTTCTGGCAGAGTCACGGACCTTGCCGATATTTTTTTTTTAAAAGCTGCCACACACATTACATCCACACACTCACTCGCACACTAATGCATGCACTCACAGACCCACTCAGAGACTCACTCACCCAGTCACAGACCCACTCAGACACTCACATACCCACTCAGATGCTCACACACCCAGTCACAGACCCACTCAGAGACTCACGTACCCACTTACAGATCCACTCAGACATTCATGCACCTAATCACAGAGCAACTCAGAGACTCTTGCACCCACTCACAGACCCACTCAGACACTCACACATCCACTCATAGACCCACTCAGATACTCACATACCCACTTACAGACCCACTCAGACACTCATGTACCCACTCACTCACCCATTCAAAGGCTCACACACTCACTTACAGACCCAATCAGATACTCAGGTAACCCACTCAAAGACTCACATACCCACTCACAGACCCACTCAGACACTCACACACCTAATCAAAGACCAACGCAGAGAATCACACACCCACCCACATACCCACTCAGATACTTATATACCCACTCACTCACCCACTTTGAGACTCATGCACCCACTCAGAGACCACTGAGACACTCACAGACCCACTCAGATACTCACACATCAACTCACTCACTGACTTAGAGACTTACAAACCTACTCACAGACCCACTGAGACACTCACACACCCACCCACAGGCCCACTCAGATACTGATGCATCCACTCACTCACCCACTCACCCACTCAGAGGCTTACACACCCACTGAGAGACTCACTGGGACACTCATGCACCCACTCACACACCCACTCAGAGACTGATACACCCACTCAGACACCATTGCACCTATTCACTCATCCACTTAGAGGCTCACACAGCCACTCACAGACCTACGCAGACACTCACACACCCACTCACAGACCCATTAAGAGACTCATGCACCCACTTACAGACCCACTCAGACTCTCATGCACCTATTCACAGACCAACTCAGATACTCATGCAACCACTCACAGACCCACTCAGACACTCATGCACCTCACAGACTTATGCAGCCATTTGAAGACCCACTCACTCACTCATGCACCCACTCACAGTCCTTCTCAGACATTCACGCAGCCACTCACAGATCCAGTCAGGCACTCATGTACCCATTCACAGACTCATGCACCCACTCACAGACCTATGCACTCACTCATAGACCCACTCAGACACTCACACACCAATTCACAGACCCACTCAGACACTTATGCATCCAATCACAGACTCACTCTGCAGCGTCTGCAGAACGCCGCCGCCAGATTGATACTGGGTGTCCCCAAACATGAAGCAATCTCCCATAGATTGAGAGCCCTTCACTGGCTCCCAGTGGGGAAGAGAATTATTTTCAAATCACAATGTCTGGCCTATAAGGCACTTCAGGGTAAAGGACCACTATATCTGAGATCGCACTTGAAATGGTACGTACCAGCCAGAAATCTCAGATCCTCTCACTTAAAACTGCTACAATTACCCAAGTACAGGCAGGTTCGCTGGGGAGGAAGAAGTTTCATATTGGGAACAGCAAAAACTTGGAACCGTTTGCCAATGCCGATAAAAAACAGTACCTCACTCATGTCCTTCAGAAGACTACTGAAAACTTGGCTCTTCTCCGACTGAGCTCTGGAAACCCATAACGCATCACTCAATCCCATCACCTCATATGTCCTGCCAAACCCAGCGCCAAGACGCCTTCGGGCATATGTGCGCTATATAAGTCGACAAATCAAATCAAATCACTCTAGCACTTATGCATCCAGTCACAGACCCACTTAGAGATTCACATCCACTTACTGATTCATTCAGATACCCATGCATCCACTCACATACACACTCAGAGAGCCAAGCACCCACTCAGAGAGTCACTCAGACACTTAAGCACCCATTCAGGGATGCACTAAGACACTTACGTACCCACTCACAGACCCACTCAGACACTCATGTTTCCACTGACAGAACCACTCTGAGACTCATGCACCCACTCACAAACGTACTCAGAGACTCACGTACCCACTCACTCACCCAGGTAGAGTGATACACCCACTCGGGAGTCACTCAGAGAGCCACGCACCCAGTCAGACAGCCACTCAGACACTCACACACCCATTCACAGTCCTCATATTCTCATGCACCCACTCAGAGATCCACTCAGAGACTCAGTCTGTCTGTCACAGACCCACTCAGACAGTCATGCACCCACTTACATACACACTTAGGCACTCTCCTAACTTTTTACAAAGTCTTTGTAATTTGTATAGGGTCAAAATCATCTTAAATGTGTTGTTGCACATTGAATTCATGCTTTTGGTTTGCGGAGCCGCGATCGAGTCACAGCTCCGTTAATATTTTTTTTTAAGGAGATTAAATGAATATTATTTAGTGTTGGGCACTCGGGTGGCTCTAAGAAGAGCCTTTGTGTTCATTGTGAGTATGTGTTCATTGTGAGTATGTGAAAGCTTGGGAGAGGTGTGGCGCCACGGCCAGGGTGACTGACGCTGGACGCTGGGGATCACAGTTCGATCCCTGGCTCCTGCGGCAGGGGTCTGACAGCACCATGCGACTCTGGGCAATAGCTTGCTTAATCTTCCCAACGGCCCCCAGCACCGAGATACCCCTTCAGGGGTGATTCGTGCGCTATACAAGTACTAGATTTACATTTTTACATTTTTTAAATTATTTTTTATAAGACCAGATGCAGAGTTTCAGGTTGTGGAAAAACACTCTATTACTTACATCTGTGAAATGAACTCCATCACTTCTATAGATTCCTTTTATGTCAAAATGCAGGTTGTTGTTGTAGATGGAGCCCATGTTGTGGTCTCATAGGTGTGAGAAGTTGGCCTGGTATATGCTGTCCACTAATTAAAGTGGGCACCTTGCACCAGTACAAACGACCCTTATGATGTATGAGGTCAAAGATAACCTTTATGAAAGCTATCCTAGTGGTAGCTATGGAGAGCAGCCTTCAGGCTTAATCTTGAAGGAATGTAAAGCAGCTTGTTTTACCAGAATCTCACTTCTTGAATGACCAAATGAAAGGAGAACCACACAAGTGTTATGTAAAAACATGTATTTATTACTAAAACACTCTCTACTAACCTCGACACGAGATTAGAACATAAAGCACACACTACTTAATCAATAGAACATAAGTAAGTAGCAAAATATACAACAGGCTCCAGGGGGAGACCGAACCATATACTAAAAAAATGCTATAACAACAACGACTTCAATAGCCACGGTGCCTAGAGCACGTAGAATCGCTGGGACCCCAAGGAACCACCCAAGGCAGTGACACAGGGTGCCAACGGAGGATGGGTGCAGTGAGGAAACACGACCGCGTGCTCCGTGCAACTCTATGGGAAAGTCGCGGTTGGAAAATTACAATTTAAGTACACTTCTACGAGGACTTCAACCAAACCCTTTGGCACATAAGAGGTTCTAAGGCCAGCACCCTTGTGAGTACCGAGGTACCTGAGTTACCTATCCCAGAGGAGCCGGGTGCATAGGGGTCAAGTGGTGCCGGCAACCTCCGTCGTTTTCAATGGAGAGCTGCAAGGAAGTACTGCTGCCAGGAAGGCGAAGAGTGTCCGGTGGAATCCAAGCCTGGATTCGAGGTGAGAAGAACCTGAAAGCAGAGGGGACAAAGTCTGGGTCACTTCAGGTGACCAGGGGCTCGGTAGTCGAATGCCCACCGATGTCGGGTGCATCAGGTGAAGAGAAAGGGTGTTTGTCTCTGCAGCCACAGGGAACAGGAGATGCCGATGACAACCAGGGTCCGGAGGTGAGCTGTCCCACAAAGGATGTCGAGAGCTGAGGGGACAGTGTCCGGTTGGAACACAAACAAGCCTTGGCAACGGCAACCCACGCAGGCAGAGGAAACAGGTTACGGTGTGGACCAGCAAGGTCCAGGGGACTCTCCAATCAATGGAGAGTCAGGGCACATCTGTAGCAACCAGGGAAGCCCAAGAACAATCAAGGTGACCCTAGCCAGGACCCACAAGTCAACGGACCAGGGATCGCGAGGTGACCTCGAGCGAATTTACAAAGTACCAGCCCACAGAGCACTCGTGGAATGGAGGCCAGGTATCTTCGGTGCAAATGATGCTCTGAGTCGGGACTATATGTAGTCCAAAGCACTGCCTTAGGGATCGCCAAAAAGCATATGCTGCTGCAAATGTACACGGTGCACAGGGGTTCGTGTTGCACGGTCCCCACGAGGGATACTGGTCTCAGAGTTGCTGAGAGGTCAGATCAACCTCAGGGACGTTAGGGAACCCACCTCCTGTGTTGCAGAAATCTTCAGAGTCCACAGAAGCTCAGGAGATGCAAACGGGTCAGATGCGTTTAGGTGCCTGCTGCTGCAGGGGAGTAACTCCTTTACTCCAAGGGAGATTCTTCTGTCGTCCAGCGAAGTGTAGACCGTCGAAGTACTTGGTTTCTTTGCAGAATCTTGTCCAGGTATAATCTAAAATCCTGGTATCAGGTATCCCACTTTATACCCATAAGAAGGGGTTGGACTGACTCTGGGGACCCTCCTAGGGGAGGGGCAGGACAGAAGGGTGGCTACACCTATGTCCTTTGTCCAGTTTCACGCCAGAGCAGGAGCCAAAGGCTCCCAGAACTGGTTCTAGCTGGACTATGCACAGGGACACTAAATGTGCCCCCAGTGCAGACTTGCTGCCACTCTAAGAGTGCACCCACCCAGCCCCAATACACTAAAGCCTGTCTGGGAGGTGGTTACACCTCCCTGTGACAGAAAACCTATTGTCAGGCCTCCCTCGGCTCGAGCTTGGCTCAGAAGCAGGAGGGCAGACTCGTGTCGGTGGCTGGCAGCATCCATTTTGTGCTGCCCAGGTCGAGAAAGCTGGTACCGGGTAGACCAGTGACCCATAGTAGTGGTTCTACAAGGGTGGAATCATACCTCCCACACCAGTTACTGGTGTGGAGGTATGATTCCAAGGTGTTTGACACCAAACACGACATGTTTCTAAGCAGCCGTTTTAAAGTTAGCATTTACCACAAGGTTATAATGCACTTAAGTATATATGGTTTGGCTGTATCACAGACAACCCCGGGGAATGGATTCCAAAGGCTGCAGAGGGGCCCTACTCATGCAGGGGAACCCTCTCACATAAAACCCAGCACCCTGCCTTCAGGATTGATAAGGCCTGCCATAGTGGTGACTGATAGGTTTATATGTGTAGTGATTTAGAAGGGATATAGTGAACCTATATCTCCAGTAAGGGGTGCATGCACCACCTTACACAGGCTGCAGTAGCAGACCTGTTGTGTCATTTTGAATGGCCTCTCATGGGTGGCATAATACATGCTTCAGCCCATGGGAAGCCTCTGGGGTACCTATGCCCTGGGTACATGGTGTACCATATACTAGGGACTTATAAGGGTACCCTAGTATCCAATCTGGAGTGTACCTAAAGTACATGCATTGCAATTTACAGGAGAAAGCAGATAGACTGGGGCCCTGGATAGCAGGATCCCAGTCAGACTAGGCCAAAAACAGTGAGACATCAGCAAAAAGTGGGGGTAACTATAAGAAGCAGATCCTACTCTCCTACACAACCCCCCCCAAACGTAAGGACATTAAACTAACCTTGACCAGTTGAGTCTTCATGTTCTAAGTGGAAATATCTGGAGAGTCCATCTGCATTGGCATGGTTACTACCAGGTCTATGTTCCACTGTATAGTCCATCCCCTGTAGGGAAATGGACCAGCTCAAAAGTTTGGGGTTTTCACCCTTCATCTGTTTTAGCCATAGGAGGGGCGTATGGTCTGTCTGAACAATGAAGTGAGTGCCAAATAAGTATGGCCTCAGCTTCTTCAGAGCCCAAACTACAGCAAAGGCTTCCCTCTCAATAGCTGACTAACGTTTCTCTCTGGGGGTCAGCCTTCTGCTTATGAATGCTACTGGCTGATCCTGACCCCCTTCATTCAATTGTGATAACACAGCCCCTTCCCCCAATTCAGATGCATCAGTTTGAACAATGAATTGTTTGGAATAATCAGGACTTTGCAGAATGGGAGCAGTGCACATGGCCTGCTTCAGGTCATCAAATGCCATTTGACAGCTAACTGTCCACTGAACTTTCTTAGGCATTCTTTTGGAAGTTAAGTCATTTAAAGGGGTCACTATGGATCCATATCCTTTGACAAACCTCCTGTAGTACCCAGTCAGGCCCAAGAAAGCTCTGACCTGAGTCTGGGTAGTTGGAGCAACCCAGTCCATGATGGTCTGGATTTTGCTCTGCAATGGTTGAACCTGGCCTCCACCCACAAGGTGGCCCAGGTACACAACCTTACTCTGCCCTATCTGGCACTTGGTGGCCTTGATAGTAAGGCCTGCTTTTTGCAGGGCCTCCAAAACATTTCTCAGGTGGACCAGGTGATCCTCCCAGGTTGACCTAAAGACAGCAATATCATCTAGATAAGCTGCACTGTAGGCTTTCAGACCTGTAAGGACTTTGTTCACCAACCTTTGAAAAGTGGCAGGTGCATTCTTCAAGCCAAAAGGCATCACCACAGATTAGTAATGCCCACTAGGGGTTGAAAATGCTGTTTTTGGTTTTGCTTCATCAGCTAATCTGATTTGCCAATAACCAGCTGTCAGGTCAAATGTGCTTAAGAACTTGGCTGAGGCTAAAGTATCAATCAGCTCATCTGCCCTTGGAATAGGGTGAGCATCAGTCCTAGTGACTGCATTGAGTCCCCTGTAGTCAACAAGGAACCTCATCTCTCTCTTACCACCCTGGGTGTGAGGTGTTGGTACCAAGACTACTGGACTAGCCCAAGGGTTATCTGAGGGCTCAATAACTCCTAATTCCAACATTTTCTGGACTTCAGTCCTGATACAGTCCCTGACATGATCAGGTTGCCTATAAATCTTATTTTTAACAGGCAGACTGTCACCTGTGTACACCTCATGGGTGCACCAGCTAGTCTGACTTGGGGTCAGTGAAAACATGTGTCTATACTGATTGAGGACTTTCCTACAATCAGTTTGCTGCTGGTCAGTGAGGCTGCCTGCCAAGGCTACACCATCAACTGAACCATCATCAGGGTTCTGTGAGAGCAGGTCAGGGAGTGGGTCACTCTCTTCCTCCTGTCCCTCATCAGTAGCCATGAGCAAGCCCATGTCTGCCCTGTCCACATATGGCTTGAGCCTGTTCACATGGAGCACCCTGTGGGGGCTCCTGGGAGTACCAAGGTCCACCAGGTAGGTAACCTCTCCCTTCTACTCAAGAATAGTATGGGGCACACTCCACTTGTCCTGGAGAGCTGCTAGGGCACAGGCTCCAACACCCATACCTTTTGTCCTGGCTGATACACAGTCAAAACAGCCTTTTGGTCATGCCAGGCCTTTTGCAATTCCTGGCTAGCCTCAAGGTTTTTGGATGCCTTCTTCATATACTCAGCCATCCTGGAGCAGAGACCAAGTACATAGTCCACTATGTCCTGTTTAGGTGGTTTGAGAGGTAACTCCCATCCCTCCATCACTAAACATAAGGGACCCCTAACTAGATGTCCAAACAGAAGTTCAAAAGGGCTGTAACCAACCCCTTTCTGTGGAACCTCTCTGTAGGCAAAGAGAAGGCAGGGCAAAAGGATGTCCCATCTATGCCTAAGCTTTTCAGGGAGACCTTTTATCATGCCCTTGAGGGTTTTGTTGAATCTCTCAACTAACCCATTGCATTGTGGGTGATAAGGGGTGGTGAATTTGTAATTCACACCACACTCCTTCCACATTGCAGTCAAGTAACCAGACATAAAGTTTGCACCACAGTCTTATACTCCCTCCTTAGGGAAACCCACTCTGGAAAAAATTCCCAGGAGGGCTCTAGCCACAACAGGAGCTGTGGTAGCCCTTAGGGGTATTGCATCTGGATACCTAGTGGCATGGTCCACCACCACTAGTATAAATCTGTGCCCAGATGCAGTTTGAGAATCCATGGGACCAACAATGTCAATCCCAACCCTTTCAAAGGGAACCCCCACCACAGGTAGTGGTATCAGGGGGGCCTTTGCAGTACCACCTGCCTTACCACTGGCTTGGCAAGTGATACAGAAGCGACAAAACTCCTTTGTGTCCTCAGACATGTGAGGCCAATGAAAGTGAGGGACAATTCTGTCCCAGGTCTTGTTTTGGCCTAAGTGTCCTGCTAATGGGATATCATGTGCCAGTGTTAATAGGAAGCCTCTAAACTTCAGAGGTATAACCAACCTCCTGGTAGCACCAGGCTTGGGGTCTCTACCCTCTGAGTATAAAAGTCCATCATCCCAGTAGATCCTATGGGACCCACTGGCACTCCCAGCAGCCTCAGCAGCAGCTTGCTGTCTGAGGGGTTCAAGAGAGGGGCAGTTCAGCTGCTCCTGACTCAGATCTGCCCTGGAAGGGCCCCTGCCCCCAAGAACTCAACCTGGTCAGGTTCAAGTTCCTCTGAGACAGTTCCTTCTTCAGGACTAAGATCAGCTCCCTCAAGAGTCTGATCCTCACTCTGAGGCAGGGGGGAAGACACTGTCTTACCCCTACTGCTCCTTCTCTTGGAAGACACCTGGTCCATTATTCCAGGATCCAGGGCCTGTTCAGTGGAAGACATTTTTGCCTTTGACCTAGTCATGGCAAACACATCTGCAGGGATGCCCAGCATTTCTGCATGTGTCCTGAGTTCCACTTCAGCCCAAGCAGAAATTTCCAAATCATTGCCCAATAAGCATTCTACAGGGAGGTCTGAACTTACCACAATCTTCTTAGGGCCACTTACCCCTCCCCAGGTGAAATTCACAATTGCCAAGGAATGGTCTGTCCTGACATTGCTTGCATTGGCCACTTGGTACATCTCACCAAGTATGATCTGGTCAGGGCCCACAAGTTCTTTTGTCACCATGGTGACACTTGCACCTGTGTCCCTGTATGCCATGGCCTCCTTACCATTGATCAAAGGCTGTTGTCTGTACTTGCCCAAGTTACTGGGACTTACAAATAAGGGGCAATATCCATGCCCCCATCACAGACTAACACAGCCTGAGTTGGAGTTCTGACTAGGCCAGAACCCATCTCAGATCCCAAGGTTAACCCTACTATACCCTTGTTCTGTGTACCACCACTTGGAACTGAGCTAGGGGGAACAGTTGCCTTAGGGGCAGTGGTGGTAGGAGTAGAATCCTTGGCCCTTGGACAATTGGCATCCTTTGTCCAATGGGTCTTCTCTTTACAGATATGACACCAAGGTTTCTTTTTGCCTTTACCCTTGTTTGATTGTGACTCCCCCAGATGCAGGTTTTTGGGGCCCTTGTGAAGACTTCTGGTCTTTACCCTTCTCCCCACCCTTATATGTGGTCTTAGCATCTTGCTTCTTAGAGTCACCACCTTGGTTCTGAGCTTTCTGCTTCACCCTGGTTCTTACCCATTTGTCTGCCTTCTTTCCCAATTCTTGGGGAGAGGTCAGATCAGAGTCCACCAGGTACTGATGCAACAACTGATTTTGGCAATTATTAAGGATCTGCTCCCTCATAATTAAATTGTACAATCCTTTAAAATCATTCACTTTACTGCCAAGTAACCAGCCTTCCAGAGCCTTAGTAGCACAATCTACAAAGTCAACCCAGTCCTGAGTCTGTGTCTTCTGGGTGTCTCTGAACTTAATCCTATATTGCTCAGTGGTTTAGCCAAACCCATCAATGAGAGCACTCTTCAAGACTGAGTAGTTGTCAGCATCCTCTTCTCTAACAGTGAGGAGCTTATCTCTACCTTTGTCAGCAAATGAGAGCCACAAGATAGCTGCCCACTGCCCCTGACAGACCTTCTGTACTTTACAGGCCCTTTCCAGTGCAGATATCCATTTGTGGATGTCATCCCCACCCTGGTAGGGAGGGACTATCTTGTTCAGGTTCCTATGTTTATGAGTATACTCCCTACTTCTAGGAACACTGTTGCTGCCACCATGGGACTCTAGTCCTAATCTTTTTGTAGCTCTTTGGAGCTCTAGGGATTCCCTATCTAGGGCCAACTGCTCCTTCTTGAGCCTAAGCTTGATTTTCTCAAGCTCCAGAAGTTGGCACTGTCTATCATAAGAGGATTCCCTCTTATGGGATATGGAAGTCCCTACAGAAGTACCTGAATGATTAGACTCCACAGAGGGAGTTCTGGATCTTCTAGCCAAACTCTGTACTCTTCCTGGTGGAGTAAAGAGAGGGCCACTGGGGCCTTCTCCCCCACCTGAAGGAAGAGTTGGATTTTCCAGGTTAGAATCATTTTGATCCTCCTGGCCAGGGTTTGAGTCCAGCTCAAAGAAGTGTTCACTTCCTGGTCTTTCCTCATCTCCTGTCCCACCCACTCTTTCTACTTCATCAGACCCTGGGGTCTTACTGAGGTCATCCAAGAGCAACATCTCTATGAGACGTTGGGTGCTTGCACTTCTCCCTGTCCTCAGCTTCCTAGATGTACACATATTTCTCAATTCTTGGAATGAGAGATGGTCATACCTAGTTGGCAGAGAGCCACTGGCTTTTCCTCTAGAAGACATACTAGTGTTATGTGGTGTAGGCACCTACCTAACCTAGTGGAGACTAAACTCTCTTGAGTTGGAGAAAAGGTTTGCTAGGCCCTTGACTTACCCAACTCCAAGTTCAGTAGATCTTACTTATTCAATATTGATGTATTATATGTACCTAAATACTTTAGTGGTTTTGAGTTAATCACTCGAGATTTTTCTGGTAAAACAATAGCAAGCTTGAATCCCAACCGCTGAACACCAATGTGAGAAGTTGGCCTGGTATATGCTGTCCACTAATTAAAGTGGGCACCTCGCACCAGTCCAAATGACCCTTATGATGTATGAGGTCAAAGATAACCTTTATGAAAGCTATCCTAGTGGTAGCTATGGAGAGCAGCCTTCAAGCTTAATCTTGAAGGAATGTAAAGCAGCTTGTTTTACCAGAATCTCACTTCTTGAATGACCAAATGAAAGGAGAACCACACAAGTATTATGTAAAAATATGCATTTATTACTAAAACACTCTCTACTAACCTCGCCACGAGATTAGATCATAAAGCACACAATACTTAATCAATAGAACATACGTAAGTAGCAAAATATACAACGGGTTCCAGGGGGAGACCGAACCATATACTAAAAAAATGGTATAACAACAACGACTTCAATAGCCACGGTGCCTAGAGCACGTAGAATCGCTGGGACCCCAAGGAACCACCCGAGGCAGTGACACAGGGCGCCCACGGAGGACGGGTGCAGTGAGGAAACACAACCACGTGCTCCGTGCAACTCTATGGGAAAGTCGCGGTTGGAAAATTACAATTTAAGGACACTTCTACGAGGACTTCAAGCAAACTCTTTGGAACATAAGAGGTTCTAAGGCCAGCACCCTTGTGAGTACCGAGGTACCACTAGTTACCTATCCCAGAGGAGCCAGGTGCATAGGGGTCAAGTGGTGTCGAAACCTCCGTCGTTTTCAATGGAGAGCTGCAAGAAAGTACTGCTGCCAGGAAGGCGAAGAGTGTCCAGTGGAATCCAAGCATGGATTCGAGGTGAGAACAACCTGAAAGCAGAGGGGACAAAGTCTGGGTCACTTCAGGTGACCAGGGGCTCGATAGTCGAATGCCCACCGATGTCGGGTGCTTCAGGTGAAGAGAAAGGGTGTTTGTCTCTACAGCCACGGGGACCAGGAGACACTGATGATGACCATGGTCCGGAGGTGAGCTGTCCCACGAAGTATGTCGAGAGCTGAGGGTTCAGTGTCCGGCTGGAGCACCAACAAGCCTTGGCAACGGCAACCCATGCAGGCAGAGGAAACAGGTTACGGTGTGGACCAGCAAGGTCCAGGGGACTCTCCAAGCAATGGAGACTCAGGGCACGTCTGGAGAAACCAGGGAAGCCCAAGAACAATCAAGGTGACCCTTGCCAGGACCCACAAGTCAACGGACCAGGGATCACGAGGTGACCTCAAGCGAATTTACAAAGTACCAGCCCACAGAGCACTCATGGAGTGGAGGCCGGGTACCTTCAGTGCAAATGATGCTCGGAGTCGGGACTACACGTAGTTCAAAGCACAGCCTCAGGGATCGCCAAAAAACATATGCTGCTGCAAATGTACACGGTGCACAGGGGTTCGGGTTGCACAGTCCCACGAGGGATACTGGTCTCAGAGTTGCTGAGAGGTCAGATCAACCTCAGGGACGTTAGGGAACCCACCTCCTGTGTTGCAGAAATCTTTGGAGTCTGCAGGAGCTCAGGAGATGCAAACTGGTAAGATGCGTTTAGGTGCCTGCTGCTGCAGGGGAGTAACTCCTTTACTCCAAGGGAGATTCTTCTGTCGTCCAGCGAAGTGTAGACCGTCAAAATACTTGGTTTCATTGCAGAGTCTTGTCCAGGTATAATCTAAAGTCCTGGTATCAGGTATCCCACTTTATTCCCATGGGAAGGGGTTGGACTTACTCTGGGGACCCTCCTAGGGGAGGGGCAGGACAGAGGGGTGGCTACACCCATGTCCTTTGTCCAGTTTCGCGCCAGAGCAGGAGCCAACGGCTCCCAGAACTGGTTCTATCTGGACTATGCACAGGGACACCAAATGTGCCCCCAGTGCAGACTTTCTGGCACTCTAAGAGTGCACCTACCCAGCCCCAATACACTAAAGCCTGTCTGGGAGGTGGTCACACCTCCCTGTTTGAATCAAATGAGGGGGAGGGAGAGAGAAGAGAAGCGATGATCCATTCAGCTTCCAAATATGATACAAAAATCAACAGGGGGAATGGATCACTTGTAACCACGTTACCAGGGTTTGCTAGTTAGTGGTGCCTTCATAAAAACCCTCATACACATACGTAGATGGAAAAGAAAGGCGGTATATCTTGATTCTCCGCGTAATCGTAACGTGACAGCATCATCATAGGATTTTGTTTGGTATGCTGACCTCCACTTGGAGGTTAACCACTGGTATTGCAGTAGTGTCCAGAGTCCAAAATGATTTTTTAAAATAAGTGCTTGCAGTGAAGTGAAATTAAAATTCTTTGAACATCCTCATTTGCGTGTAATTATTTATTAGTGAATGGGAGTTTAAAGAAATTTAAAAATAGTGAGCATGCGTTATTAGACCGTGTTACTAGATCTAGCGCACTAAAAAAAGTCCATACGTAAGGTCCACATGTTTCAGCCCCATTTTGCCCAGCCGGGTCTAGGGGGCTTTCTTCAGGACCAGAAAAGAGTGTGTGTGTGCAAACACAATTTGTGTTGCGCTAACAAGTGGTTTACTATTTGTTCACTGTGGAGATTAGGTCGATAGTACCTGTAATTAAAAGCACAAAGAAAAAGGGGATACCTATAAATACCTCTTTTTGATGCTGGTCAAGTCTTATCTAAACATTCCTAAAACTATCGGAAAGTTAGTAAGATTAGGGCTCTTGCTCCTGCCATATTGCGCATTTCGCTGAATTAAACACTACAAGAATTACGGCGTTTCTCAGAATTATTGCGCATTTGTTGTGGAGCGCTGGGAGTCTCGCGATATCAGTGGGATTCGTTAGTTATGTTTGAACATTGTTACTTAAATAACATTTTTCAAGGGGCAAATTAATGAGTAGGTTAGTGGAGCCAGACGTGCTTATTTCATATGTGTCCATATTTGCCAAGTGAATATTAAAAGTAGAGCAGAAATTATTATTACTCTTTCACAACATATTAAAAAACCGCCTCATATCGGGTGTGCTTATTTACAAATTGTAGTTTATGCTGATGTGATCCGCCATTACTGATGGTTATAACTCGGTTATCAAACCCCACGACGGGTAAAAAGTTACCTTTTAAAGACACACTTTAGGGCGTCTTCGGGGGTCCGGCAAGTGTTTCCCGGCTTGCTGTAGTGAGAAAACAGTATTTAATAAAGGCCTTACTTTAGTTCTGACGAACGCGGTCCTTCAGCGTGTCTCCCTCACCTGCAGCTACGGGAGTTTCTCACTTGTGGTTGCTCTGCCCTCGGTGGGACGGGTCTGTTTGGAACCATCATTTGTTTCTTTACTACGGTGGACATAGAAGAAATACTCTATGGCTTGTATTAAGTAAAGTGCTATAGGTGACTTATCAGTAGGAAAATTGTGAAATTAGTGTACCGTATTTCTCAGAAATAAGGGATTCATATCCTAAATTTTAAGTAGTGGATTTGTGGTTTTAATTTGAATTTTTAGTTCATCTGCTGATTCTCAAAATAACATGCCATTTTAATTGCCCTTAAAGAGCTAATATGTGATTTTTGGTGTGCCACTAACCAGTGTTTTATGTGGTATTTAATATATGTTCACAGTATGGCTTTGTCCGTATTTTGACCATTTGAAGGGTTGTGTACTCAGTTGTTCGGTTCATTTTTCTATCTCTCTGGTCTTACAAAGGAGAATTCTTTTGGGAGAATACGTGGTCAATTGAACTGGTGCCATGGTATATCATCGTTTAATCCTTGAACATTAGTCTGTAGGCGATGAACCCAACGCTGTTCTTTCTCAAACAGTATGCGTTCTGCATTGTTATTTTTGGTAGTTAGCATCTCTATGATCGTCCAATTCAGTTCATCAATTGTGTGATTTGAATCTATATAGTGTTTGCTCATTTTGGTTGTGGATCTTTTGCACTTGATGTTACTCTTGTGTTCCCCAATTCGCAGCTTCACTGTACGACAAGTCATCCCAATGTATCTAAGCCCGCATGGGCACGTGATCATATAGATCACGTGTGTAGAGTTACAGTTAGTATGTTGTCGTTGTGTCCATACTAGATTTTCGGACAGGGACAGGGTTCTCGTTGCAGTAGTCAATTTACAAACTACGCAGGAACCACATGGATAGTGTCCTGTGATCGGGTTCATATTCCAAGCAGTAGTAATACTTTCTATTTTTGTCTTGGGTGCAGGTCGGGTATGTACCAGAAGGTCCTTCAGGTTTCTTGTCCTTCTATTTGCAAACCTTGGTTTTGGCCATTTCAGACTGCCAGAAGTGACAATCTTCCAGTTCTTGTTGATAATCTTTTTTACTGTGTTGCTGGCAGTATTGTAAGTTGTCACACATGTGATTAGATTATCATTAGTTTCCTTTGGAGTAGTATTCAGCAGGCATTCTCGTGGTTGATGTCTGCCTCTCATCTGACATTTGCGTATGGTTCTCATCGGGTTGTCTCTTTTCACCAATTTATCGGTTAGATCGTCAGCTTGTTGTTTATAATCCTCCAACTTACTGCAATTACGCCTAAAACGTAAAAATTGACTGTAAGGGAGATTATCCCTTAAAGGTCTTGGGTGAAAGCTCTTGTAAGATAACAAGCTATTCTTTGTAGTGGGTTTATAAAACGTTTTCGTTTGGATGCTGTTATTCTCTATGTAGAGGGTAATGTCGAGAAAGTCCAATCTGCTTCTGTCAGCTGTGTAGGTGAATTTTAGGCATTCGTCTCTGGTGTTAATCCAGTGTATGAAGTTCTGGAGATTATCACTGGTGTCGTTCCAGACAACGATAATATCATCTATATATCGTTTCCAGAACAAAATTCTGGGAAAGAATGGATTTTGGTCATTCAGTATATGTTGATTCTCAAAATTGCTCACGTACAGGCCTGCTACCGATGGCGCGAAGGCACTGCCCATGGATGTTCCGTGGCATTGTTCGTACAGTGATCCGTTGTACTCAAAAAAATTATCCGTTAGGGCTAGTCTACAGCATTCTAGGACGAAATGCCTCGGTGTTCTATGTTGCCATTGTTCAGAAAATAAGATGCTCTCTAATATTTCCAAAGTGTTTTGTTGCGGGGGGCTCGTATAGAGACTCTCTATGTCCAAGCCTACCAAATACATTTCGTTTTCATCAAAGGGTAGGCCTATAAGTTGATTCAGGAGGTCCTGAGTATCTTTTAGGTACGTAGATGTTTTTTGGACCAGGGGTTTAAGAAACCGATCAGCAAATTGGGTCAGTGGTTCTAGTATTGAACTTATCCCAGAAACGATTGGACGTCCTGGGGGGGATCTGTTTTTGTGTGTTTTTGGTAATGAATAAAAATACGGTGTCTTTGGATTTCGTGCAATCAAAAAATCTGCTTCATGTTTTGTAATCCAGGAATTTGTTTCAGCTTCTTCCACCATCATTTGTATGGTGTGTTGCAACCTGAATGTAGGATCAGTCGTGATTTTTTTTGTAAAATTTTTCATCAGAGAGGTGAAGTAGGCACTGTTGGTCATATCCTTCCTTGTCCAATAGGACGATGCCCCCTCCCTTGTCAGCGGGTTTGATTATTATGTTTTCATTCTTTCTGAGCTGGTCCAAAGCCTGTTGTTCATGTTTGGTGATATTGAAAAAAGGTTTTTTGGTGGTTTTCTGGACTTCCTCTGCCTCTTTCATGATAGCTTGTTCAAAAGCTTGTATTTCTGTGGGTACCATATGTGCAGGAGGGCAAAACATTGATTTTTGCCTTAAGTTAGTATCGCTTTCAGGTGTGGAGTCTTCCTTTCCAGTGAAATAGGCTTTTAGTTTTAATTTTCTACAAAATTCAGCTAACTCACACCTTAGTTTAAAGATGTCTAGTGTCGGAGTTGGGACAAAGCCCAAGCCTTTATTCAGGATCTGGACTTGATTCTCAGTTAGGATAGTATTTGTAAGATTAACTATCAGCGATTCGCTGAGCTCGGTCCTGGTTTGTCTTTGGACATGCTGCATGTCAATACTTGGCGTTGTTGTTGTTCATTCCAGGTCACTCCTTTCCGTCTTCCTCTTTGGGGAGTCTGGCCTCTTCCTAAAAAAGGCGGTTGTTGCATATTCTGTGGTCCCATCATTGGGGCTATGGGAGGCATTCCATGTTGGTATGGATTCATCCAACCGTGATAGTTAGGTAAGTAGGGTTGAAAGAAAGGCATGGGTTGGTCATTATAGTTCGGTCTTTGCCATCTGTTCGCTCTCCTTTGGCGTCGCTGGTTTCTGAATTGATTTCTTCCTCTCCGTTGGAAGGAATCTTCATCACTCCAGTCCGAATTGTCAGTGGAGTTTCCTCCTGTTGAGTCGTTATCTGTAGATTGATCTGGAATGACATAGTCTTCTTTTGAATATGGGTGCATCTTTTCTTGCGAGAAACGTTTCAGGTCTTTTCCAAGTTTCTGAATCTTGTTTTGGGTGATATAGTCTTTTGTTTAATTTATCTCACGGTTTATTTCCTCCAACCTTTTCTTATATACAGAGATATGTACAGTTGTTTTCAGCTTTGCTTCACTTATTTGAATCTTTACGGTAAGAGCCTCAGATAGTCTAGTCGCTGTTTTTATAATCAAGACCAAATAGTCCCGTGTGCATTTCCAGGAAATTGAGGACCAATCTTTCCGGAAAGTAAGATCATGTAGGAAGATTCGGGGAGCATTGTGTACCCATAAGCCCCTCGGGGCGGCGTTGGCACGAAGATATTCCGTCATAATCAGGCCATGTATGGCTGTTCTGACCTGTCCTCTTTTAATTTCAGTTAATTCTTCCCAATCATTCGTTTGAGCCAGTGTCTGTGTCAGTTCCGTATTTTGTAATAATGGAGGTACCAATAGGATCTCACTAATGTCCTCCTCTGTATAGCTGAGACCTGGATTGTCTGCCATAATTCTTTCTGTAGTGTTTTTTGAACCATCCAAATTGCGGTGGTTTCGTTCTGGATATCCTCAATTGTTTGACATTCAGTTGGGATATCGTCAAATGGGGGTTCTCCCACAGCTGCGCGCTGCTATAATTGTTTGAATCAAATGAGGGGGAGGGAGAGAGAAGAGAAGCGATGATCCATTCAGCTTCCAAATATGATACAAAAATCAACAGGGGGAATGGATCACTTGTAACCAGTTACCAGGGTTTGCTAGTTAGTGGTGCCTTCATAAAAACCCTCATACACGTACGTAGATGGAAAAGAAAGGCGGTATATCTTGATTCTCCGCCTAATCGTAACGTGACAGCATCATCATAGGGTTTTGTTTGGTATGCTGACCTCCACCTGGAGGTTAACCACTGGTATTGCAGTAGTGTCCAGAGACCAAAATGATTTCTTAAAATATGTGCTCGCAGTGAAGTGAAATTAAAATTCTTTGAACATCCTCATTTGCGTGTAATTATTTATTAGTGAATGGGAGTTTAAAGAAATTTAAAAATAGTGAGCGTGCGTTATTAGACCGTGTTACTAGATCTAGCGCACTAAAAAAGTCCATACGTAAGGTCGACATGTTTCAGCCCCATTTTGCCCAGCCGGGTCTAGGGGGCTTTCTTCAGGACCAGAAAAAAGTGTGTGCAAACACAATTTGTGTTGCGCTAACAAGTGGTTTACTATTTGTCCACTGTGGAGATTAGGTCGATAGTACCTGTAATTAAAAGCACAAAGAAAAAGGGGATACCTATAAACACCTCTTTTTGATGCTGTTCAAGTCTTATCTAGACATTCCTAAAACTATCGGAAGGTTAGTAAGATTAGGGCTCTTGCTCCTGCCATATTGCGCATTTCGCTAAATTAAACACTCCAAAAATTACGGCGTTTCTCAGAATTATTGCGCATTAGTTGTGGAGCGCTGGGGGTCTCATGATATCAGTGGGATTCGTTAGTTATGTTTGAACATTGTTACTTAAATAACATTTTTCAAGGGGCAAATTAATGAGTAGGTTAGTGGAGCCAGACGTGCTTATTTCATATGTGTCCATATTTGCCATGTGAATATTAAAAGTAGAGCGGAAATTATTATTACTCTTTCTCAACATATTAAAAAACCGCCTCATATCGGGTGTGCTTAATTACAAATTGTAGTTTATGCTAATGTGATCCGCCATTACTGATGGTTATAACTCGGTTATCAAACCCCACGACGGGTAAAAAGTTACCTTTTAAAGACACACTTTAGGGCGTCTTCGGGGGTCCGGCAAGTGTTTCCCGGCTTGCTGTAGTGAGAAAACAGTATTTAATAAAGGCCTTACTTTAGTTCCTGTGACAGGAAACCTATTGTCAGGCCTTCCTCGGCTCGAGCTTGGCTCAGCAGCAGGAGGGCAGACTCGTGTCGGTGGCTGGCAGCATCCATTTCGTGCTGCCCAGGTCGAGAAAGCTGGTACCGGGTAGACCGGTGACCCATAGTAGTGGTTCTACAAGGGTGGAATCATACCTCCCACATCAGTTACTGGTGTGGAGGTATGATTCCAAGGTGTTTGACACCAAACACGACATGTTTCTAAGCAGCCGTTTTAAAGTTAGCATTTACCGCGAGGTTATAATGCACTAAAATATATATGGTTTGGCTGCATCACAGACAACCCTGGGGAATGGATTCCGAAGGCTGCAGAGGGGCCCTACTCATGCAGGGGCACCCTCTCACATAAAACCCAGCACCCTGCCTTCAGGATTGATAAGGCTTGCCATAGGGGTGACTGATAGGTTATATGTGTAGTGATTTAGAAGGGATATAGTGAGCCTATATCTCCAGTAAGGGGTGCATGCGCCACCTTACACAGGCTGCAGTAGCAGACCTGTTGTGTCATTTTGAATGGCCTCTCATGGGTGGCATAATACATGCTTCAGCCCATGGGAGGCCTCTTGGGTACCTATGCCCTGGGTACATGGTGTACCATAAACTAGGGACTTATAAGGGTACCCCAGTATCCTATCTGGAGTGTACCTAAAGTACATGCATTGCAATTTACAGGAGAAAGCAGATAGACTGGGGCCCTGGATAGCAGGATCCCAGTCAGACTAGGCCAAAAACAGTGAGACATCAGCAAAAAGTGGGGGTAACTATAAGAAGCAGATCCTACTCTCCTACAATAGGAATGCAGAAACAGTTTTATTAACATGTTTCCTGGCTTTGTGTAGTTGTGGATAGAATTTTTCTGGCCATTTCCATTTCTATCTTTGGCATATGTTGGAGTACACCAAGGCAGTACGAGGGAAAAGTGCCATTAATTGACCAAAGGTCTCCCTCATTGCTATTTCCAAACCTACATCAGTCAGTGGGCCTAGGTCACTGCCATCACAGTGCACAATTATGAGGTCAGGATGTTGGGAATCCACAATGCTTTTAACCAAAGGCAGTAATTGTGCCATTTTAACCCTCTCTGGCCAATCCATTTAATGTCCACATTAGACAAACCCAAGTCCCTGTCAAGGCCACTCTTTCTAGCACACTCTCTGGCCCAGAATATATAGCTGTAACCCCGCAATCCATACTCTAGCCATTTTGAAGGAAGGAGCAGTAGCCCACAGGAGAAGATTGCAGCTGAAGAAAATGTGAGAGAAGCATCTAATAATATGATACAGCAAGTGATAGATATTGCTGAAGAAGAATATAATAAACACAAGACAGACGTTGATGCTCTGACAAAGAAAATTGATGACTCCAATTGGGGGACATTACCAAAAAGAACTATGAGATAATAAATATAGTTATTGATTAATATGAAGAAGCCCTGATTCAATGTAAGAATAGAAAATTTCGATTTATTCAGTTAGATTACCAACTGGGTAGAGTATATACATTAGTTAAATGCTACAACAATATCTCGAGAGCGGCAGTAACATCACAAACAAAACGGCCACCAGAACCAGTTACGAGCTCAGATGTGGTTGTAGCTCCCACTTCTAAAGTTGGTGTTAATTTTTTCGAGGAAGTTTTACGCCATCATCTCAGTTTTCAGAACCAAAACAATCAAGATACCAGAACTCGAGTAGAAAATCTACCAAATACCACAACACAAAACCCTGCTACAGGAGTAATGACATGAGCCAGGAGTAAACAAGAAACTGAGCCCAGGAATCAAACCAACTGATGATTAACATATCTAGAATGGATAGTATGCCATCACAGAAAATGATTATCAATAGAGGCCTTTAATTTTGCCCAACAGTATTTTGGGACATTACCAGAACTCAGATTGATCTTTTTAAGTTTACTCGAACATTAAAACTTACCTCATTTTTCCATGACAAACCTAAAAAAACCTAGAAAGATAAGACCTGCGATAACTAGCTCATTATCGGTCCAGGACCTGGAATACATACATCTAGTGACAACATTATCGGACGATTTAAATGACCAACAATCATCACCTTTGACATTAGCTCAAGAATACGGAATTGATACCACTTACACTACGGAAAACATCGTGAGTTCCCAATCTATCTTTTGTCCACAGCTAACAGCCGGTAATACCATTGACCTGTTTTATACGCCAGTCACCGGAGACATGGAGGTGCAATATCAAAAATATCAAAAAAAGAAAATATTCTCCCAAAAAATCTCAACACTCAAAGAAATAGTTGTACTTAAGGAACTCAAAGATAATCTGAATATCATAATAAAGAAAGAAGACAAGGGGGGTAATGTAGTCCTGCTACACCCCAATGACTACATCACAGAAGCAAACAGACAACTAAGTGACAGAGTATGTTATCAGAAACTAGAATCAAACCCCACAAAAAGGATACTTGCAAACCTCAAAATCAAACTGGATGGGTGGTACAACAGCCTTCTCCTTTCTCTGGAAGAAATTAACAACCTTTATATCGAACATCGAACAATGGCAACATAATATCTTCTTCCCAAAATACATAAAAAAGGTTTTCCACCACCAGGCAGACCTATCATAGCAGGCATAAATTCCATCTGCTCGAAAATAGGTGAATATATAGATTACCATCTTCAAAATTTTATGAGAAGTCTTCCCTCATACATCCAAAATACCATGGATGAACTACTAAAACTGGATAATATCCCTTGCAGAGTGGTGGACACAAGGGGCAGGGCCTCCGACAAGCTCTCAGAAATCCTGCTTTGTGGGCTTACTGCTGGTAACAGGAGGGGTTCCTGGCCCCCAAGACAGCAGCAGGGCACGGATGAGGAGACGCCAAGAGCTGAGAGCACCTCACATCAAGGAGACATTACTGATATCACGCAAGCTTCAGATGAACTCCCCCATACACCGGCCTTTAAAGGGAAACGTGGAGCTATCACCCAGGTAGATGGCAAATTTTTAGGGACTCCAGATTGTGAAAATTTTTATTCTTTGACAGACGAATCGGATTTGTCTAATAATAGCGAAAAGGACGGAACAGGAGATGACCTCACTGAGGAGGACTGTGGCAGCCCTCCCGTGAAGCCTGATACACAAAAACGCATCCCAATTCACTCCAAGAAGAAGAGCACAAGGGGGTTAGATAAAGACAGGGGCTTTACTTCGGACTACAGCCAATCAAGCCAGTTAAAATGGGACTACTCTGCCTCCCATTTTGGGAGGGAAATTAAAGACGAGCTCAGAGCCCAAACAGAGGCTCCCGATGCTACAACAGAAACTAGAAATATTACGGGGCCCCATGTTCTACATCCATCGATGGAATTAATATACTCAACGCTGAAGCAGATGCAGACGGAGGCACGTCATGAACACAAGAGGGCCCATCTGGCTACCAAAAAATTACAAGGAGCTGTGCGCAAAATTAACAAGGCCTGTACAGAAATCTCAGAACGCACCACGGAGCTGGAAGAACGCATCGTACAACTCGAGGCCAGTGCAGAAATTTCTGCTCAACAAACCATGTCTAATGAAAGTAGGATGACTGATGTACTTTGGAAGCTGGAGGACTTTGAAAATAGACAGCGACGGAACAACCTCCGACTACTTGGGATTGCAGAAAAGGCAGAGGGTGATGATATCCTCAGCATCCAAGGGGACTTTACCCCCCAACGAATAGTGAGCCAGGAGGCACATTTGCAGAGTGATGGAGAAAGGGGGTGGGCCTCCAACGAGCTCTCAGCATTCCCACTGTGTGGGAATTACTAGTGGTAACAGGAGGGGTTCTTGGCCCCCAAGGACCCTCAGCATCCAAGGGGACTTCATCCCCCAACAAGTTGAGCACCAGGAGGCCTATTTGCAGAGTAGTGGACAAAGGGGCAGGGACTTCATAATTTAAGCCCCGGAGAGTTGGTGGTCCCCGGGGCGCTGAAGAGCCACAGGATGGGGGGTCCCCGCAGCCCCCCTCTATATTAGATTTCAAGCCCCGGGGAAGTGGTGGTACGTGGGGCCCAGATGAGCCCATGGAGGGGGGGTCCACGTGGCCCCCTCCAATATATTAAAAATGCCCTGGGAGGTGGTGGTCCATGGGGCTCAAAAGAGCCTTAGGAGGGGGCCCCGTGCATCCCCCTCCATTTGTTTTGCATTCCCACATGCCCCTTGGAACTGGCCCTCCCGGGGGCTATACTGTAAACAAGTGCGGGCAACCGCACTTGTTTTTGTTTTTTATATTTTTGCTGAGATTCATGACTCTGTTGATTGACCCCCTCCTTCTTCTCTGCCCACGCTTGACCGATCACCCCAAAACTTTCCATAGACAACAAGAATTACTGGCACACTTTTTTTGGTGAAAATTTCGGTAAGGTTCTTCAAATGGTTCCAAAGATATAGGCAAGTCAAAAAACACTTTTCCTATAGAAACATGGTCCTAACTATAACTACCTTCTGGCGACCGCCAGTAGGTAATATATATGTATATATATACTACCTACTGGCAACCGCCAGTAGGTAATATATATATATATATATATATATATATATATATATATTATCCAAGATGCCTCTAATTCAAGGACGCCACTCCGCAAGCAGGTAAGTTTTCACAACTTTTATTTGAGAAAGCTGCACCTACGGGGAGAAATTAACACCACAACTACCAGCATGCAACTCACTGGAGAGCGCATGAAAAGACTGGTCATTGGCGTTGTGATGTCTTCGTCATTTGCTGAGCTGCACCCCATGAGGAAGGAGCTTGTGGCTCCGAAACGCGTTGGGGAGAAGATTAACCAGTCATAATGTGCAGCTTTCTCAAATAAAAGTTGTGAAAACTTACCTGCTTGCGGAGTGGCATCCTTGAATCAGAGGCATTTTGGATAATATAGGACGCGGCGGCCTCAGCCGCGGAGGATGCACCACCTGTTGGAAATGTGGTAACAGGACTGCTCGGTTGTTATCTTTCAGCCGGGAACAGCGCAGAGCAGGCTTGGATTTCGGAAGCTGCGCATCATGCCTGGAGCCCACTGGAGGGCTGTTAAAGGAACAATAAAATCAGGAAGGAAATTGTCAGCAAAGCGAACGGACCCCACCTACGGGGAGAAATTAACACCACAACTACCAGCATGCAACTCACTGGAGAGCGCATGAAAAGACTGGTCATTGGCATTGTGATGTCTTCGTCATTTGCTGAGCTGCACCCCATGAGGAAGGAGCTTGTGGCTCCGAAACGCGTTGGGGAGAAGATTAACCAGTCATAATGTGCAGCTTTCTCAAATAAAAGTTGTGAAAACTTACCTGCTTGCGGAGTGGCGTCCTTGAATTAGAGGCATCTTGGATAATATAGGACGCGGCGGCCTCAGCCGCGGAGGATGCACCACCTGTTGGAAATGTGGTAACAGGACTGCTCGGTTGTTATCTTTCAGCCGGGAACAGCGCAGAGCAGGCTTGGATTTCGGAAGCTGCGCATCATGCCTGGAGCCCACTGGAGGGCTGTTAAAGGAACAATAAAATCAGGAAGGAAATTGTCAGCAAAGCGAACGGACCCCACCTACGGGGAGAAATTAACACCACAACTACCAGCATGCAACTCACTGGAGAGCGCATGAAAAGACTGGTCATTGGCGTTGTGATGTCTTCGTCATTTGCTGAGCTGCACCCCATGAGGAAGGAGCTTGTGGCTCCGAAACGCGTTGGGGAGAAGATTAACCAGTCATAATGTGCAGCTTTCTCAAATAAAAGTTGTGAAAACTTACCTGCTTGCGGAGTGGCGTCCTTGAATTAGAGGCATCTTGGATAATATAGGACGCGGCGGCCTCAGCCGCGGAGGATGCACCACCTGTTGGAAATGTGGTAACAGGACTGCTCGGTTGTTATCTTTCAGCCGGGAACAGCGCAGAGCAGGCTTGGATTTCGGAAGCTGCGCATCATGCCTGGAGCCCACTGGAGGGCTGTTAAAGGAACAATAAAATCAGGAAGGAAATTGTCAGCAAAGCGATCGGACCCCACCTACGGGGAGAAATTAACACCACAACTACCAGCATGCAACTCACTGGAGAGCGCATGAAAAGACTGGTCATTGGCGTTGTGATGTCTTCGTCATTTGCTGAGCTGCACCCCATGAGGAAGGAGCTTGTGGCTCCGAAACGCGTTGGGGAGAAGATTAACCAGTCATAATGTGCAGCTTTCTCAAATAAAAGTTGTGAAATCTTACCGGCTTGCGGAGTGGCATCCTTGAATTAGAGGCATCTTGGATAATATAGGACGCGGCGGCCTCAGCCGCGGAGGATGCACCACCTGTTGGAAATGTGGTAACAGGACTGCTCGGTTGTTATCTTTCAGCCGGGAACAGCGCAGAGCAGGCTTGGATTTCGGAAGCTGCGCATCATGCCTGGAGCCCACTGGAGGGCTGTTAAAGGAACAATAAAATCAGGAAGGAAATTGTCAGCAAAGCGAACGGACCCCACCTACGGGGAGAAATTAACACCACAACTACCAGCATGCAACTCACTGGAGAGCGCATGAAAAGACTGGTCATTGGCGTTGTGATGTCTTCGTCATTTGCTGAGCTGCACCCCATGAGGAAGGAGCTTGTGGCTCCGAAACGCGTTGGGGAGAAGATTAACCAGTCATAATGTGCAGCTTTCTCAAATAAAAGTTGTGAAAACTTACCTGCTTGCGGAGTGGCGTCCTTGAATTAGAGGCATCTTGGATAATATAGGACGCGGCGGCCTCAGCCGCGGAGGATGCACCACCTGTTGGAAATGTGGTAACAGGACTGCTCGGTTGTTATCTTTCAGCCGGGAACAGCGCAGAGCAGGCTTGGATTTCGGAAGCTGCGCATCATGCCTGGAGCCCACTGGAGGGCTGTTAAAGGAACAATAAAATCAGGAAGGAAATTGTCAGCAAAGCGAACGGACCCCACCTACGGGGAGAAATTAACACCACAACTACCAGCATGCAACTCACTTGAGAGCGCATGAAAAGACTGGTCATTGGCGTTGTGATGTCTTCGTCATTTGCTGAGCTGCACCCCATGAGGAAGGAGCTTGTGGCTCCGAAACGCGTTGGGGAGAAGATTAACCAGTCATAATGTGCAGCTTTCTCAAATAAAAGTTGTGAAAACTTACCTGCTTGCGGAGTGGCGTCCTTGAATTAGAGGCATCTTGGATAATATAGGACGCGGCGGCCTCAGCCGCGGAGGATGCACCACCTGTTGGAAATGTGGTAACAGGACTGCTCGGTTGTTATCTTTCAGCCGGGAACAGCGCAGAGCAGGCTTGGATTTCGGAAGCTGCGCATCATGCCTGGAGCCCACTGGAGGGCTGTTAAAGGAACAATAAAATCAGGAAGGAAATTGTCAGCAAAGCGAACGGACCCCACCTACGGGGAGAAATTAACACCACAACTACCAGCATGCAACTCACTTGAGAGCGCATGAAAAGACTGGTCATTGGCGTTGTGATGTCTTCGTCATTTGCTGAGCTGCACCCCATGAGGAAGGAGCTTGTGGCTCCGAAACGCGTTGGGGAGAAGATTAACCAGTCATAATGTGCAGCTTTCTCAAATAAAAGTTGTGAAAACTTACCTGCTTGCGGAGTGGCGTCCTTGAATTAGAGGCATCTTGGATAATATATATATATATAATATATATATATACATACATATACATTACCTACTGGCGGTTGCCAGTAGGTAGTTATAGTTAGGACCTACTTTCCATAGAAAAAAACATTTTTTTACTTGCTTATAACTTTGGCGTCATTTGACCAATCTTCATGAATTTCTCCCAAAAAAAGTGTCAAAGAAGGTTCTGTGTGTCATGGAAAGTTTGGGGATGATCAGTGCAGTGAGGACCAAGAAATAGGTGCGCAAAATAATGGTGCGTTTGTAATGTTAATTCCCATAGGAACGCGTTGTCGAACCTACAGCCCGAACTGCTGGACTGAATTACACCAAATTTGGCAGAAAGGTAGATGTTGTTATGCAGATTGTGCTTTTTGTTATTTGGTGTAAATTTCTTCAGTAGTTGTTCAGAAATGTTGACAATTATAGTGATATCTCTGGTAGCAAAGCCTCCGCGAAAAATGACGAGCTCGTGCAGGGAAATGCACCGCTTTGATTGGCTACCAACACTTCAACGAGGAAGTGTTGGCAGCCATCTTGGGACTCTGCTTCAGCCCCCCCAAAAAAAGTGAAAATAAAGAAAAGGGGGAAGGGTAGGAATACCCTGACCCCCTAGCCATGGTGTTGGGGCCCCCCTGGGACCCCGCCACGGCATGAAAAATGTTTGCTGCAAAATTGCGATAATCGTGGCATATTTTGTTTTTAAAAAGCAAGCGCGGGCTCCTGCGCTTTCTTTCCAATAACCCCCGGGTGGACCAGGTCCCGGGGGCATATGCCAAATATAGGAGGGGGCACACCCCTCCTTGGGCTTATCAAAGCCCCAGGGACCGCCACCTCCCCGGGGCACTGGCCTTGCCATCAGCCCAGGGGGTAATTCCATATGTGTATGGGGGCCTCGTGGACCCCACCCTGCCCCTGGGACTGCCATCTCCCTGGGGCTAATATCAATAATATGGGGGGCCTCGCAGACCCCCCTGCCACGGGGACCGCCTCCTCCCCGGGGCTGATATCAATAATATGTGGGGGCCTCACAGACCCCCCCGCCCCGGGGACTGCCACCTCGCCAGGGCACACTTTTTTTTAAAGTAATGCAGGGGAGGCCGTAGGGCCTCCTATGCTGCCCCGAGGACCGCCACCTCCCCGGGGCACAAATGCAATAACTAAGGGGTTCATTGCGGACCCCGGGGACCGCCACCTCCCCGGGGCAAATCTGAACAAAGGAGAGGGGCCATGCAGCCCCCCCTCCATTAGCCCTAGACGGCCCTGGGGACCGCCACCCCCCAGGGCCGGATCCAGCAATGTCCCGGGGTGCCGACGCCTGGGACATTGCAGTTTGCTATGGCTTGGCGGAAGTAAGCCATAGCAAACTCTTTGATTTCAGCAAGTGAGAGCAAAAATGCTCTCTCTTGCTGAAAGCAGAGGAGTGTCTGTTTCCCTGCTCGCTGTGAAGCGAGCAGGGAAACAGACACATTGCTTTGGGATCCAGGGAGCTGCATGTCAGCAGCTCCCTGGATCCAAAGCAATGCTGGCTCCCGCAGGAGGTGGGGAGCCGGCAGGAACCGCGGGCCTTGAGACTCCCCCTGTGGTCTCCAACAGAGGCCAGGTACGAGGGATGGGGTCCCAGGGGCCGAAGTTGGCCCAAGAAGGCCTGACCCTGGGGGTTGGGGTCCCTAGGGCCAAAATCAGCCTGGGGAAGGGGGCCACGTGGCCCCCTCTCTATTAAAAAAATATATAAAGGGGAACGGCGAGGCAAGATGGAGGCTGCGTGAGTGTTGTGGGAAGCCGCTTTTCCTACCACGGCAATATTTGCAAAGGATCGAGAAAAAGCATGCAGTGATTTATCGCTAACACGATCATAACTTACCCGGCTACTCCGGAGGCTTCGGGACGGAAAGCTGATGAGGCTGCTGACGGAGGCTGGAATTCTGACGGCGCGGGCATTAAGGATTTTTCTTTCGGCGGCGACCGCTGCGAAACGTGAGGTGCTCCGGAGGCCGAGAGAATCCCGCCGATATTTTTTATCCGCAAGAAGGCAGTCAGTGCTCAACGCGGTGAACAGTGAGCGATACATTGTTGCCGCTGCGAAGGGGCTGACAGGTTTTGGACTCTCTGACATGCCGCTGAGAGCAAAACCGGTGGTGAAAGACCCCAGCGTGGCTGGAGGAGCTAAAGGGATATCCTTGAATCGGCGTGCTGCTACGGAGGGGAAAAGCCTGAATCCGAGCCTGGAACTGAATGACACTCCACAGGCTGATCTGAACAAGGACGGCTCGTCCAAGGAGAAACATAATGAGAAGTGCACTGGGGAACAGCGGACAGAGATGGCTACTAGACCCAAACAGCAAACTGTACCCGGGATGTTTGCTGGACGGGGTCCACAATTACCTCAGGGGAACAGAAAGCAAATAAAGGTAAAGGTAACCTTTTTTCAAAAATAAACACTGACAGCTCTAGGAAATTGACATTGACGGGAGGGGTGCTAAGCAATATCTCTCTCAATACAGGCGAGACCCCCCCAGAGACTGAAGAGCTGGATAGGTCTGTTGCTGTTACTGGACCTACCGCTCTACCTGAGAATAATTCGGAAAGTATCCAGCAGGGCACGGATGAGGAGACGCCAAGAGCTGAGAGCACCGCACATCAAGGAGATATTACTGATATCACGCAAGCTTCAGATGAACTCCCCCATACACCGGCCTTTAAAGGGAAACGTGGAGCTATCACCCAGGTAGATGGCAAATTTTTAGGGACTCCAGATTGTGAAAATTTTTATTCTTTGACAGACGAATTGGATTTGTCTAATAATAGCGAAAAGGACGGAACAGGAGATGACCTCACTGAGGAGGACTGTGGCAGCCCTCCCGTGAAGCCTGATACACAAAAACGCATCCCAATTTGCTCCAAGAAGAAGAGCACAAGGGGGTTAGATAAAGACAGGGGCTTTACTTCGGACTACAGCCAATCAAGCCAGTTAAAATGGGACTACTCTGCCTCCCATTTTGGGAGGGAAATTAAAGACGAGCTCAGAGCCCAAACAGAGGCTCCCGAAGCTACAACAGAAACTAGAAATATTATGGGGCCCCATGTTCTACATCCATCAATGGAATTAATATACTCAACGCTGAAGCAGATGCAGACGGAGGCACGTCATGAACACAAGAGGGCCCATCTGGCTACCAAAAAATTACAAGGAGCTGTGCACAAAATTAACAAGGCCTGTACAGAAATCTCAGAACGCACCACGGAGCTGGAAGAACGCATCGTACAACTTGAGGCCAGTGCAGAAATTTCTGCTCAACAAACCATGTCTAATGAAAGTAGGATGACTGATGTACTTTGGAAGCTGGAGGACTTTGAAAATAGACAGCGACGGAACAACCTCCGACTACTTGGGATTGCAGAAAAGGCAGAGGGTGATGATATCCGTGGCTTCACACTGAAGCTACTCAAGGAGGCCTTTCCTGAACTGGCTCACTGGAACTGGGAGTCTGAGGTACAGAGGGTGCATCGATTTCCTTTGATGCTTAAGAAGAGGCCAGGACAAGATGAAAAACCAAGAGCCATTCTTATATTTTTTGGTAACTTTCTCCTCCGACAGTCCATATTTGAAAAGGCCAGGCCCGATGCGAGGAGGGCGGCAGCGGGGCACTCCTTTTTCGCCCGGCCTGACTTTTGTCATGCTACGGTGGAGAGGAGATGGAGACTCCGTCTGTTAATTACACCATTTCAGAAACTGGGATGTGAAGTCTTTTTAATGAACCCGGCAAGACTTAAGGTTACTTGTAAATGCACAACTAGAGTATTCTTGTCAGAGATTCAAGCCCAGGAGTACCTGCAGGAACTCTCTAAGAAATAAGATATGGTCAGAGAACTGAAAATGCTAACAAATAACCGGCTGTGTTCTTTCTGTCTTTTTTTTGTCTTTTTCTCCACACTTCTGGTTTTTTGGTAGGAAGCGGCTAGGGGCACAACAACATGCAGGTGGCATCACAAGGGTCCTTGGACCTTTTTTGCCTTTTTGAAAGGGATGGGGAAGGGGGAGGGGGGAGAGGGGGGGATGGGAGGAACCAAAGGGAGAAAGGGAGGGTTTTTGGCACTGGGATTAGCATTTGCTATATGAGGTGGGTTTTTCATAGAGTGCACTCTTATCTGTTTTGGAATTATTGTATTTTCATTAATGAGGAAGCTTAGAATTGCCTCCATTAATATTTGTGGGCTGAACGACCCCTTAAAGAGAAGGAGAATTAGTCTCGATGTTTAATTTTTGAAGGCAGATATTTTATGTCTTCAAGAGACACACATTGAAGCATGCAGGAAGGGGGTTTTGGAGATGGCGGGATACCAGGTGATAGCTAGCACTGCACAAGAAACTAGGACAAGAGGGGTGGCGGTATTGGCAAGGAAGAGAATGGGTAGCTTTCCGCGCTTATCCGTAGACAAAATGGGTAGATGGGTAATTATGCAATGTTGCTTTAATAACAAGATGTTTACTCTCTGCTCAGTATATGGTTCAGTGTTGGACGATCCAGCATTGTTTGAATGGTTGAATATTGAGCTTGTTGGTTGGCCTCTTCCCCTGATTCTCTGCGGAGATATGAATATTAATATGAGTTGTCAGGTTTCTAGACACAAAGGAGCATTGTATCAAGGTCGGAAACCCAAGGTTTTTAAGTCACTGTTGCAGCTTAGATCTTTGCATGGGTTAGTAGATGTATGGGCAGAACAACAGGGGAATGATCCTGGCTTTACGTATTTTTCTGCACCACATCAAGTGCATGCAAGATTAGACTATTTTCTTGTGTCACAGGAGTTTTTTCAGGGTTGTAAGATAAGCAAATATCCCAAAGTTATGTCTGATCACAACCCTTTGGTGATAGAAATAAATATTAAACTAGAATCCTCACAGACACGATGGACATTTAATAGGACTCTATTAAGTGAAGAAGAGTACATACAGCACTTTGAGGAATGGATTCCTAGGTTTATTGGAGAGAATTTAGGGAGCACTAATATTCGTGTAGTATGGGATACATTAAAAGCAGGGGTTAGAGGAGAAACTTCTAAGTACGGCTGGGAGGCACAAAGGAAGGATAAAATCTTGTCACAAACCCTGTATGAGGGATTAGGTAAGGCAGAAGCTGAATTAATTAAGGTACTGCTGAAGGGGGAGATTCGGAGACAGCGCAATCAAAGATTATTATTGCTAGATCTGCCATTACGGAGATTTCTATCAAGAAATCAACAGGGAAGTATATGGCGTGACGGAGTAGGGTGTATGAGAATAGTGAGAGGGTGGGCCACTTACTTGCTGTACGTACTAGGGAGAAAATAATTCAAACTCGGATCAGTGAAATTAGAGATCCTAGCGTAGGTATGGTAAGTGAGCCTGAAGCCATCCTTAATGCATTTCAAAAATTCTATCAAAGATTATATACTGAGGATATTCAAGATGGGGATCAAGAAATCGAGGATTATTTAAGGGGGCAAATTTTTGATCAGGTATCTCCTGAAGAGAAAGACAGCTTAGGTGCGCCATTTACTATGGATGAACTAAAAGCAGCAATAGACTCGATACCATTAGGTAAGGCCGTGGGAACCGTTCTGATACCAGGGGAATTTTATAAAAAATTTAGGACACAGATTTTGGCACTCATGTTGGAGGTGTTTCACAGAGCACAATTAGATTTGTTGGCTCCCGATTCCTGGAAAAGCGCTAATATTATAGTCTTTCCCAAAAAGGGCAAATCCACAAAGGAACTGGGCTCGTACCGGCCAATCATGCTGGTTAATAGCGATGTAAATTTTTTTTCTAAAATCTTGGCAAATAGGCTAGCCGTAGTTATTAAGAAGCTAGTATCCCCTTTCCAACATGGGTTTGTCCCGGGTAGGGGTACGACGGAACACATCCGGCGTATAATTACGTTATTTGACTATACAAAGGTTTCAGGAGACCCTATGGCCGCAATATTACTGGATGCTGAAAAAGCATTTGATAGGGTCTCCTGGCCCTTTTTATGGGCAATTATGGAAAGGAAAGGTTTGGGCAAGGATTTTATTGGAGCTATCAGATGTATGTACCAGGAAACCAAGGCGAGAATAGCTATGATGGGATACACATCTGATCCAATTAAAATTACCAGAGGCACGCGGCAAGGGTGTCCCTGTTCTCCGCTATTATTTGCTCTTTATATAGATCCCTTAATTAGAAAAATTGCAGAGAATGACAGGATACAGGCCATCCATTCTATTGGAGGAGACACTAAGATCTTAGCATATGCGGATGACCTTGCGATAATCACGACCAATCCATTAGAGGCTATTAGTGAGGTAGAAAGGGAAGCTAAAGAGTTTGGTAAAATTTCAGGATACTATCTTAATGAGAACAAGACGATGATTGTTAAAAACTCCAAAATAGACTTGGATGATATACGGGTAGTGGAAAATGCTAGATACCTGGGGGTTGAGATCTGCGCTAGTATCGATGAAATTGTGAAAATTAATTTGGAACCTCTGTTACGAAAGACTAAAGCAGATTTTAACAGAATGAATGGCCTGTACCTTACACTCCTAGGGAGGTGTAATGTTGTAAAGATGTTATTCCTGCCCAAAATCTTATACTTTTTTAGAGCCATTCCAGTCGAAATAAATAAGAGCTGGTTCTCTGCTTTTAATCAAATTATTTCGACATTTCTCTGGGCCGGGAAACGACCACGCAGAGCACTTAGATATATGACTTTATCCAGGGATCGGGGGGGCTGGTCTGTTCCGAATCTTCAGGTTTATTATTGGGCAGTAGCTTTACAACAGATGGCGGTTTTATTGGGAAAAGAGACAGAGGAAACATCTAATACCTCTATTTATAGGCTAGTATTAGGGGCAGAGGCCAATGGCTGTCTCCTGCGTCATATAGACTTCGCTTACTTTAAAAGAGTGAAATTTAAAATTTTGTTGGGAGCTTTTAAGGTTTGGACGGCAGTTAGGAAGAAACTTGGAATAAGCAGGATACACGGATACTCCCCCTTGGCTGATAATGATCTATTGCCGGAAATTTTTCACGACGGATATATGAAAATATGGATGGACAAAGGTGTACGGTTTATTGGAGATGTTATGGAGGACGATAAAATACTGTCCTTTGATATAATTAAGAGGAAATTCGGGATAGGAAACAATCATTTCTTTAAATATTTACAAGTGAGGGATTATTTATCTAAGAAGGCAATTAGCTGTCATAAAGTTCCCTTACTGGATGCAGTATTAGGGGCTCCATCACCAATATCCAAATTTTGTAAATTACTTAACAATATAATGGGGGATGACCTTTTGAAGCACACTAGTCGCTGGCAGAATCTGCTGCAAGCGGGGGTTGGGGAATGTGAGGATTCTTTGTTGTTAAGTCAGACTGCTTTTTTTTCGGCAAACTTACAAGTGCAATGTTTTAAAACCTGGCTTAATTTGTACATTACCCCCGCACGGATTTTTAAATGGGGAGGCTCTACTGGAATACACTGTTCTCGTTGCGGTTGTCTTGCCGCTGATAGTGTACATATGTTCGCACTTTGCCCCTGATTAACATCTTTGACTGCCGAGGTGGGTAACTATATCAAGCTTATGTTGGGGTTTGAGGTGGATCTCATGCCGCAAGTAATTGTGTTGGGGGTAAGCAACCAAGCAATGACCGAACCAAACCGTGCTCTGCTTTTTACAGCTATGGCCGTGTTCAGGCTATGCCTGGCTAGTGCCTGGTTAGATAGAGAACCTCCTTCCGTACACTGTTGGCTGGGGAAATTGCTAGCCACTTATCGCTGGGAAACAGCGGTCTATAAACGAAGGGGTTTAAAAGTCAAGAGAAGAGAGTGTGAAATATGGGCACCAGTTACTAATTGGATTAACGAGGTTTCAGCTGATTTAAGTGATTTGATTTATTGAGATAAGCTCCATTAAGCTGTAATGAGTTAATGAAGAGAGATCAAAATGAGATTTTACCACATACCTAACACCAAGGTTTAGGGCACATTAGGGTATGACCTGAAATCTAATTTCCTTTGGATCCGTAGGGTGGGGGCGAGGGGGGTAGGAAAAGGGGGTGGGGGTGGTCTCAGTTTAGAGGGAGGGGAGGGTGTAAAAACAAATACCTGACATCTTGTACATACGTGTTGAAATGTATATTTAAGTGTATCTATTGCAAATACAATGAATTGTAAAAAAAAAAGAAAGAAAAAATATATATATATAAAGGCTTGGACCCTGGGGATGGGGTTCCTGGGGCCAAAACTGGCTTCACTACTCTGCAAACGCACCTCCTGGCATGCTCCTTGTTGGGGTATGAAGTCCCCTTGGCTACTAAGCGTACTTAGGGGCCAACAAGACCTCCTGTAACCTCCAATAAGCCCCAAACAGTGGGTTTGCTGAGAGGTGGTTGGAGGCCATGCTCCCTTTCTCCACCACTCTGCAAACGAGCCTCTCAGCGCACTGCTGGCGGGGGAATGAGGTCCCCTTGCCTCCTGAGGGCCTCAGGACTGAAGTCAACTTCTTCCCCCAACAAGTAGTGCACCAGGAGGTGTGTTTGCAGAGTGGTGGAGAAAGGGGGCATGGCCTCTGACCACCTCTCAGCAAGTTTTTTTCAGTGAATATATATATTTATTATATATATTCACTGAAAAAAACAAAGGTTACAGGGATGCTACAATTAAAAATTAGCATTTAAAAAACCTTAGAAATTCACTGTAAAAGCCAAAGGTTACAGGGACGTTATTGTTAGGAAGTAGCATTTAATAAACCATGGAAATTTACTGAAAAAACCAAAGGTTACAAGGACGTTATAGTTAGGCTCAGATGTCACTCGCACAAAACCAGTGAAATTCAGCAGTTATAGTTAGCTGAGCTAACTATAACTTACGCCCCCGCAATGCTCTGCTTATGACCTCACTTATCACATCACTCATGACATGGTCAGTGACATCACTGATGACATCTCAAATGACATCAGTGATGACATCATCCACAGAATCACTGATGCACCCACTCACACCCCATAGAACAGTGCAGAGCTATCAGAGGTGGGGACTTGGCTCATACATAGAAAGGGTTTCTTTAAATGTACCACCTGTCGAGCATGTAAGTTTGGGGTGAACAAAACATCATACTTGACCCCATTCAAAGATGAACCTGTCAAAATCAAAAAGTTCCTCACATGTAAAGTGGATTACGTGGTGTATGTGTTGGAGTGTCCCTGTGGACTGCGCTATGTGGGCAGCACCAAATTACAAGCACACAAGCAGATAGTACAACACCTATGGGCAATCACCAACTTTGAACCAACCTATCCTGTTGCCTGCCATTTTAAAGAAATTCATGGCAACAATTTGGAACTACTCAGACACCACCTACTAGACTCCATTCCAAACCTAAGACGGAGAGGCAACAGGGAGGCCATACTAAGAAGGTTGGAGACCCGGTATATTTTACAACTAAACACAAAGACACCTGGGGGCATCAATGCCAGTGAAGACTTGTTTACCTGTCTTTAATACAAACAGGTGTATGTTCATTTTACAACTTTCACTAATACACTGGCCTGGCCCTTTCAGCCCCCTAGCAACCAATGAGACACTTAAAGTCCACACTGTTAGAAGGAAGACCTGATAAAGCAAGGAAAAGATAAGATATGACTTCGTCAAACCATTGGAACATACTCATTCAGGACATTGTGTCCAATAGTTATCATGATTTGCTGCTACCAACCTGCTGCTATATATTTGCACTTTAAGAAATTGTAAAGAGAAGGTCACCAGTTTTATAAGGCACTTTAGTTTTGAGCACTTTTGCACATTAAACAGACCACTTGTAGTAACGACATGGTAATACTGATCCATAGGTGTCATTTTATTTCACATTAATGGAATGAAGTGGAACATTAGTATTGATACATAATCTTCATACAGATTAACAAAGACAAAGGGAATTAAAAATAAATGGGATTGCCTAAATGGAGTCACCCGAATTGTGAACTTGTAGAGTTTTCACGGGAACAATGCATTGATGTGCTCAGTACAAATCCAGTATTTCTCCCCTAATCTGTGTATACAATTACGTTTAAAATCATTTTTTGTCACTTGCTCCTTACAACATGAAATTTGTACAGTATTTTACAGCAATTTTATATAATTGAGTAAGAAATGTGTATTACCTTGGGCACTACGCCATCAGAGCAATAAGCAGTCTGTTTTTAATGTCTATTGTAAGACTGAAGCACTTGTCACTTTAAATAGATTGTTCCCACAATGCAGTGGTTTCATGTGATCAAGGCCTGTCCAGGCCGAAGCACGTTCTGGCGGATTTTAAGTAATAAACACATTGCCCCTGCGAATTTGGGTCCGTGTCCGTCTAGTGAATAAACAACTTTGAACTTTGCTCGGTGTCTTGCTTCACTGAGAGCGTGCGGATCCTGGATTGTTCTTAATTTGATTACCGGCTTGCTCCGCCGGCGTGCACGCCACCCATCTCGGGTCAGTGTCAGCCAGAAGGAGTGTTCTCTTTGTGGGATATATATATATATATATATATATATACAAAGTAGATCCCTGCAGTCCTGGCAGGAAAAAACGAGCATCTCCAGTTTCAAGGCTTCAAAGTATTACAGGTTTATTACGGCAACAGAAACGACGCGTTTCGATCTCTAGCGAGATCTTGGTCACATCAGTGATGTCATCAGTGATGTCACTGACCATGTCATGAATGATGTAATATGTGACGTCATCAGCAGTGCATTGCGGGGGCGCGAGTTATAGTTAGCTCAACTAACTATAACGGTCAAATTTTTCTGGTTTTGTACGAGTGAAATATCCAACTAACTATAACGTCCCTGAAACCTATGGTTTTTTCAGTGAATTTCTATGGCTTTTTAAATGCTAATTTCTAACTATAACGTCCCTGAAACCTATGGTTTTTTCAGTGATTTTCAAAGGTTTTTTAAATGCTAATTTCTAACTATAACGTCCCTGAAACCTATGGTTTTTTCAGTGAATTTCAAAGGTTTTTTAAATGCTAATTTCTAACTATAACGTCCCTGAAACCTCTGTTTTTTTTGTGAATTTCAAAGGTTTTTTAAATGCTAATTTCTAACTATGCCTACAGAGGTAGGACATGTGCAGAAAGAGGAAGAAATGCGCAGAAAGAAGCAAGAGAAATGCAGAAAGAGGCAACAGAAGTCCAGAAAGACGAGGAAAGGTGCAGAAAGAAGCAAAAGATGTGCACAAAGAACCAACAGAGGAGCAGAAAGAGGCCTTGTTGCAAAATCATCCTGTGCCACCAACTTTTAGCTGACAGGTACTGGTGGTAACTGACTCTGACTAACCAGGCCTAGAGCCAGTGCAATGCTAAAAGACACTTAGAATACAGTGAAAATACCTACATACACTAGGGAACACTATGCATTGGAGTACCCCTGTGATTGGCATGACCTCCTCTGTAAGGCCCTGGTACATAATAGGGCAGGGGGATTAAAACTGCCTCTAAGTCAGAGGTGCAGAAAGATGCTTCTTTAAGTAGTAGTCACGTTTGCAGAGTGGTGGAGAAAGGGTGCTGGGCCTCCGACCAGCGCTCTGGAATTCCACTGCATAGGACTTAGAGGAGGTACTAGAAGGGCTTATTGGCACCCAAAGTCTCTCAGGAGTAAATTGGACTTCATCCCCCATCCCGTAGTCTGCCAGGAGGCGCGTTTGCAGAGTGATGGAGAAAGGGGGGCATGTCCTCCAAAGACGTCTTAGCAATCCCACTGTGTGGGACTTACTGGAGGTAACAAGAGGGGTAGTTGACCCCCAAGGACAACCTTGGGGGCCAACTACCCCTCCTATTACCTCCAGTAAGTCCCACACAGCAGGATTGCTAAGTTCTCATAGCAGGCCACGCCCCCTTTGCCCACCACTTGGATGGGGATTGAAGTCCCCTTTGCTGCTCGGGGTCCTTTAGGGGCCAACTAGCCTACCTCTTACCTCCAGTAAGCCCCACACAGTGGGATTGCTGAGAGGTGTACAATGGCCATGCCCCCTTTCCCCACCACTCTGCAAACGCGCCCCCTGGCTCGTTGTAAGTTGGGAAATTAAGTCCCCATGAATACTGAGGGTCCCTGGGTGCCAACTAGCCCACCAGGTACCTCCAGTAAGCGCCACATAGCTGGTTTGCAGAGAGGTGGTCCGAGGCCACACCCCCTTTTTACACCACTCTGCAAACGCAGCTCCTGGTGCACTGCTGCTCGGGGGATGAAGTCCACTTGTGTCCTGAGATCCTCAATGAAGCAAAGCAGGGTTTGCTATGACAGGGCGGGAGCACGGCCATAGCAAAAAGCAATGTTCCGGGGGTGGGCACCCCGGGACATTGCAGGAGCTGGCCCTGGGGGGTGGCGGTCCCCAGGGCCATCAAGGGCTCCAGGAGGGGGGCCGCGCGGCCCCTCTCCCAGCATTTCAAAGCCCCGGGGAAGTGGTGGTCCCCGGGGCCGGAGGTCCACTACAGACCCCCCACTGAAATGAGTATGTGCCCCGGGGAGGTGGTGGTCCCCAGGGCTGCGGGGGGGCCGCGTGGGAGGTGGCGGTCCCTGGGGCAGCGTGGGGGAGTTAGGACCCCCCACGCATTTATTTTTAAAGCCCCGGGGAGGTGGCAGTCCCCGGGGCTGCAGCGGGGCCGCGTGCCCCCCGCATACAATTAAATAAGCCCTGGGGAGGTGGCGGTCCCCGGGGCTGCGGGGGCCTCCATGGGCCCCCGCAAATTAATCACGCATTGCCCCCAGGCACCCAGCACGAATTTGGCCGATTTTCCTAAAAACAAAAAAATACTTTTTCTGGCCCTGGGGGTCCTTGTGGGACCCCCTGAGCAGGCCTAGGGGGTCAGGGTGTTTGTACCCTGCTCCCTTTTCTTGTTTTTCACCTTTTTTTTTAACTCTTTTCTTGTGACTCGGTTACCAAGTCACAAGATGGCTGCCAACACTTCCTGGTTTGGAGTGTTGGCAGCCAATCAGAGTGAAGCTCGTGCCCGGGAGGATTAGCTACTCCTCCACGGTGCTCAGATATCGATATTTTTATTTTTTAAATTGCTCAGCAACTACTGAACAGATTTACACCATTTTTAAAAAAGGGCTCTTTCTGAACCAAGACCTACCTTTTTGCCAAATTTGGTGTAATTCCGTTCAGCAGTTCGGGTTGTAGCTTTGTCTAAAGTTCCTAAGGAAATTAACATGGGGAAAACGCGTTTTGGGACCCCCCTTTTTTCTCGGCCCCCACTTGAGGAATCACCCCGAAACATTCAAGACAGGAGCTGACCGGAACGGGCCATCTTTTTTGAAAATTTCGCGAAGATATGTCAAACGGCGCCAAAGTTATTGGCAAAACAAAAAACGCTTTTCCTATGGAAACTAGGTTCTAACTATAACTACCTACTGGCGACCGCCAGTAGGTAATATATATATATATATATATATATATTTATATATATATATATATATATATATATATATATCAAAAACGATAAATCGATTCCACCCAGGTCCTGTCAAACACCCAGCCTCATTATGCTGATTTTAGAGTCATGCAAATCAATCCCATTGGAGATTTTCAAAACATGACGAGTAATGAAGAACTGCTGCCACACCAGTATTAATACTTTGTTTATCCAGGAGAAATCAGAGCGTGGTATTTTTCAAATCACTCCCACTGGAAAACACCCACACTCTTTCCATAGATGCAAAACAATGCAGGTCGTCATGCACCAATTAAATATTTCACCATCAGTGAGCAAACACAGCGGGCACACAATCTCATCTCATCACCCATCTGGCAATCTTTAAACAGTCCTGCCCATGTTTCTTCCACAATGAGCTGTAACTTCGCTTACACAACGCTGTGCATCATTATTGCTTTTTTTAAAAGAGCAAATCCCTTGTCCCTGCCATAGCCAGAGAAGTCATGCTGCACCGTATCCGCAGGAGTCAGTCGAATGGCTGAACATCCAAAAATTAACCAATTTTCGACCATTTTGTTGTCACCTCGATATATATATGTATGTATATATCTATATATATATATATATATACATAGATACATATAGATAGATAGATAGATAGATGGATAGATACATACATACATACATACATATATACACACACACCCAGGGATTTTTTACCTTTTTCACCTGGAGACCAGTTCTTGCAATTTGCAGGTTGGAAGAGTACACTCGGGCACCAGTCAAGAGTTCAGGACCTTTGCAGGAACCTCTTTGGGGACAGGTCCCCCTCTAGCGGAGGCTAGCAGCAGGGCTCACGCAAGTCTAGTCTAGTTAGTTGGGTAGTTGCAGGGAACGTCTCTGGAAGCTTTTTGTGTCCCTGTAGCTCAAACAGGAGATCAGCCAAGTGACTCTTGGAGTCACTTCTTGAATCCTGGGCTCAAGACAAACAGGTGTGAGAAAAAATACTTAGGGAACTGTTGAATTCGTAGACCTTCTACAAATGTATCTAAACACAGATTCATTTTCATATACAAAAACTTTTATTAATACAAAAATCTCTTTAGTTCATCTCTAATACTTGCATATTCGTACATCTCAAGGCAAACAGGTCCAGTATTCCTTCTTCAGACAGCAGGGCAGTCCTTCTTATGAATCTTCTCTGGCCCAGGAGTGATCTGAGTTTAGGTTCTGAGGGTACCACTTTTATATCCAGTGCCAGCCTGTGTTTCACTGGCCTACTCCCAAACTAGTTTTGGACAATTCTTCCCTCTTCCTTGGGTTTGGTGCCAATCTGTCAACTGTAAAAATGTGTGGGCTGTATTTCCCAGTGGCAGGGCAGGCAGCTTTAAAAGTCAGGAAGAGGGTGGGAACAGCCCTCAGGCTACCCTTTGAATCTCAGGAAGGGCTAAGTACACCCTCCAGGCCATCCTGCTCAGGAGAGGAACACCCTTCCCCACACCCAAAGCCATTTGTTCCCTGTCTAGAAGGAATACATATCACACCACAGGAGAGCCATTAGCAGTCATGTGACCCTGGACACTGGCAGAAAGGCACATTTGGTTTAAGCAAACAAAATGCCAAATGTCAAAGTGTTAGCTCAAGAAGTTAGGTAACTCTCCATTTCAATTCTCATCTATTTCAAATCATTTAGGGGAATAATTTTTCACACACCTCCAAATTTGAGTTGACAAGGAAATATTTTTATGACAGATATACCTCAGTGTTTCAGTTGTTTGTCCCTGTGACTCAGCCTGGACCATGATTGTGAATGAGCACTGCTCATAGTCAGGCCCTGCTATCTGCAGCCTGACGATGATGCACACAGCCTTCCGTTAACTTTTATATTAAAAAAGGACCTTGTGCCCATCTAATAAATGATGTCAAAGCTGTGTGTTACTCTGAAAGGGTCTGGGAGCTACTGGTAGCTCCTAATCAACTGATCTAGACTGAGGGGCATAGTCACAAGGAGCTATCGCCGAATTAACAGCACTTTATCGCAGCCAAAGTCGTGATAAATTTACCCCCCTTTCACAAGCCGATGTAAACAGCCCACAGCACCAGTTTACCCACGATAGCAGCCGCAAAAAACATCGCCACAGAGGACCCCCGCAAATATCGCTAATGAGATGCAGAGTAGGCGTTCCCGTGACAAAAGCCGAGACAACATCACACCTCAACATTCACAACGACCAGCCACATTGGCGATAAGAACACAAAACAGGCGATAAGGCGCGTAAGCACCAGGAAATTTACACCTGCTCTGACCTGGTGTAAAGTCGGGCGGCAGCCAGCACCACAAAAGGGAGCACAGCCCAGGGCCACATCCGAAGGGCAACAGATGCCATGGAGCCACCCATCATGCGGCCCGGACACCCAAGAGGGCCACAACACCCACCTCCACCACCCCAGGACCCCAACCCACACCCGGAACACCCCCCCCGGACCACCACAGACCCAGCGCAGACAAAGACAGCTGAACCCCAGGAAACGTACCAGCCGCACAGACCCAAAATCTGTAATGTCACCGTCCACTACAGGCTGAAAGGGACAACCAACCTACGCATCCTGACCATCATCGCCCAACAGGCCTACGGCACCAACACAGCGGACAACCAACATCCCACCCCACACAAAGCTGATGACGTGGCTGCACCTGTTGGCCCCTGGGACCCCCCAACCAACATCCGCCAGAGTCGGAGGAGTCTCACAGCCAGCCACATCCAAGTCCCCCACACCTGTCCTGGACATCACCATCACCCTGGTATCCCAGTCCCCATACGTACAACACAATGCGCAGGATCCGCTGGAGACCAAGCAAGGACCATACGCCCAAGCAGGATGCACGCACGTGTTGGGGGCAATACACAGCACACATGTACTACCTGTGCCCCCTGGTGACACAGCACACAATCACCGCAACAGGAAGCACACGTCTCACACCAATGTGCAGGCAACAACAGAACACCGTGGAACACCCAACAATGTCGCCTTCAAATACACAGCCAGTGTGCATGATACCTTCATCCTCCGACAGTTCATCATCAACCAGAGTTCCCAGGATGGCAACAAGGAAAATGCACAGCCCCTTGGCAATATACAAATGAACACCCCACACACCTCAACTCCACAACCATGCAACTCACAACGCTGGCAATGCACACGTCACAAAATCACATACAACAGGCACAACAATATGCCCACCCACCAGACACGACAGAACAACTTTCAATGTCCCCATGGGCAAGCCCTGAACATGAGCCAGCAACGGCATGGCACCTCAGCCACATAATAGCTGAATGTGGGGCGAGGTGGCAAGCAGGCATGTGTGAAGGATGCAGTAGAACCATGATTGGGAAAGTACACAATGCCAAGAGTGCCGGAGATGTGCTGGAAACCTCGCAGTATGCAGAACACACCCATATCCATGGCGACATACACCGCTTGTGTATGGAGTGTAGTGGACGCCACCATATCACCCCAGCCAGTGGGGGACCTCGCGGAAATGTTGCCTGTTACGCCCCCCCTAAGCGACAGCGAAGTGGGATGGCCCGGCGTACGCCATGCCAGCGTTGGGGTGTGAATACAAAGCACATAGGCCTGGGCGTGGTCTTCTTCCGGAAAGACCCACGTCTCTGCCAGGGCGGCGCCTCCCACCTCGCCACGAGGCCGACGCCATCCTCGTGAGCGGAGTTGCCTGCGATGCCGTGCGCCTGCCGGACCCTGGCACGCTGGACCACGAACCCGTCAGGCCAGCCCCTGCGCAGCCAGGCCACACTGATCACCTTCCGACACCGGCGTGTGTCAAGGAGGACCCACCACGTGCCGGCGCAAGCCCCAAGCCCGAGGCCCGAGACCTTGGCAGCCACCTCAGACCATCACGGCCTCCACGACACAGGCCCGCTTTATTCCTTTTTCGTTGACGTACTCCACTGCCGCCCCTGGCCTACTCTTCGGACCAGTAGGTCCCATATGTGAAACTGTGTCCTGAGTCATGAATGGCAGTGACCCCAAATCCGGGCCAGCGGCCACAGCACCAGACCCCCCCGATCAGTGAGGCAAAGTTCCATATGGGCATCTTGCAACACGTGGTGCCACTAACCCTGTTCAACGTCAGCCGGCTACACATGGTGCCACTAACCCTGTTCAACGCTAGCCTGCTACACGTGGTGCCACTAACCCTGTTCAACGCCAGCCTGCTACACGTGGTGCCACTAACCCTGTTCAACGCCAGCCGGCTACACGTGGATGAGGGACCAGGACTACCCTGCTGACCAGTAGGTCACACATCCAGCACCTAGTCGCAAAGCACGAATGGCGTAGTCCACACCAGTGGTCGCACGGAGAGGTGTAAGAGGAAGATGCGGCTCAGTCCGGACGAATGCCGGGTCACATACACAGAGGTGACCTTAACACGTGATGCCACTGAACCTGAACTACGCAGGCCGGTGGGGCCATCCAACCCATGCCGGAGACACTCGGTGAATGGGCCATGCTGACCGCTGCCTCAGGCCTACACCACGGTCAGGTAGGTCACACATTTAGAACTGAGTCTTGATTACACCATGGCAGTGAACATTATTGAAGGCAGAGAACAATTCACAATACACCCTCCGATGTGGTGGCAACAAGTCTGTGCATGGCATCACAACCACACGTGTCTGTGGGCCTACGCAGACCACTGCCCTCGGCCTACGCTGTGCACGAGTGGGATCACAGATTTGGAACTGAACATCGGTAATTCAAAAGGCAGAATACATTTCTTCGCACGCACGGTGGGGCGTAAGAGGATGACACGTTGCAGTCCGGAGGGAACAGGATCAGCGTCACGGAGGTGATTGAACACTACCGACAACTGCCACTGTGACACTAACTCTGTGCCTCGCGAGGCAACGACCCGTGGCTGTGGGCCACTGCTGACCGATGCCTCCGGCCTACACTGCGGTCCAGTAGGTCACAGAGCCTTGATTTGGCATTCTTGGAGTTCACATATGTGTACCGGCATCATCGCAGACTGCATCCCCTCACAGCACCTGTGCCACTAAGTTTGTTCCCCGACATTCATGGACACTCACTGGTCGTACATTGGTGGCGTTTGAGTCTATGGACTAGGGGCTAGTTTTCATCCTCATGTAGCTGATCCCGAATTGTTGGTGCAAACGAGGGTTGCGCTTTCCACTCCTCCATTTGCTGCTTCCAGATAACATCAGACCTTCCGCATCATGCCCTGGAGGACACCTTCCACTGTCCCCCGAAACCCTCCGCAACATACACCTCGGACATTGATGGGGACCCGTCAGGTCGCATGGCCCATCTGACTGCACCGCAAGACACCGTCCCGTGGCTGGGTGCCTGTGCCGGTCACAGTGCATCTGGGGCCACTAACTCAGTGCTGCTCAGGCCTGGGACCCCTTCTTCTGAGACATTGAATGGCCTCTGTAGCGATGGTCTTGGGGTCATCAACGCCATGTGTCTGTGGCCCTGCGCTGTCCGCCTCCTCCAGCCCCAACTGCGGGCCACCAGGGCCCACACATGGCATCGAGTCTTGACCGGCCCGGACGTTGCATCACCGCAGGAGGCACACGCCACCACCGCAAGGACCACCTCCAATCGCCATCTGCCAGAGTCGAAACGGTGGTCCTGACAGACCTACGGAGTTGCTCAGACCTGTTGTGGATGCCATCATCGGCCTGATACCCTGCTCAGCACTCCAGGTGCCAGTGACTCAGTGCACCGCAAGCCATTGTCCGTTACTGATTGAGTTTTGTGCTGTTGTGAGGTTGCGCAGCAATGTCACCTCATGCAGTGGGGAAGACCTGGGACCATGAGGAGGAGGATGTGTCAAGTGTGCGGACGGGAGAAGGCACAGACAATGGGAGGGCAAGTGGCAACAGCCCCAAGGCAGGAATGCAGACTGGTGGCGGTAGTCAAGCTACACACCCGGATCTAATACTGAGTATAGCGCTGTGGACTGCGGTTGCAACTGTCACCTCAGGCAGTGTGGGAGACCTGGGACGTTGATGAGGAAGTTTATGCAGTTGTAACACACCCCACTGCATCTGCATCAGGACTAACCCGAAGGGACACAATCCTAGCAATTTCTTCACATGAGCGCGCTCTTCTCTAGTGCCCCTACCTCAGTGCACTGCAACTCACGGAACCTCCAGACTGAATATTGGGTGACCTCTGTCCTTACTCCGGATCCCTCCATGTTGCTCTGCATTTGACTCTGTTATGCTGGTGTTTTCTGTTTCCATTACACTGGTGTCCACTGTTCAGGTTGTTGGCAGCACCAAGCACTCCGTGCGGGCTGGCTTATACTCTCCCCACACACATCCAGCACAGGCGTCACTGTACATGTGGCCCTGCCAATAAAGGTGCTGGGTGCACGTGCCCGTAGCCAGTTCAACATGATATGTGCATGTGTCTCTGTGGAGGTGTGGATCTCCTTTGTGGGGTGTAGGTGGTCCCTGAAGGGTATTGGACACCCACGTATGTGTTCTAGTTTGCATTCCATGGGTTCTGCAACATCCTCACCTGTTGGGCCACCTCCTTTTGGCGTTCTGCCACCTGGCATTGGGGTGCCATGTGTGGGTGGGTGAAGTGTTGTGAGGCAGCCGTCATTGCGGGTGCTTCATGCTGTGTGGTCTGTTGCAGGGGCTGGGTTCTCCTCTGAGTAGCTTGTCTGCCCTGGTCCTGGTGGTGGGTTGTGTGGGATGTCCATGGGCTGTTCTAGGGCGTCGGTGTCGGGGGTGTGGTGTTCGTCTTGGGCATCACTGATGGGTTGTCTGTTCTGACCTGCTGGAGGTGTTGTTTGTCCTTCTGCATTGTGAAGGGGAGGTGCATGTTGGCATTGTGTTGGTGCCTTGTTCTTGTCGACATGCAGACTGTGTGGCAATGTACATTGTGACTGTTTGGGCGGTGGTGGCTATTTGAATTGGGACAGTGTACATTTGGCCTACATGGCTGATGTGGGGTTGTAGGGGTAGATGTGCATCTCACAGTTCCCTGCTCTGTCCAATGTGATTGTTCTGTTTCTGCGCCTGGGTGGACCCAGTTGTGTCCCCTGTTCTGCTGTGTGGGTGTTGCACTTTGTGCCACATTGTCATGGTATGTGCTGTGATTGCTATGTGTGTGTGCTGCAGTGTGCCACAGGGATGGGGGACATGTCCCTGGGTAATTGTGGGTGTGCAGTGTGTTACACCTCATTGTGCATGTGTGGCATTGTGCCCATCACCCCCGTCCCCCCAGTCCCAGTTGGATCCTCACCCTGTTGTTGTTGTGTCAGGTCCTCTCGAGCTGTGTCCGTACGCCCTACTCCTTGCACCCTCTCCACACTGATGACTGTGGCCTGGGTTTCCTCCAGCTCCTCCTGTGGCGCTGGACTGCCACCTCCTGTCGCCGTTGCTGCCTTCCTGTTGGCAGCGGGTTTGTACCTGGTTTAGGTTGTCACGTCCTGCCGGCGCCTCTTGGCCTCCTGGATTGGCCTCCTGGGCACTCCGACTGCATTCCAGGTGGTCTGCTTGTGGGTCAGTTGCTGGTAGTATTCTGTCGCCTCCGTGGCCTTGGTCTTGTTTTCCTGCGGTCTGCACCCCGTCTTCCTCTCCCTTTTCTCCTTGGCCTTCCCAGAGCCAGTTGTTCCTTGCTGGTGGTCTGTGGGGGTTCGCGTTGCCCTCTGCGCTGGGTCAGGGTGCATCCATGTTGCTACGTGCTTTGGCTTGTTTCTGTTGTGTTGGTTCTGTGGTTTTTATGGTGCAATTTCCCGCCAGACGCGTGGGATTTGCAGGCCTGAGGCTGTTTTTCGCTACTTTTTGTACCGCGATTGGCCTCATCGCATGATTTCTCGCGTTTCGCATTTTTTCGGCGTGGCGTTGATTTTCACGCTGACATTTGACGTGTTATCTGGTGACTATCGCATGGTACCACCTTGTTGTGAATTCCGCGTTGACACGGGGTTATTTTCCCGTGATAGGCTGCGATATTGAAAGTTGCGTTACGCTACTCTTGCGGTAGTTATCACAAGTTCTTGTGAATATACCCCCGAGTGTTTAGTGGGATGCTAAACATAGCTAACATCATTTTCATTTGGTTTGTACAGAAAACATATATATATATGTGACTAATTGTATGCCAACTGTCAGCGTCCCTCTTTTTTACTAATCAATGCCTTTGCCCCGGTGTGAGACACTTTTGACACTGACCCCGCAACAATAATATCTAATGTTCATCATCCACCTAACAGTTCACCATTCTGTGGCATTATGGGATTTGGAGTCCTAAGGGTTTGGGAGCACGTGCTCGGCAGATTTTGAGTTGCAAGTATACTCATTGTCTGAACATGCAACCCCGAGATGAGACTTTAATTATCCAGTCCCGGTGCTCGGTTCTCATTAGGATTGTGACATTGATATTTTGGCAGGAAAACACTTCGATTTTCAAAGTTGAGGTCAGAGGTCATGCTGCCGCGGATTTGTTATCAGCTCGTGTGAGCTTTCGTGACATTGGCTAACAAAAGCGGACATGAACAATAACGTTTGACAGCAGTGGCATTTTTAAATTATGAGTTATATATTTTTATTAAGGCAACAGATTACGAGTTTGGTTGCATTTTTTTTAAATACCCACATTAATCCCACTGTGATTTAACGATTTTGGTGATTCACATGTATAATTATCCATGCAGACAACATTTTCGGTATTTTAGCAAACTAAATACATGCATTGTGCGTAATATTTATGAAGTTATGCCTCACCTACATTTATGCTGATTCTTTAGCTGTGGACAGTATATACATGTTGTATTTCATCTGTGAGTTGATCACATACTTTATAGTATGTTGTTTGTGTTTATTCATCAGTCCGGTGGGAAGGGCTATTTAATACAGGTGCAATTCAGCGCCAAACTAGATTGACAAAGGCCTCTTGAAGGCTGAAACGCGTCTCTCTTTGCGCTTGGGATTGAGGACGACCTGAATAAATAAAAAGATGCCGAATCCGGAACCACCTCGAGTCCGTGCCTTCTTCCATAGAGCTTCTGTGGGAGGTGGTTGTTTGTTTCATATATATATATATATATATATATATATATATATATATATATATATATTATCTACTGGCGGTCGCCAGTAGATAGTTATAGTTACAACCTATTATCCATAGGAAATCCGCGACATTCTATTTGAAATAACTCTCTTGCCGGTTGACGTATCTTCGCAAAATTTTCAAACTTTGTGGGGCGCTCCGGTCCGCTCCTACCCTGAAAGTCTCGGGGGGGATTCGTCAAGCGGGGGCCGAGAAAAAAGGGGGGTCCCAAAACGTGTTTTCCCCATGCAATTTTCCATAGGAAACTTTAGACACGGCTACAGCCCGAACTGCTGAACGGAATTACACCAAATTTGGCAAAGAGGTAGTTCTTGGTTCAGAAAGAACCCTTTTTGTTAAATGGTGTAAATCCGTTCAGTAGTTGCTGAGAAAATCAAAAGTAAAAAGATAGATATATCTATGGCCGCGTCGGATTCGCGCACCCTCCCGATCACGAGCTGCATGCTAATTGGCTGTCAACACTCCAAATCAGGAAGTGTTGGCAGCTATTTTGTCCCTCGGTAGAACCGAGGGACAGAAACAAGTGCGCAAAGCGCACAAAGGGGGCAGGGTAGAAACACCCTGACCCCCTTGGTCTGCTCAGGGGGTCCCACAAGGACCCCCTGGGCAAAATTTTTTTTTTAAATCGGCAGGATGCGCTCAGGGTGCGCGAATCCTGCCAAGTCCCGGGGGCATGCTGGGAGGGGGTTAATTTTATGTGTGGGGGCCTCTAAGGGCCCCCAAGCCCGGGGACCACCACCCCCGGGGCTTTATGTATAATGGTGCGGGAGGGCTCTGAGCCCTCCCGCAGCCCCGGGGACCGCCACCTCCCCGGGGCTTCTTTTTATTTTTGAAAAACCTGTGTGGGGGGCTCTAGCCCCCACACGCCCCGGAGACCACCACCTCCCCGGGGCACTAAGAAAAATTACAATGGGGGTCCGTTTTGGACCCCCAAGCCCCGGGGACCACCACCTCCCCGGGGCTTTCAAAATGTAAGGAGGGGGGCCGCGCGGCCCCCCTCCTGGAGCCTGTGGTGGCCCTGGGGACCGCCACCCCCCAGGGCCGGCTCCTGCAGTGCCTACCCCCGGGACACTGCTGTTTGCAATGACAGGACGGGAGCCTCGCGGCTCCCGTCCTGTCATTGCAAACTGCTTTGGATATTGGAAGAGAGAGCAGGGAAACCTGCTCTCGCTTCCAATATCCAAAGACAATTGCTTTTCCACACGGGGAGCAGCATGTTAGCTGCTCCCCATGTGTAAAAGCAATGCCGGCTCCCGTAGGACACGGGGAGCCGGCGGGACTGTGGGGGGTTTGGGGACCCCCCCACAGTCCCCAACCAGAGGCCAGGCCCCGGGGGATGGGGTCCCCGGGGCCATAAGTGGCCACGGAGGGGGGCCACGCAGCCCCCCTCCCCAAAGGTAAAAAAAAGTAAAAAAAAGTGCAAGGCCGGCCCCGGGGGATGGGGTCCCCGGGGCCTTAAATGGCCTGAGGAGGGGGGCCACGCAGCCCCCCTCCAAATAAAAAAAAAAGAGGCCATGCCCCGGGGGATGGGGTCCCCGGGGCCAATACAGGCCCAGGGAAGGGGGGCCACGCGGCCCCCTTCCCGTTTTTTTTTTTAAATTTTAATTTAAAAAAAAGGGGTAAGGCCCTGGGGGATGGGGTCCCCAGGGCCTAAAAATAGGAAAAGGAAGGGGGGCCACACAGCCCCCTTCAGGAAAAAAACAAAAAAAAACGATCGGGCCCGCAGGCCCCGCCCCTTCCTTCACCACTCTGCAAACGCGCCCCTGGCGCGTTTGCAGAGGGGAACGAATTCCCCTTGAATACTGGGGGTCCCTGGGGGCCAACTAGCCCACCAGGAACCTCCAGTATGCGCCAGGGGCTGCCTTGCAGAGAGGTGTACAGAGGCCACGCCCCTTTTACACCTCTCTGCAACGCAGCTCTGTGGCGCTTTTTGGAGGTATATGGTGGGCTAGTTGCACCCCAGGGACCCTCAGGATTCAAGGGGAGTTAATCCCCCGACTTAAAACGCGCCACGGGCGCGTTTGCACAGTGGTGAAGGGAGGGGCGGGGCTTCAGGTGACATGTGTGCAAACAGGCCCCGTGGCGCGTTTTAAGATGGGGAATTAAATCCCCTTCAATCCTGAGGGTCCCTGGGGGCCAACTAGCCCAACAGGTACGTCCAGAAAGCGCCACAGAGCTGCGTTGCAGAGAGGTGTAAAAAGGGGCGTGGCCTCTGTACATGTCTCTGCAACGCAGCCCCTGGCGCATACTGGAGGTTCCTGGTGGGCTAGTTGGCCCGTAGGGACCCTCATGATTCAAGGGGACTTAATCCCCCAACTTAAAACGCGCCACGGGGCGCGTTTGCACAGATGTCACCTCAGGCCCCGACCCCTCCCTTCACCATTGTGCAAATATTCCTCTAAAATCAGCCGAAATACGAATTCTGATTTACTCACCTGTTATCAGGAGAGACCTCAGTGCTGCATCTTTCAGCCCAGTACTAATCCTGAAAAGTAATTTTAACCGTACTTACCAGTAACTTGAATTTCCTTCCATAGGCTAACATTGACTGGTTTCACTTGGAAATTCTTCTAAGTGTGGAGTTTTGGAACTTTAAAATATTCCTCTAAAATCAGCCGAAATACGAATTCCGATTTACTCACCTGTTATCAGGAGAGACCTCAGTGCTGTATCTTTCAGCCCAGTACTGGTCCTGAAAAGTAATTTTAACCGTACTTACCAGTAACTTGAATTTCCTTCCATAGGCTAACATTGACTGGTTTCACTTGGAAATTCTTCTAAGTGTGGAGTTTTGGAACTTTAAAATATTCCTCTAAAATCAGCCGAAATACGAATTCCGATTTACTCACCTGTTATCAGGAGAGACCTCAGTGCTGCATCTTTCAGCCCAGTACTGATCCTCAAAAGTAATTTTAACCGTACTTACCAGTAACTTGAATTTCCTTCCATAGGATATAATTGCCTGCTTTTTGCTGAAAAAGTTTCTAAGTGTTGATTTTTGAAACATACAAATATTCCTCTAAAATCAGCCGAAATACGAATTCCGATTTACTCACCTGTTATAAGGAGAGACCTCAGTGCTGTATCTTTCAGCCCAGTACTGGTCCTGAAAAGTAATTTTAACCGTACTTACCAGTAACTTGAATTTCCTTCCATAGGCTAACATTGACTGGTTTCACTTGGAAATTCTTCTAAGTGTGGAGTTTTGGAACTTTAAAATATTCCTCTAAAATCAGCCGAAATACGAATTCCGATTTACTCACCTGTTATCAGGAGAGACCTCAGTGCTGCATCTTTCAGCCCAGTACTGATCCTCAAAAGTAATTTTAACCGTACTTACCAGTAACTTGAATTTCCTTCCATAGGATATCATTGCCTGCTTTTTGTTGAAAAAGTTTCTAAGTGTTGATTTTTGAAACATACAAATATTCCTCTAAAATCAGCCGAAATACGAATTTCGATTTACTCACCTGTTATCAGGAGAGACCTCAGTGCTGCATCTTTCAGCCCAGTACTGGTCCTGAAAAGTAATTTTAACCGTACTTACCAGTAACTTATATTTTCTTCCATAGGAATCCATTGTCTGGTTTTCAGCAGAAAAGTTTCAAAGTGTCGATTTTCACAAACTACAAATATTCCTTAAAAATCGCCTGTATGACTTAAACGCATTCTTTCAACTGTTTACAGGAGATGCACCAGTGCTGGATCCAGGATCCAACACTGAGTAAGAAGAAGTAACGATAACAGTTTTTACCTGCTAAGTGAATTTCCTTCCATAGGATAACATTGGTGATTCTATGAGAAAAAGTTTCTAAGTGTCAACTTTTAAAATACAATAATATTCCTTAAAAATCACGACTGTAACCAAAACGCTTTTACTCAACTGTTTACAGGAGATGTACCAGGACTGAATCTAGGATCCAGTCCTGTGGTTAGAAAAGTAATCCATAAAGTAACTAATTGCATTTAACTAGAAATTCACATTGAGCTGAATGTTGCATTGTGTTTGAAAATGTGGTGCCCATTGCAACAACTGTAACTACTGTACTTAAAAGTCTATTGCCTATGTGCAAAGTATTTAAACTAAAGTAATTCATTCTGAGAAAGTATTTTTTGTAATGTAATGTATAATGTAATTACAATGTAATTTAAAAAATAAAATATGTAAAAAAAAAAATTCTAAAAATGTAATAAATCAGTATGAAAAAAATTATTATAACAATTAATACATTTAAAAATTGTCATTTGGGGGAGGAGCTACGCGCCGGTCCAAGATGGCCGCGTGAGACCTCGGCTCCGTCGTGCCCATCCTCCGGCCCTAAGATCCTGGTACTTATCCTGACACCGAAGAGTGCCACCCGACGGCGGAACAAAAGCGACGCTCCCGGCGGCGGTCCCGGTCCCTCTGCGAAGCCGGAGACCGGAGAAATCGCCATCGCGCTTTGCGGCCTCCGCGAGACTTGGAGCCGGGGACTCTGGTTTGGGCTGTGGCCGGAACGCAGCTGCACGGCGCTGGGGATACCGGAGGTCGCCACTCCCACCCTGTCCCCTGGTGCAACAGGGACGGCCACCGCAGCGGAGGAGGGGGAGACTGAGGTGAGGGGCGAGGACGCGCTGGTGAGGCCCCGGGCCCCCCCCCCATACATGGAATAAGGAAGGAAAGTGCCGCGAGGGAACGTACGACCACTGGGAGGAGATCCTGTTGGGGCTGCGGGGGTGAGAGAGGGGGGCTGCGGCAGGCGTGCCTTCCCCCCCCCCTTTTTCTACCGAGCTGGAAGACAGGCTTGGGGGCCCAAGAAGACGACCACCCGGGTTAAATGCGGTGGATAGCCCTGTCGCGAGGTTGAGGGGTGACCTGGACCCAGAGAGCACACAGAACGGCCAGGGGAGCTGTGAGGAGGAAAATTGTGACAGGGGGAAACCTGGCCACAGGACGCGGTGGGTACCGGGGCCGCTGCTCTTGGACTGCACTCCGAGACTGGGGGAGCAGCACGGCGGGGGGGACCTGATTGATCCCCGTTGCGACTGGGCCAGGTGGACACGCATGGGGCAGTAAAGACACTGGAAGCCCGCCACGGAAGAATTGGCCGCGTACAGTATAATACACCCAGCAGGGAAGAAGGCGTTGGCGTGCCACGATCATCGCTAGCCAGATGGCGACTAAGCCGGAGGCTGACAGGCACCAGCCGAGATCATCTAAGGGGCTGAGACAAGTCCAGACTAACAAATTGGACCGATACACGATGCCCAGGGGTTCCCCTACAGACTTGCGACACACTCAGCCGGCAGCGGACGACTCATCCGGTCCCGCTCCTGAACCGACGCTGCTTGATGTAATGGCCGCAATAGACGGGGTCAAATCATCACTAGGACAGAAAATGGAGTCGCTCGACCACAAATTAGACACGGTCACCATAGAGGTCAATCTTATTCGAGCGGACCTTACGAAAGTCAATGAAAAGGTCAAATCACTAGATATAAAGACTGCCAGTCTGACGGATGATGTGGCGTTGCTCCAGCAGGAAGTGCGGGAACTCAGAACATCTCAGGACATGACCGTACGTAAGCTGGATGAATACGAAGGAAGGGCCCGGCGAAATAACGTACGAGTTTTGGGGGTGCCGGAAAGATCTGAAGGCCCAGCGCCAGACCTATTTGTGGAAGACCTTATCCTCACACATCTCAAGCCCAAGGGACTGAGTAACCTCTTTACAGTGGAACGGGCGCACAGAGTTCCGGGAGGGCGCCCCAAGCCTGGTGCCCCCCGCGTCCGATGATCGCCAGGGTATTGAACTTCAGGGATAGGGACGCAATCCTACAGGCGGCCCGCTTGGGGCCCCCTCTGAGGTACGAAAACGCTATCCTCTCTTTCTTCCCAGACTTCACGCAAACAGTACAAAAACAACGCCGGAGCTTTCTCGGAGTGAAGGGAAAACTGCGTGACAAGGGATGGAAATATGCCATGATGTTTCCGGCGCGGCTGAGAGTGGAGGTCGGGGGGAGAGCCTGGTTCTTCGATGACCCAGAAACGGCCTCTGAATGGATAGACAGCCGTCCCCCGGGTGTGTCGGGGGAGCGGGACCGGGGCGGAGGAGATACACAGCAGGCGGAGAAATGAGAGCGGAGAGACAATACCTGGGACAAATGTATATTGTCAGGTAATGGGGCTCCGGCCCGCGGATCGGGAGTCCTACGGTCCCGGGGGCAATCAAGACTTGTATGGAGGGAGTGGACTTCGGTGGAGATCATTTCGGATTGGGCTGGGGGGGAGACGGGGCACCGGCCTCCCTCCTCTTAACTACTTTTAGTTAAATTGTAGAGTTAGTGCGGGGCGACAGGCACTCTGCCAGTTGGGGATGGGCAAATGCCACGAGCAGGGGTGCAGGGTGGGGGGAGGTGGGGGGATATGTTGCGAATACTGTTTTTATAGTTAATTTGTTAATGCGAATGTTTGGAGGGTTAACGATTTCGGTACCACCGAGTGAAAATGTAATGCAGGTGACATTTCTACACCCGTTTTATGGCACACATTAGACGGAGATCAGGGATTAGAGTGATGAGCTGGAATGTCAACGGACTGGGGGACAAAATAAAGAGGGGAATGGTAACTCAGTTTATTAAACGACACGCCCCGGATGTGGTATTTCTGCAAGAAACACATTTAATTGGGAATAAGTGCATGGCCCTACACAAAGGAGGCTATCGACTAGTGGCGCATGTGGGGTTTACCACTGGGTCAAGGGGGGTCGGTATATTGATTAAAAACTCATTCCCCCTTCTGGTACAGGCCACATGGTCCGACAAGCGGGGGAGATATGTCGGGATATCGGGACAATGGGAGGGGAAAACAGTCACGCTTGTTTCAATATATGTGCCACCCGGCTTGCAGTCCGATACATTTCAGGACTTAGGTTCAGTATATTTGACGCTACCCTTAGGCCACATGGTGCTGGGAGGAGACTTCAACGCGGTAGTAGACGGGGGAATAGACAGATTTCTGGCCCGCACACTAAGGCCCGCACAAAGGTGGCTCCCCGACTACTTGGACACAATGGGGCTGGTGGATGGCTGGCGGATACGCAACCCAGGCAAGGCGCAGTATACACACGTATCATGTGCTCACCAAAGTTTGTCGCGAATAGACTATGTACTTGTCCCAGCCGCACAGGCTCATGCTCTCCGGGAGGTTCGCCATCTTGGTAGAGGCATCTCGGATCACTCCCCCGTATGGCTTAGCATGGAATTTGATCAGATGAGCGCAGGTAGGATAGCCCCTATTAATCCTTGGCACTTGAGAGACCCCTCCACGAAGAAGAGCATAATCACGGCTACCGACAGGTACTTCCGGGAAAACCAGGGTACGGTGGACTCAGCGCAGACACTGTGGGAGGCATATAAAACTGTTATTCGGGGGGAAACTGTCTCATTGATTGCGGGGAAGAAAAGGGAGCGGCAGGCTGAACTGGAAAGAGCGGAAGAGGAAGTGCTAAAAATAGAGGAGGAAATGGCTCGGGCGGGGACCCCCGAGGGTCTTCACCATTTGAAGTTACGACAAGACGAGTTCAATAGTATGGCCAGAGATAAAGCCAGAACGCAGAGTAGAGAAGTCCAGAGCAGAATATATGAACACGGAGACAAAGCGGGAAAACTGATTGCCTGGCTCGATAGAAGGGAATGGGCGTCGAGGCTGGTGCCGGAGATACGGGGGGAGGATTCCAGCACTGTCACGGACCCGCAGGCGATAGTAGATGCGTTTGCACATCATTATCGTGCGGTGTATAGTACGGCGGGTAAATTTACAGAAGCGGACAATAGGGAGATGATTAGAGATATCCAGTTGCCAGTCTTAGCAGACGACAACAGAGCCTATCTGGAATCCCCACTTACGGATGATGAGGTGGCGCAGGCTATAAGGGGAGTGCACTCCGGGAAGGCCTCGGGGCCCAACGGCATCCCAGTCGAGCTTTACAAACTGAGGCCCGACAGACTCGCTCCATATATCCGGTCCATGTTCGAGGACAGCAGAGAAAAGGGGAAACTCCCCTATGACCAGCGTGTGGCTAACATTGTAGTCATATACAAAGAAGGCAAGCCTAGAACAAGTTGCGCATCCTACAGGCCCATTTCATTGCTAAATGCAGAACCCAAAATCCTTGCGAAGCTATTGGCAACCCGACTGACTAAAGTTATCACTACCTTGATCCATCCGGATCAATCGGGGTTTATGCCGCACCGCAACACCGCCCTTAACTTAAGACGGTTACATGGAGTACTGGGTAGAGCTCCCACAATTATGGAACCGGCGGCGATCGTATCACTAGATGCCACCATGGCATTTGACATGGTTGAATGGCCCTATCTATTTGCGGTACTGGACAAACTGGGTTTCGGTCCGGAATTCACGGGTTGGATACGCCTTCTGTACTCCGACCCGTTGGCCAGAGTGGTGGTCAACAATCGCAAATCCCCGATTTCAATCTGAGCAGGGGCACTAGACAGGGTTGTCCCCTGTCCTCGCTCCTTTTGCACTGGCCCTAGAGCCGCTCGCGGCATGGGTCAGACAGGACCATGCTATACGTGGACTGCGATGGTCGTCAGATTGGGAAGATAAAGTCTCTCTGTACGCAGACGACGTCTTGCTTTATCTCGCCAACCCAAGAGGATCGCTGAGCCGGTTTATGGACGTGTTGGCAATCTTTAGCAGATACTCTGGCTTTGCGATAAATTGGTCCAAATCGGTGTTATACGTTCTGGGAGGTGACGCACCCGTCATTCCAGGCAATTGCCCGATTCAAATAGCCCTCGAAGGCTTTAAATATCTGGGCATTTACATAACACTAGACTCGAAACTCCGCTATGCCAACAATCTGAGCCCTCCCCTATTGCGACTTAGGAATGACGTGATGCGTTGGAAGGCCCTTCCGCTCTCCATGTTGGGCAGGGCAGTACTTTTCAAAATGATGGCTCTGCCTCGGTTCTTGTACGTGCTCCAAAACACGATGGATCCAGTCCCTGCGTCTTATTTCAGGGAAATCGAGTCTCTTCAGAGACAGCTTCTCTGGGATGGTAGACCCCGGTTGGCGTTCACCAAGCTTACCCTTAACTGGTATGACGGAGGAATAGGACTGCCAGATCTACGGAAATACTACTGGGCATCCCAACTAGCGGCAGTCAATCACGAGATCTACGGACCGCCAAATGATCCCGGGTATGCTATGGATAGGTGGCAGCTCCCCGGGGGAGAATACACCAGAGCACTATATGCTAGACCCCGCAGATTCCAGCTCACAGGACCCACGGCACATGCCGTCCATGTATGGCATGAGGCCAACAGACACCTTAAATGGGAGGGCAAACTTACACTGGCCACCCCACTGTGGAACTCGGAGAAATTGGGAAGTCTCTGGAAGTCCAAGGGATTTGATAAATGGGACCTAATTGGGATCTCACGAATAAAAGACATCTGGGGAGAGGGAATAGTACATACATTCGACTCACTCAAGCTGCAGTACAACTTGAACGATAGCGAACATTTCCGCTATCTCCAGGTCCGACATGCGCTGCTTACACACGTCCCGAGGGGCACAGCCCTTCCAGACGCTTCTCCACTAGAGGACAGGGTACTAGATGGACATCTCCCGGAGAAGACCATTTCTCTGATATATCGGAAACTAATAAACAATATGAACGATCCATTGCTAACCATAAAAAGACACTGGAACGAGGACGGCCTCGAACTGGACGACGAGGATTGGCAAGAGGCGGTCTCCTCCCCGCGGGTGGTGGCTATACAGGCGAGGCTGAGACTGGTGCAGTTAACAATACTGCATAGAATATATATCACAGGACCCCGTCTGGTTCGAATGGGTCGTGCGGACAGCGGGGAGTGTAGGAGGGGCTGTGGGGAACTGGGGACATTTATGCATATACTATGGAACTGCCAAAGTATACAGTCATACTGGGGAAAGATACATGACACACTGAGGGCGGTCCTGGGGATAGACCTGCAGCCAGAGGCCCGTAGATGCCTTCTAAATATCTGGGAACCGACAGACCTCAACACCTACACCACACAATGGACTACCCTGGCATATATGGTGGCGAAGCGCAATATCGCCCAATTGTGGGGGGCTAGTCAGACACCCCGGACCGAGAAGTGGGCAGAAGATTTAGATTGGTGCATGTTTGGGGAGAAGTCGGTATACATTGCCAGGGGATGCCCCGGGAAGTGGAGCAGGGTATGGGACGCCTGGAACCATTATAGGGGGGACATCTGTGATCCACCGAACCGCTTGAGAGGCACTGAAACACAAGAATCCCCTTGATCTACCAACTGTATAACTGTGTAGTATATTGCATTGCCTGAAATGTCGTTGCGGAAAGATGGAATTACCTGCATGTATCATTTGACGTGTACTTGGTGGAATTGTTCAATAAAAAGAAATTTAAAAAAAAAATAAAAAATTGTCATTTACAAAACCTTTGAAATTCACTGAAAAAACCGTAGGTTTCAGACATGTTATAGTTAGGAATTAGCATTTAAAAAACCTTTGAAATTCACTGAAAAAACCATAGGTTTCAGATAAGTTATAGTTAGAAATTAGCATTTAAAAAACCTTTGAAATTCACTGAAAAAACCATAGGTTTTAGGGACAGTTATAGTTAGTTGGACATTGCACTCGTACAAAACCCGTGAAATTCCCCCGTTATAGTTAGTTCAGCTAACTATAACTCGCGCCCGCAATGCACTGCTGATGACGTCACATATTACATCACTCATGACATGGTCAGTGACATCACTGATGACATCACTGATGACATCTCAAATGACATCACTGATGACATCATCCACGTGATAATCTGATGCACCTCCTCACACCCTAATATAACCTTTGATACACCCAATCTAAATTACAGACTGCCATTCGCAAAACCATAGACACTCCAACACCAATAACTACATACCCACTCACTGATTCTTAGGTCTACACACACACATCCACTCACTCACCCGTACAGTCACTCATACTTATGGTCACTCAGTACAGGACAATCATATGCACTCTTACTCCTATATAGACACTCAAACACCGCCACTCATCCATAGAGGTACTCACACACCTAGTCAGTCATGCAAATAATTAAACACACTGCCATTTACTCACCTATACAGTTATACACACACCAGCTCACTTAATCATACAAATACTAGCACATTGTTACGCTCTTATACAATCACTGATACAAGCACACACTCATCCATACAGCCACTATCACAATCACTCACTCTCGCTTATAGCTATTTATATACTCCAATACACATATATACTGCCTTTCACATATGTAGTTACTCACACATGTACCACTGGGACATACATTCACTCACTAACACACTCTTACACACACTTACCCACCCATACAGTCTATCACAGATGCACTCTTGAAACCATCCACCCAGTGAATCACCCACTCACACATCTATGCACAGTCGCACACACCCCATCCACACAAACACTCAGGCACCCATACAGATACTCAGACAACAAATCAATAACTCTTATAGACACTCATGTAGCTATTCACAAACCCATGCAGCCACTTACACAGCAACAGACAGATACAGACATTAACCCAGTTTAGTCACTAACCCATGCATTCAGTAAGATACGTTTAATCACTCACTTATAGAATTAGTCACGCACCTACTAAATCATCCATACACACACTTATACACCCACTCATTCTTCAATACGCCTTTCCCTATATATATTAAAAATATTTAAACTTTACAGAAACACACAGTCACTGGATGATGTCATCAGTGATGTCATTTGAGATGTCATCAGTGATGTCATCAGTGATGTCACTGACCATGTCATGAGTGATGTAATATGTGACGTCATCAGCAGTGCATTGCGGGGCGCGAGTTATAGTTAGCTGAACTAACTATAACGGGGGAATTTCACGGGTTTTGTACGAGTGCAATGTCCAACTAACTATAACTGTCCCTAAAACCTATGGTTTTTTCAGTGAATTTCAAAGGTTTTTTAAATGCTAATTTCTAACTATAACTTATCTGAAACCTATGGTTTTTTCAGTGAATATATATATATATATATATATATATATATATATTTGCAATGATCTCGCGCCGCCAGAGCGCAAGAAAGGTCGCACACAGGATTTCAATTTAGGAGTAAAGTATTTATATATATATTCACTGAAAAAACCACAGGTTTCAGGCACGTTATAGTTAGAAATTAGCATTTAAAAAACCTTAGAAATTCACTGAAAAAACCATAGGTTTTATGGACAGTTATAGTTAGTTGGACATTTCACTCGTACAAAACCCGTGAAATTCCCCCATTATAGTTAGTTCAGCTAACTATAACTCGCGCCACCGTCCCCGCAATGCACTGCTGATGATTTCACATATTACATCACTCATGACATGGTCAGTGACATCACTGATGACATCACTGGTGACATCTCAAATGACATCACTGATGACATCATCCAGTGACTGTGTGTTTCTATAAAGTTTAAATATGTTTAATATATATGCCAAGGTGTATTGAAGAATGAGTGGGTGTATAAGTGTCTGGATGGATGATTTAGTAGGTGCGTGACTGACTCTATAGGTGAGTGATTAAACGTATCTTACTGAATGCATGGGTTAGTGACTAAACTGTGTGAATGTCTGTATCCGTCTGTCTGTTGCTGTGTAAGTGGCTGCATGGCTTTCTGAATAGCTACATGAGTATGTATATGAGTTATTGATTGGTTGTTTGAGTATCTGTATGGGTGCCTGATTGTTTGTGTGGGTGGGGTGTGTGTGACTCTGTGCATAGATGTGTGAGTGGGTGATTCACTGGGTGCATGGTTTCAAGAGTGCATCTGTGATGGACTGTATGGGTGGGTGAGTGTGTGTATGGGTGTGTTAGTGAGTGAATGTATATCTCAGTGGTACATGTGTGAGTAACTACATATGTTAAAGGCAGTATATATGTGTGTTGGAGTATATAAATGGCTATAAGTGAGAGTGTGTGATTGTGAGAGTGGCTGTATGGATGAGTGTGTACTTGTATCAGTGATTGTATAAGAGAATAAGAATGTGCTAGTATTTGTATGAGTAAGTGAGCTGGTGTGTGTATAACTGTATAGGTTAGTAAATGGCAGTGTGAGTAATTATTTGCATGACTGACTAGGTGTGTGAGTACCTCTATGGATGAGTGGCGGTGTGTGAGTGTCTATGTAGGTGTATGAGTGCATATGATAGTCCTGTACTGAGTGACCGTAAGTATGAGTGACTGTACAGGTGAGTGAGTGGATGTGTGTGTAGACCTAAGAATCAGTGAGTGGGTATGTAGTTATTGGTGTTGGAGTGTCTATGGTTTTGACAATGGCAGTCTGTAATTTAGAGTGGGTGTATCAAAAGTTATATTAGGGTGTGAGAAGATGCATGAAATTATCACATGGATGACGTCATCCGTGATGTCATTTGAGATGTCATCAGTGATGTCATCAGTGATGTCACTGACCATGTCATGACCATGTCATGAGTGATGTAATATGTGACATTGATCCAGCGCAATATTAGCCAACAACATTCATACACCATATACTCACTTGGGCCCATACATTCACACTACACTAATACTTACGCTGGGTGTCAGATGTACTCTTTTATCAAAGTCCCTGCTACCAATTACCTTCTGATTGAAGAGTAATAACTTACCAATGGATCCTTTGCTAATTGGGAAGTTTAAAATGAGTGACATTCATTATAGTACATAATCCTGAAATAATCACTGAGTCAGGAAGTTTTAAAATTGTTTATCTAAAGTTTTAGCAGAGTAAAATACAGAAAACACGGTACTTGATTAAGATACCCAAGGAAAAAGCATAGAAATGATTTTGCTAATAAATGACGGTGTTTAAGGAAGAGGAGAGAATAGAGACAGCAGTGCAACTAAAGGTTGCAGTATAGTTACCTAAATGCGAGAACCAAGCCCCTTGGCCAAGGAGTTGGAAAAGATAGGACCCAGGAAGGATGAAGAGCAAAGACTTCTTCCAGGATCAGGACAGGACCGGTGACCTCTCTACAATGACGCCTGCGCCGTTCCCCTCTCTGATACTCGACTTCTCTCGATTCTCCTGTGCATTCCTTCTAATGGACTCCACCGCCCCCTCCTCAGGACCTCTTCTGGACAGGGATTCAGTCAGCAACCGATCAGCATGGCAGTCTGGAGCTCTTCTGCGTGTTCTGAGAGTCAGCTCTCTCGCAGCATGGACGCCTGTTCTTCGTGAAAGTATGCTCCCTCTAAATTAACTAATGCTATATTCTATTATACCCTTCTACGCCCATGTACCTCCCCTTAATGTTGCTAAAATATGGGACCACTACTTCTGATTGGACAGGGACAGGGGTGGATTCTCGCACCATATCGATTTGGCCTAAATTGTAAAGCCTATTGTCTTTACGTTCCCGCCCCTTCAAATTAATACATTCACTTTATTTCCCACCCGTCTCACGACAAATGTTATACATTTTACAGGGGAAAAGTATCATTTTGTCCTCCGGAAACATGAAGTACAGCATCTTCGGCCAATGGGTCATGGCCTTGGAAGACGTCCAAGTTGACTTCACTTGGCAGGCACACAGGACACATGCGCAGAACCATCTGTCTCTCGAGTTTCAAGTCATCAACCCAGGCCCAAGTTTACGAATTACTAAAAGTGCAAGTAGAAAATATTAAAATCACAAATAAAAAGTTTCACTGTATACCCACTTTCCCTACTCTATTCCCAATTAATTATAATACTATCCTGCATTAGTAGCATTAAGAAAACAACAATTTAATAATGACATGAGAGCAAGCTAAAGCATGTGAAAACATTTAGCGGCCATTTTAGTGCACACTGCGCAGAAGCAGAAGTTTCCCACCAAGCAAAGAAAGACGTCACATCATGTGATCAGGTTGCGACATGCGCATTGAGGTTCCCGCGCTTTAGCGGACATTTTGGATTACAGACAAGCGTTATTCATTAGTAAAACACATAGGCAAGCTTCTGTCCCTCTTGTGTTTGTGAATGCAAAGGTTAGTATTTACAATACAAGTTTAATAAATTAATACTATGAGGAGGATTGCGTACAAGCAAGTTTCATTTTTGAAACCTTGCTCCATCAATCCCCTCTCTGATGGCGTTTCTGAGCCATCAAAAACACTACCCTCAATCAGATGCCAACTTCTAGCAATTCGTTTCATTCTCATTTTTACATTTTCTGTTTTTCACATCCCCTTTCAACTTTTTGTATAAATCACTTCTCCATTCTTCAAGTTCTATTTCATCTAGTTTTCTCTTCTTTCCTTTTCCTGTCACTTTATATGTTCCACTCTTTTTACAGCATTTGCACCATATTGTTATTGTCAATATTATTATTGCTATCCCTGCTAAGGGTACTAATATTTGACCTATAAGTCCTTTTCCTACATTTTCAAACCAGGTTCCAATTGACGCAATACTATTTGTCAATCTTTCCCATACACTATCAACTTCCAGTGGTTTAAGTTCTTTCTCAAGTTTAGTTATGTTCTGAATATACGTTCCAATTTCTGCACTCTTATCAGGAATATAAGTGCAACAATGTTTCGTCTTCAATAATTTACAGACTCCTCCCTCTTTTGCCAATAGAATGTCAAGAGCAAGTCGATTTTGCATCACCATAGATCTAATCGCAACCATCTCCGTATTGATCATTAGAAAACCTCCAGCAGTATCCGTTGATAAACGATCAACCACTGTAGACAATTTACATATTTTCCTTGAGTTCAGAATTATTCCCACTGAAGGTATCAATGCACCAAATATATCACCTACAATTTCTGAAAAACTAGCTCTTTTACTACGTATTAATTCATTATTGTTTTCATTGCTTCCAGTGTTTCTTTTTACGTGGTATATCTTTGGAAAAACTATTCCAAAATAACAATTTCCATACCACCTTGCAGGAAGCCTAAAGTAAGCCTTATTCCCACATACATAATAGATTCCAGGAAAAACTGAATCTGTTCCTCCTTTGAGTCCCCAACCTCCAAGAATTAAAAAATTGTGTTCACATTCACTGGTACCGATGAAAACATTGTTATAATCAGTCTTTAACCTATGAAGACAAATTTTCCCTTTCTTCTCGAAATCCAGAGCCATTGCAGCTTGAGCTTTACCAGGTGTATAACTCCCTGATTTCTCCGCCCAAGGTGGCAACTGAGCCTTATGCTCTGAAGCTTTCTTTTGAAAATCATGTCTTCTATCTTCTACTAAATTCAAAAATATCTTTTCTTCTTCTAGTAAAGAACATGTTAGATTGTGTCTTTGTGCATGTGTTATGTCTATCGATTTCATTGTTAAGAAAAATTCTCCCATAAACTGTGCGTCTTGACTACTAAGCACTGGGTTCATACTCTTGCGAATCGGAACCTCAGAAAATATCACATCTAAGTTTGAATAATAATACTGCAGTCTACCTGTTCTATAAAATAAACTTGTTAATACACTACATGAGATGCCATATGTCAGTGGTAAATGATTGTATGTTAATCCTTCCGCTACTGATTCAGGTAACTTCATACAGACATAACAATTACTAACTTCCATTGTGTCTACATACTGAAACAATAACTTTGTGAAAACATTTAAACTAGTGTCGTTATCAGCTATTTCATGATGAATTTCTGCCTCATCTTCTGCCCTTAATTCTATTCTATTGCCCTTCATGTTTGCTGTCCTCCCTTTAGTTTCATTATTCATCTTCTTATCTATTATCATAAGGTAAGGAATTGCTACAATCAGGACTAACCATACTATAAGCACCAATACTAGACTACATATGCAGATTGCACAGCATCTCCTACAACAATTTCGTTTTGGTCTCCCAGTAACTTTATCGTCAGGCATTTTTCGACAAGGAAGATTTCTCTTCTTATCTCTTCTTCTTTTCTTTAGAGGATTCTTTTGTTTAGTCAGGGTGGTCTTGTTTCTTCTTCGTATGTTAGTTCTGCACTTGTTCCTTCACCACCACTGTCACTTGACTCTGAGCTTTCAAAATCTTCAAGAATAATATAAGTCCAGTCAGGACCCTTGAATTTGTTATTCACAAGTCTCAGTCTTTTACTTTTTCTTTTTCCTGAGTTTTTCTCTTGTTCTGTTTGACTTGTCACTTCAGGTACTTGTTCTGGATCTTCACTTCTGGTTGTTATGTGGTATTTTACTCTTTTAATGACACTTGGACAATGATCTCCTTTTCTTGTTTTCTTTGTTGGCACTGTTTCTCTGTTTACGTCTTCAGAGATCTTGTTATTTTCACTGCTCAATACTGTTTTGTTTTCTTTGCTTACTGCTTCTTTTGTTTGTTCTTTTTAAGGTCTGATTGGTTTCTCTTCAATAGCTCCACAATGACTTTCAAGATGTTGGCTTTGTTCTTTTTTTATTTCTTTATGTTCATTTGTATTAACCCCTTTTTCTTTAGTGAATTCTTCTTGATCTAACTGCTTCTGATCAGGGCTTATTGCATTGTGAACTTCTGCAGCCTGACCGGATTCTTCTAAACCTGTCTGTTCCTGTGTAAAGTCTATTAAATCTTCACTGTTTTGTGTCCAATTTTCTTTCCCTATCTTATTTTGTTCAGGATCTTTTACTGTCTTTTCTTCTTGATCCTGAACTGCTTCTTCTTCACCTATCTGATCTTCTTTAATTTCTTCCAATTTCGCTTGACTTCTTGTTCTGTGGTATACTTCAGGAACTTCTACCACTGGTATCCAATCCTGACTTGTGCTCGGTTGTTCTCCGTCAGCTTCTCTCGAACCTTGATCCTGAGATTCCTCTGCGGGGCAACCTTCAGCTTCTTCAGTGATTGGTGTTGTCTGTGAATTCTCCTCTTCAGGGTCTGGTACTCTCTTTGTGTGGCTTACGTGAATCCAATTAGGAATTCTTGCATACTTCACTGCTGTATTGGTGGTCAATATAACTTGACAAGGTCTGCTCCACCTGGGTGATAGACACGTTTCTCTGGTGTGATTCTTCACTACCACCCAATCACCAGGATTCAGATCATGTTCTAGTTCAGGCTGCCTGGAAACTGCGTCTTCTCCAACCTGATGAGAGACAGAACGCACTAGGTCAGCCAATCCTTTGCAATAATCCAGAACCATATCATCAGATATATTTACTAATTTGTTTGTGGGAACATGTGTTTGTCTCATTGCTCTTCCCATCATTATTTCATGGGGACTCAATCCTGTTGTTCTGTCAGGTATGCTTCTGATTCCCATCAAGACAAGTGGCAATGCGTCTGGCCACTCTAATGATGTTGATGCACACATTTTTCCCAATCTTGACTTTATAGTGCCATTCAATTGTTCAACCACTCCAGAAGCCTCTGGGCGATATGCACAGTGCAATTTCTGTTTAATTTGAAATGCTTCACAAATTAGTTTGATTACTTCACTGTTAAAATGTTTTCCTCTATCTGATTCCAAAGATACTGGGAAACCAAATCTAGGTATGAGCTCACGTAACAACAGTTTTGCAACTGTAATACTGTCATTTCTCCTAGTAGGGTAAGCCTCCACCCACTTTGAAAACAGACATACTATGACTAGTACATATTTTAGTCCTCTGCATGGTGGTAACTGTATGAAGTCGAACTGGAGTCTTATAAATGGGCCCTCTGCCTTTCCAATCTTTCCAAACCCAATTATCGTTTTCCTGCCTGGATTATGCATTTGGCAAGTTAGACATCTCTGGCAAAGACTCTCTGCAACAGCCCTGAATTTGGGATTGTACCAATTTTGTCTGAACAGCCTAATCATTGCATCTCTCCCTATGTGTGTGTCTCCATGGTGCATTCTAGCCATTTGTGATAGTAAACAGTCTGGCATGACTGGTCTGCCATCTGCACTGATCCACACTTCATCTTCTCCTCTTTGGGAGCAACCCACACATTTTTCTCACTTTCATCAACCTCATCTTGCAATTTCTTCACCTCATTCCAAGTTTCAGGTGGCATATACAGCATAAGTTGGCAGCTGATTCCCATTCTTTCCACCCTCTTATTGACTGACGTTCTGGTTTTGGCACAATGTTGAGCCACCAAGTCTGCATATCTGTTGCCGACTACCACCCAGTCATCTCCTGACTGGTGTGCGGCACATTTCACCACAGCCAATTCTTTTGGTGATTGTACTGCTTCTAGCAATTCCCTTACAAATTGTCCATTTTTAATGGGGGATCCTGAAGAAGTCATGAAATCCCTCTGCATCCACAGTTGGCCAAAATCATGCACAACCCCGTAACCATATTGACTATCAGTAAATATAGTTACTCTCTGATTCCTCCCAATTTTGCAAGCTTTTATCAAAGCAATCAATTCAGCTACTTGTGCAGATTTTACTCCTGGTAAATAGGATGCTTCGACTATTCCAGTTAATTCACATACCGCATAGGCAGCAGTTAGTTTACCATCTTCATGTCTTTGACATGAACCATCGACAAATAGCTCCCTGTCTGGCTTTTTAAGAGGCTGTTCCTCTATGTCTGGGCGTGATTTTGTACATAATTCTGTAATTTGTACACAATCATGTTCATCTTCTTCGTCATCTTTATTTGTTTCATGATATGGGTCCGGCAATAAAGTTGCTGGATTTATTATTGTACACCTTACCATGGTCACATTTTCAGCACCCATTATTATCCTCTCATATTTAGTCAGCCGACTAGGAGTAAGATGCTGAGTTCGTGTTCTTGTCAATAGAATCACAACTGCATGTGGAACATACACTTTTACAGGATGTCCCATCACTATTGACTCGCTGTGTTCAATGCTCAAACAAGTTGCTGCCACTGCTTTTAAGCATCCTGGCAACGCGGCTGCTACTGGGTCCAATGTAGCAGAAAAGTACGCTATAGGACGTCTGTCTAGTCCATGTCTCTGAGTTAGGACAGAAAGTGCACAATTTTCTCTCTCTTGACAGAATAATGCAAATTCTCTTTTATAATCAGGCATGCCTAGGGCAGGTGCTGAACAAAGTGCATTTCTCAATTTTACAAAAGCTTCTACACTTTCATCCTCCCACTCAACAGGGTCCTTTGCTTTCTTTTTCGTCATGTTAATTAAGGGCTTAGCTAACATGGAAATATTTGGTATCCATTGTCGACAGTAGCCTACTATTCCTAGGAACATTCGCACTTGTCTTTGGGTTACATGCATTTGCATTCTCTTTATTAATTCTACTCTTTCAGAGGTTACTCTTCTTTTTCCCCTCTCAATTTGGTGTCCCAGATATTTAACAGCTGTCCTGCAAAACTGTAACTTTTCAGGTGAGACTTTATGCCCTTCCTCAGCCAAAAGATTTAATAATGCTATGGAGTCAACAACACAGTCCTCTCTGGTGGTCGACGCCACCAATAAGTCGTCGATATATTGGACTAAGACTGAGCTTCCTGGCATCACTAGTTTTTCCAGGCACTTTTTCAGTATCTGGTTGAAGATGGAAGGACTTTCTGTGTACCCCTGAGGAACACGATTCCACACATAGATCTTGTTCTCAAATTTAAATGAGAAAAGATACTGGCTGTCTGGATGCAATGGTATTGAAAAGAATGCTTGACACAAATCAATTACTGTGAACCATCCTGCATTCCAAGGGATCTGATATAGAATTACTGCAGGATTTGGTACTATGGGACAACATGGTTCCACAATCTTGTTTATTTTTCGCAGGTCCTGAACAATCCTATATTTTCCACTAGGTTTCTTTAATCCCATGATTGGTGAATTACATGGGCTACTCATTACTTCTTTTAGAATGTTTTGTTCTACCATTCGTTTTATTTCTTCAATGACTCCTGCCTTTACTTCTGCACTCATTTTGTACTGTCTGGTATTTTGGAAAATTGCACCTTCTTTTACCGTAATTTGAACTGGATCTATTTTTGCCATAAGTCCTACTTCTTTTCCGGTGAAATCCCATACTATTGGGTTTACTGTACCTTTTAATTCTTCTGGTAACTCATCTCTTGTTATTAACGAAAACATTTCGTCTATTTCTGTACCTTGTTTTGCAACCATAATTTTATATACATGGTCCTCATCTGGTGTCTGAACTTCCACACCATCTGGCGTGCAGAAAATTGTACAGTTCATTTTACACAATAAATCCCTACCTAATAAATTTACTGGACTAGAGTCGCACACTACAAATTGGTGCATTTCTCTGAAGTTTCCTATTTTGACTTCCATTGGTTCTGTAAGAGGCGTTCTAATTCTTTGATTAGCTACCCCTACTACTTGGATATCTTCACCAGAGAGAGGAAGGTCTGGGATGTCTGCTGATCTCACCATAGACCTGGTAGCACCAGTGTCCAAAAGGAAAGTAATATCATTACCTTTCACATTTCCTTCAACATATGGACCAGACTGATCTACCTGTAAGGATGCGCCAAGTACGCACTCCTTCTTCCCCTCTCCTAGGCACCGTCATGAGTTGAATTCACAGTAATTGTCTTGCAAAAGAAATTGTGATGTCATATAATCATTCTTACCACTCCCTCCTGGGCATCCAATGTCTGGACCGTGCTTTGCTCTGCTTACATTACCTTGAACAGGTGGAGGTGGTAATTGACTCTGGGGATTTACACCCTGTTGTGAGTCATTCTGCGTCTGTGGATTTAAGTTTTGATTTGGGCCATTATTATTCCGAATCTTTTTACATTCGTCCTTCCAATGCCCCAATTTTCCGCATCCATGACAAGGAAATTTCTTTTTAGCTTCTTCTCTACTCATTCGTCCTCTAAATTTTCCACCATTTCCCGTATCACCACTTGTTCCAGAATCTTTTCCTGGATTTTCACTCGGATTTTCCAAATTAATTCCCTGCTTCTCTGCCATTTTCACCTGTGCCCACATCACCTTTTCTTGTAATTTCTTGTGTCTATCCTCAATATCGTCTCCACAATATTTTGCATACTTCAGAATCTCATCTATGGGCTTTCCCTGCCAACACAGCATGTGTTGTTTAATCATCTGGCAAATCTCTGGCTTCAGACCGTAAACAAACCGATACACAAACTGGCTCATGTTTTTGTCTCCAATGTCCTCAAATCCACTATACTGTTTAAACACCTGCAATAAACGCTCATAATAGGAATGTACTGATTCACTGGCTTCTTGGGTGGTTCGATCTATTTTCACCCAATCTGTTTCTTTCGGGGGTATTTTCCCTTTCAGGTATGTTATCACCTGCTGTTACTTTTTCATTACATCATTTGACGGGGCACCTGTCTTCGGATCTCTGGGATACTCATCACTTGGCCAATCCACTGTGATCTTACAATCTGTCCATAAATCGGCAGGTACCACTATGTCAAACAGACCATCCAAATCCTTCAACAATACCTTTGACACCTTCACAAACCTTTCAACCTGCTTGTACCATTCAATTGGTTTTTCTCTCAATTTTGGAAAATCATTCGTAAATGACAAAATATCCTGCCTGCTCCATGGGACATGTACATATCCTCCTCCCGCAACTTCTCGCATTGGATACATCTGGTCTGCTTTTCCTGCTTCCTTCATCACATATTCTGATGCTGTTCTACTTGTTCGTGCTTCTTCCTTTTTCTTGGCCCACCTAGTTTTCCATTTATCTAGGTCTCCCCATTTTTGCAAAACTAACATTAATTCTCTTATTTGTAATCTTCTTCCAGAGGCATTCATATTTTCTAAGTCTTTGTCTGAAAATTCTGCTCTATAGGGTTTTTGTAATACCTTTGATCTTCCTATTTCTATTCCCATCTGTAATGCTAAATTGGACAATTTTTCATGAAATAACCTTACATTTCTGGTGATACTCCTGCATAGAAACAATAATTCTTCTTCATCATAGGTATTTAAGCGTTCTAGTCCTACATTTCCTGCTATTATTTCTTCTAATTCAACTTTTAATTTATGGATATCCAGTATCTTTGAAGGTGTGCACTGTTTAACTGACCCTTGCACCCATCTTTCTAGATCTTCAGGTGTTACTGTGGTAGCACTTTTTGCTCCGATGAAGTTACTAAACTTACATCTTTTGAACCTCCAGGTACATCTTTTCTTGGAGTACTATTTACAGAACCTCGAATAGGCAAGTCCATAAGTGATATTGTGGATTCACTGTCACTAAATTGATCCTCAATTATAACTGGAGCTTCAGGTCTGGGATTACTCACAGGAGTAGGTGCAAGTATGGGTTGAGGACAATTTCCCTGAGTACCATATAATGGAACCACTGGACCAATTGTTACAGGTATGGTCAACGAATCAGGATGTACTTTTATCTGAGTTATTTTCTGTATTAATTCTGTTCTGGTCTTTTCTAGGGCTTCTTTTTTTTATCATGTAGCATTCTACTCGGGGTGAATTCATGCATTACCTGTGGTACTAATGGAGTTTTTGGTGGTGCACTTGGGGTGCATCCACTTGTCCCTTCCTGATATGGTGGGGGATTTCTTAACATTTCCTCCATAAATTCGTCTTCAGACTCCTCATTTCTCATTAAATGTTTTGTCTTTTCTGTACATTTGCCTCCTGATTTCTCTCCTTCTGTGAATAATGGATACAGTCCTTCTGTAATCATTGCCCTTCTCCATTGTTTCATCTGACCCTCTCTCGACTCACGTAAATATCTGGGGAAAAATCCTGGGTAACTCCTATTACTTCTAGATCGGTCCCGCTCAAATGCCTCGGTTTCCCATTCTTCTAGAGCTTCGTACTGGGTTAATCTAGGTCTGGGTTCTAAATCATTCATCCTCAATCTCAAGTTTTGAAGAATTCTTCCATTGAAGGTACCATTCTCGGGAAATGCTAATACTCCATCATTTTTGGTGTATTCTATCCAATTCTCCATCCATACACAAGTATGATAACCTCTCTCCATCATCATAAATGATGCTGGCGTTTTAGCTGGTGGAATAATAATTCCTTCTCTAGTTTTGATTGGTTTGTCCTTTTTAAAATAATTCTTAATCTTTTGCAAAAATGACATTTTTCTCCTTTCTCCGTACATTCTATCTAATCTTCTGTGTACAAAATTATATTCTGCAAAACCTAGGAATCTCCTATCCGGACGAGTTCCTGTTAAAGTCGGATCGCGTTTTAACATGCAATCCTTATCCACTAAGAATTTTCCTTCTAAAATCTCATCCAATCAAATGTCTGCTATCTTTTATTTCCGAGCCAATCCTTACGCAGCCTTTTGGTGACGTTTGGTGTCAACCCCTCCTTTACAATCTGCTCTTTTCTGTCCTCGCTGGTTTAACCAATCCCAGCGCGGCACCTGTGACGTCAGTACTATTCCTGACTACTGACCCCTCCTTTACAAGGGTCTTTCCACACCCGCTGATTCAACCAATCCCAGCGTGGCGTTTTGGGACGTCAGCTCCCTCTCCGGCAACTGCCCCTCCCTTTACAAAAATGTACGCAAACTTATTTTCTCTATAATTCTTTAATTAAATTTCAGTAACAACATAAAACATTCGCTATCGTGCCAGTTTCCACTAATTTTGAAAAGGATAGTTTCTTCCACACTTTAGTAAAACCTTTCCATGCCCTCTTTTTTTTTAAATTAAAATATTTGGAGGGGGGCTGCGTGGCCCCCCTCCTCAGGCCATTTAAGGCCCCGGGGACCCCATCCCCGGGGCCGGCCTTTACGGTTTAAAAAAAAAAAAAAAAAATTAATTTGTAGGGGAGGGGGGCCGCGTGGCCCCCCTCCTGGGCCACTACTAGCCCCGGGGACCCCATCCCCCGGGGCTGGCCCTCTCCGTTGGGGACCGTGGGGGGGTCCCCAATGCCCCCACAGTCCCGCCGGCTCCCTGCGTCCTGCGGGAGCTGGCATTGCTTTTCCACATGGGGAGCTGCTAAGATGCAGCTCCCTGTGTGGAAAAGCAATTGTCTTTGGTTTTTGAAAGAGAGAGCAGGTTTCCTGCTCTCTCTTCCAAAAACCAAAGCAGTTTGCTATGACAGGACGGGAGCCGCGCAGCTCCCGTCCTGTCACAGCAAACAGCAGTGTCCCGGGGGTGGGCACCCCGGGACACTGCAGGAGCCGGCCCTGGGGGGTGGTGGTCCCTAGGGCCATCAAGGGCTCCAGGAGGGGGGGCGCGCGGCCCCCCTCCCTCCATTGGCAAAGCCCCGGGGAGGTGGTGGTCCCCGGGGCTCGGGGTCCGTAACGGACCCCCATATTGAAATATTTAGTGCCCCGGGGAGGTGGCGGTCCCCGGGGCATGTGGGGGGGCTGGAGCCCCCCCACACAGGTCATTTTATTTTTTTTAAAAAGAAGCCCCGAGGGGTGGGGGTTCCCGGGGCTGCGGGAGGGCCGAGAGCCCTCCCGCACCATTATTTTTTTAAAGCCCCGGGGGTGGCGGTCACATAAAAATAAAAAAACACGCATGCCCCCGGGACTTGGGCCACTCGCACCCAGCGCGTTTTTGCCGATTTTTAAAAAAAATAATAATAATTTGGGCCTTGGGGGCCTAGGGGCCTAGGGGGTCAGGGTGTTTCTACCCTGCCCCCTTTTCGCGTTTTTCTCACTGCTTTCTTGTGCCTCGGTTCTACCGAGGCACAAGATGGCTGCCAACACTTCCTGATTTGGAGTGTTGACAGCCAATTAGCATGCAGCACATGCTCGGCAGGGTGCGCGGATCCTGCGCGGCCATAGATATATATGTGATTTTAATTGTGATTTTCTCAGGAACTACTGAACGGATTTACACCATTTAAGCAAAAGGCACGAGTCTGAACCAAGGGCTACCTCTTTGCCAAATTTGGTGTAATTCCGTTCAGCAGTTCTGGCTGTAGCTGCGATGAAAGGTTCCTGTGGAAAATTGCATGGGGAAAACACGTTTTGGGACCCCCTTTTTTCTCTGCCCCCACTTGACGAATCACCCCGAGACTTTCAGGGTAGGAGCGGACCGGAGCGGCCCACAAAGTTTGAAAATTTCGCGAAGATTCGTCAACCGGCGCCAAAGTTATTTCAAATAGAATGTTGCGGATTTCCTATGGAAAATAGGTCCTAACTATAACTATCTACTGGCGACCGCCAGTAGATAATATGTATATAGATATATATATATATTTAAAAACTATATAATTGTTTTCAAAGTTACATGATGTGAGATTATACATTTCACTCGTAATTCAGACATATACATAGATATATCTCTACATATACATCAAATAGAATCTAGGGCTTAAAACACACAACACATACTAATGTTGTTGTTTTTCTAACATTGTGAAGTGCTTACAAATCCTCAAAATGTTTGTCCTTCATAAAGGTCAAAATATATGACCCTTCACATCAATCACTAGACTTTACTCATGAACTCAAAGCAACATTATAGCCTGTATTAAAGGGAAAAAAACTGTTTGACAGATTCACATATACATTCCAACCATGTACCTGTTCCTCTGGTGAGCCATAGAGCTGGCTATACAAAAAGGGGACCCCTGGGCCAGCAACTCCAGCTCCTCTGGCAAGAAGGTAGAGGCCCTCTCAAATTCTTGACATGGCATAGTTGCTCCCAGAGGTCACAAACAGCAGCAAAAGTGGAGGAGGTCTTGATGGCTGTAGTGTTAGCAGGCAAGTGAGCTTTTTCGAACTGCCTTGTTCATGTACATGACGTACCCGATCTATAGCAGAGACGGACACAGCCATTGGCCTTCGTACGTAGCTTTCCACACATTAGCCTGTGGCTGTGTCTGTCGTGGAGTTGAACCCCTACAACGCAGTCAACTTCTGCTGCGTATGTCTGATTACAAATGTCCCAAGGGCGAGGTCAGGTGCCCGCCATTTTAGAAGGTCAAATAGTGTGTTTGTGATTGTTAAGTGCGTCATCACCACTTAAAGTGGTGCCTACTTTGTTTACATACCAAACGACACTCATGTTTTAAAAAAAAACATTTATATGTTGTGCGTTACTGTGGTTAAATGTGATATGTGCGCGGTGTTGTTTACACCTGCATTGACAGTAATTAGGTTGAAATGTTTAAAAAAAAAAAGAATGCGTAATTAGTACATTAGAAACTTATTATTTACACATTCTTTCATATTTAAAATATTGACAACTACAAAATGACATTTGTGAAGTAAAAATTTCCCCCAAAAAATGTTAGCTTAAATTATGTTGTGAAACCATTTTTTTTTTGTACATTACATTTGTGTAAATAATCAAAAAACTTTTGTGAGGAGACGACACGCTCAAGTGTCCAATTCCAGACATTGCCATCATGGAAGAAGGGGATATAATCAAAACTTTCAGATTGATAGCAAACTATCCTGGATTTATGTCATCAGCTGGAGCCAGATCTTCTGCCTCACAACAGATATCCCACATCTATTACACCAATTGTCAAACTCATGGCAGTACTTCATTTTGTGGCCACAGGACCATTTCAATACACTGTGGCAGTGTCTGGTGGAATGTCACAACCAACTTTCAGTGGTGTGCTACAAGAAGTTCTATTGTCAATGATGAGCCACATCAACAGCTTCATCCAGTTTCCATGACATGAGGATTTTGCGAATGTGAAGGACGATTTCTATGGTATGGGTCACCTAACACATGTGGTTGAAGCAATTAGTGGCACACATATTGCCATAGTGCCACCACATGCTAGGGAACAAGTCTACCGGAATCGGAAGCACTTCCATTCAATCAATGTGCAAGTTGTCTGCTTAGCTGATTTATACATCACAATTGTCTGCGCATTTCCTTGGATCAGCCCATGATTCCTTTGCACTATGGAACAGCAATATACCCCTTCAAATGTTACAACTTGGACGTGAGAAGGCCTGGCTTGTTGGTAAGTACAATCTGACATAATAGTGTTTGGGTAATTTCAAGGTGAATCATCTGAAATGGTGTTACATATCTTAGCTCTTCTCTTTTTTTCCATAACCGACCATGGTTGTTGGCACCGCTGAGGAATCGAGCAACCCAAGAGGAAGTCTGCTTCAATGAGGCCCATGAAAGAACACAGAGGCCAGTGGATCGGGCTTTCCGGCTCCTAACGGCAAGATTTCACTGTTTGGACAAGACTGGTGGAACCCTCCTCTACTCACCCGATAAGGTGTGCCAAATCACCATGGTCTGCTGCATGCTGAAAAACATAGCCCTGCGATGGAACATCCCTTACATCGCAGAGGATGGAGAACATCAAAAGCCACCGGGTGAGGATCCTGAAATGCCAATTGAAGATATAGTGGTGAGGAGGAAGGAGGTGACTTATGTGAGGATGTCACTGACAACTTCTTCACATGAGTGTAAGTATCTCTTTACATATTATCATATTAACTGTTCAATCAACTATTGATATAATGAGGAAAATAGTTTGTGCTGGACATTTTTTAGGATGGGCTAGTTCAGGGAAATCCAGGACACAGATCTGAGTTGTGCAAAGTTTTGACACATTTAATTTTGTGTTCATTTTCATTGCTTCCTCTATTTGTGTTTTTGAAAATGTGTCCTCAAAAAGATGACTTTGTAATGTGTCTATTTTATTCTGTTTCATTACTCATCTTTTTGTTTTAATCAGTTTTAGGTATCTTCATCATGTCATCTTCATTTGGACATTTCAAAGTTGTGACATTTGCAGTCAAATGGTGCTGTTTCAAAGTATAAAGGGACTATGGGTTGTTCCTGTGGAAGAGACACACAGACTGTGTGTACATATCTGATACTGAGGCAACTTACACAGCCATTGAATGGAAGATTTTAAGATTACATATGACTTGTTCTCTGTTGAATGGTGGCACCAAGCCAACATTTGCTACTTGATTTGCCATAACCACATTTGGTAGTCAACCAAAAGCATAGTCATCCCCCTTCACATTTGCCAAATGCACATTTTGTGTTAAGTGTATGAATAAGTTGCTGTGTCTCATTATTGTAGAAAGAACTTCTAGCTAGTAACACACCACTTAAAGGTGGTTGTGACATTGCCCTAGATATTGCAACAGTGTATTGGAATGATTCTGTGGCGACAATATTGAGTACTGCCAGGAGTTAGGACTCTTGGTGTTATTGTTGTGCAATTCCTATTGTGAGGCAGAAGATCTGGATCCAGCTGATGACATAATCCAATAATATTTTGCCAATTGAATCTGATTCTTTTGATTATATCCCCTTCTTCCATGGTGGCAAGGTATGGAACTGCAAAACATAAAAGTGGCAGTGTGTATTTTTTTTATGTACGGTTTGTAATGCTTAATAAAAATTCAGCCTCGGTAAGCGGGTAGTGCCTCTGACGCTGAGGTGGGCCGATAGCGTCAGAGGATTCAACGATCGCAGGCCTGGGTGTGTCCCCTCAGGCACCCAATGCTACTGCTCAGTCGACCACTGTGCTGCACACAGGCACCAAGCAGCATCGCCTCCTCCCCCCGAACTGAAAGAGTGTGGCCTCCCCGGGTGGGAGGCACGAACGTCTGTCTGCACCTTCCCCTGCCAGGTGCCCTGGTCTGGAATGGAGAGGTCCACCCCCACAGACCGATCCATGGCAGGGATACTAAGGCATAAAACAAGGGCCCGCCAAGGGGGACACTCCTCACATTTAAATAAGACTGGCTCCCGCACAGCAACGAGGGGAGTACTCCTGTTCCATCAGTGTGGCTGCGCTGCGAGAGGGCGGCACAGCACGACCCTAAGGCCCACACCTGCATGAGAGCACGTAGATTTACGCTCGCCGAGACAGTGCCACATGGAACTTCATCCTGGTGTATATACTGCCAAGGGGGAGTAGGAGGACACACTCTACTTTGGCCCTCTACTTCTACTGTCACCTCCCCGATGCAGGGTGCACGGGCTGCGACTCAAGAGGCACCACCCTTCCGCCCTAAATAAGCCCCGGACACAGCACGCGCTTATAACACAGCCCACGACGGCGAGCCAGCAGTCACTGGTGGGGGTATCCACGGAGAGCCGCAATCCAGGCAGCTTGTCCTCCACGTCCCATGCACACGGGAGAGATCAAGAATTGTCCCCCACCCTCCCTGGGGCAGTAGGATTGGACCACGGACCTGGCCGGACCATACAGGAGCAGAATATAGGAGACACCCCCCCCCCACCACGACAGACAGCACCTCTCGCCAGGCACTCCCGCAGCAGTTACCAGCCATTGCGAACATAAAACATATTGCCCCCCCTCAAGATGGGCAGGAATAAACTGGATAGGCCCCAGGCACAAACAGGGGGTGCGTCCGATCCTGCAGACCAACTACCGGACAATGCCCAAACCGATAGAAAAATGCCAGAACCACTACTTGATCACTCACATCGCTTTGACGAACTCATGGCAGTGGTCCTCGACATCAAATCTACTCTAGGACCCAAGATTGATTCGCTATGCATCGAGATGGGTCTCAGGCGGGAAGATCATAAGCGACTAAAAGATAGGGTCGAGAATACAGAGTCAACACTGGCCGCCCTGAGACCCATGGTAAAGGAAGCGGATGAACAGCTCAAGACAGTACAAAAGGAGGTGGAGTACCTGCGGGACCGGGTGGATGACTAGGAAGGAAGATCCTGCAGGAACAATGATCGTATAGTGAGCCTTCCTGAACGCGTGAAGGGCTAAAGCATGGAACTCTACCTTGAGACTTGGTTTGTTAATATGGTCCTCCAGGGCAAACAATCTAAATTCTTTTCTGTGGAAAGGGCCCACAGGGTGTTGGGTGGCCCCCCTCGTCCGGGAACCCTGCCGAGGCCTGTGGCGGCATGCCTCTTCAACTACTGTGACAGAGATCACAAGTCACGAGAGCGTGCGGCCCATGGTCAATCGAAAATGCTACGGTCCACATAAACCCGGACTACACTCTAGCGGAACAACGCCGCAGGTCCTTCTTCCTCGATGTAAAGAAAGCCCTGAGAAAACACAACGTGAAGTACGTCCTCCAATTTCCAGCCACCCTAAGGCTACAGCATGAAGGTAAAGCCAATTTTTGCATCACCCCGGAGTCTGCGTGGGACTGGATGGAACAGAATGGCTTAGCCTCCAACAAGGATACGACGACTGCACCTCAACAATGGTGGCAAACACAGAGATGCTGCGGACAACGGAGCAGATGCCGACAACAGGGACCCAAGGATCAAGCGGCGAGGGAGAGGGCTCAAGCGGTGAGGAAAGGCAAAAGATATGTGGCGTCCCGCCCTCCTTCAACATCCAGGTTGGAGGTCAAGAACCCGGCAGAGGACACTCCATCGCTGATGGCCTCACAGCGTGCAGTGGTGATGGATGGAGGACCTACTGTCACCCCCCCAGACTTCTGTCGATCTGATGTGACATATCATACACAGGTTTTCTGCATGATTCCACGACCGTGTGAGTACTGGCCAAGGTCGCCAGAGTGTACCTGCCTGAACAATATTCTATACGACACTCTAGGGCCATAAACAATAAACCACACAAGCGGGCACTCTGACCTCGCCATACTGCCTTCGCTCCCCACTCACATTGGGTGACTGTTACAGAATCGTTATTTAATACTTCTATCTGTGTTTCTCCTTTCTTTCTCACTTTAAACGTAAATATAACTGTGTTGCAGTTGAGTGCTGACAGCCGGCTGCTCGTTGGCGCATAGACCTGGGAGTGGGAGTTGGGGAATGTTCCTGTTTACATTGCGCTATCTGTGCCACGGCATACTAACCACTACTCAGGATGGACACAACCGCCCGCACACCAGGCAGGGTACACACACCCACGTGCGGACAGGGGACAAGTTACTGACCCAATGGGACTCTGACCATTACTTTATACCAAACCTACACAAATGGGCGCACAGGAAACTGTTATATTCCTGTTGACATAGAATGTCTATGGTTTAGTGGTGTACGCCCATCGTCACTGGGTCTATCATTACAGAGATGTTTGATCACCATTGCGCTACTTCAAGAAACCGATCTGACCACTCAGACGATAGCCTCAATGTGCAAGCGCTGAAGGGGTACGATAGTGGGGACCACATACTCCGGATATGCAAGAGGGGCTCTGATAGCGGTAGCGCCCGGGACTCCAATAGAAGTGCTCCACACTCGTATTGACCCGAACGGGCGCTTCGCAATATTGGAGGGGGCACTAGATGGCCAACCGATATCGCTGGTCTTACTCTATGCCTCTAACTTTGGCTGATCTCTATTCCTACAATCACTGACACCAGCACTACTTCAAGACCCCTTAGCACCAATATACTGTGGAGGGGACTTTAATTGCACTCCAGACTTAAAAATTGACCGCTCACCCCCCCACCCTCCCCCCTTTCTGGGTGCTCAATCTATTTTTTATCACAACACTGACAGACATGGGCCACCACACTACACCTGCAGGACGTATGACACAGCTTACACCCTACCCACAGGGAGTTCTCCCACTATTCAGGGCTACACAATCTACACATGAAAATAGACCTGATATACTGTTCCCACAAGGCCCTAACTAGGGTGTCCTGAGCAGAATACCTTGGCTGTATGCTATCAGACCACAACCCCCTACAAATACAGCTGTTATGGGGAAAAACCAGAGCTAGAATCCTGACATGGCGGTTCCCCCTAGAAGCACTCAATGATGCCCCACTACACGCTTCTCTAATACAATCCATTACAACATATTTTCAAGACAACGAGGATACTGCATCCAATGTTGGTCTGGAATGGGATGCTTTTAAAGTGGTCTTGCGCGGACACATGATAAAAGCAGTGTATGGTGCACGTATGACCCTTTTCAGGGTACTAGAAGGCCTAGAGACAGAGATACAGTGGTGTGAACGCCTGCTTCCCGGTGATCCACAGATAATGCCAACACTAGCCCAAGCCAGGCTGTCATACAAGGTGCTGCTAGATCGACTGTGTGCTCTAGATTACAAAAACAATACCTAGCTAGAAGACATGCGGGAGGGGACAAGGCGGACAGGGCGCTAGCTTGGCTGCTGAAGACAGACTCGTCTCAAACACCTATTACCGCCATTTACAACCCAGAGGGCCGCCTTGTTAATGGTCAGGCTAAAATCATCTCGCCTTCTGTCAATATTACACCTCTTTATACAGCACCTCTCCATCTTATGACATGACAGAGCTACAGCTCTTTCTAGAACAAATAACACTCATCCTGATTCCGCACACCCAATGTACAGCCTTAGAATCTCCCATCTCGGACACCGAGATAACAGAGGCTATCCCGCAATTGGCAAGGGGGATGACTCCGGGGACTGACGGATGGCCCCTGGATTTTTATGCTTCGTTCTGGACGCAACTGGTCCCTCGCCTTCATCGGGTGTACACAGATGCTTACAAGTGGGGCATACTGCCAAACTCACTTCGGGAGGCCGTATTAGGAGAGCTCCTAAAGCCGGGCAGAGACCCGCTGCAGATGGGATCATACCGCCTCCTATCTCTCTTGAATACAGATAACAAAATACTGGGTAGGGTACTGGCCAATAGATTAATAGAATTAACACAACTACTGGTGCACTCAGATCAAAATGGATTCATTCCCGGCAGGAACACCAATCTTAATGTATGTCTGCTCTTCCTGCTACTAGAATGGGCACATACAACAGAGGAATCAACATGGATCGCATCCCTGGACATAGAGGAGGCATTCAACACCGTGGGATGGGAATACCTAAGAGCGGCACTGGCGGGATATGACATAGGCCCTAGGTTCTTACAATGGATTAAGCTACTGTACAGCATACCGCAGGCGCGAGTTAAGACAGGCCGTATGATCTCAGACTCTTTCAACATCGAGCGGGGCACCAGATAGGGGTGCCCTCTATCGCCAATCATTTTTGCCTTGGCGATGAAGCCTCTGGCCTGTGCATTGCACAACTGAGTAATGGACTGGGGCATCAAAGTGCTAAATCAATAGCACATCATCTCACTTTACGCCAATGATGCGCTGATATACCTTCGGGGTCAATGGACAGTGTTGTGTGGTTTGATGGAACTGCTGGACCGCTATGGACGCATCTCTGGCCTCAAAGTGCATTGGGGTAAATCTCTTCTATTCCCAATGACCCCCCAGGCTTCAAAACAAAGAGCGGCCTTACCACAGGCCCCTCTCACATGGTCTTATGACTCCTTCAAGTATTTGGGAGTACAAATATACCACTTCCAAGCGGACACAACAGATGGCAATCTGGGCAGAGCGATCACTAATGCTCGTTCCTCTATGGCGTTCTGGACTGAATTGCCACTCTCCACAATAGGGTGTATAGCCATATCTAAAATGCTGCTACTCCCTAGGCTGCTGTACTGCTTTGCAGCTCTCCCATTCATGTTGCCAGATATATTGTTTTGAGACCTGAAATCACTTCTAACATCTCTAATCTGGAGTAAGACCAGAATTCGAGTTGCCCTCATGAAACTCTACGCCCCAACCACGGAAGGCGGACTGGGTGCCCCTAACTACGAGCATTATTATGCAGCCACACAGCTTCAATGGCCAATGCAATGGCTGGCAGGCCGTAACACTACCGACCTGGGATGCTGGTCATCCCACCTATGCCACATCACGATCTTGGAGTGGCTGAATGGCTCCGAGACAGTGATACCGAAGAAACCAGGAAATATATTAATGTCCACGGCACGCAGCTGCTGGACCCGGTACCTGCAGACCAGGCACTCACCCCCACCTTACGCTCCCGACCTGCCGCTTGGGGTGGTCTATCACACTCGTGACAGATGACCTCATTTCCTGTCACAAAGCAAACTGGTTATGGTAGTTCGCTTTGCATAAGAACAATGCTCTACTAAAGTGCAAATTGTGCTTATGTGCAAATCATGCTCATTATGTGCAAAATCGTGACTTGTGCAATCATGCTGAATTTGAAAAAAAATGACTCATTGTTACATACTGGGTTCACTGTTCAGTGCTTTATCAGATAATGGCAAAGAAGCAAGATATTTATATAGAAATCGAATGATTGTGCAAATATGCTTTTTCTTAAAATATGCATAGTTGTCCTACACAAAGAAGATAGATTACATAATGGAATACTTGAAACACATCACTGTGTAATTTAAGCCCATTCAAATCTGTATCTATTGGTCTAAAATACCCAATCCAATATTTGCTTTGGTGTCAATATTGCATTGATAATTGTCTATCACGCCCTCCAGTGGGCTGATGATTGGCATCATCGTTAGTCCTTTCAATTAGTTATTTGAATTGTTCTTATTGTGTAATGCCTGATCTTGTGTTGCATTGGTTGTTTTCAGATTAGTGATTCCAACTCTCAATGCCATCATTGTTCATTAAATTCATGGTTTCTATTATTGATATAGCTCTTGATTGCTGTATGTCCCATATTTATTCTTTTTATACCTATAGGTCTTTGGTTTTCCTGAGTTTGCGATTTCTTGTATCCCTATATCATTCTGATTCAAACTACTTGTATTTAAAAATTCTAAACGCAAGAATATGCTTCGATTCTTTTTGTCGCAGTGTCTTCTCAGTACCACCTCCTCTTTCCGATATCGGTACTTGTTTAATAGCATAGTATTCCAGTTCTTCCCAGTTGCTTTTATGCTGTTCCTCCATATGTTTGGCAACTGCATTGCTACGATCTTTATTGCATGTTGCCCTAATATGTACAAGAATCCATTTTTTCAATTCACATGTGGTGCTACCTACATATTTCTTTTTGCATGGGCATTCAATTACATAAATGACAAATTTGCTTTTGCAATTGATATGTTGTTTTATTTTCCATATTGAACCATTCGCCATTTTTAGGTCGAGCCCTGAGCCAGCGCGCAAGCGCTGCTCTGGGGTTGATCTGGGGTAGTTGAGTACGGGGGAGACGCCACGCCCACTTCCCCGCCCATCTTTTTCATTGGCTTGTGTCTTTGTCGTTCCTAAATGCTGCCTTCCGATTGGTTTATAGGCTTGTTAGTCCCTCCTTATGACGACCATGTCGTCATTTGTATCCTTCCAAGGCTACTGGCCCCTTTACTTCGAGTGTTGCACGGTATGTGTTCTTTAGATTAGGAGCACTATTTTCTTTCCGTGCCTTCTTCCCCCGCCCGCACTCCCGGTGTTCGTGCCTTCTCGCCCCTTGCCCCCCGCCCGAACTCCGGTTTGCAATGCAATATGTCTCGCGTAAATGCGAGTCCTATTGCATTGCAAATGCTTGTTTTTATTCTGCCAACATCGAGTAGGCAACAACCTCTGGCCCTCCTTTCACGGGGCAGAAACCTTGCCTCCATAGTTCGGCTGCTACCCTCTCTCTGCAGACCCCTGATGCTTCTAGGAGATGGAGAAAAAGTCCTGCAGAAAGTTTGACCGGGGAGAGAGAGGGGCCGTGGAGAGAGAGGGGCTGGTCTTCAGGGTTCTTTGTGAGCCGTAGTAACTTCTCGCACAGGAAGTCGGCTACAGAAGAGAGAAAAGCCCTGAGCGCTGCACGCACACACAATACTGCCCCATTCAAGACACACTCTGCGAGGGAGGCTCCAGGGCGCAAGCCCCTCCCTGTGCCTGAGGGGTCCTGGGGTGTCCTGGAGTGGAAAGGGGGGTTTGTGGAAGCTTTCCGTGAGGCTCTCCATTAACTGGATTGTATGAGTTCGTGGAAGGGAGACCGAATGGGCTGTGGATTCCTCCAGGACTTTTCTTTCCGCTGAAGTAAGGCTGACCTGATCTTCCCCCGTAGCACCCCATAGTAGCGCGGCGAGCAGCAGCAATGCACTCGCCCAGTCAGGCAGAAGAGGGGCGCTGCAGGTAAGGTTTCACTTAACATACTCCCACACACCTTTTCCCCGGATCTTGGTGGAGGTGCACAGCTGGCGACAGCACGTCCCACCTTTGAACTGCCTGATTTTTGGAAGGTACAGAAACGCTGTGCTGCTGTGGAGTTCACCATCAAAGAAAGAACTCCTAGCCAAGCTGCATAGATCTGTCTTTACTGTAAACAGCTGAACCGCTCTTTGTCTACCTGTGATAAAAGGGCGGTTGCTCAGAGGGTGGGACTTCTAAAAACTTATGTGTAGAACTAGCAACCTTATAAACTCGGAGTGTAACTCCTAATCCAGATGCTCACGCCATTCAGAGGCACAGACTGTATTTGTGTTTTTAAAGACATGATGTCATCTAATGGCCAGCTACCTGGTGGAGGATAATTACCTCCCCTATGTGTAAACACCGCTTATAAGCTACTCCCTTGGTGCTTCGTGTATCTTGTCTATATTCAGCGTAGGATGTGCATTTTACACGAACCTCCCTAGACAGCGCTTGTTCTGTACACTGCATACTATGCAGAACTCGCACATTTCCCATGTCCATTCGTGAATAGCTCATCCAGTCAAGATTTTTTTTTCTTTGAAACCTGAGACTTGCAGTCATGATTTTGTAACGGGCTAATTGGGACTACAAGTCCACGAATGCACAGTAAAACCTGGACTGGATGAGATACTCATGCATGGAGCCGGGAAACGTGACTTGTCTGGTGTAGGCACTTTGTAGAGGGTGCTAAAGCGCATTCTGCAGCACCTGGTCATGGGCGTCTCTGTATACTTTGCTTATGCGCCTTCTCATGGGTGCAGTTTCTCGGTGCTGTGTTTTCGCTGGTGCTCGTGGGTAGCTTTTTGTCTGAGAGGAGCTAGCTATGTGCATTGTTGTTGTGGCAGATACGGTACAAGTATTTATCTGCATCCTGTTTGTAGAGGCGGGGCAGGGGAACTGCCTTAGTGCACCTTGTTATACCTGACCAGGTAGAGTTCTTTTCTCTCTCTCTCTCTCACTTTCTCCCTCTCCCTTTCTCTCTTTCCCCCTTTCTCACTTTCTCTCTTTCTCCCTCTCCCTCTAACAGGATCAGAGTGCCTCACAAGAATCATATGCATGTCCTATAAAATAAGACTGCTTGGATAATACACAGAATTAGCACATTATGTACAAAGTGAGAGAGGCGGGGTTTACCATCACTTCAACACACAAAAACATAGTCCAGAGTGTATCCTTCTTACCACTTCAATAAACTGTGTTACTATTATTTATCCACATTAAGCATATTTAGAACAACCTGACAAGATGAGTGATATAACAGATAAAATGTAGCTTCTGAAACGGATTCAGTGAATACAGTTTCTCACTCATCGGTGGCGCCAGAAATATTTGAAGGGTGGTTGATGTATGTTTCAAGAAAGCAGTCCCATATGTTATGAAACTCTTTACCTCTGTAAAGAGTTTCATAATGTAGGCACGTGGCTTAAGAAAGCCCGAGAAGTGGAGGATTCTTTCTTGGAATGCTGGACCAGGAGGTGTCAATTTTCCTGTTTTTCACCACTCCCGAGCCCCGAAATTGGTCACTGATCCGTATATTAAAATAAGTTGTTTGATAACCATCACACCCTTCACATAGATGTTGTTGGGTAAAACCTGCTGAGTTTTCCCTGGAGGGGGTGAAATGCCAATAAATATTAGTGCTGTGAATTTTGATGCAAGGTCATTACTGTAATTTAAGCCTGACAAAGCAAGTGAGTGCATTACTACTATTAGGTTTTCAGACTTAAGGGTTTACAGTTTAAAAACTTGTTTTAGTTGGTAGAATAGCTTACTTGCCTATTGACTCATTTTTTAGGTCGAGCCTATAGCAGCAGCCCGCATTCGCTGCTCGCTTTGCGAGGCATGCAGTAATGGAGTATAGAGTGGAAGCTTCGTGGAAGCTCCGTCCACTCTCCGCCCATGTTTTTAATTGGCTTGTGTCATTGTCTTTCGTAAATGCTGCCGTCTGATTGATTATGAGGCTTGTTAGTCCCTCCTTATTATGGCCATGTCGTCATTTGTACCCTCCCATGGCTACTGACCCTTCACTTCGAGTGTTACATGGTACGTGTGAGCACTATTTTTTTCTGAGCCTTCTCACCCCCTCCCCCCTGCACTCCCGTTGTCCGTGCCTCCCCCCTCCCGTTGGACGTGATGCAATGCAATAGGTCTCGCGTAAATGCAAGTCCTATTGCATTGCAAATGCTTGTTTCCCCTTGCATTCTGTGATTTGTAGCTCTATTATTTCAATCCAAGATTACAAATGCTAGAATGCAAAGATAAACAAGCATTTGCAATGCAATAGGTCTCGCATTTACCGAGTTTAAGCTATTGGCATTGTAAATGACCATGCGTTTTATTTATGTTTCAAAAACCAAAACATAAATAAAGGCATTGTCATTTACAATGCCAATAGCTCAAACTCGCGTAAATGCGAGACCTTTTGCATTGCAAATGCTTGTTAGTTGTTTCTTGTTTATAGCTATCTTGCAGGCTTTACAATTGTTACACTTCCAAAATCCTTCGGTGTTCAACCATGTTTTCTCTTTTAATCTAAAGTGACTGTGCGTTAACTTGTCCCGTAGGTTTGGTGCAATTCTGTATGTTATCTTCGGATGGTTGCCCATTATTCCGGTAATTGTGGAGTCTAATTGCAGAATTCCCCAATGTTTGCGTAACATTTTTTTGAACTTGTTTAGATTCTGCTGAGTAGGTTATTAGCCTGATAATCTTGTCTGGGTCTTTCTTTTTCGTATTGTGTAAAATCTCTGATCGTTTCTGTATGACTACTTTCTCAAAACTCTTTTTGATCACTTTATTAGGATATCCTCTGTTTTTAAATCTTTTCTGCGTTTGTTGACTATGTTTCATAAAATCCTGATCCAAGGAACAGTTTCTACGGATTCTCAAAAATTCCTCATAGGGGATACTCCACTTTAAATTATCCTGATGGAAACTGTCCGCATGTAATATAACATGTGTTGCTGTTTCTTTCCTGTGTAAGGTGGTCTGCAAGGTATTGTTGTCTACAAATATCTCCGTGTCTAAAAAAGGTGACTCTGTTTCACTTATTTCAATAGGTAATTTTAGATTCTCTAAATTGTTATTTAGTATATTGAAATAGTCTTCAAATTCTTGTGTTGTTCCATCCCAAATTATAAAAAGGTCATCAATAAAACGCAGCCACATGATTGTCTTTTCAGTATACTTGTCATGGTTAGGTGCCCAGGCAAAGTTTTGTTCCCACCAACCCATGACAAGATTTGGGTGAAAAGGAAAAACCCATGGCAGTACTCTCTCTTGTCTATAAATCTCCTTATTGAATAAAAAAACATTGTTGTTCAAGCTCATGGATATCATCTCCATAAGCATTTTATTATGTTAAAAAAAATGAATGTTCCTTTTGCTTAGAAAATGTTGACAAGCTTTCAATCCTATTTGATGTTCAATGCTCGTATAAAGGTAAATGACATCCATGGTTACCAATTTGTAAGAGGATTGCCATGGTATTCCATCCAACCTTTTCAACAGTCCAAGGTGTCTCTCAAGTATGAATTTAGATCTTTCACTAAAGGGGCTAGGATAGGAAGTAATCAATGTAGTTAGAAATAGGTTCTAACACTGAACCCTTTGCTGAGACCATTGTCTCCCGGGTGGATATTTGCTGTCTTTATGTATTTTAGGTAAGAAATAAATGGTAGCCATTGTTGGATGTTCTGTGGTTAAATACTTGGACTCATCTATTAGATTCAGATCTACCCATATTCTCAATTTGGAAGTTATAATTTCCTGACTTTGTCTCATTTGATTATTTTTCAGACAAGTATAACATTTTTTATCCTTTAATTGTCTCTGGGCTTCTTTGATGTAGTCTGTTTCGATTAGAATAACAATGTTACCCCCTTTATCCGCCGATTTGATTTCAATTAAAGTGTCTTCTTGCAGATCTTTTAATGCTTCTTTCTTCTACGGTCAAATTATTCCTGCAATTGGTTTGTTGAATTCTATAAAGATCCTGGATTATTGCATCTTGGAACAAATTAATTTTATTCCCTGGTGGAAGATATGGATAATAAAGTGAATTCGGTTTCTTTCCACTCTCTCCAGCAACAAATGAGGGGAATTGATTTTCCATTTCTATTAGATCTTCACTTGTTAGTTCATGTTCCATTCCCATTTAGTTTAACAATGTAGGTCTATCCTCTACCAATAGACTTCTGGATGGTTTCCTTTTCAAATTTACTTCATCTTTCTTTGTTTCAGTGTGTATCTTCACCAATTTTTGTTTCTGATATATTTGTAAAAATCAATTCTTGTTTGGGGTACATTAATATGGGTAGTTGGACAAAAGCTGAGTCCCTTTTTGAGCAATGCCTCTTAATGTTCAGTGATCACCTTGTCTGATAAATTGATGACATTCAATTCCTTTGTTGTTGTTTCTGAGTCTCTCCATATTTGGTACTGCCACTTGGTTGCACTCTTATTCTTTCTCTGTCCCCTATGGCCTCTTCTTGTACATTTGGATTTCCTTGCCCCTGTCCACATGCCTTCCTCTTCCTCCCATTTATGAATAAATAATACTTTGGTTGTTTACATTTTTAACTATATGATGGAAAGCAAAACAATTGAATGAATATAAAAAATAACTACAACACCAGTCCTGGACTTTGTTTTTAAAAATTTTTATTAAACAAAAGCAAATAAAGTAAATGTGGATGTATACTAAAAAACAAATGTAATAAGAAAAAGTCAGTCATGGTGAATGAAACCATAATTGTTGAGCCAAAATTGTAGAAGTCCAATGTCCAAAATACAACTGGTCTCAGAAAGGTATATGTGACCAGAAAATAGTCCACAGAGTTAATGGTAGTCACACACTACGTTTGGCATCTCTTGGTGGTGGTGGGGGTCTTGTCATCCTCTCCTGGTGGTCCGGATGAACGCGGGGGCCTTGTGGATCCACAGTTGCAGTTGCAGTGACTGAGGTGGGTGCAGGTGTTGCCTCTTGTGACAGGGTCTCCCTTTCTGTGGCAGGCAGATGTAGTAGGGGAAGATGTATTTGGGCCACAGAAAGGGGAAGATGGTGCAGGAAAGGCCCTTCACATATGGGTGTAAATGTCCTGCAGCACCCCAGTCAGCGAGCCCAAAATTGGAGTTCAGATTCTCCATCTGAACACTGTGCTCCCTCTGCAACTGCTTCATGTCCTGGAGCTCTGTAAGGACCTGGCCCATCATGTCTTGGGACTGATGGAGAGCTCCCAAGACTTGGTTGATGGTGGCCTGGGTGACAGTGACCCCAGTGGCCTCACTATGCTGGCCCACAGGATTACTTCCACGATCTCTCCCCCCACTAACCTGTGGCCATGAGCCAGTGTACCCCATCCTACTGGGTCCTGGCTGAACTGCAGGTGGTGGGGGTGTTGTCTCACCACCAGCCAGGAATGGGGGTACAAGATGGGTGTTATGTTGCTTGGACACAGGAAGTGGAGGTATTCATCTGCTGAGGTGTTGTAACCGCTGGGGTGGGAGTTGTAGGTGTGGGCTGAGTGTTACCCACTGGAGCCGTCTGCCCGCAGACCAGATCACTTCTCTTCATCCAGACTTTCAGGAGTGGAGTCCTCCCTGGAGGCTTGATCCTGGGCTGGAGTGTATGTATCCTGAGACACAGATGTTTGGCCACGTGCTCTGGCTGTTGGACCTATATTGAATGTAACAAAAATAATATTTTGTAAAAGTGTGGATTACACATCCAGTGAGTTTTAAGCAAATATAATGTAGCAACCTAAAAGTGAAAAGGAAATGAATATCATGATTAGAACGTTCAGTGCAAATGTAATTAATTACACAAACTGTTTATGTTTTTTTACAAAACTACTTTAAATAAACAGGTAAGAAGATTTCCTAAAATGAAAAAAGATAAATTAGTAAGCATACATGAAATGTACCAACCATTCAACACAACACAGCAGAGAGGAGAAATGTGAAATTTACCATTCCAATGCCTAGCAGGCTAAAAAACAGACATTTACACAACTTAGAGAGATGTGATGCATTAGTCATCATATAAACAGTGCAGAGTTCAATTTTCACATATGCCACTTTTATTTAACATACAATTTTACATGCCTTACATTTTTAAGGTCAACAAATGTTGATTTGTGAAACCAATAGTAATGGCATCAATTCAATTACATGACATAAAAAGGACAACATATAAAACTCAATGCAAACAATTTTCAAAATAGAGCATTAAATAGAGATTGATCAATAAATAACACTTTACTTCAGATGAAAATATCATAGAAAAGGGAGAATGATCAAAATTAAATGGCAATATTATTATCACGAATCTGAAACAAGACATCATGGTAGTTGTAGTTATTTCAATGAAACATTAACATCATTTGCAAAATTGTGACTTGAAAATACCTAGTGTAATTCTGCAGTAGAAAGAGAACAGACATTTACTATGTAAAACACATACATGTTATTTGTTATTTTGAGTACAAACACTTACAAGCATCATTACAGCATGTGAAATGTGATGGCTATTGAAACCTGTTATCTTAAATACAACTCAATACATTCAAACAAACAAGCCAAACAAGATGTTACTGCTATATTTAGTTTCTATGTAAAATAAATTGTGCTGAGCACATGAGCAAGAGCTAACTTCAAAGCAAACAAATCATTTATGTTTGGTGACACATTGTAATAAAGTGCCCCTTTTTGCATGGTTACCCCCCACTTTTTGCCTGATATCTGATGCACTTTGAATGAGTGTGCACCGGGTCCCTGCCAATCAGGTTGCCTGTGTTCTTTCCCAAAACTGTACCGTTGTTTTCACAATTGGCACACCTCTGGCTCACATGTAAGTCCCTTGTAAAAGGTCCCATGGTACCAAGGGCCTTTTGACTATAGAGGGTCTCTAAGGGCTGCAGCATGTATTGTGCCATCCTCAGAGGCCCCTCACCAAACACATACACACTGCCATTGCAGACTATAGGGCTGATTACGATGTAGTTCGGAAACTCTTCCGACCGAATCGGTTTCGGAATCGTTTCCGACCAAATCGGGTTCTCCGAGTCCTACCGACCGATTACGATGCTTCCGTACATCATTCGGTCGGACTTGCATTGACTTCAATGGTAGCCTGTGTTCCGAATGAGAACACAGGCTCCCATCGAAAAAAGGGGTGGTTGGGGAAAACCATACACCCTGTGACTGGCACCCCATGGTGCCTGCCACACTGTGCATGGTTGGAAAGAGGGGTCCCTTGGGTACCCCCACGGGCCCCAACCAGAGGCCCTACAGGTGAAGAGGGCCTGCTACGGCCCCCAAAGTCAGATTCCGACAGCCGTTTAGTGTCGGGCAGATCGAATCGGAACAGCTGACCGAATCGGTCATCATAATCACTCGTTCGGAAACCGAGTCCATAGAGCTTTACGAATCAGCTCCGAACGACTAGGGCTGTCCGAATGCCGTTTGGAACCGATTCGGACAGCCCGAACGGTTTCCTTGCATTGTAATCGGTCATTCAGAAATTTGCCCGATTCAGGTGGAAACATAGGTTCCGAATCGGATTCGCCAAATCCAAATCACAATTGGAGCCTTTCTGGACGGCATTGTAATCGGCCCCTATGTGTTTTGGTGCAGACATAACTTCAGAGTTGACATGGCACACATCCCTGTGTGTCATGCCCACCAACCACTGCCTGTGGCGTAGGCAGGTCATCCATCTAGCAGGCCTCACCGCCCTATGGCAGGGTGCACTATACCACAAGTGAGGGCACAGCTGCATGAGCAATGTGCCCGTACAGTGTCTGTGCCATTCACAGACATTGTAAGTGCAGTGGAGCCATATCGAGTAGATGGGCTGGGAGTTTGTCAATACAAACTCCACAGCTCCATAATGGCTTTACTTTGGTATCAAACTACTCAGCATAATAAACCCACACTGATGCCAGTGTTGGATTTATTACAAAATGCACTCAGAGGGCATCTTAGAGATGCCCACTCAAAAACGACCAACTCCCTCCTGTCCAGCTGACTGGTCTGCACCAGCCTGCCACACACAGACATGTTTCTGACCCCTTGATGTGGGAACCCTCGTGCTCTCGTGGGTCAGGGACAAAGGCTGCTTTGGGTGGAGGTGCTTCACACCTACCCCCAAGCAAGAACAGCATTCAGGGAGGTGAGCCTCAAAGGCTTCCTGCCCTTTTATATACAAGCCAGGGCCTCTCCAGATAGTGGAGATGCCTGCCTCCATGAGCACTTTTGGAGGCTAGGTCGGCGGGAAAATTAGTAGTCAAGAGAGCAGTGTCCCCTCTCTGCCAGGACCACCCTAAGGTGCCCTGGACAGAGGTGACCCCCTCCTTAGGGAATCCTCCATCTTGGATGGAAAGATTTTACCCAATCAGGTTAGGGGGATGCCCCCTCCCCAAAGGGAGGGGACAGTTCAAGGGCATAGTCTCCCTAAAGGCAAGTAGCCCATTGGCTCCCATCTGCCAGTACCTGTAATGCCCCTAAATTAAGTATTTAGGGGTACCCCTGAACCTTGATCCTCAGATTCCTGTGACCCAAGAAGAAAAGGATGAAGAAGACACTGTGCAGCCGAGCCCGGAAGGTGACTATTGATTTGGCCCCAGCTCTGCAGGCCTGTCTCATGCTCAAAGACCCTGCGAAGAAGACGATACCTGTCCCATGGCCAGCAGCTTCTAAGAACCCCAGGAAGACTGCCACTCTTCAGCCAAGACCAGATCTCCCGAGGACAGCGACAGTGTCCAAAAGAAACTACACCAAGGATTCCGGATCCAGGCAGATCCGTGACCCCTGCCCACTCTGCTTTGCACCCAACACCCACGGCCCGAGTTTGAGTGGCTTACCTGTCTTGTGAAGTCTCCCCAGCGATCCTGACCTTGTCGTCATCTGTGGCTGACCTCTCCTGGACTCCACAAGGTTGCCTGCAGCATCTACACAAAGGGTCCCACTGACAGTGACCGGCTTTGACCAAGAAGATCCGACACCAAAAGGTACCCCTGCATCCTCAGCCCTTGGGGAGCCCAACCGATGGTGCCTCGAACTCCCCCAGCCCTCCAATGTACCTGTCCAGCTGGTGGTCACCATTAGCCAGCCTCCTGATCCGAGCCTGCAGCCTCTTTGTGCGACTGAGATTCCCCATTGAAACACATTGGGTGCCCAACGCTGATTTTGCACCCTGCACCCGGCCACCCCTGTGCCGCTTGTGGTGTAGCTTTGGTGCTGCCTTGTGGCCCCCCTGTGCTGATCTTAAGACCTGGGGCCTGTGCCCTGAAACCGCAGGTGCTTACCTGTAAACCTCTTCGAGGTGCCCCAGTCTCCAATGATTTACATTAGGCTCAGTGACCTCTGCACCCGGCCGCTCCAGTGCCGCTGGTGGTGCAGTACCTACCTGAAACTAAACCTTGCCCAGTGTTAGTCCAAACCCCCGGAGACTGGGATTGTAAGTCGAGTACTTTCCTGCTAATGCATAACACTGTTTTCCTCCCATAGGATTGCACTGTGTTTTCCCTATTGCATACAACTATCTTTCACATTGCTAAGTGCTACTGTTTCTGATTGACAAATACAAAAGTATTTCTAAAACTGTAAAGTATTTTTTCTGCCTTGCAAAACACTTCATACTGCATTTTTTAAAGTATTACTGCTTTGTAAACTGTTACTTACCTGCAAATGAGTATTTCTTGGTTCTAGAAATAAAATAACCAAATATTAACTTTTTATACTAAACAATTGGTCTGGATTCAGTCTTTGAGTGTGTGTAAACATTTCTTGCCTGAGTGTGTATAATAAATACTTAACACTACCCTCTAATAAGCCTTACTGCTCGACCACACTACCACAACTATAACTTTTAGTATTATCTACTTGAGCCTCTGTAAGCCTCTGGCGATTCACTGGACTCTGTGCACACCATACCTTACTTTGGTATAGTATATACAGAGACAGCTTCCTACACACATTGAAAAGTATAACTTACCAGTCTTCACTCCACCAGGGATTCCTGTCAAGCCTTCAGGATGTAGGAACTGCAAGACCTACTCCTCCCAGGGCATGAGTTGTAAGGGGGGCCTGGGAGAACCACCACCAGTCCTCTGGGCCTCCAGGTGACACTTGGAGGCCAGGGAATGCACTCTCCCCCGCAGGTCAATCCACTTCTTCTTAATTTCCTCCTGTGTGCACAGGTTGTTTGCTACAGCATTCACTCTGTCGACAATTCTGGACCACATATCCCCTTTCTGAGATAGGGGTGTATTTTGGACTTGGGGTCCAAACAGATGTGGATCTACTCTTATGATTTTATCCACCATGACTGACATTTCTCCCTCAGTGAAAGGTGGATTTATATGCCCTTGCATTATCCAAATAAATATGATGAAATTAAATTAATTAACCACAAAGAAATAAATAGGCAAAGAAGAAAAATGGACAAAAAGCAGGGAGAAGCAACAAAATAACCTGACCAGTGACCAAATTTCGGCTTTCAAATGTCGTGGTGCTGTGGAATGGCGAAGGTTCATGGTCTGAAATTGAGTGTGTTTTATAGTGCGGCATGCAGGTGCAATGAATTAGCCAAAACACATCAGGTGTGTGATGCTAGCATCCAGTCTACAGTGACAGGAATATTTCAATATTGACAGCGTCCAGTGACGGATTCACTCTGTCGGGAACCCGCTGCTAGAAGACCACCAGCACAACTGTGAAATCAAAATCTGCTTGGTGTAATCCCGCCGCCCTGACAGCGATGGAGTACTATCCACCAGCATTAGAGTCTGCCGTGTTTTGCAGCGGTGAGCCGCGTATGGGGCGGTAAATACTCTGTCGACGCAGACAAAGAGTCAGTCAGCATATATCTAAATAGGGTGGGCAGACCGCCATCAGCTTAACGAAGTACTTGGGGCCGGGGCGGGATGGCGGTAGTACAGCCAAGATATAAATCAGGCCCTTTATGTCTGCCCCAATCATCAAGTGATATCTTAGCTGGTAGTTGTGTGTCATAAGAGTGGTTTCTCTTTTAGAAGAAATATGAGTCTTTTTTTTGATTACGTGCCCAGCATGGTTTATATAATTTAAGTGGTCCAATCCCTTGTGCCATGCGGACACCTCCCCTCCTGTTGCAGGAGTTTTTCTTACTGAACTTAATAAAAGTGGCATTTTCAGAACAGTGATTTAAAATCTGACTTTACCACAAAAGAGGAGTTTAAGTTGTAATTCAAATGAGTGGCAGAAGTATTTAGCTATCTACTCCCAAACTGGAGTTATCACCTATTAAATGTAATAAGGTAACCTAGTGTTAATATTTGGGAGAGCTAGGCTTGCTACAGTGAAAAAATACGTTGGGAGTTTTTCACTGCCAGGACATGTAAAACATAATTATACATGTCCTACTTTTTAAGTACCACGCACCCTGCCCTATGAGCTGTTAGGGCCTATTATTAGGAGTGACTTATAAGTATTAAGAAAGGAAGCTTTGGGCCTGGTGAAAGGTTTTCTTGACAGGTTGAAACTGCAGTTTCAAACTGCACTATAAGCTGCAGTGGCAGGCCTGAGACATGTTACTTTAGTGGGTGCCACAATGTGTGCTTCATCCTACGTGTAGCATTTACTTTAGACCTTGGGTACATGTAGTACCATATATTAGGACTTATAAGTACATTAAATAATCCAATCAGGTGTATACTAATTCAACCATGGTTAGAAGGGAGAACACAAGCACTTTGCCCCTTTGTATCCAAACACCCACAGTGCAATTGTTGTGCAAATCCATAAACCACAGTAACAATGATGTTTGAGAATACTCCTTACACTAACAATCTTTCAGTTGAACAATCAAATACCAACTGGATAACAACCAATATTCATTTCATGCCAGATAGCAACTCCAAGAAAGGTTTTGTAGATGACTATTCTTCATTGCATGCCACAAAAGTTGGAAACAGAAGCATAAACCAAACCATTGTTGTGTGCAAATGGATCTCCCTGGAAGTTTTTTTCACTCGACTCCACTGCAGCACATCAACTGAAGCAATCGAAGACTTACAACAACATTATCATTTCTTGGGGAAAGGAGGGTAGAATGGAGTGGAGTGATATTTCATACTCTCCTAAAGACATGTCTTTGAGTACAACAACATATATTAAAGCACTGAATCCTTAATGGTAAGCTTCATCACTTTGATTCCCCTTCCTGATCCCATTATTCACTTCATTTTAAGCAGTACATGGCTAAAACCAAAAGTGCCAGACATGGAAAATGAAGAAGAAGCATTACAAGCTGCTGAAAGACATGAAAATTGATAAGACTATCGCTAAGCCTGTACAAAGAAGACCTGCAAAGATAGCTCAGTGGTTTCTTGATGACTACAAGGGAGTGACTGACCCCTTCCTCGCCCAAAGAAGGTTCAAGAAAACAAGAAGACAGCATAAATTCCCAGGCCCTGATGGAATTAGCACATTAATTTAGGATCAAACCCCAGACACCGGTTTAAAACCAACTGGTAAAAGTGATAGCCACCAGGAAGAATACCTTAAAGGTCAAGAACTTAAGTGCCACCTTGCCCAGAAAATCAATAGTAAGACCCAGGGTGTAAGGACTGACCAAGTGTAAATATCATCAAGAGGCAGTGTTAGTATACACCCTGTCCAAGTAGGGACCAAACTCCTAGTCAAGGTAGCTAGACACACACTAAAGATAACCTGTGCTCACCCTCTGTTAGCTTGGCACAGAGCAGTCAGGCTTGTCTAAAGAGGCAATGTGTAAAGTATTTGTGCAACACATATACACAAACACACACACACATACACACAAACTGTAACACAATGAATACACCACAAAAAGACTCCACACAAAGTTTAGAAAAATAGAGAATATTTATCTGAGTAAATCAAGACCAAAATAACAAAAATTAAATCAGTAGAATCGGAGTTATGAATATTCAAAGAATAAAACAATAATAGTGCTTAGAAGTCAATGGTGCTAATAGGTTACTTGAGGTCCCGCTACACCAGGGTAAATCCAAAGTTCAGGCCAACTGCTATGGAGAGCAGGCCGGCTGCAGGATTCAAACAGGTCCCGCTGACAAAGTACCTTGGTTGGAGCAAAGCGTTGTCTTTGAGAGTCCAATGCATCAGTTTAGTTTCATGCAGTTGGGTTGCTGCATCGAAGTTGAGCCTTGCAGTTGGGACCGCAGGTGCCCGCTGCGTCATTGTCGAACCTCACAGTCAGGTCCCGCATCGTCTTCGAGCAATGCAAGGATGTCTTCGGATGAGCACTGCGTTGGCGTCGAAGGGCACTGCTTCGGTTCTGATCAGCGCAGTGGTGATGAAGTGTCAATTTTGTATTAAAACACCTGCAGAACCCACTTCTGAGTCCCAGGACTGGAGGGGTCACCTCAGGCAAGGGTAGCACTCACAGATGGCAGATTCCAGCAGCACCAGCAGAATTGCAGGAAGTCTTTAAAGACCCTGAGACTTCAGAAAACAGGAGGCAAGCCAGCAAGCCCTTGAAGTCACTCTGGGTTCAAGTGAGATGGGTCCAGTCCTTGTCCTCAGCAGGGCAGAGATCAACAGGCAGCAGGGGCAGCACAGCACAGCAGTGAAGCAGTTTCTTAGAACAGTCAGTCAAGCAGAGTGGCAATACTTGTAACACAGCAATCCTTCATCTTGGCAGAGTTCTTCACAGTTCCAGTAGTGTGCTGTCTTGGTAGGGTCAGGACCCCAGTACTTATACCCAAATGTGCCTTTGAAGTGGGGGGTGACTTCAAAGCTCCTCCTTGAAGTCCACATGTCCCCTTTCATCCCAGCCCTGTCTGCCAGACTATCTGGGGGGTAATCAGCCCTTTGTGTGGGACATAAGACACTGCCTATTCAGATGTAGTGTCAGCTTCCACTCCCTCTTCCTGCCCAGGAAGGCTATCAGAATGCAGATGAGTGCAGATGAGTCCTCTGTCACACCCACCTGTCCTCTGTTTGTAGCTGTCTAGAAGGAATGCACAAAGTGTAGCTATCACCCACCTCAGACGTATATTGGAGACAGGCTGAAGGCACATAGAGCTAAGTTAAGAGAAGAGAAATGTCGACTTTCTAAAAGTGGCTTTTCTAAAATAGTAATGTTAAATTCAACTTTACCACTAAAGAGTATTTATCATTACCATTCCAAAGATATGAAGCATGATTTATCTACTCCTTTTTAATCAGGAAATACAGCTTAAAAGTGTTTTAAGAAATTCCCAATGCTAGCCTATGAAAGGAGTAGGCCTCACAGTAGTGAAAAACAAATGTAGCTGTTTGTCACTACCTGGACATGTAGAACTTAAAAGTACATGTCCTAAGTTTTACTTAAACAGCACCCTGCTCATAGGGCTACCTACGGCCTTCCTTAGGGGTGACTTATGTGTAACAAAAGAGGAGTTTACGGCTTGGCAAATGGTTTTAAATACCAAGTTGAAGTGGCAGTAAACTGCACACACAGGCCTTGCAATTGCAGACCTGAGACAGGTTTGAAAGGCTACTGGTGTGGGTGGCACAATTAGTACTACAGGGCCACTAGTAGCATTTAGATTACAGACCCTGGGTATATGGTATGCCACTTTACAGGTAGGGGTGGGCGGCAAACTCCGCTCCGCCGGCGGAGTTCGCAGAGTTTTGCCACTCTGTGCTCCATGCACAGCACGGAGTTTGGCATAAAAGCTCCATCTACCACCGATGGAGTGGAGATTACCAGTGCGCTCACCGCTTACCTAGAAAAGAGGCTTGGGTGCTTGCTCACCGGTGTAAGAATAGGCAGCAGATGCCCTGACAGTGATTATTGTCCACAGTAAAACAACACAGCATTTCTCTTCCCCAAAAGCCGCACCCAACGGCAGAATTTGCCGCACAGCCACCTCCATGCAAACTACGAGCAAGAGCGGCACACACACACTCTCATAATTTTTTATTATAGCGAGCTTCTGCGAGAAGGTCGCTATATCATCCATACTGACCCCTGGCTATCGTATGGCGACAGAGCAGGAAGCAAAGGGTGCGATTTATTTAGCATATGACAGCTAAGTTCAATAAGAACAACTCAAAGTAAAAAATCTTTACGTACGGGGATGCTGCTCTCTAAGAGACAGGAGTGCTGAGAATAGACTGCTAACTTTTGTATATTATATTCTTGGGATCTCCTCAGGTCTCAAGTCTGATAGCGTCCTTTTTGCTTGGCAGATTAATTATGACGCCGTGTTTCTTAAGGGACGTGCTGAGTTAATTATTTTGCCAATCACGTGGGCCAGGACATGTTGAAATCTCACACATATACCAAAGCACGGCCCTCCAAATATGCAAATACACAAACACGTAACTAGACACACATCCAAATACACACTAATATACACACCTACACACTACTACATGCAGTTACGCACACACGCACTCGCACTGATACACACACACACACATTGATACACAATCATGCAAATGCAGATATTTCCACAAATACACAGGGGGAACTTTCCCTTTAAGCCAGTGAGGGTGAGGGGATAGTCCAACTTGAAAAGGTGACATGAATAAAGCAGGACAAGAGGCTGGTCAGAACCGGTTTGTCCAGTGTCATTGTGGCACTGATTTCCTCATTGCCAGGACAGGACCCCCAATCTAGGTGATCGGAGGCTCCTGTTGCACACACTGACATGGATGGCATTTGGTACCACGTTGGTACCACGTTGGCCTCAGAGGCTGGGGTGTAGGTGAGTGGGCCCTAAGAAGTGAACAGTCCACATGCCCACACTGACCTGTATGCCTCAGCTGCGGTGGCATAGTTGGGCCTTGTAGCACACACATCTGTTGCACTTACTTCTCTGGCATAAACCCCACCCCCAACAAACAGAAGATTCAGGCTTGTGCAGACATTATAACTTCATGAAAACTTGGTGCTGCGTAGGCCGTGCCAAATTTACACCCTGCATTATATCAAAATGATGCCAGGCTGCCATGACGCCAGCTGCGGTGAGCCCCTGAGTATGGATGCCCATTGAACACAGCTCCTCGGGGTAGCATGTCTTTGCCATACACGTAAATGGTTCATAAAAATCTTGTGCCCACGCCGAGGCCGGAAGGGTTCTATGAATGATTTTGATGGCATTTTGTTTCTTTAAAAAAGTCCCCAATCTGAAAGCAGCTAATCTCGTTGGGGCCATGTTTTTATGGACAGGCATCTAGCAGTGACTACTCATCTGAGTCAACACTGCTTGCAATAATACAGCTTGCTAAAATAACTTTACCTATGACCTTAAGTATGCTGAAGCAGACAGATGCTAAAGGCGCTGCTGTGGGTCTCTCCCACCCCTGAGAGCATGACTGACTACCGAGCTTGCACCTGCTGTACTGCTGTAAACTTGCGTGCAGTCCCTTTCCTGTGTCCATGGTTCCCCTACACTTTTTGCCTCCCTCCTCCTTTTCGCAATCTGTCGGAACATGTCCTTCCCAATCACCCGTCGTCATGACGCTGCCATGCCATACTGGTTAAAGCATCAGACAGGAACTAGTGCAGAGGGTCACTCATCACATCTAAATGACCCAGGGAGGAGAGCAGAGACAATGGCATTGGTGCAGACTGTACATTACAGACTCACGCTGTGCATGACATGCTTTGCTTTATATCCGTTGCGGCCGCAGCACTCATGTCATGTCAGGCGAGTATTTTTTTTAATGGCTAATTGCTAGGGGTAGGAGAGCAATACTCTGCCCGCCCGTGGAACTCTGCGGAATCCCAGGAGTTTTTCTGTAACTCTGCGGAATTCCACGTAGTGAAACTCCGTGAGCTCCGCCCACCCCATTTACAAGGGACTTACAGGTAACCTAAATATGCCTATCAGGTATACACCAATGTCACCATGTTTAGGGGAGAAGCACATGTTCTTCCTGAATAACACAGAAAATGCCACCACTTGAAATTTCTTATTTTGAGAAGAATACATTCCAAATATGCTAGCCTTGGAAGGCAGATTTAGCCAACATAGTTCTTTTTCAGTGCTGCTTCAGCTGTCAGACACAAGAGATCTGCAAAAGAGTCCTGTTCAATGACCACTGTAGATAGGCCTGTAAGATTGGCCAGCATGCCAACTAACCTCAAGATAAGAGAAAGGTCCAATTCACCCTCTACCAAGGGGTATAATTATGTAATAAACCTAGGCAAGGCAGCTTTCTCTATATACTTCCATTCCCGTAAAAGAAGGTCCTTAGTCTTCAGCTTCATAGGCAGTCCATAAGGAGATATTATTAATGAGCGGCTTGCCTTCAACAGGAAGGTTCATGGACAAATACTGTAACATGGAAGGCAGCTCAGATCTCTAGATGAACATCCCCCAAGGGGCTGAGTATGTAGCATGCTCAATGTCATCCTCAGATTCTGTAGAGAGCCAAGATGAGATGTATGAGAAACAAGAGATGAAAATACAGTGTAAGGTGGAGAAACAGAGTCACTTCCAATGGCAACTGCTTCGCACATTCAGGTCATCTAGATTTTTCAGGGCCCTTAAAACTGACAACACAAGGGTCTTAATCTGCAGCTCAGAAACAGGCTCCATCCTTTGCCGTTTCTCTCCTCTGTCCTCCTAATCAATGACCTGAGGGGTAAGGCAACATTTTGAAAATAGCTTTTTGTGAATCGTGGCAAAAACTGGATACCAAGGTGTAGGCAACAGGCACCATTAGAAAATGGTCACCAGTAAGGACCCTAGGAGGCCAAAGCAATGTCTGTGCACAGGACATGGCAAAAGAAAGCAGCGCGAAAGGGCACTTTTTAAAACTGGACCATCACAGTGGAAACATCACAGTTTTCATCAGGGACCTGCAGCCAACAAGGTGCAATGACAAAGGAATCCATGGGATGGGACCTATATGTAGTATTCCAGGACTCACCACCATCCTTTCTGAAACACATCTGAAAGGAGCCATGAGGGGCAGTCTCACAGGCCCCAGAGCCCCTGCAACACTACCAATAGTGAGAACACCAAGCTGCAGGTGAAAAAAATTAGACATCATCCAACATGGGCTCCGCCCCCAAATCATAAAGGCAGGAGCCCAAGAAACCTGATTAAGAAGTTGATCAAGCACACACATCACTACTCCAGAAGGAGTCACTGGACAAGGTGGTACAACAATGGTAGCCCTGTATGTCCTCCTTTACCTGGCCAGTGATAAACCAGCTGACCATGTAGGAGGGAACACATTTAGTAAGCTGAGCCTTGAGCAAGAGAGCGCCAGTCTCCATATTACTCTTTCAGGTGCTGGGACCACCTTCTCCGCTATAAACAGATACGAAGACAATACCTACGAAAACCATCACATGCCCAGTTGGGGTTTCCATGCCGTCTGTGAAATGCAGAAAAGAGAACTAGATTGAGTGTGGGTGTGCCTTCCCTTTGATTAAGGGTGGATTTCATCTTTGGTAAGTGGATGTGAAACTTTGGGCAATTTAACTAGCTTTTGCTAAATCCACATCTGCCTGCTCAGAATTAAAAGAAAGTTTGAATGCAAGAAGACCCTACAGTCCAAGTGTTTGTCATTCCCCACAGTGAGAAATGAACAGAATAAGGAACTTTTGTGCCATGCAGCACTCTCATGAACTAGACAATGTAATTGCCTGAATGGTAATTGCATTAAGTTAATTACTCAGTCCAGTCACTGTCAGTGCATGAAACACATTCCCCGGCAGGAGAGCCTGTGCATGGTGCCTGTCTGCAGGAGGGCCGTGGTCGTAGGAGCCTCACCCAGGCTTTCCTGCTGAGGTAGTTGCTTTGAAGAGCACTGACAGGGGTCCAGGCAAAGTTTTTATCTTAATGCAATTATGATTAAGGTAAACACATTGCCCGGCCCCACAGAGTGCTCCTAAATGCAAAAGTGATGCACTTTTTGATTCTCCTGTGGGACAGCAGAGCAACCCTGATTGCTCATTTATTGCAATGATTTGTAAAGCTCTTGCTTGTGGCAATCCACCACTTTGTACTTCTGGATCTTTCAGAGCAAAATAGGCTTCCCATGTGGGGTCAGCTGGGATTGTGAATCTATAAGCTCCGGGGGTCTCTACCTACCCAGATGAAGGATCTATATGGGACCCTGTCCTTTAAATTGATGAAAGAATGGTCCATGGGGCATCTAGAATCTCTCTGACAAAAACTTGTTATCAGATTTGCTTTGAATTACATACATCATTGTTAATAAATTTCTTAGTTCTCAGCTTTATGAGTTCCACAAGCACGTTCTAATTTTACACCCTCTAGGGGACTTATCAGGTGAATATGGTTTGCACAATCATGTTTGGTTAGAATAACGCATTTTCAAAACATCCCAAAGTCTCCATAATTCCAGTGATTTCTCCTGGAGATCAGCAGAGTTGAGCTGACCATGTGTTCTAACAGTTTACACTTTATGAGGCTCAAAGAGACTGCTCTACCTCCTGGCAAAACATGACCAATCACGAACCAATCAATTTATCATGCGGTACTTGTACAGCGCGGCTTATCACCCGTGAGGTATCCAGGCGCTGGGCTGTGGGTTTCAGTCTAAGAGCCAGGTATTGAGTCCATTCCTGAAGTCTGTCAGTGAGGGCAAAATGTGGAGGTGGAGGGGGAGGGCGGTCCAGGACTTGGTGGCGAGGTGGGAGAAGGAGCGTCCTCCAGTACAGCAGTGGCGGATGCACGGTGTATGTGTGAGGGTGAGGTCAGCGGAGCGGAGGTTTCTGGATGGTTGGTGGAAGTTCAGGTGGTGGTTGATGTATGCAGGTCCTTGGTCGTGGAGAGCTTTGTAGGTGTGGGTTATCAGTTTGAATTGGCATCTTTTCTGGATGGGGAGCCAGTGGCGGTCTCTCAGGTGTTGGGTGATGTGGGTCTTTTTGAGCAGGTTGAGGATCAGTCTGGCCGCTGCATTCTGGATTGTCTGGATTCTTCTCATGAGTTTGCTGGTGGTGCCTGCATAGAGTGTGTTGCTGTGGTCCAGACGGCTGGTGATGAGGGGCTGCATCACTGTTTTTCTGGTGCTGATGGGGAGCCACTTGAAGATTCTGCAGAGCATGCGGAGAGTGTGGAAGGCGGCTGAGGAAAAGGTATTCACCTGTCGTTTCACGGAGAGTTTGCTGTCCAGGATGATGCAGAGGTTGCAGGTGTGGTCTTTCGGAGTGGGTGTGGGTCCAAGTTCCGCTGGCCACCATGAGTCGTTCCAGAGGGCGGTGTAGCCCCCGAACATCAGCACTTTTTCTTTTTTTCCGTGCTGAGCTTCAGGCAAGTTGTCCTTCATCCAGGCTGAGTTATTCTTCATGCAGTTGTGGAAGTTGGACTTTGTAGTGGCGTGGTCTGCTGTGAGTGAGAGGATGAGCTGGGTGTCGTCAGAGTAGGAAATTATGTTGATGTTGGGGGTCCTGACGTTGTCTGCTAGCGGCGTCATGTAGAGGTTGAAGAGGGTTGGACTGAGGGATGAGCCTTGGGGGACACCACAGATGGTGTGCTTGGGTTATGAGGTGAAGGGAGGGAGGCAGATTCTCGGGGTGCATCCTGTGAGGAATGACGCCATCCATCTAAGAACGTTGTCTTTAATTCCGAACTGATGCAGTCGATTGATGTGTGTGTGGTGAGAGATGTTGTCAAAGGTGGTAGAGAGGTCAAGAAGGATCAGGCCGGCTGATTCTCCTCTGTCGAGTAGGGTGTGGATGCAGTCTGTTGCGGCGATCAGGGCCGTCTCAGTGCTGTGGATAGCTCTGAACCCTGATTGGGAGGGGTCAAGCAGGTTGTTTCTCTCCAGCTGTTTGGTGAGTTGGAGGTTGACGGCTTTCTTCACGACTTTTGCAGGGAATTGTAGCAGCGAGATGGGGCGGTAGTTCTGGAGATCGCTGGGGTCTGCGGAGGGCGTCTGAACAATGAGTGTTTCCATGCATCCGGGAAGGTGGCTGTGGTGATGGAGGAGTTGAGGATGGTGGTGAGCTGGTGGCCGATCTCGTCCCTTCCGAAGTTGAAGAGTCGATGGGGGCATGGGTTAGTGGGTGCTCCCCGAGTGAATGGAGTTCATTAAGGCAGTAGTGTTTGGTGTGTGGGTAGTCAGTGGCTGTCTTCATGGGATTTGGGAGGCTGAGGAGGTCAGTCAGTTGGAGATCGAAGTTTCTGTACATGGTGGCTATCTTGTTGTGGAAGTGATCTGCAAGAGCGTTGCAGAGTTCCTGAGAGGAGGGGATCGAGTTTTCGGTAGCTGATGGGCAGGTGAACTCTGACGATGGTGAAGAGTTCCTTGGTCTGGTTGGCACCGGTGTTGATGCGGTGTGACAGGGTCTCCTTTTTCGCGACCTTGAGTTGGTGGTGGTAGGTGTTGAGGGCAGACTTGAAAGTGGCTTGATCAGTGTCATTTCTGGTGCGCCATCTTCTTTCTAATTGTTTGCATATGCGTTTCACCGCGCTGAGTTCTGGGGTGTACCAGCTGGCTCGTTTTGTGGATCTGAGCATTTTGGCTGGTTTGGTGGGGGCGACTCGGCCTGTTTATCATTCAGTGGACATTCCTGACCGCCAACAAGGAACAAGGAAAATTGACACAGTTGAAATATGCTGAATTGGTAAGAGTAAACATAGAATTATTTCCAAAACTGGGATGTACATCCTATTCCTCTCCATGAGACATAATGTATGTATTAGAGAAGGATATGTGCCACTTGCTCCAGGGTCCATATAGTGAAAATCTTGGATTGTGTACAAGGGCCCCTTTGTGAAAAAGATCCACCTCCTCCACAGAAGCCAACTTCTATAACTCTTCATCAAAAACTCAAACCGTGCAGACAGCACAGTTTCCATCATCACAGAAAGAGCAGTAACTATAGCTTGTATAAATGTTACTATAACCAACTAAATGATTCTTTATTCAACCTCTGAGGGATAAAAGGTCCTGCCAAGGTTAGTTAGTTCAAAAGCATGGGCTGCACAGACACATAGACCTATTGGTTCAAAATCTATAAAAGATTTGCAAAAGGATGTTGTCAGACAAAGAATAATAATCCTAGTGTGAAAGCTAAAACGGAGTTGGTGATCGCTGTGACACCCAGGCAGTTAAACTAGCATAGATAAAGACCCGCAGTCATTATCCGTTGTCAACATATCGGGTTCCACATTGTTGTGGGCATGTGATTTGTTTTTATGTATGGAATTTGTTGAGCATCCACACTGTGCAGAAATGCAGCATAGGAGGGTCCTGGGCAGATAGAATTTAGGTTGAGGTTTGGCAGAATTTGAGGCCAGAACAGGCGATACAAAATCAGGGCAATTAAAGTCATCAGAGTCTATGAGCTATATACAACAAAAATCTGAACTCACTGGAGATGAGTCTCGATTTTTTTTCATCAGTTCCAGCCAGATACTTTATCAGTCTTTGCCAGGGCAGTCCCTACTTCTTTAGTAAGTTCACAGAGTTTATCAGTCCTGCTTAGGCCAGCCCTGCTTCGCTTCAACACTTTTGGAGTTTCTGTTCTGCTTGAGCCAGTCATTGTTCTCTTTACTATCCAATAGGAAAGTTACAGTCCTGCCCAGGTCAGCCCGGCCATTTAACAGCAGTTTAGTCCTGCCCATGCCAGTCTTTCTTTCTTCTACCCTTTCAGAACATTTGAGCCCTATTCAGGCCAGTCCTATTTGCCAAATTGTTTCATGGTGTTCACATATGAGTGTGATTCAATACCGGGTGAAAGTGTCTAACATGATGGTGGACACTTCGCTGCTATGCAAGGCAACAATGCCAGCCTTTTCACAGCGGGTGACTGTTCCACTGATTGTCAATGTCATTGCTTTAGAGCTTCCTGCAGTTCATAGTGATTACTTCAGGGTCTAGAAAAACTTGAATTTTGTCTGATGTGAAATCAAGAGCTAAGATGCAACAGAATATGTTAAGGGGCCTGCAGAATTCAAAATAGTGACTGTCTATAACACACAGAAGTATTTCACCTTAGTACATAAGATTATATCTCTGCACTGAGAAGTATTTATCAAAGTGAGAGTTTTTAAACATGAACTGAGAAACATTCCTGCCCCCCACCCTGATGATAATGCAAAAAGTGAACTAAGAGGCAAGTCAGGCCATGTGTTCCCTCCCTATATGTCACCTATATTCAAATGATACATGGAGCAATATTACATGCTATTAAATCAAACACAAATGATTTTTGTACAGCACACATGCTGAACTTACATATTTGAAGATACTCTCATATGCAATAATCAATAAAAAAAGGAGGCAGGTGAAATAATGTATTTGCATAGGAGCACACAGTTTTGTCAAGCTGGGAAGCCAAGATTTTCAATTTTCACTCTGCAATTCAGCCGCTAGAGGGTGGTTCTTTTTTACATCAAGGGCTAAATCTTTGTCCTTAATTTTTGGTTCAGACATAGTTCTCCATTGTGCATGGTCTACAGCAATAGCCAATAGCAATAGGCGATGCCCCCTGCCATGAAATCTCGGTTCTTTTTGTGGTACAGGGTTCCAAGAGGACCGCGAGCAGAGGCAGAGCCATGCGTCTGGCTTTAGCATGACTCGAGCTTTCAGTAGCTCCCCCACGTCTAAGCATGCACGTTATTAAATAAACCAAGCGCTACGGCCACCTTGTCAAGGTGCAATAAATAAGCTACAGACTAGGTCGAACTACGGCAGGAGCAACAGCAATACCAAAGCTAGGCAAAACGTCACACGTTACAGGAACGGGGGTGCAGGTGTGCTTCTCACTGCATAAACAATGACGCCCCCGTGACGTTCCTCTAAACGTCAGCTCTGTAGCCGACTCCTAGGTGGCATGCGCAGTCACTGAGTTGCCTGCGTAGCGCAGGTTGTCTCAGGAGGGCGTGATGAATGTCTATGACTGGCTGGGCGAGGCCGCTGCAGACCCTGCAGCCCAGCTAGCCCGTACTGTAGCTTCCCGGTGGGCCGCTGGGCGTCGCTGACTGCAAGCCAACGCGCTGAAGCGTTGTTGGGCAGGGTGTGAAGCTGTCAGCAACTGCGGCAGCCTCTTGGCTCCGGAAATGGGGAAGCGCGAGTGCTGCATTGGCTTAGCCCGCCCTCTTGCAGATACAACGGGCGAGGTCTGCGTGCTGCATGTGCAGTAGTGCGGGACGCTTGAGCACTCTGCTGGTGGGCACCGCCTGTGTTGAACGGTGCTGCTGCTGTCTACCGCCCATGCGAGAAACTCACGACACCTCGCTATAGTATCGACAGATGCCTCTATTCCTTCTTACCACACCGACACCTCTGTTGGTCTGGTACTGAGCTGGGAACGCGTGTCGTTTTCTCAACTCCCCGAATATTTTTCCACTTTCCAGTGCTGCAGCGGGAACATGGGGAGCACAAATACTGTTTCCAATACAAAATTAAGAGACTCACCCACCTAACTTGCACAGGTATAGATCTGGAACCAGGTTTTATATTGATCGCTGCAGTACCATGTTTATACCTGTGACGTGTGGATTGCGTTTATTTTGGGAAATTTCAGTTTCATTCTTTTTCATTTTCTCTTCCCATCGTTTTGAGCTTTTTTCTCTCGTTTTACATTGTTTTTATTTTTCGGTCTTATTTATTTCATTCTTTTCCCTTTACCCTCCAGGCGTGAATGCAGTCTGTGTGGTCCACTTTTGTTCCTTATCTTCTATCTCTGTATCACTTTATTTTTGGCGTATTTTATGGATATTTCTATTGTGGTCTTCCCTTTTGGCACTCTTTCTAGCCCGTTCTTTCCTTGTAGTTTTTGCATCACCCTTTCTCCTGATTTGTATTTTTGAGCTATTTTTTCCCTAATTCCTTTACTTCCGTGTAATTTTGTACTAGATTTTTACTTTTGCCTCTTTTCTCTGTGCCTCCCCATGTGCACGGGTAGGTGGTGCATTTGCCTACCCTGCATGCTTGTGCATGAGCAACATAGTGATTTTTGCAAAACGGGCTAATATATATCCACATTCGATCACTGTACAGTGCATTCACTTGCATCAATACATGAAAACAAATTTACACTGGCGTTTTTAGAGGGATGAACAGAGACGTTTTAAGGCATGGGCAAAGTGGGCTCTGGCCCAGGGCCCCATCCTTTCAGGGGGGCCCCCTTATAGAGCCAGTTCTGTTCTGCAGAGTCTTGCCCTGGTGACCTTGAATAATTCTTAAATATATTGTTTTAAATACTGTTTTCAGTTTAATGTTGGTGATGTGTGAGAGAGTCTATTACTGACATTGTGCAGAGAAATCTGGTGTTGATGGTTCATGCAACATTCATTAAAAAAGTTTACTTTTAAATCAAAGCAGGACCTCACATATGAGAAATGGAAGAGTGTGACAGAGATTCTTTACAGTAATATTAGTGAGCTGCTGCTGTGTTACAATATTGAAAAAAACATGTCACTATCCCTGAATATTAGATGGAAACACATTTGGAATTTGGACGAGTGTGTCTTGCGCTGTCACTGACATGGCCAAAGAGGGCATGAAACAGCTGAAATTGGACCATAAATTCAAAGATGTCCCCAACAGGGCCCCCCAAAATAAGTTTGGCCCAGGGCCCCCAAAATCCTTAAGATGTCCCTGGGGATGAAAGCTCTGAAAGGGGGAGCTCAAAGTGCAAACCTTGATTACAGCGCTCAACTACAAGTACCTGGTGCGACTGCTAATTAGCATACGCAATGTGGCTACATGGAAGAAGGTAGCATGAAGTAATGCTTCAGTCCCATCAGACTCTTCACTCCTTTGGAACAAATGTATTGCACAGTCAAAACTTCGATATAAGCTTTGTCATAAACACAGAGGGCCCCATTATGATGCCGGACGGACGAGCGTCTGACCAGCATCGTGTCGGAAACGGGACCGCCCGACAAGGAGTCGGCGGTCTCACTTCCCTAATTTGGATGTGACCGCCTTCACGGCGTACGGAAAGTGTATCTTTCCAATTGCGGCTTGTGCTGCGGACTGCAGCACAAGCAGCAATAGGAAATATGCACTTTTTAAACATCTATGCACCATGTGGCAGGCACCATGCGGTGCCTGCTACACAGTGCATGGATGTTTGGGGGGGCACCACAGTTGCCCCCGTGCCTCATAGTGGAGGCCGCAGGGGGACGTTAGCCCTGCTAGGGGCCCCCAAAGTCTGTTCCTGACAGCCTTTCTATGGCGGGTAACAAAGAAAGGAGTATGTAGTTCCTAAGGAGGCTGACAGTGGCTTTGGAGTAGGTGCAAATAGCTGGCTACCAAGAGGGAGGATGGGGAATCCTTCCTTTCGGAATTAGGGCCCTCACACACCCAGCCCGCTGGGTGTCATGCTTCATCATTGGGCATGCTCCTCGTCGGGTCGGCGCTGTAATACCCGACGGGCACCCTCAGTGGCAGTCGCCATCACTCTTTTTAACCCCTTAACTGCTGGGCCTTTTCCCCCCCAGTGCTGAGCCCTTTTTTGGCTATTTGTAGTAGTTCGCGATTAGGCCTCTGTAACTTTTTGACCACATAAGGTATCCACGCCAAATTTGCGTCCTTTTCTTCCAACATCATGGGGATTCTAAAGGTACCCAGGGTTTGTGGATTCCCCTGGAGGGGTCCCAGATTTTAGCCAAAATACAGCTAAATTTTGGTTTTTGGGGAAAAATGGGAAAAAAGTCCCACATATGAAAGCGTCTGGGTTTTTCCCTGCAAATGGTATCAAAAAGGGTTTGTGGGGCTGAAATCTCCATTTTCCCAGCTTTTAGGGAATGACAGACTTTTGTCAGAAAACCAAAACATTTTACACAGTTTTGGCATTTTTCTGGGACATAGCCTATTTTTGCTATTTTTTGTGCTTTCAACCTCCTTCCAGTTAATGGTAGAAATGGGTATGAAAGCAATAATGGATCCTGGAAATCTATACATTTTAGAAAAGTAGACAAAATGCTGAATTCAGCAAGGGGTCATTTGTGTAAATCCATCAAGGTTTCTTTATAGAAACTAACAGTTAAATATAGGAAAAATGGAAAATTAGTTGAAAAAAACAGCCTTTTGTGTCAACGTTTTCACCTGTAACTTCTTCTAATTATGACTGCTCTTTGAAAGCAATATACCGTTACATCCACTGGACCTTACTGGTTGTGGGGATATATAGGACTTGTAGGTTCACAAAGAACCCGACGAACCCAGAGCCAAAAATTGAGCAGCGTCTTGCAATGGTTTTTTATTATGTACCGGGTATATAGCAATTATTCTGGGAAAATGTATACATGGAATATTCGGTATGAAAGACTCCTATGTATTTCTGAAATGGGAACACAATATAGAGTTTAGAAACAGTAGATATTTGCACATTTCTGAAATTGGTAATACTCATACTAGCATGAGAATTATAGGTCATTTTTCAAAATAACTTCTTTTTACACATTGTCTTTCATTTGGAAGGCAGAAATGCATCGAAAGTCAATAGGTAATAACAGTTGCTTTACAAATCTGAATTACCGTAAGTGTCCCGATAAAAATGGTACCTCATTTGTGTGGGTAGGCATAGTGCCCACGACAGGAAACGACTCAAAACGCAACGTGAACACACCACATTTTCACAATGAAAAATTACCCTTTTTTTGCAAAGTGCCTAGCTGTAGTTTTTGAACCCTTGCTCTGCCGGCACCCAGGGAAACCTAGCAAACCTATACATTTTTGAAAACTAGATACCCAGGGGAATCCAGGATGGAGTGACTTGACTGGCTTTCACCAGGTTCTGTTACCCAGAATCCCTTGCAAACCTAAAACATGGTAAAAAAAAAACACATTTTCCCTACATTTCTGTGGTGGAAAGTTCTGGAATCTGTGTGGATACACAAATTTCAACTCACCCTGCGTTTCCCAAAGTCTTCCGAGAAAAATGGTACCTCACTTGTGTGGGTAGGCCTAGAGCCTGCGACAGGAAATGGCGCAAAACGCAACGTGGACACACCCCAATTTCACAGTGAAAAATGACCCTTTTTTGGCAAAGTGCCTAGCTGTAGTTTTTGAATCCTAGCTCTGCCTGTATCTAGGGAAACCTAGCAAACCTATAAATTTTTGAAAACTAGACACCCAGGGGAATCCAGGATGGGGTGACTTTACTGCCTCTCACCAGGTTCTGTTACCCAGAATCCCTTGCAAACCTAAACAATTGTCAAAAAACCACATTTTCCTCACATTTCTGTGGTGGAAAGGTCTGTAATCTGCGCGGATCCACAAATTTCTACCCACCCCACGTTCCCCAAAGTCTTCCGAGAAAAATGGTACCTCACTTGTGTGGGTAGGCCTAGTGCCCGCGACAGGAAACGGTGCAAAACGCAACGTGGACACACCACAATTTCACAGTGAAAAACGACCCTTTTTGGCAAAGTGCCTAGCTGTAGTTTTTGAACCCTAGCTCTGCCGGCACCTAGGGAAACCTAGCAAACCTATACATTTTTGAAAACTAGACACCCAGGGGAGTCCAGGATGGGGTGACTTGACTGCTTCTCACCAGGCTCTGTTACCCAGAATCCCTTGCAAACCTAAAAAATGGTAAACAAAACCACATTTTCCCTACATTTCTGTGGTGGAAAGTTCTGGAATCTGCGTGGATAAACAAATTTTAACCCACCCTGCGTTCCCCAAAGTCTTCCGAGAAAAATGGTACCTCACTTGTGTGGGTAGGCCTAGAGCCTGCGACAGGAAATGGCGCACAACGCAACGTGGACACACCCCAATTTCACAGTGAAAAATTACCCTTTTTGGCAAAGTGCCTAGCTGTAGTTTTTGAATCCTAGCTCTGCCTGCATCTAGGGAAACCAACAAACCTATACATTTTTTGAAAACTAGACACCCAGGGGAATCCAGGATGGGGTGACTTTACTGCCTCTCACCAGGTTCTGTTACCCAGAATCCCTTGCAAACCTAAAAAATTGTCAAAACAAACACATTTTCCTTACATTTCTGTGGTGGAAAGGTCTGTAATCTGCGCGGATCCACAAATTTCTACCCACCTCACGTTCCACAAAGTCTTCCGAGAAAAATGGTACCTCACTTGTGTGGGTAGGCCTAGTGCCCGCGACAGGAAACGGTGCAAAACGCAACGTGGACACACCACAATTTCACAGTGAAAAACGACCCTTTTTTGGCAAAGTGCCTAGCTGTAGTTTTTGAACCCTAGCTCTGCCGGCACCTAGGGAAACCTAGCAAACCTATACATTTTTGAAAACTAGACACCCAGGGAATCCAGGATGGGGTGACTTGACTGCTTCTCATCAGGTTCTGTTACCCAGAATCCCTTACAAACCTAAAAAATGGTAAAAAAAAAGCCACATTTTCCTCACATTTCTGTGGTGGAAAGTTCTGGAATCTGCATGGATCCACAAATTTCCACCCACCCCGCGTTCCCCAAAGTCTTCCGATAAAAATGGTACCTCACTTGTGTGGGAGGCCCAAGTACCCGCAACAGGAAATGGCCCAAAACGCAACGTGGACACACCACATTTTCACAGTGAAAACGGACCCTTTTTAAACAAAGTGCCTAGCTGTAGATTTTGAACCATAGCTCTGCCGGCACCTAGGGAAACCTAGGAAACCTATACATTTTTGAAAACTAGACACCCAGGGGACTCCAGGATGGGGTGACTTGGCTGGCTCTCACCAGGTTATGCTACCCAGAATCCCTTGCAAACCTAAAATATTGTAAAAAAAAAACACATTTTCCTCACATTTCTGTGGTGGAAAGTTCTGGAATCTGCGTGGATCCACAAAATTCCACCCACCCCGCGTTCCCCAAAGTCTTCCGATAAAAATGGTATCTCACTTGTGTGGGAGGCCTATGTACCCACGACAGGCTAGGGCCCAAAACATATTGAGGTGACATTAAAATTGCCTATCACAAAACAACCTGGTTTTGCAAGGGGGGGTCACCTCAGTTTTTGGCCCCGTGCTCGGCGGCCATCTAGGGAAACCTATCAAACCCACACATTTCTGAAAACTAGACACCCGGGGGGTTCCAGGAAGGTATGACTTGCGTGGATCCCCCAACGTTTTCCTACCCAGAATCCCCTGCAAACCTCAAATTTAGCTGAAAAAATCACTTTTTCCACACATTTTTGTGTGGGAAAGTTGTGGCATCGCCGGGCAGACACGCATTTCCTACCACCCAGCGTTCCCCAAGGTCTCCCGATAAAAATGGTACCTCACTCGTGTGGGAGGCCCAAGTACCCGCGACAGGCTAGGGCCCAAAACGTATTGAGGTGACATTAAAATTGCCTATCACAAAACAACCTGGTTTTGCAAGGGGGTCACCTCGGTTTTTGGCCCCGTGCTCGGCGGCCAGCTAGGGAAACCTATCAAACCCACACATTTCTGAAAACTAGACACCCGGGGGGTTTCAGGGAGGTATGGCTTGCGTGGATCCACCAACGTTTTCTTACCCAGAATCCCCTGCAAACCTCAAATTTAGCTGAAAAAATCACTTTTTCCACACATTTTTGTGTGGGAAAGTTGTGGCATCGCCGGGCAGACACGCATTTCCTACCATCCAGCGTTCCCCAAGGTCTCCCGATAAAAATGGTACCTCACTCGTGTGGGAGGCCCAAGTACCTGCGACAGGCTAGGGCCCAAAACGTATTGAGGTGACATTAAAATTGCCTATCACAAAACAACCTGGTTTTGCAAGGGGGGTCACCTCGGTTTTTGGCCCCGTGCTCGGCGGCCAGCTAGGGAAACCTATCAAACCCACACATTTCTGAAAACTAGACACCCAGGGGGTTTCAGGGAGGTATGGCTTGCGTGGATCCCCCAACGTTTCCTTACCCAGAATCCCCTGCAAACCTCAAATTTAGCTGAAAAAATCACTTTTTCCCACATTTTTGTGTGGGAAAGTTGTGGCATCACCGGGAAGACACGCATTTCCTACCACCCAGCATTCCCCAAGGTCTCCCGATAAAAATGGTACCTCACTCGTGTGGGAGGCCCAAGTACCCGCGACAGGCTAGGGCCCAAAACGTATTGAGGTGACATTAAAATTGCCTATCACAAAACAACCTGGTTTTGCAAGGGGGGTCACCTCGGTTTTTGGCCCCGTGCTCGGCGGCCAGCTAGGGAAACCTATCAAACCCACACATTTCTGAAAACTAGACACCCACGGGGTTTCAGGGAGGTATGGCTTGCGTGGATCCCCCAACATTTTCTTACCCAGAATCCCCTGCAAACCTCAAATTTAGCTGAAAAAATCACTTTTTCCACACATTTTTGTGTGGGAAAGTTGTGGCATCACCGGGCAGACACGCATTTCCTACCACCCAGCGTTCCCCAAGGTCTCCCGATAAAAATGGTGCCTCACTCGTGTGGGAGGCCCAAGTACCCGCGACAGGCAAGGGCCAAAAACGTATTGAGGCAACATCAAAATTGCCTATCACAAAATGTTTAGCCCACTACCATCCTTGCAAACGTGCCCCTCATCTCTCCATAGCCCCTCTCTCACATACATTTAGTCTGTTACAAAGTGTTTCTACTTTGTGGCTTTACTAATCCACTTAGCTGTCTACATAATACCGATCTGTTCGTTTCAGCATACCCTTTATGACGTCAAAACTGCCACTACACAAAAGTCAGATATCTCTATCTAGCAGAAATTTTTTTGTACTCTGCAGCAGTTCCACACTTTACTGCCTTTCAGGTAACTTCAAAGAGACTCATTATAGTTCTTTCACAGTCTCATAATTTCAGCACTGAGAAATATCTCTGTAAATAAATATTTATATATATATATAACAATTAATTCCCAATGTCAGAGCGCTCAATACCTGGTGCAGGCAGCAACGGGTAGAATCCTTACCCGATATTTAAATTCAGAAACACAAAGGATGCCGCACTCCAAGACCGGTTTCAGAGTTGCTTTATTTTCACCACCACTACCACCAGTCGTGGTGAAAATAAAGCAACTCTGAAACCAATCTCTGGAGTGCGGCATCCTTTGTGTTTCTGAATCTATATATATATCTATATATATATATATATATATATATATATTTATATATATATATCCAAGCTCCGTTTCCTTGTTTCCCAAAACGAAAAACAGCACTCGCGGGGGCCAAAAACTCCAGCAACTGCCCCCGCGAGTGCATCAAGGAGTATATATATATATATACAAAAACGCCCAGAAGCTTGAGGCCGCACACAGCTGCAGGTGAGTTACAAACTCCATTTGAACCAAGCAGGCAGCTTAACATCCCTTTGACGTCCATGGCCTGACGCGTTTCGATGCCGCTGTTTGCATCTCCTCAGAGGCCGTGTCAGCGGAGGTGATTTATGGCTGCCGTATTTCTCCTGCGTGTTTGTGGTTAGTGAGCTATCAGTGCTCCTCCCTTGGTGGAAGTTCATTTTCAAATGCACGCTGGGATATGAGGTCTCATTTTGCCAAATAACGCCCTCTGGTGGGTTACCTCCGCTGCAGCTAATTATGGACGATTATTCTCGGCCCTCCATTGAGCCTTGGATGATACTCTGCCGGCTTCATTAAAGGTACCCTGCAGCTTCGGAAAGAGGAATCTTCCTCTCCCCTAGTCCCGTTGGTTGCGGGCAGTGCGATCCCTCTGCGGCCTGGAACCGCCGCATAATATGTAACCAAAAACGCCATATATATACACACACACACACACACACGGACACATATATATATATACATAGATTTTATCTCTACATATATTTATATATTACAAAAAGCTCGTCCGACGCTTCGTGCATACGAAAAGACGAGAGTAGACCCAATTCTTGTGCCGATTTTCTTTATTCAATAATCACCATGTCGCCATATATATGTATCTATATACATATATCTATACATATATATGTATATAGATACATATATATATCATTCACTCTTTAGACTTATGTATATATATGTATCTATATACACATACATATGTATATAGATACATATATATACATATATCATCTACAGAGAGAAAGAGACTCTATATATATATATAGCTATAACAAAAAATTGCCCCCACAGGGGGTCGGCCACTGAGCAGGAGGACCAACCCCCTGCCAATATCGCTGCCATTTAAATTATTATTATTTTTTTTCATTTTTGGGGTGCGATCGCGCACCCCAAACAAAGCCAACTTTCAACAATTTAAAAAAATATGCCCCCGGGGGGGGGCCGACCCATTACCACGAGGGCCGACCCACCCAAAGACATCCCTGGTGTTTAGTGGGGTTTCCTGGCCGTGGATCGCAGTGCTGCCGCGATCCACGGCCAGGAAACCCTTTCAGGAATGCCTCGTTTGAAAGGGGAGACTCTCCCTTTCAAACGAGGCCTCCCTAAAGCTGGGGAGGCCGCTTGCCGGATTTCCCATCGGAGTCGAGCGCGGCCTTACCTGCTGCTGTCCTCGGCTCCGGTGGGGAAATCAGTGACGCCAGAGCGCCTCGCCGCGCGCTGACGTCACAGATGGGCGGGAGGGGGCGGGGGAGACGCGGAAAGCCTTCCACGTCTCCCAGGCGGAATAAAAAAACAATCTCCGGTGCGATGCTCCGGAGGTTTAAAGGGGCCCTCCCTGGTGACGGCCAATGGACGTGCGCCGCACCAGGGAGGTATTGCTTGCGTCGGCCATTGGCCGACGCAAGCACCAAAGGGGTTAATCAGGGTGGGAGACAGGATTATTAAATTGGTTGCCATGATCCTCCCATTTCCCTGTTTTAACTCACTTGGTCTTTTAGAAACCACAACACTACACTTCTACACTTTAGGGCCCCTTACACACACCTCACCATACGGCAAGGAATAAAAGATCTCCGCCAAAGAGCCCCCACTGAGGGTGCCCGTCGGGTATTGTAGCGCCTACCCGACGAGGAGCATGCCCAATGATGAAGCATGACACCCAGCGGGCTGGGTGTGTGAGGGCCCTAATTCCGAAAGGAAGGATTCCCCATCCTCCCTCTTGGTAGCCAGCTATTTGCACCTACTCCAAAGCCACTGTCAGCCTCCTTAGGAACTGCATACTCCTTTCTTTGTTGCTAGTATCAGGGCCCGTATGCTGGACCTTTAAAGCCCTTTCTGTCTCTCCTTGTTGTTAACACAGCCTTTCTATGGCGGTCAGACCGCCATAGAAAGGCTGTGGGAATTTGTGCATCGTAATCCCCACGGCAGTGCCTGAGGAGGCACCGCCTCCATTTTGGGGATTACGATCCACCCTCCGCCCGACGGGCTACTTAGCCTGTCAGAGGCAGATTAGATTCTCCCTGCAGCCACTGGTCAGACTGCCCGTATCATAATAGGGCAGTCGGACTGATGCCTCAGATTTGGGGTGGAATGCCACCGACGAGCTGCCGGAAGGCCTTCCGCCCAACATCGTGATGGGGTCGTATGTATAAACTATATGGATATGCTGTAGGTATTCATATCTACACCACGTTTGTGTATGCATCATAAAAGTGAAAGTGACTGCTGTAGCTAATACAGGAGTCTACATCTAAAGAGTAACGTATCATTAAACATTTAATTATTTGATTAGTATAAACAGTGAACAAATTAACTTTCCAGCTGTGCAGTTGAACATGACTTAAGGATTGCATATTTTTTTTAAAGAACATACTCATTCTTATCCTGTTACCATTTATGTAACAAATCAAGCTAAAATTAGGAATGACTTCTGATGTCAAACGTGTTTATTTTTGATAACCTTAAAATAGTGCAAGAGACTTGTGATTATGATTTTATTAGTCCCTTTGAAGCTGCATCCATACTTCCTGAGCACTACGCATAACTAACTATAATATTATTCCACACAGCGTGGAAAGAACAATGTTGATTTCATTTTTACTTTCTGTATATCATTCATATGTGTTCTGCATTGATAGAGTATTAGCTAGGGGTGAAAGCTGGGCTCACAGTTGTGATGGGCCTCCTTACTGTGTGACTCTCTCAGGGCACACGCTTGTCTCATGGTTGCTGGGTGTTGGACTCACTGGTGATAGGTCACATCATGAGGTACCTCTTGCTAGGTCAGTGCTATAGAAAACTTTTTAAATAAATAAATATGTCAGCCTTGCAATATGGAGTTCAGAGGTTTATATTCTTGAATGACCACCTCAAGGGTGCCTCTTGCAAGGTGACATGCTGACTGACCTCAGGTCTCTAGTACTTCGATGGACAGGATGCTTGGTTGCTCATTTTAGGTTGGGCTGTGCTGTCAAGCATCATCCCAAGTCTTGGTAAGACTTAGCAGGACTAAGTACCTCAGGGCAGCACAGACACATGGAATTTTAAGCTCTTACAGTTCATGCCAATCAACTCTCTCTTCAGCAAAGCTAAGCGTTATAGATCTCTACAGTCCTAAGAATTTTGTCTCATCCTCTCAAAAGTAGTCAGAATATCACCTCTAATAATGTTTTTTTCTCTAAATATATGTGCAGAGCTTCAGCAAGTCAAAAGGTGAAGACTAAAAAGGCAAGAGACCTTCAATTTTAGCCAGTCTTAATGGCACCTGGTACCTCAAAGTGTTTATTCAAAGAAACATTTCATCCCAAACATTTGGGGGAGAAATTCTTGCAGCGTGCATTTCTCTTTCTCTTTCAAGTAGCCACATCTTCATGCAACTGTTGGGGGTGAAACTGCCACCTTGCCATTGGTGCATTCCAGGCGGACAATCTCTCTTCACAGCGCAAAGTGCAGGGTACTAGGATGGGGCATTATCCCAATCCTTTGTAAGAGCTATTGTTGGGATGGGAATGTCCCCCTACATAGCAAACAGGTGTGTAATCCCTGCCATGTGACCCAGCTATGTGTAATATCTAGTGTTCTGTCTTTTTATGGCTCAGTTCACATGCTAATCCAGTTTGAGTGTTGTGTCCTGGATCAATCCTTTAATTAATGATCAGAGCCCGGTTCGGAGTCCTGGAGGAACACACGTAGCGTGTCCTCAGCTGACATGGGACTACTGTCCATTTCCTGTGTTGTGAGCATGTTGTATGGCTTATACTTTCTCAAGTAAAACTGTGTTTTTTGGACAACATAAACTTTGGACTGGTGCGACACTGATTCTGAGCACCCCTCAGTATATGTTTTTCTATAGTCCTGCTAGCTCACAGTGCATCATCTGTCCCCCTAACCTTACAGGGTAACAAATGGATGTGCAACCTCAGAACATAACCCCGACTCCCCAAGGAAATTGTGGTAATAGATCTAGAACCCTTTCGCTCAGTTACTTATGTATAACCTAAGAGATACACAAGAAATATACAACATGCGGTTTCAATATTTATTGAAGCACTGTGATTCTTGAGTGAAATACATGTGTTGCAATGATTAATAGAAGGAAACCGAATATTGTGATTAACATTACGAGAATGGTGAAAAAGATAAACAATTCAACCGTTTTGCTTATTACAGAAGACACTTGCATACAAATACTGTAATATAATGTACTCCTACCTAGCACATTGTACCCTATCGTGTCTAAGGTGAACGAATCTGACCAATTCCTGTTGGGTGGTCTAACTACCCATTACCTGTGAGCAAGTGTCAGCAAGCTGCCCGTCTGGGTGTAGAGTTGGACAGCATCCCTCACATGAGATGACAGGAATCAGCTGAGCTGGAATTCCAGCATGGACCGACCTCTCAGTGCCTACGAAATACTCCTCTGAAATAACAAAGGCTTGATGTCATATATAAAATAACATACTCCCTGTTACCATGCCAAAGCCCCAGTCATGCCGCTATTCTTTATTCTATTGTGATAGCTCTGTCGCCGTGCGGCCAAAAACAAATAACATCTTGACTGCTGAACTTAGCCCTTGTACAGAGTGTTCAAGGTGTTCTGATAGAGTGCCTATGAAGTCGTATTGTAAGTTTGAGAAATGTTATCCTGTGTGCACGCAAATGAATGTGTGTCAAATGTTACGTTATGTTATGTAGGTCTTGATATAGGGCACGAATCATCCCCATAGGGATACCTCGGCGCTTGTGACCTGCAGGTAGATGAAGTAGAGGCAGCATTAAAACAACTCGGCTTTAAGGTATTTTTGAAGCCAGACAGGCTGGTGCATGCACAGATGTACAAGGGAAGCTTGTTCCAGTGGTGCAGGCCAATGTAGGAAAAGACTCAACCACCATGTTTAGCTGTGCGGATACGCTGGGGACATAGAAGAAATTGATTAGATCTTACATTCCTGTTCAAGAGGTACGGAGTCTTTGGGACAGAGCCTGACAAAGATTTGTAGGTCAGGCAGAGCAGTTTGAACAGTGCTGTCTTTCGAATGGAGTGTTACAGCAAACAAATGATGGACGGAATGCTGACAATGCAAACATTCTCCCCCAGTCAAAAGATCTGGGTTAAATCCATCGTTCTTTTGCCCACTACGCCACCCCAGTTTGGACCCAGCCATATGCAAATCAGTCCTGACCCTGTGCCCCATGGGAACAGTCCAGACCGAACTGTCAGGCCGGGTCCTCCCTGGATCGGAAACAAGCATCCTGGGACCGGTTTCAGGGTATGTCACCCTTCTTCAGCCAGGCTAGCTTGAATCCAGTGGCACAGTGAGCAAGGGACCCACGTCTGGGCATACCCATCCCACTTAGGGCGAAAAGTGTTACAGCAAACAAATGATGGACGGAATGCTGACAATGCACACATTCTCCCCCAGTCAAAAGATCTGGGTTAAATCTATCGTTCTTTTGCCCACTACGCCACCCCAGTTTGGACCCAACCATATGCAAATCAGTCCTGACCCTGTGCCCCATGGGAACAGTCCAGACCGAACTGCCAGGCCAGGTCCTCCCTGGACCGGAAACAAGCATCCTGGGACCGGTTTCAGGGATGTCACCCTTCTTCAGCCAGGCTAGCTTGAATCCAGTGGCACAGTGAGCAAGGGACCCACGTCTGGGCATACCCATCCCACTTAGGGCGAAAAGTGTTACAGCAAACAAATGATGGACGGAATGCTGACAATGCTAACATTCCCCCCCCAGTCAAAAGATCTGGGTTTAATCCATCATTCTTTTGCCCACTACGCCACCCCAGTTTGGACCCAGCCATATGCAAATCAGTCCTGACCCTGTGCCCCATGGGAACAGTCCAGACTGAACAGTCCAGACTGGCCTGGCAGTTCGGGCTGGACTGTTCCCATTGGGCGCAGGGTCAAGACTGATTTGCATATGGCTGGGTCCAAACTGGAATGGCATGGTGAGCAAAAAACGATGGATTTAGGCCCAGATCTCTGTACTGGGGTGAATGTATGACATTGTTCTGCATTCTGTCCATCAATTGTTCTTTTTGCATTTGTCACCCCGAGTGGGACGGGTATGCCCAGACGTGGGTCCCGTGCTCTCCATTCCACTAGAGTCAAGCTATCCTGGCTGATGAGGGCTGAAAGCCCGAAACCTGTCCTAGGATGCTTGATTCGAGTCCAGGGAGGACCTGGCCTGGCAGTTCGGGCTGGACTGTTCCCATTGGGCGCAGGGTCAAGACTGATTTGCATATGGCGGGGTCCAAACTGGAATGACATGGTGAGCAAAAAAACGATGGATTTAGGCCCAGATCTCTGTACTGGGGTGAATGTATGACATTGTTCTGCATTCTGTCCATCAATTGTTCTTTTGCATTTGTCACCCCGAGTGGGACAGGTATGCCCAGACGTGGGTCCCGTGCTCTCCATGCCACTGGAGTCAAGCTATCCTGGCTGATGAGGGCTGAAAGCCCGAAACCAGTCCTAGGATGCTTGATTCCAGTCCAGGGAGGACCTGGCCTGGCAGTTCGGGCTGGACTGTTCCCATTGGGCGCAGGGTCAAGACTGATTTGCATATGGCTGGGTCCAAACTGGAATGGCATGGTGAGCAAAAAACGATGGATTTAGGCCCAGATCTCTGTACTGGGGTGAATGTATGACATTGTTCTGCATTCTGTCCATCAATTGTTCTTTTTGCATTTGTTACCCCGAGTGGGACGGGTATGCCCAGACGTGGGTGCGTGCTCTCCATGTCACTGGAGTCAAGCTATCATGGCTGATGAGGGCTGAAAGCCCGAAACCGGTCCTAGGATGCTTGATTCCAGTCCAGGGAGGACCTGGCCTGGCAGTTCGGGCTGGACTGTTCCCATTGGGCGCAGGGTCAAGACTGATTTGCATATGGCTGGGTCCAAACTGGAATGGCATGGTGAGCAAAAAAACGATGGATTTAGGCCAAGATCTCTGTACTGGGGTGAATGTATGACATTGTTCTGCATTCTGTCCATCAATTGTTCTTTTTGCGTCTTTCGAATGGAGAGCCAATGTAGGGATCTAAGCGTAGTGGCTGATGGTGTCTTTAGAGGCAGGTTGCTTGCCATACGGGCAGCGGTGTGTTGGACAACCTGCAATTTCGATAGAAGGGATTCATTAGAAGCGAGGATTAGGGCATTTCCATATTCTAGGTGGCTGATGATTAATGCCTGGGTGAGTGTCTTCCGAGAGCTCAAAGGAAGCCACCAAAAGATTTTCTTGAGAAGGTTCATTGTGCCAAAACAGGTAGTGCAGACGGAGGTAATCTGGTCTCTCATAGATAGTTTGTCATTTAAAATTATGCCCAGGTTCCTGGCAGTTTTACTGGGCAATGGGTTGGGACCAAGTTCCGCCGACCACCAATCCTCCGCCAAATAGAGCTGGGCTTTGCCAAACAGAAGAATCTCTGTTTTGCCCCCATTCACTTGGCAACAGTTGAGGGACATCCACATTGTAATTTTTCTCATGCAGGCGACAAATCGCTGTTTGGCACTCTCGGTGTCGTGCCCAAATAAGATGACCAACTGAGTGTCGTCTGCATAAGAAAAAGTTTCAAACCCGAAGGACTTAACTATTTGGGCAAGAGGGGCTACATAGATGTTGAAAAGCGTAGGGCTCAAGCAGGACCCCTGAGGAACCCCATTGTCCAAGGTGCTATCGCTGGAATGGAACATGCCCATAGAAACTGTTTGGACCCCGTCTTTAAGGAAATCTGTCAGCCAGTCGAGGGCGGCTCCCTGGATACCTATCTGATAAAGGCGCTGTGCCAAGATGGAATTCTACTCTTAGCAGCTGTGCATGTTGCAGAGTTTTGGTGTTTTGTCCCTATGGCAGGCTGTGCTGAACCGTCAGTATAGATGATGTGATCATGCTGATCAAGAGGTATGACTTCTTTAGGCAGAGTTTATTCATTGTCGTATTGCAGGTATGCTTGTGTTTGTAGTGTAGAATACAATCTGTAGTCTACATCCGTTGCGCTGAGAGAGTGGCCCACTGTATCCATTGCGGATGTAAAGCCTTAGCGTTAGGAATGTTGCCCTTTGTAACAGCCTCAAGGACTGGAACCAGAGTCACAACAATAATGTGTTTACCCTGAGCCAAAGATCTTTCTCTCACTGCAGCAGTCTGTACCACCAGTCTGTACCACCATCAGAATCTTTTGATCTCAGCATTGGTATATAAATGTGATTTACATGCAATTGATACTGTGTCAACCTTGTCAACCTTGTTGAATGTAACGTAGGTATACCCTGATGCTCCCGCAATTATAGGATCAGCAGGTTTGTTGTGCTTACACATGTGTGTAAGTGTGTTGCAGCTAGCATGTCAGCTTGTACTGAACATAAGGGTTGTGTGTGTTCAGTTGTCCAATGTGTGCTTGAAAAGTCTGAAGTATCAAGTCGCAGAATGGTTTTACCCACTCTCCGTATTCTGGAATATAAGTACTGCCAAAATTCAGGAAACACAAAAATGATTGGAGATTCTTCAAGGTGTCTGATGGCTGTAGAATTGCACAATTCTCGAGGAAATGTGTCACTAGGCTTTTGCCTTCACTTAACAGCTCATATCTTAAAAATAGGACCTTGAGGTGATTTTTTAAAATTAAATTTGTAACCCATGTGAGCAAATCCCAATATTATGTGATCCACTCTTGCCAAGTGTGTTGAAAGGTCATCATCCATCAGATAGATGTCATCGACATAGGTCAATGCTTGGTCATCATATTCTTGCAAAAGTTCTGTAACCCGGGCTGAAAACAACCCCTTGCTGTTCTTATACCCATGTGGCAAACAACAGAACTGCTTTTGAGAACCCAGCACGCTGAATACGATCAAATACCTGCTTTCAGGCACTATGTTTTGGCAGAAAAATCCATTTGAGATGTCTAGGGTTGTTTTGTATTTCTTTCACATATGTTGTTCATAAGTGCCACGACATGTACGTTTTGAACAGCAAATGTATATGTAGCTGTGTTCAGGTGTCTGTAATGTAATACTAGACGATACGAATGGCCAGTTTTTATTACTGGAAACAAAGGATTATTCATAGGGGAGGTGCAACTTTCTATTACACCTTGGTATTCCAGTTGCGTGAGTATCTCTCTAACTTGTTTTTTAGCCTTATGTTTAATGGGGTATTGTCTTTGAGGTTGTGGGATTGACCTCACTGGTATTACGTGATAAGGGGAACTATCATCTCACCCCACATGGTTGCGGTATAACTCAGGAGCTAGCGCTATAGCCACTCCTTGGCGTATGAATGTTTCACTGTCTCTGGGATGAGGTCAGAAAAAGCAGGCAAAATTACCATTTCTCCCTCTGGGAAATCCATCACAAATTCAGGTGGCCAATACTTTTTGACCAAGATAATATCATAGCCGAATGACAAATCCTCCCAAAGCGAATATTAATGTATCTTGGCACGTCCCCCTCCAATTGGAGTTGCATCTCATATAATCAATGCGTGACGCTCACTCTCATGTCTGGTATTTTCACCTGGACATAGTCACTCAATGCTATTGCCACCAAACAATCCATCAGGTTCCGGCGAACTATCATGACTTCTGCTGCTCTGTGCAACATTGTCAGAGCCCACTCCTCGCTCAGAAGCAGTGTCCTCAATATTCACACCATGCTTGACTTTTAGGCCAGCTACCTTCTTCTTTTTGAATTGAGGTTTGGACTGTTTAGGTTTATCTTCCTTTTTTATTATGCAGTCAGAAGAGCGTTATGAGTCCTTCGTCAGTTTCACATACTCCTTTGATCTGTGCTCTGACCGTCCTCTCCAAGTGTTTTTCGGACGAATCCTAAAAGGAATTAGATGAACGTGAGCTCTCCGATTATCTATACCTGAAAATTGTGTGTATTCAGCTAAGTCTGGCCATGTTGCTACCTCATTGCTAAGGGGGGCCTAGTCTAACATTGTTGTATGTATGTGGTAGGGCACCTTCAAACCATTTTTGATGTTCTTGGTAAGTTAATGGTATTTCTAGTGCTTCATAAGCTGTGTAGGTATTAGGAACTGTATCTGGAGTGTATGTGTGAAACAGTCTTGAAGTTGTATTAACTGCTAAGAATGTAACCCATGAATAGAATATCTCTGTCCTGAATGCTTTGTGAGCCTCAACAACGAAGGTAACTTCTCCACCCGTCTGGAGCAGACCACGTTGCAACAGCATTAGTGTAACTGCATGTCTACAGTTAGCTGGTATGTTTATTGGTTGGTCTTTGGGCTCAGACATTTGAATATGTGTAATTAGAGAGGGTACCTCTATGGGGAGAGCCTTTGAAAGGTTCAATCTTGAACAACCTACAATTGAAACATAGGGGTTACCTACTTAGCTGAGGAGGATTTTTTCCCCTAAACCAAGGATGTCTCCTGTTAGTAGGTGAGTATGGGTACACAAAAGAAAACAACTCAGGCGATCCATTAAATAAGAACCCAACCTACAACGTTGGTGGTGCCATGTCTTAATGATTGATTGATTGATTTAAACATTTGTATAGCAAACGAATGCCCAAGGGCGTCTAGGCGCTGGTGACAGAAAGACCCAGAAGGTTGCCGATGAGAACTGTAATAAGCAAATTTTGGTTGGCGAAGAGCCAAGTTTTTAGTGATTTTCTAAAAGATAACAGCGTTGGACTGTTCTTTATGTCAGCTGGAAGCGAGTTCCATGTTTTAACTGTTCCCAAGATTAAACGTCTTCCACCCTAATGAGCTTTCTTGAATCTGGGGGTCTGTAAACATTTACTATGTGACGATCTTAGGTTTCTGGATCAGATGCTTCTTCAGATATTGAGGACCGACACCGTGCAGTGCCTTAAATGCTAAGCATTGGGATTTAAATGTAATCCTTTTTTTGACTGGGAGCCAATGCAAAGTTCTCAAACCACAGGAGACTGGCAGAAATCTAGGAATATCCAGCAGCAATCTGGCTGCCGCATTGTGGAGACGCTGTAACCTTTGTAAGTACTGCAATTGGATACTCACGTAAAGAGCATTGCCATAGTCCAATCTGGACAGGGATAATGCTGTCACAAGTGTTTTTAGGGTGTCAGGCGGTATGAAAGGGCGAAGTTTCCGAATTATCTTTAGAATGAAGAAAATTGTAGAGGTGAGAGTACTGATCTGATTTTTGAAGGTCAGATTGTCGTCAAATATAAAACCTAGGTCTTTCACCTTCTTCACTTGGACTAGACGATCTCCCAAACTAGAGGACCACAATCTGGTTGACCAAAAGGAGGTATCTGTATCTAGCAGGAGGACCTCCGTCTTTCCGCCATTCAGTTTTAGGCAGTTGGAACTCATCCACTGGTTAACCTGGGTCATACAGCTGTTGAATTGATCTGCAGTCTGTTCCACATTACTGGAGACTGACACCACTAACTGGGGATCGCCAGCGTAAGAGACAACTGAGAAGCCAAATTGCCTGACAATTTTAGCCGGGGGGGGGGGTAACATAGAGGTTGAACAATGTGGGGCTTAAAGAAGAGCCCTGTGGCACCCCATATGGGAGTATGAATTGCTCAGATGAAAAAGCTCCATTCTGTACTGATTGAACCCTATTAGATAGAAATGATTTAACCAGTTTATGGGCAGTGCCTCTTATCTCTAAATCTGATAACCTGTTGTCCAGTATTTCATGGTTCACTGTGTCTTAAGCCACCGATAGATCTAACAGAATCAGGGCGGCCTTACCACCAGTATCCAGAATTGATCTTAACTCTTCAGAAGCCATGACCAAAGCCGTCTCAGTACTGTGCCCCTCCCGGAATCCATATTGAGATGGATCTAAAAGGTTCATGGAAGAGATGAAAGCAGTGAGTTGTAAATTTAGCACTTTTTCCAATACCTTTGCAGGGAAGGGTATTCTAGAGATTGGTCTATAGCTGCTGGGATCAGCTGGATTTAAATTGGGTTTCTTCAGAAGTGGGAGAATCAAGGCTATTTTCCAAGCATCAGGGAAAATACCTGAGCTGATGATCTCTTTGAATACAACCCCCAGTTGTTCACTGATAATTTCAGGAGCAATGTGCAGTATTTTTGGGGGGGCATGGATCAGATGGAGCCCCAGATTTCGATGTCCTAACCATTTGTGAAATTTGTTCTACAATAGGTGGGGGAAAAGGAAATAAACAGATTAGATGGGGAGGGAGTTATGACTGCTGGAGAATTTCCACTTGTGGTAACGTCACTGTCCCTAAAGGACCTATACAATTGAGGAACCAAACCCCTAGGCAATCCACTGTGTCTGACAATTAACAGACCATAATACCACACAACATGATGCTATGAACTCAGTGTAACCACACAATTAAATGTTTTTTTGAAAAAGTTTTCATTTCTTTAATTCAAATTTATTAAAAGATTTTTGTTGTTGTTATAAACCATGATTAATGAAAAAATATGGTAACAACTGTACAAATAGTTCAATCGGTAAGTACCCTATAGCGTAGACTGCGGATATGCACGTCTTATGAGAACTCTTGATTCCAAAGCAAATACTAGGAATTTCTAGGATAGTGTTGTTTCGGTGGAGAGTGGATGAATAGTATGGTCTAGTTAGTTAGAGTCTATTTGTAGGCAGACGGATCGCACGCAAGTCCCGACACGCCAAAATAGAAGCTTCTATTTTGGCGTGTCGGGACTTGCGTGCGGTCCGTCTGCCTACGAATAGACTCTAACTAACAAAGGAGGACAACCCGATTTCTATCTTGAAGAAGCGATAGCTTTGTATTATCTGACGGCATATATTGCAATATATTAATCCTATCGGAATCATCTAGACCATACTATTTGTACAGTTGTTACCGTATTTGAATTGGACGCTCTGACATAATTTTAATGTCCAAATATATCTGTGGCTCTCCTGATGAAGGCGCAGAGTGCGCTGAAACGCGCGTAGAAAAGATTCTATTTATGCCAAATGTCTATTAATATGTCTCTGTTTTTTAGTATTGTCTATCACTATACATATATAGTGAATATATGTTGTTATTGTATATGTTTGTACTCCCAGTGTTTGATATATAATTGTTTGTAATTTACATAAATGTATGTTATCAATGTATATATTTTTTCATTAATCATGGTCTATAACAACAACAAAAAATCTTTTGATAAATTTGAATTAAAGAAATGAAAACTTTAAAAAAAAACATTTAATTGTGTGGTTACACTGAGTTTGTCATAAGGTTTCTGCACATACACAGGAAAATGGGACCCCGGAATACAGTAGTCTGCCACCATATACCGTAGCACCCAAAAACCCCAACCCAACTAGCTTAGCATCCCATTAGCACCCAAGTACTAATGTTTGGACAACCCAGAACACGGTATCTTTATCTCAGGACTCACAGAAGCAAGAACACTCTTTCGTCACTCACTCGTACTTGTCCACAAGGTGCGTAGGAAGAGACACTGGATAGGTTAAAATGTTTATTCCAACTTACGTGCTCTAATGTACAGTACACGTGTCAGTACTAATAGTATAATGCATATGACTAATATAAGCAGCATGGTTACAATTCCATAGAATACAAACGGGGAAAGCATCTCAGAGCTCAGTGGATAAACGTATAAATAACATTACCACCCTCCCCTTGCAGTAAGATAGTTTATTATAATAATAGAAGACCTCTGGGCTTTGTCTAGCGAACCCCCATACCTCAGTCTCTAGATGCAGAATTACATCAGCAGGACATCATAGCTCTTCTCACTGAAAAGGATTTCTCCAAGTGTGTTTAAGCGCTAGTAAACCACAGTATTAAAAGCATATCAAATTCTTCATGGCAATTGCACATAATGTTATGTCTGGGTGCGCGAGACTGGCCATATCAGGAAGAACCAGAATACATTGTTATGCGACCTTGTACATGTTTGTGCAGACTGAGCCCAAAAAGGTGAACAACAGAAAATGCAGACAGTGCAAAAGAACTTGGCACGAGCAAAGGGCGAGGAAGGCCCGGCTCAGTGTAACGTGCGCAAAGAGAAGCAGCATGGCAGCCAGGCCTAGGCCAACATAACAAGGCAGGTAACAATCCACAAGACACCCTCCCTGGACAGTCCGGCGGCCAGGACAGAGGCCCATCCGAGGAGAAAAACAGATGTCGGAGCACAGGGAGCGCCCAAACGGCGAAGGGCAGGTCAATCCATGAAAGTGAAAGTGCAGAAAAAAGCCATACCCTCCAAGAGTTCATCATTGGAATCGTCAAAAACATAGATGCCATCCAATCCATGAGTTCGAAAGAGCAGGAATGCTCCTCAGCAAAGGGAGCATCCATAAGCAATGCGGGACAGCTTGCGTGATAAATAAAACAGCTTCGTTGTAGGAGATCCTGGGCAGCCGCCCAGATATCCCATTGCGCCAAAATCCCCAGTGCAGCCGCACGCGCCATACAGCCAGCGACGGAACAGTCCTGCTCATGGGCCTCTAAGGGACCCATCAACTGAACAAAATCCGGAACAGACAATGACGAATTGGAGAGGCAATAATCCAAAGTCCAGGTGAAAGGACAGCGGATACAAGTCATCACAGGTTGCACGCAAGTGAAATACGCAAAGCGAAATGAAAGAGTATATGACACACTCAGTGTCGCCAATGGCAAGACGCCAAAACCGGCCAAAAGGCGCTCACGGAGCAGCTGGAGGCGTTCTGGATCGAGCAGGTCCCATCGGGGAGCAGCCATTGCGCAGAAAGCAAATTAAGAGCAAGACACCAGCCGCTAAAGCGAGGATCAATGGGAAACCGCCAAAGACACTGGAAAATATAGAATGTATGAAAGCCGGGATGACACCAAAAATAGTTTGGAAGGAGGACACCAAGCCCGACCCAACGACCTTAAAAAAGTGTACTAGGCCTTCAGTGTTAGATGCGTTAAAAATACGATGTATTAACTCCCCAAAATGTTGGGGGAGATTAGTGTTTAAAAGGGCCTGTATTTCACTGTGGGTACTCGCCACCTGGAGAATGAATGTCTCCCGGGCGGACGTGAGCATAACTTCCTCGTTTAATAATAGTGCCTTTATTCTGCTCAGTCTATTGAAATCTGCTTCCATGGTAGGGATGGAAGGCCAAATAGAGATATCAACCTTGCCATGAGGGGGAGGAAAAAGCACATTTTTGCAGCAGACAACCCTGTGTGAAACTGTTACAATGTAAGGAATGCCAGCCTGCAGGCCACAACAGTTTTCGTTATTTAAAAGTAAATAACTACCATTGGAAAGGAGAGTGAAAGTAGGAGAAATAACAGGAGCAGGAATACCTTTCAGCACACAAGCAAGATTAGGAGAGGAAACGCTACATGAGCCATGCAATTTAATGTGTTTACAAATAAGCGAATGACCTATAGTCGAGTCGCAGTACTCCCCCGTGAGAAAGACTTCCTTGCCGTCCCGAAGGCATTTATACATGAAAGGCAAGGACCAGAGTTCATGCAGGAAAGCACTGCCCAATGGCCGGTAACGGCCCACAGGATAATGTTTCATGCACGAGTCAAATTCAAACAGGGAAAATGGTAAAGCTATAACCCCATGGACTAGCCATACAGCAGAATCGAGTTCTGCAACAGAGAACGGCAAAGGATCCACCTTTTCGATATGTAATAGAGTGTAAGTTGCATCCTTCATGGACATAAATTGCTGTTTGTCAGTTAAGTTAAAAGGTAGAAATAAGGCAGAGGTGTTCAAAAATGCCAAGGAACTTTACCTAACTTGAGCGTTTGCAAAGTCCATGCAAACTGCATAACTGAACGCAATTGATTCTGACCATGATATAACACAGAAACATCATCTTGTACAATATCAACAACAGAGGACACAATATTCTCTAAAGTATAAATGCGAGAAGACAGGGTATTAATACTATTGTCAACAACAGCAAGCACCTTTTCCATATTTGCTTGATCTATTTCCCGAAGACGGGAAGCAGCTTCCATTTGTGATAGCTTCCAGAGTTCATTATACGTTTCATAAATGAATCTCTTAGGTCGGGGACCACGAGGTCCCAAAACAAAGTCGGACAGATCAATATTGCCTGTAAGGAGGGACAAATGTTGTTTAACAGAATCAAGGGACGAATGTTGCAGCCATTGTTTGCATAATTTACCAACAGAGTATGTAGTGACAGTACGGGCATCAGTAAACCTCGGATCAGGCCTATTCTGTGTGTAGCTAGCACCAGTATCATGAAAACGCATTTGACATGCATTAGATGATATAGGCCATACTAACCAGGGTGACTGAACCAGCTCAGAAACATTAAACGAATTATTTTGTAACCTTGCCTGCAAGGACACGAGGGACAGATTGAATCGTGAGCTTTCATTTGGAAAACTCGACAGGGATGGTATTGATGGCGTATTCAATTGTTTAGTGGTTGCTAAGCCCCAACATGTAGTCTGATAGATGGAAGCATTTAGGAACATAATTTGGGTAGGGATGAGGCAAGCACGATGCAACGCCTCGGTTCCCTGTACCTGCCATGGCTTGGAGCCCCAAATAGATTTTAAATCCACTGTAGTATCCCAGTACTCATAACCACCCACAGCTAGGCACTTATAAAGGAACCCGAATAAAGCAATTTGGTGTGTGTTAACATAATTTTCTGAGTTGATGTGGTATTAAGTCTAAAATAATAGGATGCAGGGTTCGACCGATTAAAATCAGTAAAATAGGTAAACTTATTTCGAAGAGTCTGTGAGCTACCTGGCAAGGGGTTTGGACAATGTTCCCATTGGGTATAGTTAACAGAACCACGCAGGGCACTGGGCTTATGGAGAAAATGATTACCCCAATGTTGGTAACAATACAAATCGGCATAATTAGCAGAATTCATATATAAATCTTCAGCATTAAAAGATGCATAATATTTTAAATCGGCAAACAATGCTTCAACGGCATGCACATCCCAATCATCAGAATGAATATTATTTTGTACTACATCACCCATTGAAACACGAAGGACATTAGGTACATTAATAATTTCCGTCGGACCATGGATTTGATAGTTCACTGCATCCCATACGATGCCATCAGCAACTGGGAAGGCTGAAATGTTCACAAATGTGTGGTCACGCTTCATGATGTGAGACGAGGAATGAGGAGCCAAAGTTCCAGAAACATAGTCTACAGCAGAGCGTTCAGGTAAATAGTGACCATTAATTAGTAGAAAAAACACTGTGACAAAGCCAATGGACATGAACAAAAATATCAAGAAAAGTACCAACCAGATGTATGTCCAGGGGGAATCAAAAATTGTCTCTAAACCAGGATATAAAAATACTGAACTTGGATGGAACTTTTGAAGATGTGGAATCCGAATCAAAGGAATAACGAGTCGGGCTTAGTGGCGTTGTTGGTTGATGTGCCACCGATTCTGATGCAGGATAAGTATACTCGTCCTCGTCGATATTGGTGGAGAGTTGGGGATCAATCGTAGTTTCAGGCAAATCAACCATCTCAATTACAGCATCAGCGATCGTTCGTGCAGATGGACTATGAACATATGTCCGATAAATGGCAGGACAAGAGACCGCTGGTGTGACACTATTCAGGATCGGCCAGGCGCTGTAGCTTGACATTTTCAACTGAGATGTATCTGTTCTCTTTGCGACCAGGAAGCGGTGGTAAAATGACTGTACGTGTTCCCTTCAGGCCAAGAACTGGAACCGGTGCACGAAAAGAGGGGCCAAATTCTTTTTTGTTTTCAACCTTCTCTCGAACCAGTTCTCCAACTTTCGGAAGCCAGCCGGCTACCGGAATCTGCAACGCAGGATCTGTGGCTGAAGGCAAATGTGTAGTTGCAAGTTTGTCTCGGGCTTCTTGTAAGTCCTGTAACATAGCAGAATGGTTATCTACATCAAACTTGGCGGATTGCGCCGCGATGTCTGGACCCTCAAGGTCAGGCACAAACATTCTTATGCCAAAGAGCATTTCGTATGGGGTCCGCCCACCCAGAGGTCTTCTAGGGAGATTATTAAGTGCACGCTGAACGGTATACAAATGGGCCAGCCAGTTCCTGCCAGTACCTATAACCCTAGCTGTTAAGGATTGCTTTAAGTCACGGTTCATTCGTTCAACGATAGAGTTGCCCTCAGGCCTATACGGAGACGAAAATTTCACCCGCACCCCAAGCGAAGCCATTGCATCCTTGTAAGCCCTAGAGGCAAACGCTGGACCTTGGTCCGAATGGAAGGTGCCGCATGCGAAAATTCCCACAAAGACACGCAAATCCCTGATTACATTTCGGGCGTCAGCACTCCGTTGTGGCCAGACCCAGAGAAACCGTGTGCACGAGTCCACTGCCACTAAGATGTATTTATAAGCAGTGTCTGATGAGAATGGACCGCAGTGATCCAAGTAAACACACCCAAAGGGTCTGTTAGCAATGCAGAGCGGTGTTTGTGGTGGACGTGTTACCGTGGAAGGCTTAATCTGTTGACAAACGTCGCAAGAAAGCACAAAAGCACGGGTGTCTTTATATAACCCACGCCACCAATAACGCTGCTGCAAAATGGAAACCGTAGCTGACACACCTGCATGAGCAGAAGCCATGCCTTCGTGTGCAGCTGATATCAAGGCACTCCTGCGGTCCGCGTTGGGGATCAGCCGATCTCCAACGTCAGGTATAGTTACATAAGGAACCTGATCGGGACTTAATTTGTAAGAATACTTGGAAGGGAAACCTGTAGGGTAATTATCACCTTCCTTGGTTGCAGCTATAGCTGCTAAAATAACAGGGTCTATTTTAGACATGGACCTGGTAACCGCTGCTACTGAACACGTGACTACTGCTGAACGGGCAGCTTCATCTGCCAGATCGTTACCAATAGCGTGTGCGCCCACCCGCTGATGGCCTAAGGTGTGAACCACCTGTGTGAGGGGCAGACGTTGTTGCAATTCTGCCACTCGAACCCAAAGCATTTTATGCTTAATTGTGCTCCCTTTTGCGTCCTTGTAGTCGTTTTCGACCAGAAAAACAGATTGTCATTGTAAGATTGTACACAGTAAAAAGAATCACATACAATAAGAGTGGTCTCATCCTGAGAAGCGAACTCAAGCGCAAGGAGCAATGCATGCAGCTCGGCCAATTGTGCGGTACTATCTCCAAGTGTGCGAGTATGCACTGCAGAGGATTTGAACGTTCCATTTACAAAGGAACCCGCCACAATAGCACATGCAGCTGAATAAGCGTGCTTGGACCCAGTGGCCGGTTGCGCCGAACCATCGGTGTAGATCACACATTTGTAATCCTCAAGCGGTAGTAAAAACAAAGGAGGAGGATGAACGAATTCATACTGCAAAAACTCCTGAGTCTGAAGAGAAGAATCGAAAACAAAGGTGATGTCTGATGACGTCAAAGATGTAGCCCATTGTATCCAACGGGGATGCATTGCTTTTGAGTTCGGTACACTTGCCTTTGTTACTGCCTCTAGGGCAGGACAGGGTGTTACCACCAGAATCCGCTTTCCCTGTGCCAGTGCGCGTTCTTTCAGAATCGCCATTTGCACTGCAGTCAGAACTTTTCGACAGATGTAAAGCGCAATTCAGCGGAAGTGTACAGATGTGACTTGTATGCGATGGGTACTGTATCACCTTCATTAAAGGTTAAATATGTGAATCCCACCGCCCCGGAATTATTCTAATCACCAGGTTTGTGTGGTTATCACGAGTCAAAAGATATTTAGACTCCAAAAGGTCTGTCTGCAAAGACTGCAGTATTGAGGTATGCTCAGGCAGCCAGCAAGACCTTGAATAAGTAGGTTGTATCAAAGCATACAAAGGCTTGATACGCTGGGCATATTCGGGAATGTAAGTACGCCCGAAATTCAAGAAACCCAGCAAAGACTGAAGTTTCTTCAGAGTATTTGGGGGGCACAAATGTGCACATTTTTCCAAGAAATGGGGGCTAAGCCCTTACCTTCGTTATTGAGCTCATAGCCCAAGAACAGAACGGTAAATTCAGCAATGTGTGACTTAGCAAAGTTAAATTTGTAACCCTGCTCCGCAAATTCAAGAATAATGCGGTCCACACGGGACAGATGCTGATATAACTCGTCGTCTGTCAGATAGATGTCATCAACGTACGAACATGCGTCTTGATCAATGTCATTTAACAAAGAAACAACACGGGCGGCGAATATACCCGGACTATTTTTATAGCCCATGGGTAATCGCCGGAACTGGAATAATTTACCACCGGATGTGAATGCGGTCCATTGACCACTCTCCGGGGCTAGGTTGTGCGTGTAGAAACCGTTTGAAAGGTCAAGTGTCGTTTTGTATTTTTTACGAACAAGACTGTCTACAAGCGCAGAACTGTGTGTATTTTGCACCGCAAAGTTCCGACAATGAGTATTTAAATGCCGGTAATCCAAAACTAAGCGGTACGATCCATCGGGTTTAGAAACCACGAAAAGGGGATTGTTCATAGGTGATACGCATGGTTCAATTACTCCCTGATATTCCAACTGTGTCAGAATTTCGGAGACGGGGCCTTTTGCCTGCCGTTTGATGGGATATTGGGGTTGTGGCTGCGGTAGTGACCGCAAAGGTATTGCATGAGGAGGTGATTCTTCATCCCATCCCACATGGTTGCGGTATAACGCTGGTGCCAGGTACACAGCCCACTCAGCTGCAAGTGCTTCAGCTTTGTCTTTTGGGACATGCCTTGAAAAGCTTGGAAGGATTACCTCCTCTCCTTTATGTGCAGCTAAAACGAATGGGGTGGCCAATCCACCTCTGCTAACAAAATGTCATATGAAGAGGTTAGATTTTCCCAAAAAATCCCTTTTATTTAACGCGGTATGTCACCTTCAATTTGTATGACTAGATTATATAGTCTGTCAGGGGGTGCCACTCTCGTGTCAGCTGTCTCTACAGTAACGAATGTTTCAGTTGCTGTCGCCTCCATATGAGGACGTAGCGCCTCCCGCACTATGGTAACTTCCGCGGCGCTGTCTAGGAGGGTCACTGCCCACGTCCAATTCTGGAGTCTCGTTCTCACGGTCTGAGGCATATTTCGCTGTGACAGCGGCAACTTTTTTCTTCTGAAATTGCGGTCGAGGAAGATGAAAGTCTTCTGCTTTCCCTCTGACTTGTTGTCGAGGTTGGTCTCGCTCCTGGGGAGCCTCTCGGCCCCTTCCTCTATCTTGCCGTCCTCCTCCACCAGCCTGTGACGACGTCTGGGCCTGTGAAGAACGAGGAGAACGCGTATCAGAGCTCTGAAACCTTTCTGGTGATTTAATCCTTGACCTATCACGTAAATCATAAGTACGTTCAGAAGAAACCGAAACTGGGGAAGCGCCTCTCGACCCCGGCTTCTTTTGTTGCTTACCCTGTTTTTTCTGTCTCCAACTCTTTTTAGTGAAGATTGGTTTATCATCTTTCTCAGATGCACTTTTTGTTTGTATAACTTGTGTTTGCGATTGAGTTTGCATTTTTACAAAGGCTTGTTGCCCAGGCTATTTCTTCCAATTGTTTTATAAGCCCGGGCAATAATTTTCGGTAATTCGCGAGGCCTGTCCAACTCTGGGACCAAAGCCAAAGCATTCGCTACTTGAAAGTTCATAGCATCGCCCTTGACATTTCCAAGGATCAGCTCAGCTACTACATCAAACACTCCCACTAGTCTCATCCCTAATTCCACAGCCGCTTCAGGGCCATGTTCATCCTGTACTTTTTTAATTACAGAGGGTAGAACCGTCATGGAAGGAGTTCCAAAACATTTTGAATAAACTGCTGCGAATACCTTACCCCAGTTTTCACATGATGTCAAATCGGGGATTAAGTCTTTTGGCAAACTTATCGTAAGGATGCGATGTTTATCCACTGGGGACGTATGTGGAAACACCGCTTCTATCTGATCGAACTTTTCGGCAAGCCAGTAAGGATAATCGTCCTTACTTTGTGGACGTTTGCCCATCACAGAATTGACCATGACAGGACTTATGGTCACTCCAGCTGCAACAGCTGGTTGGCCAGCGACTACAGGAGCAGCTCCATGTAGGCTACCTGTAACGTATGTCACTAGGGCTCGATGCACTCGCACCAATTCGGTATGCATAGTGCGAAGTTCCGCAAGCGGTAATGCCAGATAATTCGGATGCGGAGTATACCCGGCCAATACAGGCCAAGTGGCCCCCTGAATTGATAAGGGGCCTAAACGAACTGCGGTAGTTGGTTGTGGTAGGGCGCCATTAAACCAAACACGGTGCTGCCAAGCCGTGAGAGGCACTTCAAGAGCAGTATAGGGTCGATAGGCAGCAGGAATAGCGGTGGGTTTATATTCATGAAACAGATTATCATCTGCCTCCACCGCTTCAAAAGTGATCCAAGTGTAAAACACCTCAAAGTGGTAAGCCGGATCGGCTTGAACCACAAAGACCAAATCGATCCCTGTATCAGGCACTCCATACACCCGTAAGTGATCTCGGAGTGCCCCTCGACTATGTGCAGCAATCGCCACACCAGCCATGACTAAACAATTATATACGACAACCTAACAGGGAGCACAAAAATGGGTCTATTAACTAACCTTTTTTAATAATATCAAGCTTGAAAGAACCTATAAAATATTCAATATAGGAGGTATCACCGTCACATACGCCTCCGGAAGCGTACGCGAGGGGTTTGTGGACAAGCACAAGCACTACTCAAGCGTCTCGCAGATAAGCTGCCCCACGGTGGTCGCGCCATGTCATAAGGTTTCTGCACATACACAGAGCTATGCACAGGAAAATGGGACCCCGGAATACAGTAGTCTGCCACCATATACCGTAGCACCCAAAAACCCCAACCCAACTAGCTTAGCATCCCATTAGCACCCAAGTACTAATGTTTGGACAACCCAGAACACGGTATCTTTATCTCAGGACTCACAGAAGCAAGAACACTCTTTCGTCACTCACTCGTACTTGTCCACAAGGTGCGTAGGAAGAGACACTGGATAGGTTAAAATGTTTATTCCAACTTACGTGCTCTAATGTACAGTACACGTGTCAGTACTAATAGTATAATGCATATGACTAATATAAGCAGCATGGTTACAATTCCATAGAATACAAACGGGGAAAGCATCTCAGAGCTCAGTGGATAAACGTATAAATAACATTACCACCCTCCCCTTGCAGTAAGATAGTTTATTATAATAATAGAAGACCTCTGGGCTTTGTCTAGCGAACCCCCATACCTCAGTCTCTAGATGCAGAATTACATCAGCAGGACATCATAGCTCTTCTCACTGAAAAGGATTTCTCCAAGTGTGTTTAAGCGCTAGTAAACCACAGTATTAAAAGCATATCAAATTCTTCATGGCAATTGCACATAATGTTATGTCTGGGTGCGCGAGACTGGCCATATCAGGAAGAACCAGAATACATTGTTATGCGACCTTGTACATGTTTGTGCAGACTGAGCCCAAAAAGGTGAACAACAGAAAATGCAGACAGTGCAAAAGAACTTGGCACGAGCAAAGGGCGAGGAAGGCCCGGCTCAGTGTAACGTGCGCAAAGAGAAGCAGCATGGCAGCCAGGCCTAGGCCAACATAACAAGGCAGGTAACAATCCACAAGACAAGTTCATAGCATCATGTCGTGTGGAATTATGTTCTGTTAATTGTCAGATACAGTGGATTGCCTAGGGGTTTGTTTCCTCAATTGCATTTTGCCCTGCTCTAGGAATTTAGTAATTAATTCAGCAGGGGGTCCTTGTTATTTACCTAAAGGACCTATAAACTGTCTCCACTTTATCCTTAAAAAACCGTGCTAGTAAATTGCAAAATTCAACACTGCTGTCAGTACTGGGGGGCTCTGGTAGTTTGGCTAGGCTTTTAACTGTCATGGAGAGCTCTTTACTAGAATTCTTCGCCTGCAGAATTGTTACTGAGAAATACTTGCTTTTCTCTTTCATTATCAGTTTCTTATAGTCAGACAGTGATTGTGGATATTTTGTTTTTTCCGATAGGTCATAATTTGCTCTCCACTGTCTCTCCATCCTTCTACATATTTGTTTCTGGACTCTGTTTGTCGGAAAATCATGGTTCTGATGGTTTTTTCCACCTACTGGAAAAAGTTTTTTCAGGAGCTAGAGGATCAACCGCAGCTTTAATCCAGGGAGAAAACCGATGAGCTGCATTGTTTGCATCTGTGATCAGGTCGGGCTTTGAACTGGTTAGGGACACTTGTAATGCAAGGGGATCAATGTTCCTCCAGTCACGACCGTTAGATACTATGCAGGGGTTATGAAGTCTCGGGGAGTGCTGCAAAGTACTCACTGTAAACATTATGGCTTTATGGTCTGACCATAAAATAGGCAGAACATCTGCGACCTTCATGGATGGATTTGATGGAAATATGCCATCTAAGGTATGTCCTGCAGCATGTGTAGAGTGCTCAACTATCTGTCTCAAGGGACAACTGGCCATAATATCGACCAGCGAAGCTGTGTCATGGTCCTCCAGTTTTTGTAAGTGATAATTGAAATCCCCCAACACTGAGAAATCAGCTGCGTCTATCTTATGACCTATACTTTCTCAAGCAAAATGGTGCGTTTGTTGGACAACATAGATGTTGGACTGGTGCAAGACTGATTCTGAGCACCCCTCAGGATATGTTGGCCTTTATTCCTGCTAGGTCACAGTGCACCATCTGTCCCCTAACCTTACAGGTAACAAATGTATGTGCAACCTCAGAACAAAATAACCCTGACTCCCAAGGAAATCATGGTACCAGATCTAGAACCCTTTCGCTCAGTTACTGATGCATTCCCAAAAAGATACACAAGAAATACACATGTGGTTTCAATATTTATTGAAGCATTGTGATTCTTGAGTAAAATACGCGCGCTGCAATGATTAATAGAAGGAAACACAATAATGTGATTAACATTATGAGAATGGTGAAGAAGGTGAAAAATTCAACCATTTTGCTGATTACCGTAGACTATATGCTTGCATACAAGTACTGTAATGTAATGTACTCCTACCTAGCATATTCTACCCCATCGTGTCTAAGGCGAGTGGATTTTCCAAATCCCTGTTGGGTGGTCTAACACCACATTACCTGTGGGTAAGTGTCAGCAAGCTGCCCGTCTTGGTGTAGAGTTGGACAGCTTCCCTCGCATGAGGTGACAGGATTCGGGTGAGCTGGATTTCCGGCATGGACCGACCTCTCAGTGCCAGCAAAACGCTCCTCTGAATAAACAAAGGCTTGATGTCATATATATAATAACATCCTCCATGTCATCATGCTGAAGCTCCAGTCAGGCTGCTATTGTTTATTCTATTGTGATAGCACTGTCGTCGAGCGGCCAAAAACAAATAACAACAACGTGCATGCTGAACTTAGCCCTTGTACAGACTGTTCAAGGTGATATGACAAAGTGCCTATGTCGTAACCTATGTTCGTCTACTCTCCGTCCCTGAGGAATAGTGAGTCTATCATGTAGCGGGGCTTAAATACTGCGGTAGGTAGGCGGATCGTAGTGAATTGAGCTCAGGTGTGCCCCTAATTGGAGCCAAAAGCTGTCTCCGGTGTCCCAGCCGAGCTCGCATAAACCAGAGTGTGGGTGCCTGGCCTGCGCGTCGTAGCGCGATGTGGCCAATCTGAGCACTTCGCTCAGGAAATCCGGTGTCTCGCAGGGTGTTGCCTGACCGTGCTCGACTAATGTGTCAGTGCGTCACGTGGTCAGCGCGAGTGACGGATCAGGTCCATGGGCACGCCTCTAATCCAAGCCTAACCTGTGTCAAGGCATGCGCGGCTCTCAGGATCTGTTGCGGTCGGCACTTTCAATACATGGGACCGTGAAAAACAGGATCCTGATTATGTGCAAAACACGATGAGTGTAAAAAATGTGGGAATTAATTAAGGGGCCTTCACTCATATTTCTCTTAAAACAAGAGAAATAGGCAGAACAGCTAAAGTAACAAAGGTACTTTGAGCACTGGCAATTACCTACTACCATATCTTCAGGTCACCCCAAGTAGGTGGGGCCTACTACCTCACCCCTGTTCACACATGATGGAGAACGAACTCACATTTGATAATGCAACTATTGCAGAGATATTGAGTGCACCTTCACTGCTAGCGGATGCAGTTGTGGCACAGACAGTGAACAACTCAGACGAATGGGAAGCCCTCACCGCAACAAAGAAAGAACAAATCCGGACCGCCCTCCATGGGGCATTTATGATTGAACACCTCCGAAAGAACACAGCACCACGAGGGCTGATAGTCACTAATGAACCCAGACTCTTTCTGAACAACAAGGAGTTCTGCACTAACTGGTCATGCATAGCTTGGAAGTGTACCAAGGATTGGCTCGTACTAATCATCAATACGGCCAGGAAACTTGCCGATGCTCTACTTGTGGAGATCCAACAGAGCGAGATCAAACTGGAGACATCTGTACACATCTCGGTGTTCAAAAAGAAACTCGATGAGATAAACAGCGATCAAACACAGTACAAGGAATATCTTACTCAATCGAAGCTTACGAAACTTAAAGAGATGTACAGAAATTCAGCCGCGGAACCACATACCCATACATCACAGACGATAATTACGAGAAACCACCTTCACAACCTACAGGAAGAAGACAACAACGGTTCAGACCAACACCACAGAACTGGACATTTAGTTCAGGAGAAGAAAGGAGTGGCAGTGACAGCAGCAGCGATGAAAGCACAGGAGGCCCTCAGGGAAGACAATTCCTGAATTTCCAACATCAACCGATGCATCCTTCAATGCCCCCTTTTGGCTACTGGCAGCAACCATACTTCCCTCCGGCATTTCCATTTCAACAAGGACCGCCGCCTTTTTTATACAGGGGCAGAGGACGCGGGAGGGGAAGACAAAAACAGCCAAGACAAAACACCAGAGTACACTGGGAAGGCCAGGCACCAAATGTGGTGGTGACATGGAGCAAAGGGAAGCAACGGGGACCAACCACGAGCAGGGAACCACCAATATAGTTCATTTGAGCAGCCATATGCTTTCATCAGACGAAGAATCGGTTCTATCAAAAGGACTGGGGTTTGTACCCACCCCAAGGAATGACCTCTTTACCCTACATATGGAACTAGCCCAGTTCTTCAGGAGTATTAATTTAAGAAGTTTTTTCTATAAATCAGAACCGGAACTGAGAAACCCTACCAACACAGGTCTTAAGAAAATATCCACTTTTGTGCCACCCACACAGTCCATTCCCTGCCACATACTGGCTTTCGAACAAGCATTTCTCAATGAAATTGAAACAATTGACGGCCAAAACAACAAAGGTTTCCAGAACCTAAGGAGCGGTGAAAGAAAAGCTCTTATGGACCTAAAAGAAAACACCGAACTTATCATAAAACCAGCGGATAAAGGCGGGCCATCATGGTCATGGATGAATGCATGTATCAGGAAGAATGCCTCCGACTATTATCAGACGAGGGCAGCTATGAAGTCCTCCAGACCGATCCCACACCTAGACTGATGAATACAATCAAGACCATAGTGGATGAGGCTCTTCTTAATGGCTGGATTACAAAACACAAAGCAGATTTCTTGGTGTGTGACAACCCACACACACCTAGATTCTACACTCTTCCCAAAATCCACAAGCACAGGATGCCACCACCAGGGAGACCTATAGTGTTAGGTATAGGCTCAGCACTTAAGCCCCTATCTCAATTTTGCGACTGGTTTCTTAGACCCATCGTACAAGCCTCCTCCTCATACCTTAGAGACACCAAAGATGTCATATGCCTTTTGAGGGATACAGAGAGCAACCCAGGGGAAGATCTGTTCATCACAATGGATATCGAGGAGCTGTACACTAGTATACCCCAGAGACGTACCCTTAGTGTAGTGGAACACATTCTATCGGAAAAAGACTGGGAATACATGACACCTAAACACTTTATTATGGAATGCGCGGATATAGCTCTCACGGAGAACTTCTTCGAATTTGAGGATACCATCTACCACCAGATTAGAGGCACTTCCATGGGGAGCACCTTTGCTCCCAGCATGGCGTGCCTCTATGTACACCAATTCGAACAGGACCACATCTTCCACCAGGATAACCCCTATGCAAGACAGATAAAAATCTGGCGGCGATATATCGACGACGTCATTATCGTCTGGCATGGCAGCATTGAAGAAGCAGAGGCCTTTGCACAATGGGTTAACTCAAGAGATGAACATCTGAACTTCACACACACGATTGATAAAGAAGAGGCAATTTTTGTGGATCTGGTTATCAGTATGACTATGGACGGAGTTACAACGAAGGTCCATAACAAAAGCACGGATAAAAATAGCTTTTTGCTCTTTGAGAGCTTCCACCCAAAATCACTTTGCCAGAATCTCCCAGTTGGACAATTCCTTAGGATTCGTAGAAATTGTTCAAACATCGAAACCTACGACGAACAAGCTGAGGAACTTGAGAACAAACTGCTGACACAACATTATCCTAAGAAAATGGTCAGGAAGGCAAAGAAAAGAGCCCGAAATAATAACCGAGATGCCCTGTTAGAGACACATGAGAAGAAAGAAAATGAGAGATTGGTATGTGTCACTACATACACTCCTATACCCAACAAAGTACAGAATATTGTACGCAAACACTGGCACATCCTCAATGGCACAAAGAAACACTGGGAACCGCCCCTTTTCGCTTTTAAGCGGAATACTAGCATAAGGAACGAACTGGTTCACGCCAAGACACCGGTACCTAAGACCCAAGAACAGACCACTTTATGGGGTACACAGCGACCGATTGGACACTACCCATGTGGGGGGTGCGTAGCATGTCCTCTAATGAGTAAAAACAAAGAGGTGGCCATAAAAACCAACAGACCCTGGGTTCTCAGGAACTTTAGCAATTGCAACACTGAAAATGTCATCTATCTGCTTAAATGTCCCTGCGACCTAATGTACGTGGGAATGACTACGAGAAAGATCAAAGTATGCATTAGTGAGCACAGGAGCACGATTAGATGCAAAAAGACAAATACAAAGTTGACTAGACATTTCGTAGAAAACAACCACAAAGACACAGATCTCAGATGGTGGGTCCTTGAAGTAATCAGGAGAACTAGCCCGGACATTCACAAAATACTTCACATAAAAGAACAACGATGGGTTTTTCGCCTACGCACATGGGACACAGGTCTTAATGATGAAATACCTTGGTTACAGATGGGTAAATAGTAAACAACATATAGAACTTTCCAAGGCCCTTCTTATAAACTTAGGCTAACTTCCACCTCTGGCCTGGTTTTGAGCTGTGTAGGACCTTGACATATATGAAGGTCTATTTTTAGATGTGGACATAGATATTTTGCATATAAATCAGAACAGCTGTTGCTTTATTATTTTGTATTTCTTTTGTGCAAGCCATGCTGGTACGAAATTATCTACCACATTCATGTAGGTAGAACTAGCCCCACTTCCAGTGTGTCATATTAAGCTTTGTGTAATAAATAGAACTTATTGTCCTTTTATAGCACTTAAGCCATTTGGCTACATTAGGTGTCATGCCAATATCTCTTTCATTCATTTTTTACACTCATCGTATTTTGCACATAATCAGGATCCTGTTTTCCACGGTCCCGTGTATTGAAAGCGCCGACCGCAACAGATCCTGAGAGCCGCGCACGCCTTGACACAGGTTAGGCTTGGATTAGAGGCGTGCCCATGGACCTGATCCGTCACTCGCGCCGACCACGTGACGCACTGACACATTAGTCAGGCACGGTCAGGCAATGCCCTGCGAGACACCGGATTGCCTGAGCGTAGTGCTCAGATTGGCCACATCGCGCTAGGCCAGGCCAGGCACCCGCGCTCTGGTTTATGGGAGCTCGGCTGGGACACCGGAGACAGCTTTTGGCTCCAATTAGGGGCACACCTGAGCTCAATTCACTACGATCCGCCTACCTACCGCAGTATTTAAGCCCCGCTGCACGATAGACTCACTATTCCTCAGGGACAGAGAGTAGACGAACATAGGTTACGGCGAGAGACGCACCTTGACGAAGTAAGGGTATGAGTGTCGGTATGAGTGTCTACGTGTATTTTAACCCCCAAACAAGCGACAGCACCATCTGTAAGGAGCATCTCCATACTTCTTACCACTATTTAAAACCTTGGCATGTGTTTCTCTCTTTTCTTCAATTTTAGAGTGTGACTACAGGGGTCTCTCCCTCACTCTCCTCCCATGGGGCGTGTAGGTTTCCTTAATAGGGTAAGGTAGTGAGTACATCTCACAAAAGAATTTTTAATGGATTTGCATGTGATTCACGCTTGCAGTGTCACGTGCGACACACTTTTCCACTATATGTATTATTGATGCATTTAGGTTATGTTTTCGTGACTGTTATACTGTTATATGTTTGATAGCAATCTACTTTCCTTCCTCTCTCAAAAAGTTTTTTTGTTTCCCATACAGATTTCATGAAATGTATATTAGGTAGAGTATTGACATAGGTCAGCCTACGCAGTGGTGTCATCTTACTAAATTGTATGGTAAGATAAGGAGCCTGTTTTCTATTTATTTTGTCCTGATGAATGCCACGGGCCCGTTGGGCCAGATAGGCAGAAACATGTCGACAACATTTACCACTACGGTGATGGGGCAATAAGTTCCCCATGCTCACCGGTCTTATATTTTAATATCATATAATCCCCTCCTCAGAATAAAATTTATTCTTGCGATTATACTGATTTTTAAACTCACTGACTATATGGGCCCCCACTTAGCTTTAGAAGTGCCTCCCTGTCTCCATGTGTAGGCCCGTTCTCCATCAAACCTGGTTTTTGGAGAGCGAGGACTGCCGATGATGAAGCATGACACCTGGTGGTGTGTGAGGACAGTCCTTAACTTTTTATGAGATGCCATCACTCATTTCACTTAGCATTTTCTAGGTTTTAGTCACGACACTTGGAGCAGCTTCTGTTGTGTTTTCACGTTAGGTTGGAGGCTAGCTGACTCCAAGCGCCCCGCGCCTCTCTTTCCCTTCCCTGGTATCTGCTAGGGTTAGTGTGCTACTTGGTTTAAAATATGCCTGGTAGCAGGAGGCTGTGGTTGTGCATGTTGCATTGCTCAGATCGACAGGATCCTTTATGGACTGACTTGGGTGATGGGTTGACATGGCACAAGATGGAGTGTGTAGTACAAGCTCCCCATACAGTGGAAGTGTATTGCCTGGATTACAGAGCTAAAGGGTGTAACCTTAGACATTGAAGTTTGAGAGGATGGAGACACAACTTCCTTTAGAAACTGTGAGGTAAACTTTTAGGAGGGGATTGCGGACTTGTACTTCCTGAGCAATGCCATTTTCGGTTAATGTTGGAGCATGGGGGTGAGTCAGCAGGTTCTGTTGGAGGGAATTTCCAGGCAGGGCCTGCTCCCTTTTGTCTTTCCCAAAGCGCTACTCCAGGAAGGCTAATGACAGCCATGTCCAGAGGTTTCACGTGCCATTGTGCTCATGTTGGGGGGGTACTACTACTTTGACCTACCATCATCACTACTTACTGTGAAGGCCATCATCCTTTACAAGGACTGTCTGTGCTGCAGAACATGAAATATGAAAAGGAACAGCCCCAGGCCATTCCCTGGACAAAGACAGTGCAATCAACTTCCCCTGCCTGGGGAGCCTAGCTGCTGAGCCCGGAAGAGGGGTGGGCCAGAAGAGTGGATTGTTTGTCAGAGAATAACCAGAGTTGACCTCAGTCTGCATGATCATCTCTCAGCCTCTTTTGACTGTTTCTTCATTCAGACAACATGAGTCAAACCAGCTTATTGATCTCCAGCATGCCTGCTCCAGTCACTGGTGTCGGAGGAGGACAACAGACCTATGCAGACTCTACCTTCTGTGCACCGAGATCAGGGCCGGTAACAGCGACAAGAGGACAGAAGCCAGCCTCTGCCAGGACCTGCACTATTAGTGCCGACTTTCCCAGAGCCACTGCCCCTGCACACGCACGCCGGTCTGTATGACTCTGGCTTGCAAGCTTGCGCTTATGCCTTACAAGCACCTCACATCTCACGTAAAACCAACGCCTTAACTAAACATTGACTGTGAGCTTTACTATAGGTTTAAGTGATATCCATGCTGAGCAGTAACCTTGCCTAAAGAGAACTGTCTAGTATAGGAAATATGGATTGACATACAGGTTACAGAAACCAGACAATCTGCCCACTGTAGTGTCTTGTATATAGTTGTATAGCGGGAGCCTTCTGGTCCCTGAAGGACTCTGTAGGAATGATGCAAGCTTTGGGGAGTGTCTAGGTGTGGTTAAATAAAGTTGGTGACATATTGCAAATCTGTTAATGGTTGCACTCTGAGGAATAAAGACGTGCACTACAGAGCTTCGTGTGTGACGTAGTCATTTGCATGCTACCAGGCTGGGGAGGACGCTATAACTGGCAATGAGTCAGGGAATCTGTAACCTGAAGATCTAAGAGTTTGCCGAGATCCAGCAAGCTGCCTGTGCATGCCACGTGTGCTGTTGTTGAAGTGACGATCAATGGTTGGCGTATGTGGAGTCCGAGTGCCACTCCAGCCAGTGCAAGATTTCCAAAGAAGGCGAAGGCCCTACGGAAAATTCAGTCACAGTCTGCCCAGAACCTGCTGGCAAGGCCAAAAGAAGAGGTACTGCACCATCACACAACCCTGAACTTTCAAGCATACATAACGAGGAGCACAGAAGGCGGTGAGAGCCAGGTGCGAAAGCGTGCCACAAGTAGAAGCACACAGGCGCCAAGAAACCCTAACGGCAGTGAAGACCAGGTACAATGCACAAGGTTGAGATCAGCGATGAAAATATGCAAGATATAAACCCGGCGCTTACTGACAAAGATGAAAAAGGGCCATACAACTTCATGGGGGTCGCAACGATACTGGTGCAAGCACGAGGCTGAGGCCTAGAGATGGTATGAATGAAGCAGGTCCTAGCAGGCAGCAGATTGCACTGTAGCAAGCCCTACTCTCGACAGCAGGAAGATTCGCAGGTGATTATGATGCCGCCTCCTTCTTGAAATGGCCGCTTCCATTCCACACTGCCAAAACATTGAATATTGGTGCCAGATGGACTACCTAGATTGAGAAGTTTGATGATTTCACCGACGCACTAGAAGGAATGGATGTCAAGAATATCATCAAATACTTACAGAACCTCAGACCGCAGAGATATGGCTTTACTTCCATGTTACAGGTATGCTCTGACTGGATCGACCACAATATTAAGATACTTCCTTTGGATCGTGTACGACTTTAAACCTATGGATCAGCTTACTCGTTCCCTCCTCCTACTGCCTTATCTGACCAATTAAGTGAACTTTCAACCATCCTTTCAAACAAACAGTTATGCCTTGAGAAAGCCCTAGGCTTGCTCACCGCAAGGGGTGAAGCATGTGTTGGCTGTCCTTTGTTTTGCGTTACTGTTCTGGACGAAAAATATTAAGCAGAATCAAAAGCACCAAACTTGTGATCAATTTGGATTTTTCCAGCCCATTAGGAAATACTACTTAATTGGAAGAATTAGTTTCCTGCTCTGTCCTTCATCCAAGCCAAACTTTCTATTTCAATGGGTATGGGGTCATCCCATTTTGGCATCTGGATCCCACAAAATCAAACCCATTACACTAGGGCAGACACTACTTGTAACAATCACCCTTTCCTTTCTTCACCTACTACTTAAAGAACCTCGCAGGTAACAGCGTGAAAGAAGCGATAAAGAAAATACCACAAGCTGTTGAAATCTCTTACAGACAGATTAAAGTGGCTTTAGAGGTCAAATTCAATCCAATACCGAACAACGACTGCTAGAAATGGGGTTTCTGGTTGGCTAGTGTATTCACCTAAGCCAGGCAGAACCCATTACTCTAATTAGGGCAAGTAAGTTACACACCAAAGATAACCTGTGCTCGCCCCCATTGGTAGCTTGGCACAGAGCAGTCAGGCTTATACCCAGAGGCAATGTGTAAAGCGTTTGCACAACACACCCACACCAGTAACACATGAACACACTACATAAGATACTCCACACAGGAATATATACAAATATATAGTATATTGTACATAACACAGACCAAAACAAAATAAATCAAAAATGCTGGGCACATTGGGCAAACTCTGAACTCATACTTGTTATCCTGACAGTGCCAGTGGCAAAAACAATATACATAATGACATTAGGGCCTGTTATAGTTTATAAAAAGGAGCACATGAATCACAAAAGTATCAATGTGAGTAGATAACTCCCCAAAATATCACCATGAACAGATCAGGTAAGATTCATAATGGCATGTCTCATGTCATTAGGGTATGTACCACAGCAGGTTGATTAGATCAGGCAAAACACATAAAGCACCCAATTCAACACAAATACGGTTAACACATAGATACAGTGCACCTGCGCTTCTATTAAATGTCAGGCACCAATTTAGGCAACAAACACAGGGCATAACAGCACCTGCATGCCTATTTCATTAAATACGGTAAGCTTAGTTGTCTCCCTGAATGCGGTAAGTTCCTGGTCGGGGTGGGGGGCTGAAGACTCACCCCGTAAGGCCACAAACAAAGAAACAAGTGCCCTAAAGGTATGTTTTCCAGGGAAAGTGGGGGCACGCACACACACTGCCCAATCCAGCGGGGAGTCTCCTGCCGCAAAAGTAAAACAAGTCTCGACCCCTCTGGACTGGAAAATCAATGTGGGGCCTCGCCGGATCAATACAATCAAGGAGGTTTGAGCATTCAGCTCCCTCACTCACGTGTTTCCTCAGTGTTCGGACAGCAGCGTTAGCCTGCACAGAACAGGCAACCTGGAACTGCGGCGCGGGATGGAGTCTCCCTTGCGGCTAGATCAGGCACAGCACGGAGCGAAACCTCCGTCAGGCACAGCGCAGATGGAAGGTCTCTTCAGTGGTTGGCCCCTGCCGGCGGCTGGCTTCGGTGGATGTCTCATCTTTGGTAGCATTGGGCTTGCGACACTAGAGTTTTCCTCGTGAGGGAAGGCTGGAGCGCAAAAGCACGTGCCGCTCCCGGAGCACCTCCACACACGCTGACATACACAATTGTAGTGCGCTGGCTGATTAAAGGCTGGGCAGCGCTCAACACACACTGACCTTAACTGCCACAGAAGCACTCCTCACTCACCGACCAAATGGGGCGGGTTGAACACACGGGGCTGACAGACACACACGACTCCTATTTGAGAGGCACTGCTGCCGGATTCACAAAAGGCAGAGACCCACGGCAGTGGTGCACAATTTGAAATCTTTGATGTCCCTGAGATTTCTAAACCGGGGGCAAGCCAGCAAGCCTTTTGAGTCACTCTGGGGTAAATCCTGGGTCCTTAAGCAGGTCAGAGTTCAGAAGGCAACAGAGCAGCTTGCCCAGTAGGAAAGCAGTTCCTCAGAACAGTCAGACACAACAAAGTGGCACTCCTTCAGCGCAGCAGTCTTTAATCCAGCAGAGTTTCTTCCAGGTCCAGTAGTATACTAAAATTATGGGGTCAGAGCCTCTGTACTTATATTCAAAATGTCTTTGATCTAGGGGACACTGCAACCTTACAAGTGCAGAACACACCCTTTCAATCCCAGGCCTGGCTCCAGACGTACAGTGGGGTGTAAATCAGCCACTTGTGTAAGGTCAGGACATATCCTATACTAATGTAAATGTACCCCACCTCCCTCTGTCCCAGGCCAGGCAGACTATTAGTATGCAGATGGATGCAGAGGCCTCTCTTGTCACACCCAGCTCCTCCTGTGTTGTGGCTGTCTGGAAAGTGTGCACAAAGTGTAGCTGTCATGCAAAGAACAATGAGTTACAAGCACAGAGAAATGCTCACTTTCTAAAAGTGGCATTTCTAAAATAGTAATGAAAATCCAACTGCACCAGTAAGGATGATTTATTACGACCATTCTAAACATACCAAACATGGCAGTGCTACTCCTTTCAGATCAGGCATTACCACTTAAAAATATATAAGGGAATTCCCAGTGCTAGCCTATGAGGGGAGTAGGCCTCACAGTAGTGAGAAACAAAATAGGCTGTTTGTCACTACCAGGACATGCCACACAATAAATGCATATGTCTTTTTAAATATTTTTAAAATTTTTATATTTCGCGCACTTTGCACTTGCCGGTCCCGGCCCTGGTCCACCGCGGCTGCTGCCGATTGAGTGGAGGGCGGAGACCGGATCACTTTCCGGGTCGTGGAGGAGGCGGGCGCACTTCACCGCTCCCCACCATTTAACCCGAATGCCACCACGGACGCGCAGCGGACGCGCGCAGCGGGCGCGCCTCTGGCGCGCCGAAGACACGCCTATGGCAAGCCCGTCTGCGCCCGTCCGCGCCTCTACATCGCCAGGCTCAAAACCCATGGTCCTGGGTCTCCCCACAGGCTATTTTACCCACGGGAATTTTTGCTCGTCCTGCAACCCAAAGAGCCATGCGAGCCCTACAAATGGCACCATGACACTCCCCAGAAACAGTGCAACGATTGTGGGTTTAAAGTTATGCTGGGCCCTAGATGTCCCCATAAGGTCTCAGGTTCAACTCATATCAATATATACAGCCTTAATTGCAGGTCACTTGTAAAACATCATGCTGATATATTTGATCTTCTTTTGGACTCTGCCCCAGATATACTATTTCTGACGGAAACCTGGCTAACCATGAATTCCATGGCAATCCCCGCCTTGGCTTTACCTGCAGGTTACAGGCTGCTTACACAGAACAGGCCTTGCGGAAGGGGGGGTGGCCTAGCGGTTATATTCAAATGCGCGTTTTCTACTGCACACTCTCCCCACAGACTATTTCAGATTGCGAAAGCGCCCTGTTTAAAATTACTATATCACAAAATTTCACTTTTACTGGGCTTCTTATTTATCGCCCACCAGGCCCAGCCAGGGCTTTCCAAGAGGCTTTGGTCCATACTGTTTCTACTCTTGCCCTAGAGTCAGCAAATTTGAACATCATAGGCGACCTTAACTTACATCTGGAACGCCGGGACTCCCAGGAGATCTCCAACTTCCTGGGTGACTTGGAGGCCTGCCAACTAACTCAGTTAGTGGAGGGACCATCACACCAGGCAGGCCACCTACTGGATCCAATATTCTCGAATCTTCTAAATATGTCAGCTAATACACCCCTCCCTCTGACTTGGACAGACCATTTTCTTATCTCTATGTGTCTTGATATGGTAGGCACTACCTTGAGGTCCCCTCGCCAGTCCCTTATGAAGCGCCCTTGGCACAAATTGGACGAAACTACTTTTTTATCTGCCTTAAATACGTCCCGTCCAGACTGGCCTACTGACTTGGAGGCAGCTGACAGAGCCTTCAGGGGCTGGATTAACAACACGCTTGACCATTGCATCCCGAAGAAACTGACCGGGGCTAAGTGCACGCAAACGCACGCTTGGTACAATGAGATCCTGCTGGCGGAAAAGAAAAAATGTAAAATTTTGGAACGAGCTTGGAGGCATACCTATGACGCTACTGCCAAGAATACCTATAGGAAGGCTATAAAAACTTACCACAAATTAGTTCAAAAGACCAAAGCCTCGTTTAATGCCAACTCGATTTTATCGAGCTCCAACCCCTCCAAAACCATTTTTTCTCTTATGAAAGATATGTTAAAATCTCCGACAGGAACCAATGACCAATGAGTGGGTGGAGCCAGGATCCATCAAGGCCGCTCGGAGCTTCTACTCCGCCTAAGCCCCGCGTTCAACAACCAGCGCGGCGCTTAAACCCCACTTCAACAGCTAATTGAGCCATCTCCTGACGTCTGAAGGTCGGGAGCATCTGCCGCTGTGGCCGCCGTTCAAACCAGACGCTGCAACGCCGGGATATCAGCAAATGACCTGGCCGGTGATATTGCCTCAAGATGGCGCCCGGGATGGAACGGACCCGCGTTTGAAATACCGGAGCTGTGTGGCCCGTCCGCTGCGCGTGAAAAACATCCCTTGGCCGCAGCGGACATGCCGGTTTGTTTGCCCTGAGCCTAGAGGCACCTGTTTGCTGAAGATCAAGGTGAGCGGTCCCCCCTTCCCCCCTGCGCGAGGCAAAATGGCGGCTCCCACTGCGCTGCCCACCGTAATGGGAGATATGCCCCAGCGCCCTTTCAGGGTCTGCACTACGCCTCGAGAGCCTAGGGACACCGGGGGTGATCTTGTGTCCTTTGAAATAACTAATGGGAGTCCGACCCTTCCCTCCCCACAAAGCTCTGTCGTACTCGGCACACTCTCGGTTTGGAAAAGGGTCCCAAGATGCCTGACCCCAACATGGCCGACATTGGTGACTTCTTCCCCCTTGCTGAACTTTTACCTACTCAACCCTTCCTGGACTGTGCCTGACCTCAAGAGGACTTCTAGATCTCTTTATGACCATGGTCTCCCTCCCCCCCTCCTCACCCCCGCACTACTCTGACATTCCCTGAGGACACATAACCTCTTTCCTGACAGCGGAGTCCGAGGATTATGTCCGACGCCTGGTGGAGCTGCTCTGTTCAGCTAATGAGGAGATCGGGCTTGGTTCACCCCCTGACCGTCACCTGCCCAGCCGGACCTTGGGCACAGTTTCTCCCTTTCTCCCTGTCTTGCCCACCCTCCCCCTCTTTGTATTCATGCCGTTCTGCTTTTGCCTTGTTCTCCTTTCTATCCACCTGTCTGACCGATACCCGTTGGTGCTTCCTTGAGAGCTATAGGGGAGACTGGCCTCGGACTACCTCACTGGCCGTCACCTACCATTCGGTCTTTGGGCTGACTTTACCTCTGTCTCTTATTCCTTCCTCCCCCTCGTCCTCTCCCTCTCACTCCCCCTCTCCCCCTTCCCTCTCTACTGATCTCTCCTTCTCTCCCGTTAATGTGTCATATATTTTGATGTAACGTAAAATTGTTATTATTGTTGTAACTTTGCTGACCTTATGTAAAGCGTTCTGATACCTACGGGTCTAGCCAGCGCTATATAAAACTCTTTAAATAAAACAAATAAAAAAATAAAATAAATAAAATATCTTCCAACACTCAATGTGATTCATTGGTAGGTACTTCATTAATAAGGTAGAATGTATCTACAACACACGATACGAGGCGGAGTGCCTCTGAACCTATGGTGACCCCTACCTCAATAGCGCCCCCTTACTCCCTACAAATTCTGCCACCCATGTCTCTTGAAGACTTAGATGTCCTGGCAGCTAAAGTCAAATCAGGCTCTCCCGATGATCCTATAGAACCGGACATCTTTAGGAAATTTTATAACTGTCTTATGATTGAGGGCCGGGAACTCATCAACGGTTCGCTCCTGTCGGCAGTGAATCCTAAGTCATGGAAGCATGCCAAAGTCGTTCCATTGCTGAAAAAGCCCACACTAGACACATCTTTGCCAGAGAACTTTCGACCAATATCTCTGCTTTCTTACCTAGCCAAGATTATGGAGTCCCATGTTAACATCACTCTGACCAAATATCTGGAGGTTAATCAGATTCTAGACAGTTCTCAGAACGGGTTCTGATCCAGACATAGCACGGAATCAGCCCTTTTGGCGGTCACAGAGCAGCTGCGGACCACGCTAGATGAGGGTAATACTTCGGCACTATTTCTACTCGATCTTAGTGCAGCCTTTGACATGGTCTCCCATAAGATTCTACTCCAACGGCTAGAGGAGATCGGGGTCAAAGGTAGGGCTTTGGCCTGGTTTGCCTCTTTTCTATCCGAGCGCTCCTTTCAGGTACATGCGCCCCCTGATCTGTCTAGTAACTACCCCCTTAGCTGAGGTGTTCCTCAAGGCTCTGCCTAGAGCCCCACGTTGTTCAACGTGTATGTCCGCCCTCTAGCCCTCCTGGCCAAAGCACGGAACATCAAAATGGTACCCTACGCGGACGATACCCAGTTGGTATTCACCTTTTCTAACAATCCTGCTCAGGACCAACTGAAATTTTGTGTGGATGTTTTGGCCATTTAAGACTGGATGGCAGACAATTATCTACAGCTTAATTCTGCCAAGATGGAGGTGCTCTTGGTAGGCCGTGATACCCATAAATGGGACTACCAATGGTGGCCCGCGGCCCTGGGCACCCCTCCCCAACCGAAAAACGCAGTCCAGGATTTAGGGGTCTTGATTGATACCGCCCTCTCTTTCGAGCCTCATGCAAAAAAAGTGGCTGGTACATGTTTTGGCCTCCTGCGCGGCCTAAAACCCATTTGGGGTTTTTTTGATGCTACTACCCGCCAACTGATTGTTCAATCTGTTGTTCAATCGCGTCTAGACTACTGCAATGGGCTTTTGCTTGGCATGAATAAAACAGTTACTGCGAGACTCCAACGGGTACAGAATGCAGCGGCACGCACTCTTTTTGCCCTACCAAAGCACTGCCATACCTCCAATCTTCTTCATCGTCTTCATTGGCTGCCAATCAAACAGAGTCCAGTTTAAACTCTCTGCACCACACATAAGATTTTACACAGCCAGGGTCCTCAAATCTTGCAGGGACTGTGCACCTCATGTGTTCCATCGCGAGCACTGCGCTCTGCTGGCCACCATCTGCTTTGCATTCCACGGGTGTGCCGGTGTAGAGCAGGGGGTCGCTCCTTTAAAGCTCAGGCCCCTGCGTTATGGAATTCTATTCCACTGGCCGCCCGCAGTACTCAAGATCATTGGGCATTCAGGAAACTGATTAAAACTTGGCTTTTTTCCTCTATCTAGCCTTATCTCTTCTGGTCACCCGTTTGCTAGCACTGGGACGCCCTGTTGCTGGGGCAGCCATGCGCTCTATAAATGACCCTAACATAACATAACCTTTCACTTACACAGCACCCTGCCCACAGGGCTACCTAGGGCCTACTTTAGGAGTGACCTATATGTAGTAAAAGGGGAGTTTTAGGCTTGGCAAGTCGTTTTAAATGGCAAGTCACTGAGGCAGTAAACTGCACATGCAGGCACTGCAGTGGCAGGCATGAGACAGGTTTAAAATGCTATTTCTGTGGGAGGCACAAGCAGCGCTGCAGGCCCACTAGTAGCATTTAATTTACAGGCCCTGTGTATATGGTATACCACTTTACACAGTACCTATATATATAAATCAAATATGCCAAACAGGTGTAAACCAATCATAACATGTTTAAAAGAGAGAGCACATGCATTTTAGCATGGATTAGCAGTGGTAAACTGCCCGGAGTCCTAAAGCCAACAAAAAGAGTGTCTGAAAAATAGGAGGAACAAGGCAAAATGTTAGGGGATAACCCTTCAAAAAGGGCCAGGTCCAACACTGACTATGAAACGTACATCTTCAACTAAGTTAGACAACAAGCTGGGGAAACGATGGATGAATTTGTTGAAAGACTTGAGACTCTCATCAAGTATTGCAAGTTCAATGAATTCAATGATGAAGAAGTCATACGTCTCCGAGTAATTGATGGGTGGCTGTCTGACTCATTCAGACAACATATGCTGCATGAGACACTCAGTCTGGAGAGAGTGCTCATGGCTGCCAGAGTGGAAGAACGTGCTGATCGACAGGCAGCAGATATGGAAATTGGAGTAGCCCAGAATGAATCAGCATTGAACATGAAAAGTAAGCAGAGACTTAAAGTCGAGAGCCAAAAAATTATGTCTCAGAAGAAAAAGAAATTGTGTTTCCAATGCAGATTCTCCTTTCTGTACGAAGGTAACGTCTCTCCATTGGATAAATATGCAAGGGCTGTGGGAAAGAAAACCAATTCATAATGGTTTGCAGAGTGAAAGAGAAGCCAACTACATAATGTTGAGAAGAGAAAATGTATGCCGGAAAGTTCCAGAAGCACTCTAGCCACACCCACAAGACCAAACTGCGACATGAAGTGAGGCTAGTGGAAACTGAATGAAGGCAATTGTCACCCAAGTCATTGTCCACAGACTCTTCGACGTCAGTGTCGAGCAACAGTGAAGAAAATGACTGTGCGATGATGGTGTGTACTGGTAAACGGCATGCACATGTAGGTTTTGCCTCATGCAGAGAAGAACCCAAGTCCAAGAGATGTCGCCATGTGGAACAGCCCAACGTCTTTGGGCAGTGCCTTACGATCTCACTCAAAGTGAACAGTTGTCCTATACTTTTATCATTGACAGTGTTGCAGCGATAAACATCATGTCGGCAGAAAAATATCATGAACTCTCTGGTGCCCTGTCTTATCCCTTCAAAGACAAAGGTATACATGTGGGCTGCTTCCATGCCATTAAGTCAAGGATCGTTTGTAGCAAACATGTGCCACAAGAAGACGAAGATACAAGCACCGATTCATGTTCTTCAAGGCACTTCATCGTGCACATGTTTACTCAGTTTCAACACTGCTGCTGACGGGTCTGATTTCTATCAACTACAACGTATATGCATATGCAGACATAGTAAGTCAGTTCCCGTCCTTATTTAATGGGTTAGGAAAGCATAGAATCATCAAGGTGCAGCTCCACATTAATGAGGACATTTGTCCTGTTGCTAAACAACATTGTCAAATTGCTTTTCCCTTGCAGAAAAGAGTGAGTTTCACAATGCAAAGCTCAAATTCTTCGGACACTTTTTCTCTGAAGGTAGCAGAGTTTTTTCCTCGCTCGCGCTCGCCAACGGTTAGTTGGCGAGCACGAGCGAGGAAAATCCAACACCAGACCACTTCCCTGCGAGATTTCTTAATGCGGGCGGTCGCGGATGGTTGCTTCCACTCGCATTGAGAAACCTTCCGTTCATGTTGAGGAAGCTGCCGCTTCATTAGAGCTTCTACTAGAGCGGCAGAAAAAAACAGCGCCCACTTGCTCTGCAAGATGCTGTTAGCGCTGATTTTACAGCGTGAGACAAACACCTGGCACTAAACATCAGTGCGACCGGTGCGAGGTAACCCACTCCGCCTCTCGCAGAACTCCACGTAGCTTGGTAGAGTTTTTTTGTCACTGTGAACTCCCAGGCTTAATCAACATGTATAGCTGGTTTCGAATATCTTTTTCCTGGCCAAATCCTTTCCGATCCACTAAATACTGGAATGTGCCTTGATATACTGCGAATCTTAAGTACTGTGAACTTTATGTTCTTGTTAAAAACCCACTTCAATAGTGAAGGAGGCTGCAGCAGACGAGTACTGTTCTTCCTCTGTTTCAATAGAGTCACATAAAAGACTGGGTGTATCTTTATGCTTGGTGGTAAAGCCAGTTTCACAGCTGCATCATTTACTATCTTTGTAATAGAAAATAGACCAGAGAAAAGAGGTTGACATTTACATTTTCCATGTCACTGCAAATGCTTAGTAGAAAGTCAAAGTGCATCTCTATGTTGATAACTTGGGGCTTTGTGTTGATGTTTATCTACATACTTTTCATAGAGTTCTTTGACTTTCAGCAATGCAATCTTAGTCTCTTCCTGTAGATTATAAATTATACTCAACCTTTCTTCCACTGATGGCACAGATGCGACTATTTAATCGACAGCTAAGAGAAATTAAAGATAATACTCATGATGACAAAAAATGGACTGTGATTCAATGAAGCAGAAATAGAATTTTTATGACAAAAATCTGCCAATCACAATTGGTGTACCCAGTATTTCTTTCTTGCTGATAGCATCACAAATAAGCTTCCAAATCTTCTTTTACTCATTCAGTTTGGTCTACAGATTGTGGATAACATGCATTAGATAGCCAGAGTTCTGATTCTGTCAACTTACAAAATGCCCCCAAAATGACAAGATAAGCTTAGATCCTTGATCTGAAATTATTGCTGAGGGTATTCCATAAAGGCACACAATATTTTGTAGAAACAACTCACTAATTTCTTCTGCTTTTGGACTGCCTGTTACTGGAAAAAAACATTCTGAACAAATCCACCACTTTCATAATAGTAGTGACTCCATTATCATAGAGTAATTTAGCTATGAAATCTATTGATACAGTATGCCAGGGATATGGTGGTTTTGTAACCGGGTGTAATACATTATTTCTAGCATTTTTGCTTTTGCTGCAAATGTCACGTTGTTTTGTATTGTTGTACTCCCTTTCTTAATCCTTCCCACCAGAAATGTCTTTTGATCACTGGATTTCCTATCATCCATCTGCACAGGAAGTGGCATCACTGGTTTCCAGCCAAAACTCTCATTAAAAGAAGATGCCAAACAAGAGGACTTAAGTTCCCATTGATCATTTGCACAGGAAGTGACATAACTGGATTTCCCAATATCCATCTGCAGAGGAAGGGACATCACTGGTTTCCTGCCTATGGTACCCAGTGCTCCTCCCTTCTACAAAGACCTACTTAATGAAAGCTGCAGTGTGGATGCACGCTGGTGCACCAAATATGTGCCAAAGACAAGTCTGTCTGTGCCTGTCCATGGCCTGGACCATGCCCAGCACCAGAAACCCTGGTTCTCCCCCACCCAATGATATCCTGCTGCATTCCTCCATGCTCTTAACCCTGGTCATGCAACACAGAAAGAGAGTTCACAAGCAGCTCCTGCAAGTTCTCATACACTCTCCCACACCCTAAAACCACCATTCCTTCACCAGCAGCACGCATCTCCCCACTTGCTCACACTCACACAAACCAGCCACCCACTCACGCTCACACAGACCAAAGACCACCCAAACAACACACCACACTCCATGCATGCTTCTCAACACCTGCTCGCTCACCAAACATGCTATGGAGATATGGGTCCTACTGCACGATCACACTCTGGACCTGCTCTTTCTCACAGAAACATGGCTAAACCCAACCTTGGCATCTGACATCACTACACCCATCCCCACCAGCTGCAAGATCGTTATGCAAGACCATTAGCGGGAGCCTGGAGGTGGAGTCACCATCATATTCAAAGCCACCATCAGCTGCACCACCTACACAGACACCCCCACTAGCTTCATGGAACACCTCTTGTTCTAGATACACATCACAGCCAACTTATCCCTGGGTGGAACCCTCATATACAGACCATCAGAAACCCAGAAACTATTTTGCCAGAACATCGCAGACTTCATCGCCCCCCTCATCATCAAAGTCAGCACCTTCATCTTCCTCAGAGACCTTAACTTTCACCTAGAAGACCGCACCACCCCAAACTCCATGGCCTTTCAAGAAAACCTATCGCATTACCGAACGCACCCACACCTCTGGATATCTATTGGACCCAATTTGTCTCCACAGTCAGTAACATCACAATTGACAAGCCAACAACGTTGACCTGGACAGACCATACCCTGGTCAGTTTCAGCATCCCACACCATCACAGACATACCATACTGGAACATCACACCGGAGCTGGCAAAGCATCTCAGAAGAGGAGTAGGCTTCTGCCCTATCTGAGCACCTACCTGAGCACACCAGCATCTTGCTGAAAACCATCAAAAACCTCACCAACAACTTGGCGCCCCTCAAGCCCAACTTAGAGGCAAGAACCCGACCACATGCAAGCTGGTGTATAGAGGAACTGAGGCTGGCTGAACACCACTGCAAGCAACTGAGGTGCAAATGGAGAAAAAGCGAAGACACCGCAGATAAAGACATCTTCAAATCAGCCCTCAGACATTACCACTAGCAGATACGAATCACCAAGCGCACAGCTCTTGCAGATCAAGCTCTGGTATGACCAGAAGGCCACTCTGGTTGAGTTTCAGCCTGGCTAAAAAGTGTGGGTGATGGAGTCAATGGATCCCAGGGCCCTACAAGACTGGTGATCTGGGCCTTATGCAGTGAAGGAGTGCATGGGCTGTTGCAGGGATTCTGCTCAGGAACAGAACTATGCTTGGGAACATAGAACATCAGTTTGTAGAGACTGTCACCATACCACATCAGTATCTATGGGCCCAAATCTGACTAGCTGATAATGCCTCACTTACCCTCCTAACCTTTCCAGAGAGACAAGTGATTTGACACCGCAGAACACAATACTCTCGACCCTCTCAGGTATCATGGTTGCAGGTCATCCTCTTTTGGTTCTATTACTCGTATTTGTCCATAATAAATACAAAAGAGCCAGGAAGGAAGCTTACAATTCTTATTTAAACTGTTGTGCTCTAATATGCAATAACTGCACCACAATTAGAAAACATATACTGGTCAGTAATGACATGAGCATGATTAGCAGATTATATACAATGAAAAGCCCTGACATATTAGCTGACACCTACTACTACCTCCACAGAAGACGACTGATTGACAGCCCAGGTCACAAGTTCCAGAGAACAGACATAATCCTTGGTCTCAGCAGATGCAGAGATAGCTACCAGGTAACCTGAATCCGTGTTAGTAGAGCCAGTATTTAGTGTGCCATGTGCTGAAGCACACATGTCCTCTGGAAGGAGTGGCTCATACTGTGCATTGTGGAAACGCCACAAACCCAAGGTTCTGTCATGAAAATGGGTCACTAAGGGACTCATTAGAAATTAAATGTCCATGGCAGCAGGCATTTTCAAAGCCAGGCAAATATCTAGTGCCCATTCGAAGAGGCACCAGAGGCAGTGAAACACGGGTTGCACACAGGTAAACCAGGCAGGTCGGAATGTTAGTGACCAATCAAAGTCTAGTTCTTGAAGCAACAAGATTCCAAAGTATCGAAGCATAGGCTCATGACACTGCTGGAGCGGTGGTAGTTCCATGGGGCTTGCAAATGGAACATCCATTGCAGAGAAGCAAAAATAGGACCAAAATCCCGCAAATGAGGAATAACCGCAGCGGGAATCCTCCAAAGACACTAGAAAAAAGGGAATGAATAGAAGCCGGTGTTACTCAGAAGATAGTTTGGAATTAACTGACCAGGCCGGAAGCTATAATCTAAAAGAAATGCGCAAGACCGGCAGTTGGATGTGTTAAAAATACGATGAGCTAATTTGCCAAAATGTAGTGGGACTGTATCTCGCTGGATGTCCTTGCAACCTGTAATTCGAAAGTCTCTCGGGCAGATGCGAGGGCTACTTCTTTTTGAAACAATAGTGCTTTGAGTCTGCTTAGCTTGCTGAAGTCTGACTTCAAAGTTCGAATGGAAGGCCACACCACGCTATCGACAACTCATTGCGTGTGGGGAAACAGGACGTTATTACAACATGTAATGGTTTGGGAATCTGATAAAATGTATGGGATACCCGCACGCATTCCTCAACAATCTTAATTGATAAGCATTCAATAACTACCATTTCAAAGGACAATAATTAGTGTAACTATTAAAGGAGCTGGTATTCCATTTAAAAAGCAGTACAAATTGGCGGATCACTGACATAACATCGACACTCATAATATCGGCCTACAAAATTATCGACACACAAATATCGATAACATAAATATCGATATTCTATACTTATCTAAAAAATACACAAATATAGACACAAATATCGACAAACATTAACATCGATATCACTAATATCGATAAAAAAATATTGTTATACTAAATATTGTAAACATTAAATAAACATACAAAATGACACAAATATCGATAACAAAAATATAGACCACCCAATAATCGCCAAAAACAAAATATGGCCGCCTTAAAAATATTTCAAATAACACAATACATAACAAAAGAAATATAAACAATATCACAAACACACACAACATATTAAATAAATAGAATAAAACTTAAATAAATTATAATTTAAAAAGATAACTTTAACATAAGTAAATCCACCAAATTAATTACTCTTTACAAACAGAATATAGAAAATAAATAATTATTATTATACATTCAATACAATATAAATTTCAAATTATATACTATTATACTTTTAAATAAAGTAAGAATAAAAAAAAGTTTAACTAAACATTAATTAGCGTTTCTCATATAAGGAAACAACTGCCAAAATAATTGAAAACATTAGTAACAACCAATGAAAAACACCTACAACTTAATTAACCCAATAAGATTTAAAGAACAATTAAACAAACACTATATAAACTAAAGAAAATTTAACATTATTTTATTCTACAACAACAAAATCAAGAATAAGGGGAATCTCTGCCAGATTGCTTCTACAACATTGGACTTCCTCACTGAAAACTCTGATTTCAACTTCACAAAGTACGTAAAATATCAATTTAATGTTACAACTGTATAAAATATTCGTAAAGCACTTTTTACAATAATGAAATAATTAATGTATTATTTTATTTAGTTATATCTCCTCTACAGAAACTCCAAAAAACACTCTACTAACTACAAAAATCCTCAAAAAAGCCACCTTGCAAAAAAAGTAAGTATTAATTACAATTAAACTAATATAACAACTAAAAATCCCAACCCAAAGCGCCCACTAACCACATAAACCCCAAAATACAGAAAATGCTGTTAAACAAATTTATTAAAATTAATAATTTTTTGTGCAAAAAATAAAAAGAAACACTAAAGCCAAGCACCAACAGAAACATCTCATCGTCAAAAAAAGTTCAACATATTAAAGCATGTAAGTATAACTTTGTATATGGAAATCTGTATTACAATAAAAACAATTACAATAGATTTGCTATTTTTTATATACATTTCTCATAGCATTTCAAAAATCAGAATGACTGAAGGTGCAAAATTCATTACTTCCCAGAAAGGAAACCTTTTATCAAGCTATATGGGATATGTCTACACCCAAGAAAAACAGACAGGCAACAAAATTAATTGGAAATGCAGCAAATATTATGCAAATGCATGTTATGGGAGGGCTACAACAAAAGAGACTACTGTATTAAATGTTAAGGAACATAACCACCCCCTAACATAGCTGAAATAGAAGTGAGAGACGCTTTAGAGACTCTGAAAGAAGTTAGCACTGGCTCTCAAAAACCTATGACTGAAATACTAAAAGACATACTCCCCCGAGTTCCAGAACATGTAACTGGCCAATTACCCTCTGTCTCAACGTTAAAAAGGCTAATAGCTAGAACAAAAAAATCAACTATTATCACCCCACCTGCCCCCAAAACTGTCAGTGAAATTCAGAATTGTGGAGACATGGACGATGGATGGAACATTTAAAACATGTCCCAAACCATTTTACCAATTATACACAATCCATGGACTGTATCACAATAGCAACATCCCCTTTATATATGCACTGTTACCAAACAAACAAAACACTACCTATGTCGAACTCTTAACAAAAGTAAAGCAAGAAACTAATAATTACTATCCTCAAAACATTATTATTGACTTTGAACAGTCAATGATACAAGCATCCTGAAAAACTACCCTCACACAGCAATACAAGGTTGCTATCACCACTTTAATCAATGCATATGGAGACACCTTCAAAAATCTACGCTTAGTGGAGAATATGCAACTAATAGCAATTTTGCATATGAAATTAAAAAGCTAATTGCACTAGCATACGTCCCAATAACTGATGTAACAGAACACTACAATTTATTAATAGAAAGCCCCTACTACCAAATAAATGAACATAAACTAAGTCCCCTACTTGACTATTTCGAGGATACCTGGGTAGGAAGGCTACACAGATCTGGACACAGAAGACAGCCCAAATACCACATTCCATGGTGGAATGTATATAACAGTACCCTAAACAAAGAAGCAAAAACTAATAACTCTGTGGAAGGATGGCATAATGCTGTCCAAGCCACAACAGGCAGAACCCAACCAACCCTACATAAATTATTACAATTAATACAAAAAGAACAAAGCTACCTACAACTAAGACCTGAACAGTCTGTAACACACCTCGGTCCAAAACTAACTAAACAAACTAAAACAATGTTCGAGCACTTACAATACAAAGTAAGACTCTACCCAAACACTAAGGGGGTGATTAGGATGGCGGTCGGAAACCATTCCAACCGCCATGGTAGCGGAAATTAACCGTCCGCAGGTACTGCGGCAAAACCGGCGGTCCGATTAAGATCAACCACCAGAAAAATCCGACCGCAGCGGAACGATGCCACGAAAGCCCGCCCGTAGCATGCGGAGCTGGTGAAAATCCGTCCACGACGGTCGGATTTGCGGCGGAAACACCCAAAACCGCCGCTAGGCCAGCGGAGAGACCACACGTGAAATTAGGATAACATTGAGGTGACAGCGGAGCGATCCGCTGTTTCCGACCGCCGCGATCGCAAACAGTGATGAATGGGAGAGCCGGCGGAAGGGCTGTTGCATACCCACCGCCGCGGCTGCACCGGTACAAATATGGCGGACGACAAAAATGACACACCACAAGGCCACCAAGTGCACACATCAAACTAGCTCAGCCCCCCAAAACACATAACACACCCCAATGACAAACCCCCATGGCAACTAAAAAAATACAAATCCCAGGACAACCCACACAACCCATCTGACAGCAATACTCCATTTTGACACACCCACATAGCTGAGTATAAAACCAGCCCCTTCCCTGACCAGAATCCTTTGCAATACTCCACTCCTGAAGGAACTAAACCCTACAGCACAAAGGAGAGGCAAACCACCACACATCTCACCAGCACAACACACACACACCCCACTTACATCACCCCCACCACCCTCCCACCTGCACCACAAACCATTTGCACATCACACACCATGGCACAAAAGAAAATGCCCAAATTCACTGACAGTGAGTTGTCAGTCATGGCAGATGAGATAATCAGAGTAGAACCACAATTGTTTGGTAACCTGGTCCAACAGACACCATTAGCCACCAGAGCACAAATGTGGAGAAGGATAGTCAACAAGGTCAATGCAGTAGGGACCACCCCGCGCACCAAAAAGGAGATCATGAAACGGTGGCATGACCTCAAGAGGCTGGTGAAACAGAAGAACTACATGAACCGTCAGCTGGCTCAGATGACTGGCGGTGGCCCTCCCATTCCACCCAGAACATTCACTGCATGGGAGGAGAAGGTGCTTGCCATACTGCATCCAGAGAGTCTCACAGGAATACCCGGGGGAGTGGAGGCTGGTAAGTACAAACAAATGTCTACCATCACACTGCCATGTACTGTCTTGCACAACTACAAAGCTACACCTCCTAGGCCCAAATCCATTTATGTGCACGACACACTACCCAACACATGTCTCACAGATGTAACATTCACTCCCTCAGAATCACCCCAAAGGTAGCCAGCAACATTCCCAGGGTTGCATGTGTACAGGCAGCCAGCACCACAACTCCCACCAGGCCCCCTTGTCCCACCCCTGAGCAGGATGTAGCACTCCACCACACCCAGAAGCATGTGGCAGCCATTGTATGACAACAACCAAACTTACAGGTAGGTAGCCATCTTCACAGGGAGGGGGGTTTGGGTGTGGGAGGCCTGCACTACAACTCCCACCAGGCCCCCTTGTCCCACCCCTGAGCAGGATGTAGCACTACACCACACCCAGAAGCATGTGGCAGCCATTGCATTGTTCACCTTCACCTAACAGGTAGGTAGCCATCTTCACAGGGAGGGGGGTTTGGGGGTGGGAGGCCTGCACTACACCCTTGTTCCAAAGCTCAGCAGGATGGCACACCCCCCCACACCCAGAACCATGTTGCAACAATTCCCCTCAACTGTGTCACAGAACAGGTAGGTAGACAGTGCATGCACCCTGCCGTTCCTCTCAAAAAGCATGGAGCCAGATGACCACACCAGCCCCCACATGTCATCCAACTTGGCATAGATCCAATAGCCACTTCCAGTGTGCAGACCGAAAAGCGTATGTAACTATAAACAGAAACCAAAGTGTGACTCACCAAATCACATGTTGAAGAAATTCAGGCTACAATCATGCACAGCACTGAATGCTATCTGTAAGTGCCATGTGGGCAGAGCATCAAGGCCCATATGAAAACAAAACAGCAGGGTCAGTGTAAAAAGAAAGCAAAGCACATGATATGACAAAGGTATGCATGAGACTACAATGGCTAGTTCATGCTCAGATGTAATGTCTTCCATGCAGAGTGAACAACAAAGGTGATTCACATAAAGTTGTTGTGCTGCTAGTCATTAGATGATGACATTTCCTTGTAATCCCACAATCTGCACGTTGCGCATGGTACCTATTGACATGTCACACCATGGACAAGTAATGTATGTACCTCCACATCATGACATGATGCTCAATACTGTGCAGACATACAATGTAATATCAATGTAAACTGTGTGGTGCATAACATGTAACAACAAAACATCTAACACCAAGCTTGAGGAGTGCACTCCAATGACCATTTTCCCTCTGTTCCACAGGTGACCAAGAACTGACAGCTGCAGATGACCACACCAACCTGCAGAGCCAGTCTCCCCCCCCGGAACATGGACTCTCTGATGCAGACTCCCTAGATTTCACGGATGCAGAGCCCGAAGCCGGCCCATCAGGCATGCCAGGGCGCAACAGGTCCCAGGACCCCAATGTCCCCACCGCCACAACCTCAGCAACAACAACTACGCTGACCCCTGCTGTAACGACCTGTGCGGCCTCCACAACCACCGCCACCACCACCACCAGTGCTGCCTGCAACACTGTCCCTGCCTCAGAGGATGACCACCCAACCCCACAATCTGAGGAGGGCAGGGAGAGTATGCGGTGCATAGAGTGGTGACGCCACAGGTTCGGGACAGCAGGGCATGTGGGAGGGCAACTAGGCGACAAGACCAACCGGACACTGGGACTGAAGCCCTGGCCAACATCGCCAGAGTCCTTGGGGCCTATGAACAAGCCCAGGGACACACGGGCCAGGCTCTGGAGGAATCCTGTGAGCTCAGCCTGCTGCTGAGGTCCATAGACGCACGATTGGGCCAAATTGTGGACCTCTTGGGCCAGCTAGTGGGTGTCCTGAGAGACAGGCCTGCGGCCCAAACAACAGCTCAACCTACCTCCAGTGGCCCGCAGGATGACAGTTCCCCCACCTCCCCTGCGGCCACAGAGAGGGGTGAGTCCTCAGACACCGCTGAGCCCGCAGCAGACACCCCCCTGCCGAACGTTCAAGGGGCCACCACGGAGCCGTGGGTTGGCGTCATTTGGAGCGAGGCAGTGTCGACCGAGACAATTACGTGGGCGACACCCTTCCCTACCCGTTACAGAGGCACATGGAGCATTAGCTCCTACATTACATAATTAACATATTAGAGGTACTATTAGGTATCGTATTAAGTGCATGAAATTCCTGCATTTTTTCTTATTGTTTCACTTTTGTATATAGCACACCTACTTGGCTTTATCAACATAGTGAGTACTAAGGGGATCTTTCAGTCCTGATGAAGAAGCCTTTGCTTCGAAACATGTTGACTTTATAGGAGTATCCACACATTATAGGCAGGACATCTCCGCATCGCCTTTTTAACAGGTCTAGCCTCGACGACCTATTAAAGTTTTTTAAGTCAATGAGGCCATGTCCTTTTTAATTCACCTACCTTTATTCACTCCAGACCCTTCCTCTCACTACCCCATCACTACACATAGTATTGTTAGAACAGTACTCCCGCGTAGTCGTAGCACGCCCCGTCCCGCAGCGGGGCGGGAAGACCCCTATGATGAAGCATGACACCAAGGGCCCTTTTGGTGTGTGAGGGGTATTTAAGAAAACACTGTGTGTATCCACACCAGGATGAGAAACACACTTCCCTAACACAGTCAGACCTTTTATGAATAACCCCCCTTTATGGTGGATCTCTTTGATTTGACTACAGAGCATCAGAGGAGGACGTATCCACCCTAGTGTCCTTGTACGACACTACCTCTTCACTCCCTAATCTTGTTACTTAAAGTTCCCCCACCTCCCCTGCGGCCACAGAGAGGGGTGAGTCCTCAGATACCGCTGAGCCTGCAGCAGACACCCCCCTGCCAAACGTTCAAGGGGCCGTCCAAAGAAATCCCAGGGAGGATCACGTGGCAAAGCACCAGCCAAACGTCAGTCAAGGAGCCAGCCATGATGGCACCCCTCCTCACCTTGCCATTGACTTTGTTGACTGTCCTTATCAATACTGCCAGGTTAATGGCATGCGTCTGTTGGACTGTGTCACCACATCAATGTGGGGACTACCCTATTGTCTCATCTACCATCACTGACAACTCATTGATTCACTTTTCACCTGTTTGTAAATATTCACTTCCCTGTCACATATACCCATTGTAAATAAACACTCCTTACACACCTATGTCTTCGTGTCAGCTCCATGTTTATTACAGGATGTACAATGTTGACTGGGATTACAATGTACCAGGAGCACAGATTGTTTGGAGGCATTGAGAGGCAGAAGGGACCTAGGAAAACACAAAAGAACAATATTCACTTGTCAGGTGATGGCATCACAGCCATTACACAACACTTGTCATCAAGGTACCCTAATCTGCACATATTACAATGAGCAACTGTACCGACATAGACATCCTGCAGCTGTGCACAACTACCCTGTCCCCGAAACATCAGCACCCAGCACAGAGCCAACAACAGGCAGCAGTCACAAATCTCCCGTAGGCCTTTTCACCAACAACACAATCAGCAGACAATGGCACCATTGTATGTTTCCACTCACCTTCAAGGGAAGTAGCGGTTGATGAGCTGTTGACGCAGGTCAACACCTTCCTCCTCTCCACTATCCTCGTCACTGGACATGGGTGGGTTTGCAGGCGGTGGCCTTGGCTGCTCATCAGCGTCCAAGAGCAGGGGGATCTCCTTGCGCAAGGCCAGGTTGTGGAGCATGCAGCATGCAACTACGATCTGGCACACCTTCTGGGGAGAGTACAATCATGCACCTCCGGTCTTGTCCAGGCAGCAAAATCGTGACTTCAGGAGACCAAAAGTACGCTCCACCACACGACGTGTCCTCCCATGGGCATCAGTGTAGTGGACTTCACCTGGGGTCCTGGGATTCCGCAGTGGGCTCAGTATCCAAGGCTGGTTGGGATATGCAGAGTCACCTAGGTGTGAGACACACAGAACTAACTTGTAACATTACTGTGGCAGAGGGCAGCATTTCACACATACAGCACGCCACTTGACTCTGCGTACTCACCCACAATCCATGCACGCTCCGGAAGCAGATTTGCCATCAGCTGTGGCACAATGCTGTTACGCAGGATGTACGAGTCGTGGGCAGAGCCGGGAAATTTGGCACAGACATGTGAGATTATCATATCCGCCTGGCACACCACTTGCACATTGATGGAATAGAAATGTTTCCTATTCCTGTAGATGTGCTCACGTGCCTGTAGTGGAACCAGGCCAACATGTGTGCAGTCAATGGCGCCAACAACATTAAGGATGTGGCCAAGGGCATAAAAATCAGCCTTCACATCCGCCAATTCATGCCTCCTGGGGAAATGGATGTATCTGTCCTTGTAGGTCATCATAGCGGACAGGATATCACGTAGCACCATGCTGAACATAGGTTGCGACATCCCCCCTGCGCTGGACACTGTGTACTGGAATGAACCAGTTGCCAAAAAATGCAGTGCCGCCATCACCTTAGACGTTGGTGTGAAAGCAGTCGGATATGTCCTGCGAGGCCGCAGGTGGGGCTCCAACAGAGCACATAGGTCTTGTAGGGTGGGTCGATCCAGACGGAATTTCCGTATGACGTCCTCATCCTCCATGTCTGCCAGCACTGTGAAGGGACGATGCACATTTGGTCGCCTCCTAGGTGAGATGAAAGGGGACACATGTCAATGCAATCCACCATGAGATGTGTCCAACATCTTAAGTCTTGACTGACACAGCGCCAACAATGACTGGCATCACACTTCAGCTTACAGCACAACTTACATGTAGGGACACCTTCAGCTACACTTGTCGTACACTTGTCCAGTTTCCACACAGTGAGTACCTCCCAAACAGATTCAGACTATGTGAATGCCCAAAGGTACATGTCCACATCTTGCATAACCAGCCCTGAGAGTAGTTCGTACAGCATATGTGTGAAACAGCAACACTGTTGGCTCCTACCTGGCTGCTGTACCTGCCACACCTTCTTGCGTAAGTCGAACAGGGCACACATCAACAACACAATGAGCACAGTCTGTGCATTAGGATCAAGTATGTACATGAGCAAAGCAAACTACACAGTGAAATATGCACACAGACCTTCATCACTGTGTATTGCTTAGCCAGATCACACATTGACATGTGTACACATTGGAGAGTCCATCACACCACTGATCTGTGTACATGCACAACAATATCATAAGTGACATGTGAGGGAGTACATGCCAATGTTTGCAATCATGTGCACTGACATGGCATGTGTAGTCAGCAGTGGGCTAAATGTTACACTGGCATTGTTTGCACTATCTTGTGGCATGAATCAGGTGTCTACTGTACACTGTTGAGAACTGGCCATTGCCATTGACACAGCATGATGTGTCCATAGGTGCTGTTAACGTGCTCCGCCACCCAAAACACGGTCATAGGCACCAATGTATAGCAGCCATATCGCGGTAGCGACCGCCTGGCCCCTGCGGTGTGTCACCGCCAATGCCCATGCCCTTACAGCCAACTGGAACCGCAATCGCGGTAGTGATATACAGATTGTGAAATGGCGGTTGGCATGCTCCGCCACAAAAAAACCCAGTCATAGGCACCAATGTATAGCAGCCATATCGCGGTAGCGACCGCCTGGCCCCTGCGGTGTGTCACCGCCAATGCTCATGCCCTTACAGCCAACGGGAACCGCAATCGAGGTAGTGATATACAGATTGTGAAATGGGGGTTGGCATGCTCCGCCACACAAATCACGCTCATAGGCACCAATGTATAGCAGCTATATCGCGGTAGCGACCGCCTGGCCCCTGCGGTGTGTTACCGCCAATGCCCATGCCCTCACAGCCAATGGGAACCGCAATCACGGTAGCCAAATGCAATTTTGAAAATCGCGGAAGGCGTGCTCCGCTACCGCGGGGCCGGTCATTGGATGCAATTGAAAGATGCACGATCGCGGTAGCGACCGCCTGGCCCCTGCGGTGTGTCACCGCCAATGCCCTCACAGCCAATGGGAACCGCAATCGCGGTAGCCAAATGCAATTTTGAAGTTCGCGCAAGGCGTGCTCCGCTACCGCAGGGCCGGTCATTGGATTCATATGAAAAAAGCTGACCTGGAAGACCAATTGCAGCAGCTTAGAACCACAGAAACTACCCCAGGGGGCTATATATGTGTGGGAGAGAGCCTCACATTTCCACTGCTTCCAGACACTGCTGCCTGACACTCTTCACCGCCTACTGCTGCTGCTCCTGTCTCCTGGACCCAGACACTGCTGCCTGACACTCTTCAACACCAACTGCTGCTGCTCCTGTCTCCTGGACCCAGTGATGGCGAGGACTGAGAACATCAGGGCCCGTCCCTTCACCACAGAGGAGCTGGAGGTCCTGGTGGACGAGGTGCTCACACAGTATGGGAGGCTATATGGTGCTCCGGATGTCATGGTAAGTGTTTCAGAGTGGGAGTGAGAGTGCAGGGAGTGCACACATGAAGTTGATCTGCTGCAGTATGTGCCTGAGAGTGTGGGTTTGTGTGATACACTGCCTAGCATGCTGACTTCAGGGAAATGGGGTTTGTAGCCTATTTCACTCATTCCCCGGGCTGCATTTCAGGATGGGAGGGACATGCAGTCTTTTTGCAGCCATACAGTGACACTGCAAGTATAGAAAGTAGGAGTTAGGACAGACTTTGCCTGTGCTAATGGATCTTTGATTCCATGAGGTATTTTCACAGGCTCATTTGTGAACTGAGACAGACTTTACGTCCAGAGGGTACTGATGGAAGTGAGCTTGACTCTACATTGCCACCATGGATATGTAAGCATTATGCACAAGAGTGAAATGCCTGAGGATGACACTCTTGCCGAATAATTCACATATGACACATCAGATTGCTGTACATTGGAAATATCATCCTTCCATTGTTTTCATCATGTGTTCAGACTCGCATGTATAGGCACTGTTTGCCCTCTCATATTGTACCTGCATGTGAACGTTCTGATGGCCAACGTTAAACCTCAGTGTGAGCCCCCCTGGCCTGCACAGTCACTGCCCAATTTGACAAGGACCCATCACTGCATGGACAGAGTGAGACATATGGGTTGTCTGCTACCCTAACCATCAAACAGCTATCTCAGGCCTGTGGATTGCACAAGACAGACCTTGTGAGAAGGGTGTGAGATTGTAAGATCATGTCCCTACATGTGACCTCCATGACACAGTGAGCCATTCACAGGGCAGGGACATTGAGGGGTGTGCAGTGTTGGACACAGTGAGTCTTCCCCGACACATCATTTCAAATGTAATGTATGTCTTGCTCACTCACAAACTGAATTGCAGATGTGGGCCTCCTTCACATTGCTTTCTGTGCTGCCATTCAGCATGTGTATGAGATGGGCAGGTGCTGTGTCCATTCTCATACCTGCATGCCTTTTGGTATGACCATCCCATGCTCATGTACTACGTGTCATGCTGTATTGTTCCTGCTAAACATATCTGTGAAGCTGTGCTGAGTTTGTGCATGCTCCTGTACTGAGAGATAGTGGTACATAACCCAGTGTCACTGAAATTTCCTCCTCTTGTCTCCCATGCTTGCAGCTCAAAGTCCACCAGCGTAAGGCTGTATGGAGGGCCATTGCACGCAAGTTGCGGGCTCTGGGTGTCTCCAACAGACGACACACACACTGTCACAAGAGGTGGGATGACATCTGCCGGCTGAGCAAAAACGTGGCAGAGATGACGCTGGGGCTGCTCCCTCGGACTGGCAGGTTGGTGCGCAGGAGAATGACACCACTAATGGCCCGCATCTTGGCAGTGACACAGCCAGAGCTGGATGCACGTTTGAAGGACCATCAGCAGCAAGCTGGGGGTGAGTATTCTGTGAAGGTTGACTTTGGTTGTGAGTGACTGCATGTATTCCAAGCCTGAGCCAGTGCTGAGCACTGTGATGTTGCTATTGTGATGCAATGGCTTGTAAGTGGCCTCTCTGTTGGGTGCAGCTGTCATGCATTTTTCGCTACATGTACTTTCTCATGTCATTGATGTAATGGCCCTTGACCTTGCATTCTGAGTTGTGGCCTTATGGCATTGCCTGCATTGTGGGAGTCAGGGACATCCCATGGCAGTGAACGGCAGTGTGCCTCATCTGAGTATGCTTTCATCAATGTGTGCAGTGCCTGACCTCAAAATTGTGAGAACTACACATCTGACACCAATGTGCAATTGTAGTTGTGCCCCAAAGCATGACATGGTGGATGGCATGAGCTCATGGCCATTGCGAAATGATATTTTGGAGTCTGTATCTGTGTTTGTCCCCTTATGGTGACTCCATATGTGACTGTGGCAACATGTTGGGATGTACATCTTTTTCACCCACAGGGACCTAGGTATGCTCAGAGGGATCTGTATGTCTGGGTACACGGAGGCACGGGCAAGCTATTTGGCTGTGTGGACATCACATGGGTCAATTATGCCAGGTTTGCATGTTACCATGCAATGTTTGAGTTTGGAATCCAGGTTGCACAATGTGACTGCACAGGGTGGTGTGCAACATGGGGGTATTACCATCTTGCTTTGTGCGTTGAATGCATATGATGTTTGTGTGTATGGCACTAAACTGAACCTACGTCTCTGTCTCTTGCAGCATCTACTGAGGGCACAGAAGGACAGGGGATGGACACCAGTGGTGAGGCATCAGGCACGACTGCTTCACATGAGCACACTGACACTGATGTGACCAGCGCCTCGGAGGGGGACAGGAGTGTGCTTGAGGAATCACAGCCAGAGACACCAACCTCAACGTCATCTGACGCCAGCGGTGACTCCTCGATGTTGGCGGGCACAGGGAGTGGGAAATCTGCCTCCTCTTCCACCACACATCATCCAGTGCCCACCCTCCCAGCTACTTCCACTAGTGCTGCCCGTGTTCACACCAGTAAGAAGGGAAGAGTGTCCTTCCCCCCAGGCACCGCTGCCCCTGCCCCTGTCTCCCCTGCTGCCCTCAGTGTTGAGGCTGTGGACCTTTTGCGCCAGCTGTGTGTGGGTCAGACAACTCTCCTGAATGCCTTCCTAGACCATGACAAGAAGTTGGCACAGGTAGTTGCGTTCATGGAGGGCATTCATTCAGACGTGGGTGGGCTACACAGGACTGTCCAGTCTTTGTCCTCCACAGTGACGGCAGCCATTCGGCTGTCACAGGATCAGAGTCCAGCTCCAGTCCCTTTGGCCACCCCCCTGCCAGTGGCTACATCTGACAAGAGTGACCACACACCACAGCCCTCGGGCTCAAGGTACATCACACGCAGCACACAACAGCAGCACCCCAAGCGGGCCAGAGCACAGACACCATCCCCCAAACAAACCAAAGTCACCCCGGAGCGCAAAGGCAAAAGCCCTTCAGGTGACACTCAAGGGCATCAAGCCAAGAAGCAGGCCTCAGGCCCACATGCCTCAAAATCATCCCCATCCAAGGACACTCCTGTCCCAAAAGCATCTCCCAAAGACAAGCAGGCAGTTGCCGTGCCTGCTGTGAAGCTGGTGCCTGCTAAGAGTCCGCAGAAGAAGCCCTCTAAGGCAGATTCACCCACAACCTCAACTCCCACCCACACCCCTGTGAAGCTGGGAAAGAAGGGCACTGTAGGGGGTTCAGCTGCTCAACAGGGGATGGAGGGGAAAAAGCAAGGCCAGGCCAAGCGTCCCGCCGGATCCAGCATATCCCCAGAAGGAGAGCCACCGCCTGCACCTGATGCACCTTTGGTGGAGAGTGTGCCTGTTGTGCCCACACTACCTCCCACTCCTACCAAGACCAAAATTACCTATTGAATTCCCAAGAAGTGGAAAGGCACCCCTCCACATTCTCCTTCACACACTGTGTCTCACGGCAGCATGTCTCCGCCTCCACGTGCCACCACACCACCCGGTCCAAGCAGCCCTCCGGCTACCAAAGCCACTGATGCCTCTACCTCAGCTGGTCCTCTCTCTCCCAGCTCCAGTCCTCCAACTGGGCCCGACAGTCAGCCACCTCCCAGTTCGACTGACAGCCAATTCTGAGGCTAAGTCCCCCTCCCACACCTGTCTCTACCACAGCGGTGCCTGGACTGCCCATTGTTATCCCCCTACCTGTGTTGCTGACCATGGCAGTGTACGTTCTCACCCATTCCCTGTGCAGGTTCTCATGCACACATGTGCCTACTTGGGGCTATGGACTGGCCACTGGCCTTGCTGTTTTTCACTGTGTTTGCCCATTCCCTGTGCAGGTTCTCATGCACACATGTGCCTACTTGGAACTATGGACTGGCCACTGGCCTTGCTGTTTTTCACATTGTTTGCCCATTCCCTGTGCAGGTCCTCATGCACACATGTGCCTACTTTGAACTATGGACTGGCCTTGCTGTTTTTCACTGTGTTTGCCCATTCCCTGTGCAGGTCCTCATGCACACATGTGCCTACTTGGAACTATGGACTGGCCACTGGCCTTGCTGTTTTTCACTGTGTTTGCCCATTCCCTGTGCAGGTCCTCATGCACACATGTGCCTACTTGGAACTATGTACTGGCCACTTGCCTTGCTGTTTTTCACTGTGTTTGCCCATTCCCTGTGCAGGTCCTCATGCACACATGTGCCTACTTGGAACTATGTACTGGCCACTGACCTTGCTGTTTTTCACTGTGTTTGCCCATTCCCTGTGCAGGTTCTCATGCACACATGTGCCTACTTGGAACTATGGACTGGCCACTGGCCTTGTTGTTTTTCACCGTGTTTGCCCATTCCCTGTGCAGGACCTCATGCACACATGTGCCTACTTGGAACTATGTACTGGCCACTGACCTTGCTGTTTTTCACTGTGTTTGCCCATTCCCTGTGCAGGTTCTCATGCACACATGTGCCTACTTTGAACTATGCACTGGCCACTGGCCTTGCTCTTGTCTACTTTTGATGCCTATCTGGGTAATATGTAATAAAGACAGTTACTCCTGTTGTCTGCTTTGTCAGTGTCCTTGCTAAATAAAGAATGTTTAATGTATGGGTATGGTTTAATGTGACACATGCTCTGTATGCCACTTTAACATTGCCAATGGCCTGTTTCACTTTTTCAGGGTTTTCCAGAGGTGACAGGCACTTCAGTTCTTCTTGACTCTGAGGCTTGGGGGTGCAATGATGGTTGTTTGTGATGACCTACTGTTGTCCTATTAATTCTATGGTCGGGTTTGCTAAATTGTACACATGTCATGTTAGGATGCACTACCAGCACAGAGGGGAATTCTATCCACAGGATTGCAGGTAGGCTGGCCAGGGTCCATCATGTCTGTGTGATCTTTCTTGATGTGTGAACAGCAGTGTTGGTGTATGGTCATCTTGTGATGGCCTGTCTTCCTAGTCACATGGGTACATTTGAATGTGTGCACTTGAGTGGTCATGAAGTGTGAAGGGGGTGACTTGGTCAGTGGTGTTGATGTGTGTTCCCCTGCAATGCCAACTGCACACATGTATGACCCAGGAGATGAGTGCCTGTTTGTTTGATTTGTCAGCCCTGTGCTTGTGAATGTGTGCACATGTGGGAGTTGTAGGTTGTGCACTGTGCAGTGTGTTGGTGTGTCCTTGCACTCCTGGGGGACACCTACTTGTTGTTGCTGCCAGTTGTGAGTATGCAGAGTGTGTGACAGCCAAGTCTGTGTTGTGTTTTGTTGATCAGCCATGTGTCTTGTTACTGTTTGTGCTCACTGTGCAGTCCTGCTCAGCCACAGTGACATTGTTGGTGAGTTTTCTCATGCATTGCTGTCACTTGAGCCATTTTTGGCTCCAGTATGGTATGTGGTATGTGGAGTCATACATCCCCTAGCTTTGCTTCTGATGTCTACCCATTGTGAGTGACTCCTCCATGTATTTGTGTATAGTACACGCCTGACCTGTCCACTACTGACGTACACACCACGTCCCTCTCATGTCACCTATCCCCTTGGGTTGCCAGTGTGTGAGCCTCCCCACCACTTAATTTGTTACACTATGCTTTGTGGTGCTGATCTATGCACAGGACCAATGTGCCACTCAGGACAGTTTCACATATGGTTATGTGTGATTTTCTTGTACTGGTTTGCAGGCATGGTTGCTCATGTGCAGTGCAACTGTTTGTGCTGCACAGTCCTCTGTTCATGTTGTTTGCACCTGGGTGTCCTTGAGTTGTGCATCTGTGAGTGTTGGGTTAGCTGTATGTGTGTTTGGTGAGGTACTGCTACCCTTCCAGATTGTGATGTTGTCTGTGTGCTGTGCTGCTTTGTGTTGTGGGAGTACATGGTGTGACACTGAGATGTGTGTGCTACTGATTTGGTTGGTGTGCACACACTGCTTGGCCTGCATGTAGTGCTGTCAGTGTATGTTGCTTTGTACTTGCCAGGTGTGCATCCCCTGATGTCCAGCTGAGTTTGCAATGTGATGGATTGGCATGTGCATCTGTTGTGTTTTTGTTGTGGATGTATGCAGTGTTTGGCCTGTGTTGGCTCTTTCTGCTGACAGATGCTCTGTGAGTGATGTTCTATTTGCATGACATTGTGCGTGAGTAGTTTGGGCATTGTGATACATTCTGATGTGTGTTGCAAGTGTAGTGTGCATCACTTGTGTGTCTGTCACATGCAGCAAGGTGTATTCTCGTTATTGGGCTTGTTTTGAGTGCCCAATAGTGCTAAGTCCTCCTATCTTTGACCTGTCACTTGTCAGGATTGTGCATGTGCATGCATGTGGTACACTATGACACCATGTTGACTTGATGGGTGGTGTGGTGTGTCTGTCTGTGTTAGCTTATTGTCCCATTGATCCCAGTTTGTGTTCATGACTGTTTTGAGATGATGCAATTCTTGTTTGTGTTGGGTTATGGTGTCTGTGCATTGGTCCTGAGTGACAATGTTGTGTACTCCTGTTCTGTCTGGGGTCCCATTGCCTTTCCACTGTTTGGCTGGCCATATGTGGGGTTGTTGTACTTCTGTGTATGTTGTTTGTGAGGTTTGTGTTTGGCTATTGTTTTTGTGTCAGCATTGGTTCAGGCATCCCTGAGTGTGTGTGTGATGTTTGTGGATGCACCCCAGGGAGTGTGATTGGTTGTCAGTGTACTCACAGGACATCATTTGCACCATTCTGTGTGTTTAACAATGGTGTTGAGTGCTGCAGGTGTGAGGTGGGGATAGGAGGGGAATGTGTGTGAGATCAAACTTGGGTTTGACGGTCAGGGAGTGTGACAATGAGCCATGTGTGTTGTGCTGATGACATACACATGTCAAGTAAGTTGAGACAGATGTGTGGCTGATCACTGTTTGACTTCAGACACTTCCTATCATTCCTGTGCCAATGCATGGCTTGCCTTGCTGTCTCCCTGAGTTGTTGCACAGAGGTCACTGTGGTTTAATTCCACTCACTGTGCCAGCCATGTCTGATTTGATGGCCTGAGGGTGGTGTGAAATGTTCCTTCTCTTGCATGTGATGTACACATGGTTTGTAGCTTGCTCCATGGCTTTCCAGCACTGTCCACCTCACTTTTGGCTAGCCCATTTATTGTCCTCCATTGCTGCTGACATCTGGTATGTGTATGTGGCTGTGTGTCAGTGTGGGGTTTGTATGGGTGACTTGACAGGCAGTGTGTGTGCTTAAGTGGATGTTCTTATGCAGTGTGAGTGTTCATTTTGTGATTGTACTCAGTTTGCTTGACATGAGTGGGGGGTAGGTGTGAGGAGGAGGAATGCCCTGCCCCTGAGCTTCTGTGCAGGGTGTTCCTCTTCACCCCCACCTTCTGAGACAGGCTCCCTGGTTGTTTGGTGTGTGTGGTACAGGGTCTGGGTGCACCTGGCTGGTTAATTGTGCATGGGGGGCACAGGAGGAGCACACAGCATGTCCCCAAATGGGTGTGGGGGGCGTAGTGTGTATAGGGTGAAGGTAGGGCCCTATGATCTTTGTGGACTGCCCATGCCTGGAGCTGGCCCTGCCTACTACATTGTGCGCATGTTTTCCCGCGTCTGCACCGCTGCAGTGACGTGACCGGGACATTGCTGTGATTTCGCGGTTGATGGGTGACCCGGATGCGGACGGGTGAATTAGTGACAGGTAGGACATGTGTGGGTACACTTGGGGATGTGTTCCTGTCCCCACCAGAGTGTCTGATGTGGACAGGAACCGTATGTCAGCCCAGGAGTTGTGTGTTGTGGTTGTGTGCGGAGTTGTGTGATTGCGTACCTGCGGCGTTGTCTGCGACGGGCCATTATTTGCTGGTAGTGGAGCAGGTACAGCACCGGAAAGGCGTGTAGACCTGGATCCATTGCGGTCCGCACCGGGTGGAGGTGTCCGGGAGTCTGATTTCGCGCTCCGCTGTCGTGCTTCCGCCGTCTCTGGTTGGGTGGTTTTTCCGCTGCGGTGTGACGAGCTGTTTGGGGCATCCTGATTTGTACAGCGTACGGGACGTCATTCCGCATGGCGGTGTGTCTCTATTGGCTCCCACCGCCGCGGTAGCAGGCGCATATTTATGGCGGTTCACGTCGCTCCGCGGTGGACGGGAAATTGGCTATGTTTGCCCATCGTAATATGGCGGGCGTGAGGACCGCTGCTGGCGTGCGGAAAAGGACATTTTCCGCCACCACCGGCACCGCGGATGTGCCTCCATCCGCCATCCTAATGAGCCCCTAAAGGGCTAGAATATTTAGAAACAATAGCCAAATCCCTACTTTAAAACAGTAATACATAAACATAGAAACATCGTAATTGTAAACTGAGTTCTTAACTAAACATTTCTTTCCAAACATCTAAAATATAAATATTATGTCAATTAATTTAAACTTTAAAAAAAAAAATATTTGACATAATAAATATATTTTATATATTAAAAATGTCAATAACAATTACAAAAATTACATTTTCCTCCCATTGTAAAGAATTTAAAATAACTTACATTTTTGTAGCTGAAGAATGTAATCCAAACTGCCATAAATAAATGCAAACGTAGAAATATCCCAATACTTAGTTAAAAGTCCCCCAAAAAATGGGAAAATACAACTGTATAAAATATAATCCACCGGCAATACATCCATAGTGTTGAATCCATGAAAAACCCGAAAACTTTTATTAAAAAAAGAAACGCTCCAGGAATAGCCGAAAAATAAAGGAACTGTAAAATAATTATTAGTTTACTAGAAACTAATACACAGTTCCTTAAACAAAAAGCATACTTCTCCCAACGGCAACTTCCAAACGTCAAAAACCTGTGGAAGAAACAGCACAATCTCTCCCGCACAAACATACAGTAAAATCATTAAAAAACACACATAAACAAACTAATAACACCATACTCTAAACATAATTAAACATATATAGCAAACCCTAACACTGACCTATCAACGCACTAACCGCATTTCGAATACGCAAAACTACAAACTAAACCTCACAAAAAACACAAAATCCAAACATTACATACACTATACACTACTTAACTACCTTCGCCCTACTCCTAAATTAAGCCTAAAAGCAATTAAATTAAACTTACCTTAACCGATGCGACGCAGCTTCCAACCGCCAGCGTCTCCCCTCAGAAATGACCTAAAACAACTCAGATAGCCTACAAAATAGAACTTAGTTTAAAAAATGGCTGCCTAATTGAAATAATAAAAATACTTTTCTACATTAAACTCAATGTACATTAGAAATGTAATACAAAAAAAGTTTAAAAAATACTCATTAATATTACTAATGTGCAAAATGTTTTTTCTCTGCTGTTTAAAATTGTTAAATTATAATAGTAAATATTAGAACACAAATAATATTTATTATTATACATTTTAAAAAAATTGTTAACTTACCAATGTAAGAAAAAAATTGTACTGCTTGCTAAAAATGTGAATAACTGTATTAATCTTAAAAAATATTTTTCTTTTACAAACTGCTTTCTCACCTTTATAATTTTATTTATAGATACAATTGAAATAATATTATACAAAATATAATATTATTTATTAGGAATTATGCAAATAATATAAAGAACTTATACAATGAAAAATTTGTAACAAAATGTATGGTATTAAAAATTTACTCTATATGTAATTATGTAATGCATATTTACAAAATAAATAAATATTCTAGAACTGTTACCAAAAAAATATGTATTAAAAAAACGTATAAAAACCAGTGGATAACTGCATCTTTTATTTGTAAAAATTTACATATTTACCAATTTCTCCATTATATAAAACAGAAAAATGTTTCATACGGACTATACTTAAAAATTATATGTTTATGTTTAAATATGTACTAAATATGTAATGTATCCAAAAATAAAAAATGTATTATTTCTCTTTATAGCAATATATATATCAAACATTGTAAATAAAATGCATAATATTTGTTTGCTTGAGTCTTTGAATGAAAATAAAGACATAAATAAAATATAAATATTGTTCTGTATTTAATTCCTGTATTATTTTTCTTTTTCTATATTTACAATAAAATAATTAAATTACATTAACTTGCTGTTATAAATCTATTTTTTTAATACACATATATAACATACTATTACAACTTAAACATACATTTTTATCATTAACCTGCTCCAAAATAAAGAACTAGTTTTTTACTATTCCCACTCTACACTATATTAACTCAGGGAAAGTGCTGGACACTAAACATATATAATTTACTATTCCCACTTCAAACTAGAAAAAGTCAGGGAAGGTGCTGGACACTAAACATATATAATTTAATATTCCCAGTCCAAATTTTATTAACTCGGGGAACATGCTGGACACTAAACATATATAATTTACTATTCCCACTGCAAACTATATTAACTCAGGGAAAGTGCTGGACACTAAACATATATATTTTACTATTCCCACTCCAAACTAGAAAAAGTCAAGGGAAGGTGCTGGACACTAAACATGTATAATTTACTATTCCCACTCCAAACTATATTAACTCAGGGAAGGTGCTGGACACTAAACATATATAATTTACTATTCCCACTCCAAACTATATTAACTCAGGGAAAGTGCTGGACACTAAACATATATAATTTACTATTCCCACTCCAAACTATATTAACTCAGGGAAGGTGCTGGACACTAAACATATATAATTTACTATTTCCACTCCAAACTATATTAACTCAGGGAAAGTGCTGGACACTAAACATATATAATTTACTATTCCCACTCGAAACTAGAAAAAGTCAGGGAAAGTGCTGGACACTAAACATATATAATATACTATTCCCACTCCAAACTAGAAAAAGTCAGGGAAGGTGCTGGACACTAAACATATATAATTTACTATTCCCACTCCAAACTATATTAACTCAGGGAAGGTGCTGTACACTAAACATATATAATTTACTATTCCCACTCCAAACTATATTAACTCAGGGAAAGTGCTGGACACTAAACATATATAGTGTACTCTTCCCACTCCAAACTATGGGGCCCATTACGATACCCGGCGTAAATAAATCCGCCAGGCATGGAATCGGCAAAATACCGCCCGCATACACCGTCTGAACACCGACCACGCCATTACGAGAACACAAACCGAAAACCGCCATCGGCGGAAAAATCACACTAAATACCGCCCGCCATCGTCCGAGTCGGAGTCAAACCGCCCGCCACGGACGGAAACACGCCCGACAACACAAAAACCGCCCGCCCTCACGGCCGACACACCGCACGTGAAATTACGATCGCACCGCCATGAGCGCGGGAAAACCACAAATATACCGCCCGCCAGCGCAAACAACGCCGATGCCAATCGACACGGCAGAAACCATGGCGCCCACGTCCCTGCACAGAAACCATCCGCTCACAAAACCAATAGCACACAACATGGCCAATAAGTCCACACAGCAAGGCACGCACAAATACACAAGCACAGTACACATCCCGAAAACACCCCCCGGACAAACAAAAACTACAAAGGCCAGAACACCAGACACAACACACCTGAAAACAACAGACCATGAGGACACACCCACATAGGTAAGTACAAAAGCAGAACTCCCACAGACCACAACCCCTTGCAACATTGCAAACCAGAGAGGAGAGGAGAGGACACAGTGACACAGCAAGGACAGCAGCACACCACAGAAACGCACACATCACAACCACCACCACCACCATCACCAAACACCGGCACCACAAACCCCCTGCACATTACACAACACACACCGCACCAGCACCACAAACACCATGGCACCACAAAGAATGCCCAAGTTCACGCCCATGGAGCTGACGGTCATGGTCGACGAGATCATCAAGGTGCACCCACAAATCTATGGGAACATGGTCCAGCACACACCACTAGCCACCAGAAACAGAATGTGGAACCGGATCGTAGACCAGGTCAATGCAGTCGGGACCCTGCCCAGGAACAGAGTCGAAATAAACAAACGGTGGAATGACGTCAAGAGCCTGGTCAAGAAGAAGGAGGGCAAAAACAGAGAGCTGGCTGCAGTCACTGGCGGAGGGAATCCCGCGCTCTTCAAGACCTTCAAAGCGTGGGAGGAGAAGGTGCGAGTCATCATCCATCCCGAGATCCTCGCCGGATTAGCAGGGGGAGTGGAGGCTGGTAAGTACAAACTAATGTATACCAGCACACCGCTATGTACTCACATGCACTACCACCATGCCACAGCTCCCAGGGACAAACACCCCCATGTCCAGCACACAATACACAACACATCACACACACATGCAACAGGCACCACCACACACAGCCCAAACAGAACAACTGTAAGATGCGTGGGGACATGTGTACACTCAGCCAGCCACGTAACCACCAACAGGTCCCCAAATATGCCAGAAGCGCCACAACGAGCACCCACCACACCCATGTGTCCGCCATAGCTGCACTAACCGACAAGTAACAGTTAAGTGGCAGGAACACAAAGTGCAGTGGGTGGGAGGGTGGACAGCCCAAGTACAAAACACACCAGGCCCCTAGTCCCACAGTACAGCAAGGAGGAGCATCCCCCACACCCCACAGCCACGTGTCAGCCACCGCAGTGCACAACGACAGCCGAAAGGTAGACATCACGGTCCACAGCAATCGGTGTCAGTGGGTGTCCAGCCACCACTACGACCCACAACACCCCCCCACCCCCACAGACCTGCAACATGGAGCATCCCCCGCTTAGAACCATGTGGCATCCAGTACAGTGCACGCCCGAACAACTTGCAGGTGGGAAACTGGACAGGGCTGGATCACTGGAGGCATGAGGGCCGTAACACGACCAACACATGGGACATGTCACGTAGCAGACGAACACGCAGCACCGCCCACCGTCACGAACAAGTGAACAATGTGCACACGGACATGAACCACAGACTCACACCCCACATGACCCATCACAAACACAGCAACACCCAAGGAGCCACGTCTGCATGCACAAGCCACACTGAACATAGTACCACACGGCAGCCACTGTGCAACCCATCACACACAACCGAAACACCATTGAAGTCCAGTTCATGTAGCCCCTACTGCCTGTCAACCACACACCCCACAACTACGCCTATGTAAGACAAACAACACTAGACGCAACAGAGCAGAACAACAGAAATGCACACGAACACCACTGAACCCATCAAACACACAGACACACCATGCACATACAACATACCATCCATCCCATCCGTCAGCCCCAGTCTCATGAAAGGCATGTCATCCGCACAGCTGCCACACATACAGCAGTCACGCTAAGACACATGCCCATGACCAACCATGTGCCAGAAGTCAATGAAGCGCACGACACACTGTGAGCAACAACACACAACATGGGACACACCCCCCCGAGCACTGCAGTGATGCACATGGCACAGGGCAGCACGCACACCAAGGAGATGGGACAACTGCAATACGTTGGCTGGCACACAACCAACACTCACTCATAACGATGCGTCCAATGCCATGCCCAGTAATCACACCAGACAGCAAATATGCAGGCCATGTCAAGCATGCACACACCTCAAACCATGCACTGTCATGCTGCCACAACACATGTCACGTTCGGCACCCATGGCTCACAGCATGTACCCCAAAAGCATATTCCATCCCAAATGCGAATCCGGGGCATGGCCCCCATGTTGCCATATGCGTTCCTAAGCGTTCCATATGAACCCCAAAAGCAAAGTACAAACCAGACCCAGGATGGGCCAGGAGCCCGCATACACCAGAGTCACAATGAGTAGGGGCACAGCAACACACCCATCGGCATGGCCAATCCGTCCCATGCCACATGTGCACAGCACACAGTCCCATTGCCTAGCACACGCAACTACAGATGCCACAGCCACACACTCGCCTCCGGGAAACCCATGTACGAGATTGCATGAACTGCCAATGTCAGACGACAAATACATACTGTGCCAGGTGCAACACAATGACAAATCCCATTCTCACCACAGGTGACGAACTCACGGATGCTGGGGATGGAGACAGCAGCCAGCACAGCCAGCCCACAAGCCCCCAACGAGGACACACGGATCTGGAGGATCTGACCTCCTCTTCGGACACGGACCATCAAGCAGGCCCATCTGGTGGGGCAGGGCCCAGCCGCTCCCCAGGACCCCTCCTACCCACCAACCCATCATCCAGGGCTGCTGAACAGTCCCAGCCCCCTGCTGCCACTGTCGTTGCGGCCACTCCCACGGTCATTGCGGCCACACCCACGGTCATTGCGGCCACTACCACTGCCGCAACCGCCACCATCGCCGCACCGACCACCACCGCCACCACCACCACCACGTCTTCGCTGGCACCAGCCCCAGCGCAGGTGGTGGCCCGGCCGACTGGATCCACCCTGGGAGCCACAGCGAGGACCGCGGTATGCAATGTGGCTAGTGGGCAGGCCGGTGGCAGCAGGACTGGTAGGAGGAGCAGGGTCAGGGAAACGCCAGCCTCCCCTGGGAGCCATGCCCTGCCTCAAATGGCCAGAGTCCTTGGGGCCTATGAGGAGGCCCAAGAACAATGGGTCAGGTCTGCCACAGACACGCGGGAGGTGCTGGGGGTGCTGAGGTCCATGGACGCCCATATGGGCCAATTCGTGTCCCGTATGGACCAACTCGTGGACCTCATGGGCCAGCTGGTGGTGGCGGTGGGGTCACAGGCAAGGCCAGCAACACCACCTCCGCCACCACCTGCTAGGGCGCAGGGTCGGGCAGCAGTGTCCACATCCCCTGCGACCACAGCCAGTGAGCACACCTCACCCACCACCAGCAGGTCGCCACCACACACCCCCTCCCAAACGTGGAAGGGGCCGTCCGAAGAGGAAACAGGTCTCCCGGGAGGACTTCGCACGCACCAGTCGCAAGTGAGGCAGCCAGCCAGCCTTCCGCCAGCCTGCCTTGACCAGCCACTGCATTGACTTGCTCTACGATCCCACTCCACACAGCCAGCTGGATGGCATGTGTGTGTTGGACCATGGACATAGAACCAGTGGGTACACCCTGAGCTTCACGCAGCCATGACCGACAGCTCATTGACACTGCACGCACCACTTTTGTCATCACCTTACGCACAATCACATGTCACAGTTTGTAATAAATGCACCTTTTTCACTAACTGCTGTTTGTGCCCTGTGTTTTATTTGTACGGAATACAACGGCCACCTTGGGCGGAAAGGCACCTGATGCGTGGCATGGCAATGGAATCCGGACGGCCTGTAGGGACCTAGGGGTGGGAGACAGAACAGGAGCACATTCAATGAGTGTGTCACACACCCATCACACAGTACATGTCAACAACTACAAGCAATGTACACACATCGCACAGAGCAATAGGGCACAATGACACAGTCACCGACAGTGGCATACTACCCTGGCCATGGAGCGTTGACACACAGCACGTAGTGAACAAACGGCCACCCTGACACAGCACACACACACCTGCACAGATACAGCCACATCAGCCGTCGTACATGGACACTCACCGTCAAGTGAAGTAGCGGGCGATGAGCTGCTGCCGCACATTCCCAGCTTCCTCCTCTCCGCTGTCCTCCTCACTCGAGCTGTCCTGGTCTGCGGGCTGGGGCCCTGGTTGATCTCCGTCATCCACAATGAGGGGGATCTGCTTCCGAATGGCCAGATTGTGCAGCATGCAGCACGCCACCACTATCTGGCACACCTTCTGTGGGGAGTACGCCAGTGCACCCTCGGTGCGGTCCAGGCACCTGAACCTGGACTTGAGGAGGCCAAAGGTACGCTCGACCACACGTCTGGTCCTCCCATGTGCCTCATTGTATCGATCGTCTGCTGGGGTGCGAGGATTCCTCAATGGACTGAGCAGCCATGCCCCATTCGGATACGCAGAGTCACCTGGGTGTGAGGGACACAGAGAACCGTTGCTATTCCAACTGGACAGGGGACAGCATCGCACAACAAGCACGCTACACCACTCCACATACTCACCGACAATACAGCCACGATCCTGTTGCAGATTGGCCATCAGTCGTGGCAAGATGCTGTTGCGCATTATGTGTGCGTCATGGGCCGAGCCTGGAAACTTGGCACACACGTGGGTGATCACCATGTCCGCAAGGCACACCACTTGCACATTCAGGGAGTGCGTGTGCTTCCTGTTGCGGTACAGGTGCTCAGTGGCCTGTGGTGGGACAAGGCCAACATGTGTGCAGTCAATGGCTCCCACGACGTGTGGGATTCTGCCAAGGGCATAGAATGCACCCTTCACTGCCGCCAATTCACGAGCCCTGGGGAAGCGGATGTACCTGTTTCGGTACAGCATCATGGCTGCCAGTACATCCCTCAGCACCTTGCTGAACATGGGCTGGGACATCCCACCTCCACTGCCCACTGTGTGCTGGAATGACCCAGTGGCGAAGAAATGCATGGCGGCCATCACCTTAGCCGTGGGGGTGACAGCAGTCGGATACACCCTGCGGGGACGGAGATGGGGCTCTAACATGGCACACAGTCGATGCAGGGTTGGCCTGTCCAGCCGAAACTTCCTGATAACCTCTGTATCGTCCATGTCCGCCAGCAATTGGTATGGGCGGTCAATGTTCGGTCTCCGCCTGGGGAAAATGGCAGAGGACACATGTCAAAGCAACACGACACATAGCAATTTCGCATACACATCACTGACATGACTGAGCAAGCACATGTGCCACAGCCCAGCTGTCAAGCTGGGACGGCACGGCCACAATACACTTACACAGGTCTCCCAACAATGGCAATGGCAAGTGAGACATACCACTGCCATGGTCATGCACATGGGGATCTAGGCCCCAATGACTTGCGGGGCGTGCTGATGGGGACTGACTGCATATTCGTCAAGCGGCAACGCCACGGCGACATGAGTGTCTGCTGAGCATGGAACTGCTTCCGAGGCTGGATGAGTATGGCACACGACGACGACGATGTGGGCACGGGCTGAGCGGCCAATACAAGTGGGACCTGTGGCACGAGGGGAAATGAGACCGTAGTAGGTGTCAGCACTGCACCCTATGTACAGCACTGTACGGATCACAGCTCCCGAAACATTGACAGGTGTCCACATTGACAGCCCCATGCCAAGACGGCTGTGTGCTTGCAGTCACACGTCACAGGTGAGAGGTTACATTGCACGTGCCAGGTGGCAGACGTACATAGTGGGAGCTGGCATGTGTGTGCATGTGTCTCCTGTTCAGGATCCACCAGATGGGCGCTGACTCTGTACTGACCATTGGACACAGCATGTTCCGTGGAAGGCTTGTGTGTGTGGGATGGTGGCACTGGATGTGCCTCCGTTGGGTGGGGGCCATGCACAGGGCGGGTACGTCGATGATTGCGCATTGTTGGTCACGGTGGGTGCACCTACTAAGATGTGTTGCCCTGTGTTCAATTCCTATGTCCGCATGATGATGGACTGTGGATGTGGGCAGACTACACATTGGTCGATGTGCTGACTATATGCATGTGCCTTCACACCAGGCACCGCTGCCCCTGCACATGTGACCCCTGCTGGACTCGCTGCTGAGTCTGTGGAGCTGATGCACCTTCTGTGCGTGGGGCGGACAGCTCTCCTCACTTCCCTCATTGCGCATGTCATGTCTTTGCCGCAGGTGACATGGATCATGGAGGGCCCACATGTACGCGTGGGTAGGCTACACATGATTGTTCACTGGTCGCCACCCCCAGTCAGTGTTTCGAATGGGAAGGTTGTTGTGCTGGTGGTATATTCGATGTGGCGGATGGGCGGGCCTAGGTGCGGGCTTACATTCCGGACATGGGGGGTAGTTGGATTGGCGACTAGTTGCAGTGCACACGGAACACGTCTCTTCCTTTCCACATCTGGGACATCCCTTGTACTACTTGACAGTGATACGGTCATCTTCGCCCCAGCCCTCATGTCCTCCCCTCGCCCCCCAATATGCATGCTCACCTGCGAGGCTAGCGCTTGCACAGGCAGCCCCAAGCTCGCACCAGGGAGGGCAAGGAGTGTATGTGTGGGTCCAGTTGCACGAGTGGGCTGTCTCAGGGTATGATGTGTGGCGGGACGCCGTCCACCTGCGTGGTGCCCCCAATGGAGACCCGGCCTGCATGGACTATGCATCACAGTCTTCGCCTTCTGGATCCGCCACCTGCGACACCCAGTGGCTGTGGCTGCCCTTGCGGCCAGGCCGCGTCCGTCTGTGACTGGTGGCCCACACATTCACTCTTTGGCCTCTCTGGGGAGGGCTCGGGGGTGGTGGCGCACGCGCTTGCACTTAGTCGCAATGGCATGTGGCGTGGTTGGTATGATGGGCAATGGATGGGATGGTGCGAGCCACCTCCCGTGACGTCAGTGCTGCTCGTGCTGTGGTGCGTCCCCCTACACTTCCATTTGACTTTTTGCCATGCTAGATGTTGAGGTTCTATTGCCTGCGTGATATGACCAGGAGGAGCGCGAGGAGACCTCTCACACACCATGCTCCACTGCCATCCCGTGCCCTGTATCGCCTGTGCGGATTGACTATGTTGGGGTTACACCTGGTCGACTGGGGCTGTGTGTGCCTTGTCAAGGGGCATGGCGGGCGCACAACAGGATCCTGCTTGTCCACGGAGGGTGGGCTGACGTGTGCGCCTGGTACCGCTATGTACGTGTTCCCGGCTGCTGTGCACACACGTGTTCACTCCCCCGACAGGTGTCCTCTCACTATGCCCAGGGAAGCGGTGGTGTACTGTTCATGACCCCTCCCAACACGGCGTGCTCCAACTTGGCATGTGCGCATCTACCCGTCACACCCACCCACCTGTGCACTGCGTCCATACGACTTCACACGACACATGTGTGTCTTCCACAGTTGTGCTACTCATTTGCATTGTCATCCAATACCAGTGGACTACATGGTCATGTCACGACTGCCGTGTACTTCACATACTCTCATCCTCTCTCATTCGTACTTGTGAAATGAGTCAGCGGAGACAGTTCTGGTTTCAAACATTATATTGAGTCTTCTGTCCTCTGTGATGCAGTATAGTGGACACTACTGGCAGCGGAATACATGTTGAGGATATACTGAGCATGATAACAAATGGGATAGGGTGTGGGGTTACATCTGCTTGGCCAAGGCTGTGCTAATGTACATTTACGTATAGCTGCGGAGCTGCGGACTTTGACACAGACGGTATACATGTAGCCTACCAGACCGCTCGGCATCATGGGCACAGTCCATCTCAGTTCCATGTGACAGGTTTGCTGCGGTTGTTCCTCATGCACGCGTGCATGTGAGATGACATCAGGGCATGTGCTTGCGTGCATGCAGCGGCGTGCCACTTGTTGTTGCACTGTGGTGGTTACTGGACATGTCACAGTCACTGGGGTCGTGTTGTTGTTGTATGCACTTGTCGTCCATGCAAAGGTCCTGGTATGGGATTCCCGGGGCGGGGGTGGGAGGGGTGCAGCACCCACAGACTCCAGGCGACCTATTCATGTCCACTGAGCGGTGTGTGTGTCCATGTGCGCTGGATCCATGTCGTGTCCTGGTTGTTCGTGCAGTTCCGTCCATGTGGGTGCGATACACAGAGCCCATGCCACTGCCTCCCACGATGCATGCGGTGTTCCTGGATGTGATGGGGAACAGTGTGCATGTCCCGGTCATATCCGATGTCATGGCGATGTCGTTGATGGTGTGGTTACAGTTGCCGGTCGTTTGGTATGGCTGTTGTGGTGGTGACTGGCCAGTCCGTGCGGAAGCTGAGCATGGGTGCGGGGTTGGACTTCATAGGTCACTCGGGAACCTGCGTTGTGGTCCGACGTATTTACAGGTTGTCAGGTATGCGATGCCGTCCAGCAGGGCTTCCATGTCATTGGTGGTGTACATGTTTGCCAGCCAATGAAGCGGATGGTGGCTCTCAAGGTGTTGTTCGTAAGTTGTCCCTTGGAGGACCATGATGGGGCATGCTGGGTGACATTCGATGTAGCTGTTCTCGATGATCCGTCGTGTGGAGGCACAGTGGTCCCATTTCAGTGCGGGTGCGATGTTGGCCACATACGCCATGCCCCCATAGGCAGAGCAGGCCCTGTCGTGTGCGTCCAGAGGGAGGAGTAGTGGTAGCAGGTCCGCCTTCAGACATGCCGGGTTGGAGAGGCATATCTCGACGGGATGCTGGTAGGGACACCTCCGACAGTAGAAGACGGGCATGACGCAGCTGAACAATGTGATGCGGTAAGTCAGTCGGTAACTTACGTTCAGCAGGGACAGGAGATCGCATCCCAATGTATGTATCGTGTTGGTTTTGTACAGCTTGAGCTGTTCGGCGTAGTTGGGTAGGTGTGTTGCGGTTGCCATTTCGCAGCGGTTCGTTGTGGTGGCGTGCTCCGGCTGTGTGTGCAGTCTGCAATGTGCACGCTCCGAGGTTGCTGTGAGCTCTGTGTAGTCGTAGGGAGACAGGACTTGTGTTCTGTTTGCTTGTTTGGAGGACACGGGCCCTCTTCCCACATGCTTCTCAGACAGTTCAAGGTCAGTGCTGTGTGACTCCTTCCAATTAACTTGCATGTGGCCGACATGGGGGAGTGTTTTCTTCTTTCTTCCCCGTCCGTTGTGTGCTTCTGTGATATGCGCTATCTGCCCTGTGGTCGGTCTCCTCGGCATGCCTGTGTTGGTCTATTCTTGGACAATGGCTGTATTCACCGGCTTCTGTCGTAGGGCTGTGGTTTCGGAGTTGGAATGGAAGGTCATTCAGTGCTGTCTGCTCTCCCTTGTGTGGGCGGCAGCCTGCCTTTCCGCTCTGCGTTGGGCCTTGTGTGTGGATGTTATTCTTGGGCCACCTGTTGTCGGTCCCCGGGCTCTTTGGTGTTCCGTTTCATGTGTCTTGTTCATATGTGCAGGGTGGTATGGGTTTTTCAGTGTGGTACTGGCGTTCCTCTTCCCGAAGGGGCCCTGCTTCTCCTAGTTGGTGTTGCCGCCGCTGTGTGCTTCGCCATGTTTGTTACACTGGGGTGTGTCCTGCTGTTGCGTGACTTCACTGACATGTGTGCGTCGGTTGTGTGGCGTTGGGTGTTGTCCGTGAATTGGGCGTTGGGGACATGTCTGTGGCAGGCCTGTCACGTGTCATGTGCGTTCGGGGTGGGGCTGATGTGTGTGCTGCTTGGTTGTGTCCCTGTGTCTGTGTGCGACGCATGCATGGCGCTGCGGTTGGCCTCTGCGTTGTGCGCATGTGTGGCGGCGTCATCGGCGCTTTGTGGCCGTGACGGGGTGGTTGGTTCCTAGTCCCAGGTGGTGTGTACACATGTGTTCCGCGATGTTAGGATTTGGCCTGTGTGTCATATGTGGATGCAATGGTGGATGTGTAGTGTACACGCGCTGGTGGGGGGTTGTCCGCTTTTTCCGCCCTTGCACTGTGTGCGCTGTTTGAGTGCACTTGTTGTGTGTGTGCCTACCTGCGTCTCCGCGGTACGTTGCGTCCTTGGTGGTGCATCAGCAGAAGCATGGGGAGGGCCTGCAGTGCTGGATTCATGCTCGGGATGCCGCTTCTTCGTTTTCTGTGCTCTGCGTCCGTGTTACCGCCTCTCTTTCACGTGCGGTGTCTCTTAGCCGTGGGAGCCGTTTGTTTGCGGCATCGTAATTTATACGCCGGGCGGGACGTGTTTCGTCGGACGGTGTGTGTCAGTTGTGCTGCGCCGCTACGTGTACGGGCGCACTTTGATGGCGGACGGTGTTGCTGGCTTGCCGGCGGTGTTTGGCCTACTTTACGCATCGTAATTGGACGGGCGTGTGGACTGCTGCGTGCCGGCGGTAACTGGTGGTTTTTGCATCCGCCAGCACGGCGGTTGTGCTTCCGCCCGCCATCGTAATGAGCCCCTATATTAACTAAGGGAAAGTGCTGGACACTAAACATATATAATTTACTATTCCCACTCCAAACTATATTAACTCAGGAAAGGTGCTGGACACTAAACATATATAATTTACTATTCCCACTCCAAACTATATTAACTCAAGGAAAGTGCAAAACAATATACTCATAAAATTTAATATTTCCAAAAAAAGTACATAAACACATATAAAATAATACACACTATACATATATATTAACCTATTCCCAATTCTAAAAACATATCCAGAACAAAACTATGAGATTTTTTTAAGTATTTTTACAAATTGTCTTGTATTTATAAATTACATGATAAAAAAATTATATATTTTTTTAAATAAAATATAAATATTAATTTTATATATAAACATAAAAAATTGAACTTTTCATTTTTATAACATTAATAATTACAAACCCAAACATTCAACATCCTCAAAGTTTAGAATTTAATAAAAAAAATTTTTTTTAACTATTACACATTTTTTTTGAAAAGCACAATAATCCCATCTCAACACAAAACACCTCTACATTAAATATATATTTATTTTTTATTAATTTTTATTTTTAACTACTGTAATACCATATAAAAACAAAAATTCATAATACATTTTTTTAAACATTTGATTTCAACTTTTACTTTTCCAATTATTTTTTAATTTTAAACATTACTCCACAAAATTATCTGCAATACCCACAATTTTCACAATTAATATAAAATGTTTATTAATATTTGTAATTTTGTTAAAAAAAAAACATTTAAACTAGCCCCTCAACCCATATAAACTCAACATCCCACTCCTAAAAACATTTTTACATTTCTTTATTATTACTTACATTTTTTTAAAAAAAAATTTAAGAAAAAATGTAAAACACTCCCCACCCTTATCCCCTATAACCCCAACATCCCGCTCCTAAATAACAATTTTAAATTTATTTCATATAACGTAAAAATAAAAATGATTTACATTTTTAATTTTTTTTAAAACACTCCCCACCCTTTTCCCCTATAGTCCCAACATCCCGCTCCTACAACAATTTATCAATAAAACATATCCAATTTATTAAAAATTATTATTACATTTACAAATATATACTATAATAAAAAATTCACTACATTTACAAAATCGATATTCTTTAATAAGGATATTTTCAAAAACGATATTTTTAACAACGTTATTTTATACAACACACTAAGGGGCCGATATCGATCTGGGCCGGACAACTCTCCGACCAAGCCGGATCCCGAACGATTTCCGACCGAGCCGGACTCCTGCAGTCCGACCGAGCGAGTACGATGCGGCCGCATGCTGCCGGACTCGATTCGGTCGGACTCCCATTAAAGTCAATGGGAGCCGGTCGTACGACGCGTACATGGGCTCCCATTGACTCAATGGGTATGTCGCGAACAAGTGCGCCCCCTACAGTGGGTACGCGTCGGTGCAACTCGCACCGTACATGCATGTTTAGGGGGGACCCTTGAGTCCCCCCTGTGTACGACTCGTACGGCTACGGGTGCAGGGGGGTCCGACACGGACCCCCGAAGTCCGACTCCGGGAGCTTTTGCGAGCCGGACGCTCCGACTCGATCCGGCTGTCCGAATCGAGCATCGTACTAGCTCGGTCGTGAAACGTCTCCATTGCGTGTCACGGTTTGCTTGCGACAGAGTCGTACGGAGCGGTTCGGAGCCGGAAACAATTTGGGCGGTGAATTCGCGCTTGTCCGCATCGTACTTTGCCGTCCGGACCCGTGTACGAATCGGACGGAAAATCAGCCTCCGAATCGGATCCGCTAATGCCGAACCCGATTCGGTGCCCTACCGACCGAGATCGGAATCAGCCCCTTAATCGATATTCTTAACATCGATATTATAAACCTTGATATTTTTGACTATCAACATTAAAAACTCGATATTATAACACAACGATATTTAAAACTCAATATTATGGGGTCGATTCCGATCTCGGTCGGAGACGCACCCAACGCCATTCGGTCGGGAAAAAAGCCATGCGAATGCCTGTTTCCCGACCGATCCGCACATGAATCCGAACGAACAAGTACGATGCGCACAACAGCACAGATTCCGACCGAGTCGTACTCACCCAATCCAGGTCCTGATCCCCGACCGAGCCGGATCCGTAAACGCAGATACGAGTCGCCCGGAAGCCAAAAGCAGCCCCGTCCGGCCGGACAAGTACGATGCGCTTCCCGCACGCGCCGAACCCGTCGCTACGCACGGCACGTCAAAGCATCCGGGAGAGGCGCACATAAGCTCCGATTCGCGCCACAACATGATCCACGGCTACGAGACGAACACGCCAGCGACGAGGACGAGGCGAAGCAACGACGAAGACGAACGAGACGAACCAACAATGAATCCCATCGTTCCGATCCTACCAATATTCTACATCTACTACCGGAACAGGCACGGACGCGTACGGCGCAGAAGGTAGGTCAGACACCAACCGCAAACACAAACTACACGTACCCGACATATCTCACACACACACACACAGGGATGCAGAAATTACTTACTCCAGAAACAGCAGCACCATAGGGGCGGGATGCCCATCACCAATGCCACATATACACATAGGGGCCCGGATGCCTGTCACTACTACCAACCTTACCCAGGGGGTGCCAGGTGCCTACCACCACTGCCACCTCTACCCAGGGGGTGCCAGGTGCCTACCACTACTACCACCTCTACCCAGGGGGTGCCAGGTGCCTACCACTACTGCCACCTCTACCCAGGGGGGTGCCAGGTGCCTACCACTACTGCCACCTCTACCCAGGGGGTGCCAGGTGCCTACCACTACTACCACCTCTACCCAGGGGGGGCTGGATGCCTACTACTACCACCCCCACTCACAGGATGGCAAATACATGCCACAAGAAGCACACACCAGCAGAAAGAATGCAACACAAAGACATCCCCCAACACCATGACAAGCGTGTGTAGACTGTGTCAAATGCCTACAACACTGAACAGGAATGTGGACATACAATGTGACCCCCTATCACAAGTGCCACACATAAATGTGTGTGGCACCCACAATGCAAGCAGGCCATGACCATTGTGGCAATGGGGTCCAAACCCCCATCATCACAGTGCCCAAAATGTAAGTGTGGGGTCCATAGCTGAAGCACATATTGAACATTGTGGCAGTGGGGTCCAGACCCCCATCATCACAGTGACCAAAATGTGAGTGTGGGGTCCATAGCTGAAGCACATATTGAACATTGTGGCAATGGGGTCCAAACCCCCATCATCACAGTGACCAAAATGTGAGTGTGGGGTCCATAGCTGAAGCACATATTGAACATTGTGGCAGTGGGGTCCAGACCCCCATCATCACAGTGACCAAAATGTGAGTGTGGGGTCCATAGCTGAAGCACAAATTGAACATTGTGGCAATGGGGTCCAAACCCCCATCATCACAGTGACCAAAATGTATGTGTTGACAAAGAATAAGCTGCAACTGCCAAACTGCATGGATTATTCCTGGTCACAGAACAACAAACACATCAGTGGCAAAGTAGTGCTTGTGTCCCATAGCAACATAGAATGGGGAGGCAAACAGTGCAGTGCAAACAAGACATACCTTTGACCATGTGCAGACAAACATCACCCATGGGGGCTGACACTGTCAACATTCATCAATGACTCAATGACAGAAGTGACCATCAGAATGCAGACCCACATATTTGCACCAATGGGCACACAAATTCAGATACCCAGTGGAGACTGTAGAAGGGAGGTGAACAGATACCATACCATGGCAGCAATGGGACACACACACAATGATCATTGTGCTGACTGATGACCTAGGAGTCCCAGGGACAGCAGGGCAAACACACCAAACAACATACAGCCAATGGCACACCTAAGATATGCCAATGCAGTGGTGCCGATGCACATACACAAACAGGCAGACCCACACTACACATCAAACACAACAGGTGAGGGGGTACCAGTGTCCCCAGGCAACCACACAACACATGAGGAGGCCTGAATACCAATTACACAGATGTGCATACAGTGCCACACAAAGGTAACTCATGGATCCAAATCCCCTATGTGGGCAATCAGGCATTGTCAGATGAGAGGGAGCACAAATCACACATGTCACACAAGCATGTAGGAACAGCAACTGACACAGCAAGACACACAGACACCACAGCACCACACCCAGGGCCCCCACAATGTGGTGACCCTGGGCTGCATTACAATCCCACTGTGATGACAAAGCTAGATGTTGTTCACACTGTGAACCACAGTCATGTGTCCTGAGCAACAAACTACCATCACACCTACACAAGCACAAATCAACCAGCACGGCCTGTCAGCCAAGGCCAACATGGAGGCAGGGGTATAGCCGGGCAACAACTCTCATCTGCACACACTCAACACCACACACCTCGACCTCCAACAATGTGCAGCAGTGAAGCTCACATGCACTGGTGACATTGGACATGCACCCATGACAATCCCAGGGGGGGTGGTGGGAACCAAGGTGCAGGAACACATCACACATGGCCACTCTACCAGACTCCTGAATGTCTGACACACTGCACACTACGCTGTACATGGACATGACGCAATACCACACCAACCAATGGGATCCCAGCCACAGTCACACACCTATGAAGAAGCCAAGGTCACCCACAAAGAGCACACATAGACAACTACCAACATTGCAGCCCTGAGGAGTGCCAGCAGTCACACACACAACGTGTCACAACCAATGAAAGCTAACACAAACCAGAAATCACATGACAGGTGTAAACAACAAGTGCAAAGGGGAATCCGGACTGTGACACATCAGCGTCTGCCCACAAACTCAGCCCTGACAGCAAACACACCTATGGGTGACACCCTGATGACCAGTAATGTGCCATGCACCCACATCACAGAGAACCCAGGGAGAAGACTTTGGGGGAACATAGCTCAACTCAGCAAGCATCACAAACAGGAACATCACTAGGGATCCCAGCATGCACAGCAACATGGAAGTGAACACACACACATGCTCATACAACACACACCTTGGGCGCACGAGATGTCACAGGAGTACACACTGCCATGAGGGGACTCCACTCCTGTGTGAGGAAAGCTGTGCCATATGTCGCATCAGTAGGGCTCCATCATGTCAGCAGAACACTTGGTCACACAGTCAACAATTAGCACCAAATGAAGGCTCCCGTCACATCAGCCTGGTCATGGGAATGTCAACGAAATCAACAGCACAGATCCAACACACATGTATAGCAATTTGCACTGACAACACAGAAGAGTCCTTCCCCATTGATGCCCAAACCTACATGTCCAGTGGAGATGGCCACACGGTCAGGGAACTAGACTAATTGAACAATGGCAAACACAACAGATGTGCATGGGTGGAACCCACAGATGTGACATTGCTAATGTAAGTAGGAAATCCCATTGTCAAATATTGAATACATGACACCCTCAGATGCTGCTAAGGACGACATGGATTCACCACAGGATAGGACACTGTCCCCCTGGAACACATGGGTTCATGCACAGTAACACTTCATTTTCATGAGTCCAAAAATCACCATCACTGCAGCAAGGGCACGGTTAGCATCATCAACATCATGTACAGCAACACTAGCTGGGGTGTGGTGGCTGCTGACACCCGCCTCCATAAGGGAGTCATCGTCCGAGTTGCTCTGGTCCTCAGCTGAGGTGGATGGTGCTGAGGACTCCTCGGTGTGGCTCCCCTCGCCCTCCGTGCCACTGGGTCCCTCCGACCACTCCTCGGCTGCTGACCCAGTCTGGCTCTGCGGCTCCTCCTGGTCCGTGGAGCTGTCCCCTCCTGTGGCCGTGGATGTATCTGCAATCAATAGGGAAACAGACAGACATCAGTCACCTGCACCGAATGCACACACCACAGTAAGTACAGCACATTACAGAGCAAGCCCTGGCATCCTTAGTTGAACATTGCTAAAACTGCACAAACAGAACAGGAGAAGTCAATTGTCAGTCTGATGGTCAACCATGGCACTCACATCCCACCTGGCCTTGCACCCATCTGTCTGGTGTCTGTGGGATGGCAATACCTCCAGTGTGGACACATGCACCACCTACACAGTATTTGGACAGTGCAGAGAACCCGGTGAAGCATGTGGACATGCACACATCACAACTCTTGCCACTGAGTCAGTGCAGGTGTCCGGATGAAAGGGATGCCCAGAGTCAAATAGGAAATGCATGTGATGCATACCAGCGACAGACACCATGATGCACCCATGTCCTGATAGCCATTGCCACAATGGTGTGCATGTAGCACATGTCACTCCCTGCAGGATCACTAATAGGAAGTCACATGCCATGGCACAGCCATGCCTGCTAAGTCATACATCACTGTCTCCAGTCACATGGGCAGGGCAGCCAGACAACAACACTCTGCACTGTGTCACATTAGTAGATCATGGGGAATGCAAGTCCTGGAGCTGAACAAGTGCACATGTACATCCCCCACACACCACATCATCTGTACCCTCATCTGTCCAGGTCATACCCATTGTACATATGGGAGACCTGTAACACTACCCTCTGCACCTGAGCACATCACAATCTGCTGTGAATGGGAAACAGCTGCCTGAACCTCATATTCGCATACCCCAGTCTGCACGGTCAGGTGATCAAACACCTATGTGTCACACATGTATCATCTCCTATGGTCACATCTCCGGTGGCATGCGGAGCCCCAACCGAGGAACACCCCAGCAGACCTGACAACGAAGCCACAGCACACTGACACAGAGGCAGACACCTGAGGGGACAAATCACTGAGCAAAACGTGTCAGCTGATATACGGCAGTGGGAGTACAGAGTGTATTGTATGGCCTGGAGTAGGCATGACTGTCCTGTCCCACATGAATGAGGGATGAGCCCTGGACAGTAGGCAGCTGGCTAAGTATGTGTGACACACGTTATATACACACTCCTGGGGCACAAACATTGTTCCCACCCGCAGCATGGGTGTGTGCCAGATACCCCAGGCACATGTGGTGGATCAGCTTAGCAATTGGGCCACATATCAAAATGACACGCAGAACACATGTCAGAACACAGGCAATGTGTAAGCAATGGACCCACCCATGATGCCCACCACAGAGTCAGGGAAACAGATGCTGTCCCCCACCTTGAGTCAAGCAAACTGCAAGGACACAGTACCCAAGTGACACAATACCCTGACTGTAAGGGCCACACCTGGGTATCAGATGAGGAGTGGGCAGTGCACAATAGAGGGACATGGGTCCTGGACCACAAGACTGATGTACTGTGGAAGTTTAACCAGGCCAGAGGAGGGCACATAGCATGGCAGACATAGTTCACAATGCAGACATGGACTCACCCCCTCCTTGCTGCTCTCTGGCCTTCAGCTGCCCATCCAGATCAGGGAAGACCACCGCCAGGATCCTCAGCATGTGGGGGGTCAGGGTCCGGTGTCCGCCCCTCCTGCGAGGAGGCGACAGCTTCAGCTGGACCCGTGCGATCCTCCGGGTCCAGCCCCGAAGGTCCTGCCACCTCTTCTGGCAGTTGCGGATCCGGCGCTTGTAGACCCCCACGGATCTCACTGCCCGGACGATGGTCAGCCATATCTTCTGCTTCTGGTGGGCATCAACCTGTGAGGATAACAAAGTGAGAATGCCATTACTACACATGCAACATATCCGTGCATTACACAGTTGGATATACATGTCTCAATCACAGGGGCACATGATGTACACAGGCAGTGCAATGATGGCTATGGACAGTATGCCAGCAGTTACTACATGGTATCATTGCCTGGGAAGTAAAACCTAGTTTAAATGCACTGTCACTGCACTATACCTGTCCAGTGCATGTAACTACACACTATGGGGGTGACAACTACTCAGTGAGCCTGCTAGCCAGTGGCGTGCAGACTGTCAGCCTTGCTAGTCAGACAACATGCACATTTAGAAAGGCAGTGGACAGAACACTCACCTGCTCCCCTGCTTTCCCATACAGCTTGCTGTACTGTGGAAGGAGGCCATCCAGCAGGGCCTGGTTCTCCTCAGTGCTGAAGGCTGAAGGCTGGGGCTCCCTCCACAGTACGTGCCATTGCAGGGTCCAGAGGGTGCAGATACAGCAGCAGTGTAGTGGCAGATGTCGTCCTGGAGCATGTAGTGCAGGCAAGTGAGCTCTCAGGGGAACAGCCAGCATTATATGTGTGCTGCAGAGGCAGATACTGTCCCATGTGTCCAAAGTGATAGGTCCAAGTCGTTTGCATCATCTGAATCTGGCCAATCCATGGAATTGCACCACTTACACACGCCCCCAGCATCCTTCAAATGTTCAACTTCGTGACACCTATGAAATTGCAACATTGTTGTGGGTGACCAACTGAATTTACAGCATCAGACTCGTTCAAATTTTGAAAACGCGTCCGTTGCCAGGCCAGGACATAGCCAATGGGTGCGCACCGATCGGACCATTGCTGTTGGACGCGTACATAGGATACAACGCGTGCACTCGCACACATTGAATGCAATGGGCCGGCCGGGCACACCGATCGGACCATTGCTGTTCAACGCGTACATAGGATACAACGCGTACCCGCACACATTGAATGCAATGGGCCGGCCGGGCACACCGATCGGACCATTGCTGTTCAACGCGTACATAGGATACAACGCGCACCCGCACACATTGAATGCAATGGGCCGGCCGGGCACACCGATCGGACCATTGCTGTTCAACGCGTACATAGGATACAACGCGTACCCGCACACATTGAATGCAATGGGCCGGCCGGGCACACCGATCGGACCATTGCTGTTCAACGCGTACATAGGATACAACGCGTACCTGCACACATTGAATGCAATGGGCCGGCCGGGCACACCGATCGGACCATTGCTGTTCAACGCGTACATGGGATACAACGCGTACCCGCACACATTGAATGCAATGGCCAATGTGTGCGCACTGATCGGTCCATTGCTGTCCAAGGCGTATTGCCAATACAACACGTACCAGCGCACATTGAATGCAATGGCCAATGTGTGCGCACTGATCGGTCCATTGCTGTCCAAGGCGTATTGCCAATACAACGCGTACCAGCGCACATTGAATGCAATGGCCAATGTGCGCACTGATCGGTCCATTGCTGTCCAAGGCATATTGCCAATACAACGCGTACCAGCGCACATTGAATGCAATGGCCAATGTGTGCGCACTGATCGGTCCCTTGCTGTCCAACGCATCCCTGTACAAGTCACTGGCATATGTCACCATGCCTGTCACAGGTGAACATATGCCAGCCACATATACTTCCCAGGCAGTGAGGGGCACACCTACAACACCACAGCCTGTCCAAACTGTATCCTAGGGCATGTAAGGCTGCATTACCTATTCCGTGTATGGGGGTGAACATGTTGTTCTGTGGGTGTCACTTGGGGGCAGCCACCCCAGGCTGTGCACGTGTTTATGGGGACAGAATCCTTGGTGTTTTGTGTACATGACCACTGTGATGTGCAACTGTTCATATCTGAGCATGTGGCATGGTCACAGTTCACGGTGGTGTATGTGTATGTCATGTCACATACCCCCTGAGTCCCATGTGGGACGTTATGTTCAACCCAGGGTGACCCATTGGCACAATGTTGATGGTCCTCCACAGTCTGTGTGCATGTTGTGATTACAATGTCTCTGATTTCATGTGCACAATGGGAGGCAGTCTCCACATCCACGTTGTTTGTGCATGGACTTTGATGTTGTGCATGTGTGTGTCACAGACGTCCATGTCTGTCCTGCCGAGGCAACACGGACCACTACCTGTGGGGCTCATGGTTGTTTTGCTGTGGTGTATACATGATACACCATGTCATGCCAGTGTCCATGTGGCAATACAGGGTCCCTGGGAATCTACCTGTCATTGAGCTGTGATGCCTGGGGCACATCAGTCCTCACATGTCACTGTGGCGTGTGTTTGTTATTTGGCAGCAGGAGATGGGTACTGGGACACGGCCTCATGGTATCCATTGGCATGACCTGGGACTTATTGATGCCACTTGTTGGACTGTGATGTTAGATATTGGCCATGTATGTGCCATACATATCCGTACGGAACTGCACACATCATGTACTTGTGCCTCATTATGATGTATCATGTGATGTTGAGTGTGTTCAATGCCACATATGTGGGGTGACTGACAATCTTGCTTTCTTCACCTATGCACTGCAGGGCACCAGCTGTCCATAGACCATTCCCTGACCTGGCAACGATGGTGGAACGTGACAGCATCAGACGGTACCGCTTCACCAGGCAGCTGATTGAGGATTTGGCAGTGCGCTTGGCACCACATTTGCAACCTGGCCGGCCGTACCCTACAGCGCTGACCCCCAAGGTGAAGGTGATGGCAGCCCTACACTTCTTTGCCACTGGTACCTTTCAACACACTCTGGCGACTGCTGGTGGGATGTCACAGACCATGTTCAGCTGTGTGCTCCGGGATGTTTTGGAGGCTATGTTGATATACCTGAACCAGTACATCTATTTCCCTAGACTCCAACGACTCACTGGCGTGAAGAGTGACTTCTATGCCCTGGGGAGGATGCCGCATGTCATTGGCTCCATTGATGGGACACATGTGGCGTTGGTACCACCACAGGCCCAAGAGCAGGCCTACCGTGAACCGCAAACACTACCACTCGGTCAATGCACTGGTGGTCTGTCTTGCAGATATGAGCATCACACACGTGTGTGCCCGTTTCCCTGGTTCTGCACACGATGCCTACGTGATGAGGAGTAGTCGCATCCTGAGGATGATGGCACAGATGCGGAACCAGCGTGCCTGGCTTGTAGGTGTGTACTGACTTTGTACCATTGTGTGTGTTCTGCTATGTAGTGTTCCACCCTCTTTTCCAACTCTGCTAATGTGCAATTGTCTGTATGTAGGTGACTCCGGATACCCCAACATGCCGTGGTTGCTGACGCCCCTCAGGAACCCTGTGACACCAGCCCAGATGCGCTACAATGAGGCACATGGTCGGACCAGGAGAGTGATTGAGCGGACATTTGGTCTCCTGAAGAGCCGCTTCCGCTGCCTCGACAAGACAGGAGGGTCCCTCCCATATGCCCCAGCAAAGGTGTGCAAGATTATCATCGTCTGCTGCATGCTCCACAACCTGGCAGTGCGGAAGGAGTTGCCTCTCATCCTGGATGACGATGACCAACGTCCGCCACCTGTGGAGGATCCTGGCCTGGACCACGATGCCAGTGATGATGATGATGATGTCGAGGGTGATGTCCACACACAGCTCATCACCAACTTCTTCAGCTGAATGTGAGTATCCAGAGATGGCATGTCAATGATGTGAGTTTGCATGATATGTGTTGGTGGTGCTCTGGTGCTGTTTGAGTGTGACCATGAGCTACATGTCTGTATGCGTGTAGCGATGTGTCCTTGCAGGTAGTCTGTACTCCCCAACAGTGTTGACATGCTAACTTGGTTCTGGGTGGGTATCTTGTAACATGTATTGTGCATGTGTATTGCAGTTCTGTCCTGTTCTTCAGTACTTTTGACTGTGTGTCATTTCTGTCCTTCACAGGGTACTTTCTGAGTCGTTTGGTCAACTGTGATCCCCAACACCGTGATTCGACTTCCCGGGTGGTAGCTGTTGTGTCCCTACAGGTGATGTGCACCACACCCATGGACTTCCTTCCTTCTACACTTGTTGACTATGTGCCCGCTGCCAGGTGGGATTACCTTGCATCTGTGGTGGTTTCAACATGTTGCAAATGTGTAATAAACCTGTGCTTCACTTTGTGATGTGCGTTGTCTGTGGTCACACATCTGACTGACATTTGCTTACTGCACCAGTGGGCTAGTTAACACAGACTGTGAATAGGTGTTGGGTCTGTGCAATGCAACGTATTTCCTGGCAACACCAGTGTAGGCGATGAGTCAGATGTCCATGGTGTGTATGTGTTGTGTAGCCCTGGTGGTGTGCCTCCCCCATATGTGTGAAGTTGCCATGACTCACATGCCGGTGTTGTACTTGCTGTAGCAGTTAGCATGCACAGTGTCATTTCCCCGATCATCATCGCAACTTCTGAGACAACATAGGAATCACAACAGAGGCAAGTATGGTGTATAAGTGAGTTTATTGACATACATGTGTGAGTATAGTGCACAGGTTGTTGGGTGCTGGACATTGTGATTGTGATCCAAAGTTCCTAGATAATTTGGATGTCCTGGTAGCAGAAATGTCCAGAGTAAAGTCCACAGTAATCAGAGACATTGGTCCAACTTGAGCTCCCCATGTCATGTGGGAGAGTTGTGTTGCAGTCAACAGGGTGAACAGTTTGCGCGCAAAGGTTATTCTCCAGAACAGGTTTTGGCTTCCTGGGGGTTGCACATGGCCATCGGCCTCTCACTTGCCCCTCCTCGGACGGCCCCTCTTCTTTGGGGGGGGATCCTCAAGTGCAGGCTGCTGCGGTGCAGGGGACTCTCCGCCAGAGTCATCCTGCCTCCCTGTGGCAGTTGCAGTTGTTTCAGCACCAGATGTTGTGGGCACACAGGGTGGTGTTGACTGGTTGCTGCTCATCTGGCGGAGGCATTGTAATATGTCCCTATGCACCGCCGTCATCTCTTGCAGTGTGTCCCACTTGGACTCCACGTGGGACATGTGTGAGTCCAAGCGGGCATGATGGGCAGCCTGCTGCTGTTTAATGTCCCTGAGGAGCCCCACTACCTGGCTGAACTCTCCGGTGCTGGACTGGTACGCATCGGCTATGCGTGCCAGTTGTGGGTCATCATGCAGTCCAGACCCCTCTGTGAGCAGCGACCTATGTCTCCCACCCCTCCCACCACCCCTGGTGACACGTGCAGTACCTGAGGTGGCAGGCACAGGTGACCCTGGGCCACCTTGTGGGTTGTTGGTGGTGGTGGTGTCCATGGCCCCACGTTGGTCCAGGGTCCCTGTGCTGGTGGTGGTGCTGCTCCTTGGTCTGTCCGTGTCGGCAGGGGTGGTATGTGTGTTAACAGTCGTTGGAGGGGTGGGTGCAGGGGGTGCAGCTGGTGGTCCTGCTGGTGCTGCATGATGACTTGCTCCGGAGGTGCCAGGTAAGTCTTCTTCATCCGAGGAGGGCAGAGGCTGTTCCACACCAGTGAGCTCCGTATCCTCTTGAGCCTGGGACGAGGACTCCTCAGCATCTGCTGCTGTGTCCCCATCATCACCTGTTTTTGGGAGACACACACAATGTATGTTATGTTTCTGCAGGCATCAATGGTTGACACACCTGACAGTTTTGACTGTGCCTCTGGATGCGGGCCTGTACAATGCATTGTCCTAAGTTGTCACAGTCAGGGGTTGATATTGGTGTAGCACATTGTCCTGCATTATTTGGGCATTTCTATGTGAATGTTGGTGTGTGTACATGGTCTGCATTGGTTGTATTTGGTTGTCATCCGCTCCTCCTTCCCACCCAGCCAGATATCCCACCATGGACCGTGTTTCCATTGCAGGGAGTGCAAGTTGTCTTTCAGGATGTCAGTCAGTGGTGTCCTGCTGTTGGTTGTTGCACAGTTGCCAGCAGGGCCTTGTGCTCCCCACAGCAGTAGCCAGTGTCAGCCATCTTGTAAGTTGTTTTCCACTCCCTGTGATGTGCGCATGGTTCAGGGTGGTGTTGATGGGACAGTTGTGGGGGTGAGCAATATCTGTGCCTACAACTCCCATCATGCTATTGGCTACACTGACTTGCCCAGCATACACATATTTCCTTTCTTTCAGTGGGCTTCACTGTGTGCTGGTGTTGTAGTGGTGGCTACTTGTCTGGATGTGTTTGTCAGTTATATTTGTGCCACTGCCTAGCTGTAGTTGTAGTTGTGTTTGTACATGTGATGACACAGTTAAATGTCACTTTGTGATGGCATGTGTTGTGTTTCTCTGAGTGACATACACATTTTGGGATGATTCTGTTCTGGTTGCTGTGTATTTGCTAAGAGTGCATGGTTTGACTCTCCCCTTGACAGTGATGTGTGTGTGTAGTCGCAGAATATTGTGTACATTTGTTGTGTACTCACCAGGCTCTGGGATGTTTTCTAGTCCATAGACGCTCACTGGTGGTAGGATGGCCCGCACCTTCTCCTCCCAGGGCCTGAGGTATACTGGCTTGGCAGGAGGGCCACTGCCGGTGTATTGGCTCAAGATGTAGTCCTTCTTCAGCAGCTCCTTGACCCTCCTGTGCACGTCATACCACCTGTTCTGGATGTCTGTCTTTGTGCGCAAACATGGTGATTGTGCGTTCACCCTGTCGACGATCCTCTCCCACATCTTTGTTTTCTGTGACATGGGTGTCTGTTGGACCAGTGTACCAAAGAGCTGTGGCTCTACCCTGAGGATCTCATCTACCAGGACTTCCAATTCACTATCTAGGAACTTGTGATTCTTCTTTGGGGGCATGGTGATGGGTGGTGATGGTGAGTGATGTGTGTGTTGGTGTGCAGGTGAAGGTGTGTGAGTGTGTGTTTTGCTAGGTGTATGTGAGGTTTCTATTTGTTGTGGTGATGATGGTGTGTGGCTTGTGTGATGGATGAGCTGTGGGTGTGTGGTTGCTGTCTGTTGAGTGCCGGCAGGTAATTTGAATTTGCAAAGGATCATGGTAGGGATTTGTGTCCTTTATATGGGTGGAGTTGTGGGTGTGTCTTTGTTCCCTGCCCCTCCCCCCCCAGTATTTATTGGCTTTGTAATTGCTTGTTTGGCCTTTTTTTGTGTATTTTCCCTTTGTACTTTTCGTGCATGTAGGAGACGTTCTTGTGACCGAGTCGGACCCTGCAGTTGTCTGGTACGGGCTCGTCCGTTTCGTTCACGCTGTGTTTGTGCTGTTTTCTATGCTGCGTACGCGTCGGTCCCGGTGTTTTGGGTTGCTTCGGCTCGCAGTTTTGTATGCGTGTCGGTCGTACGGCTTGTCCTCCGTGCGACTCGGTCGTGTTTTCCACGCCTTGCATCGTACTTGGCGGGTGGGAGTCCGCGGGTACGTCTCGTTCGGTATTGTTCCGGGTGCGAGTCGGTCGGTTCGAATCGCGTGTTTTTCCGGCCGGATTGCTGTTTTCCGCGCGGCTCGGTCCTTCGGCTTGTGTTCCGTACGAGTCGGTCCGGTTCGCTTCTCATCGTACTTGGCGGGTCGGGCTGCACCGGTACGTGTCGGTCGGAATTAATTCCGGCTCCGAGTCGGTCGGTACGTTTTCCGGCCGGAATCGGAATCGGCCCCTATGTCTAATTACCCAAATTTGCTACTGAACCATTAAATGTGCTGTGCACAGCAGCGTGTTTGCAGATGTGTGAGTGCCCGACAGAAGAGTCATATTCTTTTCCAGTAAGGAATACCTCTTTGCTTGCATGCTCACAACAGTAGGAAAAAAGAGGTGACCACAATTTGTGAATAAAGCTACCTCCTAATGGTTCATATGTATCAACAGGGAAATGTTTCATGCATGCTGTGAATTGAAATGTTGAGATGGTTAAAGCTGTTACCATGTGTATTAACCAGACAGCTGAAGGTGTTTTGGTGATTGTGAATGGGAGCTGTACTAACTTTTTAAAATGCAGCATTGTATAGGTGGCATCTTTCTTTGCCGTCAGTTGTTGTTTGCGTGTTAAATTAAAAGGTAAAACTAAGCAACTGGAATTTAGATAACGCCATGATGCGCACCCATTTTTAAGTGTTTGTGTTAAGTGTTTGAAGTGCCCAGCTAAACAGCATGATAGATTTAAGCTGACTTTGCCTATGATACATTGTTGACATGTCACTTTACATAATATCAATAACAGATGACACAATGTTATTCAAATTATAAATGTGAGAAGAGAGTGTATTAATACTGTTATCAACAACAGCAAGCACTTTATCAAAATTATCCTTATCAATTTGTCTTAAATGTGCAGCAGCTTCCATTTGGGACAATTTCCAAATGTCATTGTATGTAGCATAAGTAAATCTTTTAGAACGTGGAGATTTAGGGCCTTATAAAAATCTGATAAGTCCATGTCTTCGGACAGGAGAGAAAGATGTTGGTTCACTACAGACAGTGTGGAATGTTCCAACCATTGTTGACACAATTTCCCCACTGAATAGGTGCTAACAAGACCTGACTGTTGTGAGTGGGAATATCGGGGGTCGGTCGGCTTAATTTAAACCCAGGTGTGGAATTAAGGAAACAAGCATGACAACCATTTTTGTCTACTGGCCACAATAACCACCCATGTGGACCTGAAAGTGTGAAATTAAATGTACCATTCTGCACCATACTATTGAGTTGTTCTACAATATAATTTCTCAAACTTTGCCAATTATTGAAGCGGGCAATAGAGGAAATATCCGGGCCATTCATTTCTTTAATTGTTTTGCTAGTCCCAGACATGTGGTCTGCTGGATGGTGTCATTCAACAAAATCATTTGTGTTGGAATTAAACATGCTCGAAACAAGGCTTCCGTCCCCTGAACTTGCCATGGTTTGGTTCCCCAAATTTTCATTTCAATTGTGTCTTTATAATAATCATAGCCTTTATGGGCTAACTGTGTGACAAACGAATATGTGTATATTGGCCTAGTCTGTGTATTCATATTTTTTTGGGTGGGGTAGGGACTAATTTGAAATAATATGATGTAGGATCTGAAGTGTCATATTCTGAAAAATACGTGAATTTATCTTTGTACGTTTTGGAGCTCCCTTGTGGGGGAGTCAGACAATGTTCCCATTGTGTGTAATTAAAAAGTGTACGTTAAACACTGGCCCTATGTAGGAAATGATGGCCATAATGGTGATTACTGAACTTATCAGCATAATTAGAAGAATTAAGGTTCAAGTCCTCTGATTCAAAAACAATATAATATTCCAGCTCCTAGAGCCTAGAATTTACTGTTTCAACATCCCAATCATCTGAATGCAACCCAGGTACTATTACATTATCCATAGGAACTTTGAACACGTATGGTATCTGCAAGATCTCTGAGGACTGAATATGTTGGAAGGAACTTTATCCCAAACAATTCCATCAGTTACTAGAATGGCTGAAATGTTCACGAGGGGCAAGTTTCTTTTCAGTTTATGGGGGGCCAACACCCCGTCGACCAGTTCCGCAGCAGAACATTCTGGGAGGTAGTGACCATTAATTAACAGGAAAAAAACAGTCACAAATCCAATCCACAGGAAAACAAAAACCAAGGAAAGTGTAATCCAAACATATATCCAAGGCAGGACTAGATAAGTGCATTTCAACCAGGCCTGGGCGTAGTTCGCGGAGTTTTGCAACGTGGAACTCCACGAAGTTACAAAAAAACTCCGTGAAGTTCCGCGAGTGGCGGAGTGCAGTGCAAACTGCAGTTTGTGCTGAGAGTTCCTGCCGCTCGGGTAGAAATTCTACCCGAGCGGCAGCTCGCGCTCGCGAACTTACCGCTCGCGATCGCGAGCGGGGAAAAACTCTGCTGCACATTGCAAAGCGGAGTTTTCTGCACTCCGCGAGCTCCGCGGAGTGCGGAGTGCAGAAAACTCTGCAAACTCCGCGAACGGAGCGAAGTTCACCGCCCAGGCCTAATTTCAACCATGAAAAGAAAACACAGTTCCATGCTGGAGAAGTGTTTAAAACAGAAGAAATTGCTGAGGAAAAATCTTCTTGATCCATACAATACTTAGGGGCCGATTCCGATCTCGGTCGGAGGCGCACCCAATACTATTCGGTCGGGAAAAAAGCCATGCGAAAGCCAGTTTCCCGACCGATCCGTACAGTACACCGAACGAGCAAGTACGATGCGCACAACAGCAAAAATCCCGGCCGAGCCGTACTCACCCAAACCAGGTCCTGTTCTCCGACCGAGGCGAATCCGGAAACGCCGAATCGAGTCGCACGGAAGGGAAAATGCAGCCCCGTCCGGCCGAACAAGTACGATGCGCTTTCCGTACGCGCCGAACCCGTCGCTACGCACGGCACGTCAAAGCATCCGGGAGAGGCGCACATAAGCTCCGAATCGCGCCACAACACGATCCACGGCTACGAGACAAACACAGCACCGACGAGGACGACGCGAAGCGACGAGGACGAAGCCAAGCGACGAGGACGACGCGAAGCAACGAGAAGGACGAACGACACGAACCAACCATGAATCCCTTCGTCCCGATCATACCAATATTCTACATCTACTACCGGAACAGGCACGGACGCGTACGGCGCAGAAGGTAAGTCAGACACCAACCACAAAACACATACAACACGTACACGACACATCACACACATACACTGGGAATCTGAATATACTTACACCAGCAACAGCAGCACCATAGGGGCGGGATGCCCATCACCAATGCCACATATGCACACAGGGGCCTGAATGCGCGCCACCACCCCAACCCAGGGGGCTGGATGCCAACCACCACAACCACCCTCAACCAGGGGGGCAGGATGCCTACCACTACTACCACCCTCAACCAGGGGGGCAGGATGCCTACCACTACTACCACCCTCAACCAGGGGGGCAGGATGCCTACCACTACTACCACCCTTAGCCAGGGGGGCAGGATGCCCACCACTACTACCACCCTTAGCCAGGGGGGCTGGATGCCTACCACCACCCTTAGCCAGGGGGGCTGGATGCCTACCACCACCCTTAGCCAGGGGGGCTGGATGCCTACCACTACTACCACCCTCAACCAGGGGGGCAGGATGCCTACCACTACTACCACCCTCACCCAGGGGGCAGGATGCCCACCACTACTACCACCCTTAGCCAGGGGGGCTGGATGCCCACCACTACTACCACCCTTAGCCAGGGGGCAGGATGCCTACCACTACTACCACCCTCACCCAGGGGGGCAGGATGCCCACCACTACTACCACCCTTAGCCAGGGGGCTGGATGCCTACCACCACCCTTAGCCAGGGGGCTGGATGCCTACCACTACTACCACCCCCACCCAGGGGGGCAGGATGCCTACCACTACTACCACCCTCACCCAGGGGGGCAGGATGCCCACCACTACTACCACCCTTAGCCAGGGGGCTGGATGCCTACCACTACTACCACCCTCAACCAGGGGGCAGGATGCCTACCACTACTACCACCCTTAGCCAGGGGGCAGGATGCCCACCACTACTACCACCCTTAGCCAGGGGGCTGGATGCCTACCACCACCCTTAGCCAGGGGGGCTGGATATCTACCACTACTACCACCCCCACCCAGGGGGCAGGATGCCTACCACTACTACCACCCTCACCCAGGGGGGCAGGATGCCTACCACTACTACCACCCTCAACCAGGGGGGCAGGATGCCTACCACTACTACCACCCTCACCCAGGGGGGCAGGATGCCCACCACTACTACCACCCTTAGCCAGGGGGGCTGGATGCCTACCACCACCCTTAGCCAGGGGGCTGGATGCCCACCACTACTACCACCCTTAGCCAGGGGGGCTGGATGCCTACCACTACTACCACCCTCAACCAGGGGGGCAGGATGCCCACCACTACTACCACCCTTAGCCAGGGGGCTGGATGCCTACCACTACTACCACCCTCAACCAGGGGGGCAGGATGCCTACCACTACTACCACCCTTAGCCAGGGGGCAGGATGCCCACCACTACTACCACCCTTAGCCAGGGGGGCTGGATGCCTACCACCACCCTTAGCCAGGGGGGCTGGATGCCTCACCACCACCCTTAGCCAGGGGGGCTGGATGCCTACCACTACTACCACCCTCAACCAGGGGGGCAGGATGCCTACCACTACTACCACCCTCACCCAGGGGGGCAGGATGCCCACCACTACTACCACCCTTAGCCAGGGGGGCTGGATGCCTACCACCACCCTTAGCCAGGGGGGCTGGATGCCCACCACTACTACCACCCTTAGCCAGGGGGGCTGGATGCCTACCACTACTACCACCCTCAACCAGGGGGGCAGGATGCCCACCACTACTACCACCCTTAGCCAGGGGGCTGGATGCCTACCACTACTACCACCCTCAACCAGGGGGGCAGGATGCCTACCACTACTACCACCCTTAGCCAGGGGGCAGGATGCCCACCACTACTACCACCCTTAGCCAGGGGGGCTGGATGCCTACCACTACTACCACCCTCAACCAGGGGGGCAGGATGCCTACCACTACTACCACCCTCACCCAGGGGGGCAGGATGCCCACCACTACTACCACCCTTAGCCAGGGGGGCTGGATGCCTACCACCACCCTTAGCCAGGGGGCTGGATGCCCACCACTACTACCACCCTTAGCCAGGTGGGTGCCAGATGCCCACCACTACCACCCTTAGCCAGGGGGCAGGATGCCCACCACTACTACCACCCTTAGCCAGGGTGGGCTGGATGCCTACCACCACCCTTAGCCAGGGGGCTGGATGCCTACCACCACCCTTAGCCAGGGGGGCAGGATGCCCACCACTACTACCACCCTTAGCCAGGGGGGCTGGATGCCTACCACTACTACCACCCCCACTCATAGGATGGACAATGCATGACACAACAAGCACACCACAACCTAGGGAATGCAAGATTAAGACATCCCCCCACCACCATGACAAGCGTGTGAGCAGGCTGTGTCAAATGCCTACAACACCGAACATGACATTGAACATACAATGTGACCCCCTAGCACATGTGCCACACATATATGTGTGTGGCACCCACAATGCAAGCAGCCCATGACCATTGTGGCAATGGGGCCTAAACCCCCATCATCACAGTGACCAAAAGGCAAGTGTGGGGTCCATAGCTGAAGCACATTTTGACCATTGTGGCAATGGGGCCTAAACCCCCATCATCACAGTGACCAAAAGGTAAGTGTGGGGTCCATAGCTGAAGCACATTTTGACCATTGTGGCAATGGGGTCTAAACCCCCATCATCACAGTAACCAAAAGGCAAGTGTGGGGTCCATAGCTGAAGCACATTTTGACCATTGTGGCAATGGGGCCTAAACCCCCATCATCACAGTGACCAAAAGGTAAGTGTGGGGTCCATAGCTGAAGAACATTTTGACCATTGTGGCAATGGGGTCTAAACCCCCATCATCACAGTAACCAAAAGGCAAGTGTGGGGTCCATAGCTGAAGCACATTTTGACCATTGTGGCAATGGGGCCTAAACCCCCATCATCACAGTGACCAAAAGGTAAGTGTGGGGTCCATAGCTGAAGCACATTTTGACCATTGTGGCAATGGGGTCTAAACCCCCATCATCACAGTGACCAAAAGGTAAGTGTGGGGTCCATAGCTGAAGCACAGTTTGACCATTGTGGCAATGGGGTCTAAACCCCCATCATCACAGTGACCAAAAGGCAAGTGTGGGGTCCATAGCTGAAGCACATTTTGACCATTGTGGCAATGGGGTCTACACCCTCATCATCACAGTGACCAAAAGGTAATTGTTGACAAAGAAAGAGCTGCAACTGCCAAACTGCATGGATCATTCCTGGTCACAGAACCAAAAACTCATCTGTGGCAAAGTAGTGTATGTGTCCCATTGCAACATAAATTGGGGGAGCCAAATACTGCAGTGCAAATGAAACATTCCTTTGGCCATGTGCAGACAAACAACACCCATGGTGGCTGAGACCGTCAACAGTCATCAATGACACAATGACAGAAGTGACCATCAGAATGCAGAACCACATATTTGCACCAATGGGCACACAAATGCAGATACCCTGTGGAGACAGCAGATGTGAGGTGAACAGATACCATACCATGGCAGCAATGGGACACACAAACCATGATCACTGTGCTGACCGATGACCTAGGAGTCCCAGGGACAGCAGGGGAAACACACCAAACAACATACAGCCAATGGCACACCCAAGATATGCCAATGCAGTGGTGCAGATGCACAAACACTAACAGGCAGACCAACACTGTCATCATACACAGCAGGTGAGGGGTGGGGGTGCCAGTGTCCCCAGGCAACAACACAACACATGAGGAGAGCTGAATACCAATCATACAGATGTGCATACACTGCCACACTAAGGTAACTCATGGATCCAAATCCCCTATGTGGGCAAGCAGGCATTGACAGGTGAGAGGGAGCACAAAACACACATGTCACACAGGCACGTAGGAACAACAACTGACACAGCAAGTCACAGACACACCACAGCACCACCCCCAGGGCCCCCACAATGTGGTGACCCTGGGCTGAAGAAAAATACCACTGTGATGACAAAGCTAAATGTCGTTCACACTGTGAACCACAGTCAGGTGTCCTGAGCAACTAACTACCATCACACCTACACAAGCACAAATCAATCAGCATGGCCAGTAAGCCAAGGCCAACATGGAGGCAGGGGACTAGCCGGGCAACAACTCTCATCTGCACACACTCAAGACCACACCCCTCGACCTCCAACAATGTGCAGCAGTGAAGTACACATGCACTGGTGACATTGCACATGCACCCATTACTATTCCAGGGTGGTGGGTGGGAACCAAGGTGTAGAAACACATCACACATGGACACTCAACAAGACTCCTGAATGTCTGACACACTGCACACTACGCTGTACATGGACATGACGGCAATACCACACCGACCAATGGGATCCCAGCCACAGTCACACACCAATGAAGAAGCCAAGGTCACCCACAAAGAACACACATAGACAACAACCAACATTGCAGCCCGGACCCTAAGGAGTGCCAGCAGTCACACACACAACGTGTCACAATCACTGAAAGATAACACAAACTGGAAATCACATGACAGGGGCAAACAACAAGTGCCAAAGGGAAACCTGACTGTGACCCATCTGCGTCAGCACACAAACTCTGCCCTGACAGCAAACACACCTATGGGTGACACCCTGATGACCAGTAATGTGCCATGCACCCACATCACAGAGAACACAGGGAGAAGACTTTGGGGGAACATAGCTCAAGTCAGCAAGCATCACAAACAGGTACAACACTAGGGATCACAGCATGCGCAGATGAATGGAAGTGAACACACAGACATGCACATACAACACACACCTTGGGCGCAGGCAATGTCACACGTGTACACACTGCCATGAGGGGACTCCACTCCTGTGTGAGGAAAGCTGTGCCATATGTTGCCTCAGTAGGGCCCCATCATGTCAGCTGAGCACTTGGTCACACAATCAACAATTAGCACCAAATGAGGGCTCCCATCACATCAGCCTGGTCATGGATGTGCCAACGGAATCATCAGCACAGATCCAACACACTTGTATAGCAATGTTGCACTGACTACACGGATGAGTCCCTCCCCATTGATGCCCAAACCTGCATGTCCACTGGAGATGGCAACACGGTCAGGGAAGTAGACAAAAGCAACGATGGCAGGCACAACAGATGTGCAGGGGTGGAAGCCACAGATGTGAAATTGCCAATGTAAGTAGGAAACCCATTGCCAAATACTGAACACATGACACCCTCAGATGCTGCTATTGATGACATGGATACACCACATGATAGGACACATTCCCCCTGGACCACATGGGTTCCTGCACAGTAACACTTCATAATCATGAGACCAGATATCACCATCACTGCAGCAAGGGCATGGTTAGCTGCACCAACAACATGTACATCTGAAGCATGAGCACTAGAGAAAAGAAAGTTGCTTTATTCAGCATATGTGTTGAGGCCAAACGAAGTCCTGAAAAAAGAGCAAAGGCCAATGGCCAGTCCATTGTCAAAGTTCAAACAGGGTGACACTGGCAGATGTCACCCTACGCATGCCTGCACAATACCAGGGACAATCCACTAGGAGGGGCAACCGGGGGGCAGGCCAGGCACCGCAGGGACAGGATCAGGGCTCACCAGGGGGAGTCAGGGAAGGGGTGGTGGGTGCTGGAGAGCCACTGACAACTGCAGTGGAGGTGTCTGACATGGTGTGTGCCGGCACAACTGGGGGGCATGACACAGATGTCGTGGGTGCCGGCACAACTGCAGTGGACCCTGCAGATGGGGTGGACAGGTCCGCCACTGCAGTGCCCAAGTCAGACAGGGCGGTAGTGGACTCCACTGCAGTGCCTACCTCCAGGGGAGGAGAATGGGGAACAGGCAAGGTGGGTTGGACAGAGGGGGAGGACACCCTCACCACATCAGTGGCACAGACAAGCGCAGCGGGGGGTGTGGTGCTGGGAGAGCAAGTGGCAGGGGAGAAGGCCGGAGCATCTTGGGGATGGTATATCTGTGGGTGGGGGAACCTGGGGCAGGGTGTGGTGGGGGCACCTGTGCAGTGGGGGCCTGAGGGATGGAGGACGGAGACCTTGTGCCTGAGCTGCAGGGCGGTGGCGGGGTCTTGCTCTTAGCACTCCGGGGGACTTGCGGGTGGGGGCCTCAGTCCGTCTGCGCCTGGGGGAGGGTGTCCGGGGGCGAGGGGCACTCTGCTCCGTGTGGGTGGGCTTCCTCTTCCCCCGGGATGCTGGAGCAGCTTCATCGGTGGGGAAGAGGCCGAGGTCACAGAGGAAGAGCTGCTGTGACTTTGGGGTTGCAGGTGAGGCAAGGGAGGGTGCTTTGGAGGGAGAGGGAACTGAGGACTGCGCAGTGCATGTGGATGCGTGTGTGTGTTCCAGGGCCCCATCCCCTGTGAGTCTGGCTTCAGTCCCCTGAATGTGCTTGCGTGTGCGTTTTGTCATTGGCGTGTGTGTCAGTGTGCTGGATGTGTGTGTGCTGGTGTGTGCCAGTGTGTGTGTGCCTGGGATGGGTAAGGTGCTGGGGAGTGTGGATGGAGCAGAGGCAGGAGGGGTGAGGGACCGTTTGAGGAGGGACACTGCTGCCGTCAGGGAGGAGTCCATGGACCTATTGCCCCTCTGTAGGTCAGACATGCCCGATGAGATGCCCTCCATGAACGACACCAGCTGAGTCAACAGCGCGGTGTGCGCATGGAGGACACTCAGCATGGCTGTCTGCCCTACATGGAGCTGGCGAAGGAGGTACACAGACTCCTCACTCAGGGCAGCAGGGGACACAGGGGCAGGGGGTGCGGTGCCTGGCCCAAAGGAGACACGCTCCCGGACATGGGAGCCTCCACGGACCTGGGGAATGGGAGCCGATGGGAGGGCGGTGGTGGTGCTGGTGGTGGCGGGGACAGCAACACTAGCTGGGGTGTGGTGGCTGCTGACACCCGCCTCCACAAGGGAGTCATCCTCCGAGTTGCTCTGGTCCTCAGCTGAGGTGGATGCTGCTGAGGACTCCTCGGTGTGGCTCCCCTCGCCCTCCGTGCCACTGGGTCCCTCCGACCACTCCTCGGCTGCTGACCCAGTCTGGCTCTCCGGCTCCTCCTGGTCCGTGGAGCTGTCCCCTTCCGTGGCCGTGGATGTATCTGCAAACAATGGGGAAACAGACAGACATCAGTCACCTGCACATAACGCACACACCACTGTGAGCACAGCACATCCCAGAGCAAGCCCTGGCATCATTAGTTGTACATTGCTAAAAGTGCACTAATTGAACAGGAGAAGTCAATTGTCAGTCTGATGCCAAGCATGGCACTCACATCCCACATGGCCTTGCACCCATCTGTCTGGTGTCTGTTGGATTGCAACACCCCAGTGTTGACACATGCACCAAGTACACAGTAGTTGGACAGTGCAGAGGACACGGTGTGGACACATCACAGCTCTTGCCACTGAGTCAGTACAGGTTTACGGATGTAAGGGATGCCCAGAGTCAAATAGGAAATGCATGTGATGCATACCAGCGACAGACACCATGATGCACCCATGTCCTGATAGCCAGCGCCACTATGGTGTGCATGTAGCACATGTCACTCCCCTGCAGGATCACCAATCAGTAGACACATGCCATGGCGGAGGCATGACTGCAAAGTCATACATCACTGTCTCAGTGATGTATGACTTTGCAGCCAGACAACAACACTCTGCACTGTGTCACAATAGTAGGTCATGGGGAATGCAAGTCCTGGAGCTGCACAAGTGCACATGTACATCCCCCCCACAACACATCCTCTTAACCCTCATCTGTCCAGGTCATACCTATTGGACATATGGGAGACCTGTGACACTACCCTACATGTCAGAATACAGGCATTGTGTAAGCAATGGACCCACCCATGATGCCCACCACAGAGTCAGGGAAACAGATGCTGTCTCCCACCTTGAGTCAAGCAAACTGCAAGGACACAGTCCTAAGTGACAGAATTCCCTGCATGTAAGGGCCACACCTGGGTATCAGATGAGGAGTGGGCAGTGCACAATAGAGGGACATGGCTCCTGGACAACATGACTGCTGTACTGTGGCAGTTCAACCTGGCCCGAGGAGGGCACATAACATGTTAGACAGAGTACACAGTGCAGTCTTTGACTCACCCCCTCCTTGCTGCTCTCTGGCCTTCAGCTGCCCATCCAGGTCTGGAAAGACCACCGCCAGGATCCTGAGCATGTGGGGGGTCAGGGTCCGTGTTCCGCCCCTCCTGCGAGGAGGCGACAGCTTCAGCTGGACCCGTGCAATCCTCCGGGTCCAGCCCCGAAGGTCCTGCCACCTCTTTTGGCAGTTGCGGATCCGGCGCTGGTAGACCCCCACGGACCGGACAGCCCGGACGATGTCCTTCCAGATCTCATGCTTCCGATGGGCAGAAGCCTGTCAGGATGACAAAGTGATAAGGACATTACTACACATGCAACATATCCGTGCATGACACAGTTGCATATACATGTCGCAATCACAGGGGCACATGGTGTACCCAGGCAGTGCACGGCTGCCCATGGACAGTTTTCCAGAAGTCACTACATGGTATCATAGCATGGGGAGTAAAACCCTGTTCAGAAGCACTGTCACTGCACCATACCTGTCCAGTGCAAGTCACTACACACTATGGGGGGTGACAACTACTCAGTGAGCCTGCTAGCCAGTGGTGTGCTGACTCTCAGCCTTGCTAGTCAGACAAAATGCACATTCAGAAAGGCAGTGCACAGAACACTCACCTGCTCCCCTGGTGTCCCATACAGCTTGCTGTACTGTGGAAGTAGGCTGTCCAGCAGGGCCTGGTTCTCTTCAAGGCTGAAGGCTGGGGCTCTCTCCACAGTACGTGCCATTGCAGGGTCCAGAGGGGCAGAGACAGCAGCAGTGCAGTGGCAGATGTCGTCCTGGAGCATGTAGTGCAGGCAAGTGGGCTCTCAGGGGAACATGCAGCAATATATATGTGCTGGAGAGGCAGATACTGTCCCTTGTGTCCAAAGTGATAGGTCCAAGTCGTTTGCATCTTCTGAATCTGGCCAATCCATGGAATAGCAGCACCAAAACACGCCCACAGCATCCTTCAAATCTTCAACTTCATGACATACATTATTTTGCAACATTGTTGTGGGTGACCAACTGAATTTCCAGCAACCGACTCGTTCGAATATTCAAAAACGCGTCCGTTGCCAGGCAAGCCCATTGTCAATGGGTGCGCACCGATCGGTCCATTGCTGTTCAACGCGCACAGGGGTACAACGCGTACCCGCACACATTGAATGCAATGGGCCGGCCGGAGGCACCGATCGGTCCATTGCTGTTCAACGCGCACAGGGGTACAACGCGCACCCGCACACATTGAATGCAATGGGCCGGCCGGAGGCACCGATCGGTCCATTGCTGTTCAACGCGCACAGGGGTACAACGCGTACCCGCACACATTGAATGCAATGGGCCGGCCGGAGGCACCGATCGGTCCATTGCTGTTCAACGCGCACAGGGGTACAACGCGTACCCGCACACATTGAATGCAATGGGCCGGCCGGAGGCACCGATCGGTCCATTGCTGTTCAACGCGCACAGGGGTACAACGCGTACCCGCACACATTGAATGCAATGGGCCGGCCGGAGGCACCGATCGGTCCATTGCAGTACAACGCATCACTGTACATGTGACTGGCATATGTCAGCATGCCTGTCTCAGATGGACATATGCCAGCCACAGATAGCTCCCAGGGAGTGAGGGGCACACCTACATCACGACAGCCTGTCCAAACCTTATCATAAGGCATGTAAGGCTGCATTTCCTATTGTGTGTATGTTGGTGTACATGTTGTCCTGTGGGTGTCACCTGTGGGCAGCCACCCCCAGGCTGTGCACGTGTTAATGGGGACAGGATCCTGGGTGTTACGTGTACGTGACCACTGTGATGTGCAACTGTTCATATCTGTGCATGTGCCATGGTCACATTTCACAGTGGTGTTTGTGTATGTCATGTCACATACCCCGTGAGTCCCATGTGGGACGGTATGTTTGAGCCAGGGTGTCCCAGTGGCACAATAGTGATGGCCCTCCACAGTCTTTGTGCATGTAGTGTTTACAATGTCTCTGATTTCATGTGCACAATGGGAGACAGTCTCCACATCCACGTTGTGTGTGCATGGACTCTGATGTTGTGCGTGTGTGTCACAGACGTCCATGGCTCTCCTGCCATGGCAAGTGTGGCCACTACCTGTGGGGGTCATGTTTGTTTTGTTGTGGTGTACACATGATACTCCAGGTGATGCCAGTGTCCATGTGGCATTACAGGGTCCCTGGGAATGTGCCTGTCGTTGAGCTGTGGTGCCTGGGGCACATCTGTCCTCACATGTCACTGGGGGGTGACTGTGACACAGCATCATGATATCCAATGGGCCAACCTGGGACAAATTGATGCCACCTGTAGGACCGTGTTGACAGATGTTGGCCATGTATGTACCATAAATGTCGTTCCGGTACTGCACACTTCATGTAGTTGTGCCTCATGATGATGTATGTTGGGATCTTGAGTGTGTTCAATGCCGCATATGTGGGGTGACTGACGATCTTGCTTACTTCTCCTCTGCACTGCAGGGCTCCTGCTGTCCATCGGCCATTCCCAGACCTGGCAACGATGGTGGAACGGGACAGCATCCGACGGTACCGCTTCACCAGGCAGCTGATTGAGGATTTGGCAGTGCAGTTGTCCCCACATTTGCAGCCTGGCCGGCCGTATCCTACAGCGCTGACCCCCAAGGTGAAGGTGATGGCAGCCCTACACTTCTTTGCCACCGGTACCTTCCAACATACTGTGGCGTCTGCTGGTGGGATGTCACAGACCATGTTCAGCCGTGTGCTCCGCGATGTTTTGGCGGCAATGTTGCTCTTCCTGAACCGGTACATCTATTTCCCTAGACTGCGACGACTCACTGACGTGAAGAGTGACTTTTATGCCCTGGGGAGGATGCCGCATGTCATTGGCTCCATTGATGGGACACATGTGGCTTTGGTACCACCACAGGCCCAGGAGCAGGCCTACAGGAACCGCAAGCACTACCACTCGGTCAATGCACTGGTGGTGTGTCTTGCAGACATGACCATCACACACGTGTGTGCCCGTTTCCCTGGTTCAGCACACGATGCCTTTGTGATGAGGAGTAGTCGCATCCCCAGGTTGATGGCACAGATGCAGAACCAGCGTGCCTGGCTTGTCGGTGTGTACTGACTTTGTGCCATTGTGTGTGATCTGATCTGTAGTATTCCGCCCACTTTTCCAAGTCAGCTGATGTGCACTTGTCTGTCCGTAGGTGACTCGGGATACCCCAACATGCCGTGGTTGCTGACACCCCTCAGGAACCCTGTGACACCTGCCCAGATGCGCTACAATGAGGCACATGGTCGGACCAGGAGAGTGATTGAGCGGACCTTTGGTCTCCTGAAGAGCCGCTTCCGCTGCCTGGACAAGACCGGAGGGTCCCTCCCATATGCCCCTGCGAAAGTGTGCAAGATTATCATCGTCTGCTGCATGCTTCACAACCTGGCAGTGCGGAAGGAGTTGCCTCTCATCCAGGATGACGATGACCAACATCCGCCACCTGTGGAGGATCCTGGCCTGGACCACGATGCCAGTGACGATGATGATGATGATGGTGATGGTGATGTCCGCACACAGCTCATCACCAACTTCTTTAGCTGAATGTGAGTATCCTGAGGTGTCATGTGAATGATGTGAGTTGGCATGATGTGTGGGTGGTGCTCTGGTGCTGTTGGAGTGTGTCCATGGGCTACTTGACAGGATGTGTGTTGCGATGTGTGGTGACAGGTGGGCTGTACTCCCCAACAGTGTTGACATGCTAACTTGGTTCTGGGTGGGTATCTTGTAACATGTATTGTGCATGAGTTTTGCTGTTCTGTCCTGTACTGCATTGCTTTTGACTGTGTGTCATTTCTGTCCTTCACAGGGTACTTTCAGATTCGTTTGGTGAACTGTGTCCACCGACGACGTGATTGCACATCCAGGCTGGTAGCTGTTGTGTCCCTACAGGTGATGTGCGCCACACCCATGGACTTCCTTCTGTCTACAGTTGTTGACTGTGTGCCCGCTACCAGGTGGGGTTACCTTGCATCTGTAGTGGTTACGGCATGTTGCTACTGTGTAATAAACCTGTGCTTCACTTAGTGATGTGCGTTGTCTGTGGTCACACATTTGACTGCCATTTGCTTACTGCACCTGTGGGCTACTTGACTACAACTGGGAATGGGTGTGGTGTCTGTGCATTGCACCGTCTTCCCTGGCAACATCAGTGTAGGCAATGAGTCAGATGGCCTAGGTGTGTATGTGTTGTGTAGCCCTGGTGGTGTGTCTCCCTCATATGTGTCACGTTGCCTGTACTCACATGCCTGTGTTGTCCTTGCTGTTGCAGTTCGCATACACTGTGTAATTTTGCAGTTCATCATCCCCATAACAGCACCCACGTTGGAATCACGACAGAGGCAAGTATGGTGTATTAGTGTGTTTATTGTGATAATAGTGCATAGGATGGATTGTGCTGTACATGAATCTTGCAATCCCAAGTTCCTAGATGAATAGAAAGTCCAGGTAGACAGGATCCCCAGTATCGGGGCCACTGTTGTCTGACACATTGTTCCAACTTATACTCCCCATGCAATGTGTGGGAGTAGTGTTGCCATCAACAGGGTGAACAGTCTGTGCACAAAGGCGAAAATCCAGAACAGGTTCAGGCTTCCTGGGAGTTGCGCTTGGCCATCAGCCTCTCACTTTCCCCTCCTCGGACGACCCCTCTTCTTGGGGGGGGGCCCTCAAGTGCAGGCTGCTGCGGTGCAGGGGACTCTCCGCCAGAGTCCTCCTCCCTCCCTGTGGCAGTTGCAGTTTGTTCGGTACCAGATGTTGTTGGCACACAGGGAGGTGTGGACTGGTTGCTGTTCATCTGGCGGAGGCATTGTAAAATGTCCCTGTGCACCGCCGTCATCTCATGTAGTACATCCCACTTGGACTCCACGCGGGTCATGTGGGAGTCCACACGTGACATGTGGGAGTCCACACGTGACATGTGTGACTCCACTTGGGACATGTGGGAGTCCAAGCGGGCATGATGGGCAGCCTGCTGCTGTTTAATGTCTCTGAGGAGCCCCACTACCTGGCTGAGCTCTCCGGTGCTGGACTGGTACGCATCAGCTATGCGTACCAGTTGTGGGTCTTCATGCACACCAGCAACGTCTGCAAGCAGCGACCTCTGTCTCCCACCCCTCCCACCACCCCTGCTGACATGTGCAGTGTGTGCAGTTGCACGCACAGATAACCCTGGTCCACCTTGGGGGTTGGTGGTGGTGGTGGTGTCCATGGCCCCAGGTTGGTCCAGGGTCACTGCGCTGGTGTTGTTCCTTATTCTGTCCATGTCGGCAGGGATGGTATTCGTGGTGACAGTCGTTGGAGGGGTGGGTGCAGGGGGTGCAGCTGGTGGACCTGCTGGTGCTGCAGCTGGTGGTCCTGCTGGTGCAGCATGTTGACTTGCACCGGATGTGCCAGGTTGTTCTTCATCGTCCGAGGAGGACAGAGGCTGTACGACGCCAGTGAGCTCGGCATCCTCTTGAGCCTGGGACTGGGACTCCTCAGCGTCTGCTGCTGTGTCCCTATCATCACCTGTTTTTGGGAGACACAAACAATGTATGTCATGTTTCTGCAGGCATCAGTGGTTGACACACCTGACAGTTGTGACTGTGCCTCGGGGTGCGGGCCTGTACATTGTATTGTCCTAAGTTGTCACAGTCAGGGGTTGATATTGGTGTGGCACATTGTCCTGCATTATTTGGGCATTTCTATGTATTCTCTGGGGTGTGAACATGGTCTGCATTGATTGTGTTTGGTTGACAGCCAGACCTCCTTCCCACCCACCCACCCACCCAGTCAGTTATCCCACCATGGAACGTGCTTGCATTGCAGGGAGTGTAAGTTGTCTCTCAGGATGTCAGTCAGTGGTGTCCTGCTGTTTGTTGGTGCACAGTTGGCAGCAGGGCCTTGTGCTCCCCACAGCAGTAGCCAGTGTCAGCCATCTTGTGAGTCCTTCTCCACTCCCTGTGATGTGAGCATGGTTCAGGGTGGTGTTGATGGGACAGTTGTGGGGGTGAGCTATGTCTGTGACTACGTCTCCCATCATGCTATTGCCTCCACCCCCTTCCCAGCATGCCCATGCTTCCTTCCTTTTGACTCTGCTTCCCTGTGGGGTGGGCTGGCTGTGCTGACAGGATGGCTGGGAGTGTTGTCCTGGCAGTTGTTTGGCTAAGAGTCCCAAGAGTGTCCCTGTGCTTCACACAACATAACCCAGGGTGGTGGTGCTTTGTGGGATCTTGTGTTAGGATGGAGGGCATTGCATTCTACCAGGTGGGTACTGTGGAGTTTGTGTTGGGGGGGGTGTGAGGGGAGGTGCTGGTGACTATAGTCAGTGCTGCAAGTCCCCCTTCCCACCCAGCCAGCCAGATAGCCCACCATGGAACGTGCTTGCATTGCAGGGAGTGGAAGTTGTCTCTCAGGATGTCAGTCAGTGGTGTCCTGCTGTTTGTTGGTGCACAGTTGGCAGCAGGGCCTTGTGCTCCCCACAGCAGTAGCCAGTGTCAGCCATCTTGTGAGTCCTTCTCCACTCCCTGTGATGTGAGCATGGTTCAGGGTGGTGTTGATGGGACAGTTGTGGGGGTGAGCTATGTCTGTGACTACGTCTCCCATCATGCTATTGCCTCCACCCCCTTCCCAGCATGCCCATGCTTCCTTCCTTTTGACTCTGCTTCCCTGTGGGGTGGGCTGGCTGTGCTGACAGGATGGCTGGGAGTGTTGTCCTGGCAGTTGTTTGGCTAAGAGTCCCAAGAGTGTCCCTGTGCTTCACACAACATAACCCAGGGTGGTGGTGCTTTGTGGGATCTTGTGTTAGGATGGAGGGCATTGCATTCTACCAGGTGGGTACTGTGGAGTTTGTGTTGGGGGGTGTGAGGGGAGGTGCTGGTGACTATAGTCAGTGCTGCAAGTCCCCCTTCCCACCCAGCCAGCCAGATAGCCCACCATGGAACGTGCTTGCATTGCAGGGAGTGGAAGTTGTCTCTCAGGATGTCAGTCAGTGGTGTCCTGCTGTTTGTTGGTGCACAGTTGGCAGCAGGGCCTTGTGCTCCCCACAGCAGTAGCCAGTGTCAGCCATCTTGTGAGTCCTTCTCCACTCCCTGTGATGTGCGCATGGTTCATGGTGGTGTTGATGGGACAGTTTTGGGGCGGGCAATATGTGTGACTGCGACTCCCATGATGCTATTGGCTACACTGACTTGGCCAGCATACACAGAATTCCTTCCTTTGAGTGGTCTTCACTGTGTGTTGGTGTTGTTGTGGTGGCTACATGTGTGGATGTGTTTGTTAGTTCTATTTGTGCCACTGCCTAGCTGTAGTTGTGGTTGTGTTTGTACATGTGTTGGCACAGTTGGATGTGACTTTTTTGATGGCATGTGTTGTGTTTATCTGACTGACATACACATTTTGGGATGATTCTGTTCTAGTTGCTGTGTAATTGCTATGTGTGCATGGTTTGACTCTCCCCTTGACAGTGATGTGTGTGTTTTGTGGCAGTTTATTGTGTACATTTGTTGTGTACTCACCAGGCTCTGGGATGTTCTCTAGTCCATATACGCTCACTGGCGGAAGGATGGCCCGCACCTTCTCCTCCCAGGGCCTGAGGTATATTGGCTTGGCAGGAGGGCCACTGCCGGTCTGTTGGCTGTTGCTGTAGTCTATCTTCAGCAGGTCCCGTACCCTCCTGCGCACGTCATACCACCTGTTCTGGATGTCCGTCTTTGTGCGCCGACATGATGATTGTGCGTTCACCCTGTTGATGATCCTCTCCCACATCTTGGTTTTCTGCGACATGGGGGTCTGTTGGACCAGAGTGCCAAACAGCTGTGGCTCCACCCTGAGGATCTCGTCTACCAGGACTTCCAATTCACAATCTAGGAACTTGGGATTCTTCTTGGGGGGCATGGTGATGGGTGGTGATGGTGAGTGATGTGTGTGTTGGTGTGCAGGTGAGGGTGTGTGAGTGTGTGTTTTGCTGGGTGTATGTGAGGTAGGTATTTGTTGGTGTGCTGATGGTGTGTGGCTTGTGTGAGGGATGAGCTGTGGGTGTGTGGTTGCTTTCTCTTGGGTGCTGGCAGTGAAATGGCATTTGCAAAGGCTCATGGTAGTGATTTGTGTCCTTTATATAGGTGGAGTTGTGGGTGTGTCTTTGTTCTCTGTCCCCACCCCCCCCAGTATTTATTGGCTTGGTAATTGCTTGTTTGGCCTTTTTTTGGTTGATTTTTCCTTTGTGCTGTTTGTGTATGTTGGAAACGTTCTTGTGACCGAGTCGGACCCTGCATTGGTCTCGTACGGTGTTTTCCGTTTCGTTCACGCTGTGTTTGTGCAGTTTTGTATGCTGCGTACGCGTCGGTCGCGGTGTATTGTATTGCTTCGGCTCGGTTTTGTATGCGTGTCGGTCGTACGGCTTGTCCTCCGTCCGACTCGGTCGTGTTTTTCGCGCCTTGCATCGTACTTTGCGGGTTGGAGTTGGCGGGTACGATTCGGTCGGATTTGTTCCGGGTGCGTGTCGGTCGGTTGGATTCGCGTGTTTTTCCGGCCGGATTGCTATTTTCCGAGCGGCTCGGTCGGTCGGCTTGGTTTCCTGACGTGTCGGTCGGATTTATCGCGGCTTGCATCGTACTTGGCGTGTCGGGCGCCACTGGTACGTGTCGGTCGGTATTTTTTCCGGATCCGAGTCGGTCGGTGCTTTTTCCGGCCCGAATCGGAATCGACCCCTTAGGGTCTCATTGCGATGGCGGGCGGACGTGGGTCCGCCCGCCATCGTAGCGGGGACTGGGACCGCCCGCCTGTAAGGCGACAGTCCCGCAACCCCGATTACGATGCGACTGCCACCATGGCGGTCGCATCGCCCATACTTTGCATTGTGGCGGGGATGCGTTCAGCAACCCCCACCTCAATGCAAATAGGAAGGCACTTGCATATTCCTGCACTACGTGGCAGGCACCATGCAGTGCCTGCCACATGGTGCAGGGATATGCCCCCCAGTGCACTTGTCCAAGGCCCAGGGATGAAGGGGGGCCCGCTACGGGCCCCTGAATCCGTTTCCGCCTTTCTTTTCCTGGCGGGTTGACTGTCGTGAAAAGACCGGCAGAAAGGGATATCGAAATCCCTACGGCCGTGCCTGCAAGGCACCGCCGCAATGTTGACCTATGTTTTCATTCCGCAAGGCAGTCGGAAAAGGACCGTCTTGCGGAACCGTGGCAAGCGGTCTTTGCGACCGCCACGCTTCCGCATCGATTCCCCCCGCCATCGTAATATGGCGGAAATAGCCGTTCGATGGCGGAGGGACGGCCACCGCATGGCTGGTGGTGGCGGACCCTCCGCCATCATAATGACCCCCTTAGTTCAAAAACAGGAGGCTCTGGTTCTGTAACAGGACACGAAAAATTCGAACAAGGCGGATCAGTATAAATTATGTCAGCTGCAGAAGACGCAGTGGAAAGAACAGTACTCACTTCGGTCTTGTTGCTGGTTTCGGACTCATTCCCCCCAGCCGGGGAGTAACAGCTTCAGTGGTGATCACTAGCTGCAGAGGAATGTCCTGTGTAACAGCACAGACCCTCGGTGGCCTACTATGTAGAATCAGCCACATGGTGTAATTTCACATGTTCAATGGAGACAAAGCATTTGTCTTTAGAACCTGGAAGCTGTGTTAGGATAACAGTCCTTGCACCAATGATGCAAAGGACAGGCACTGGTGCTCGATATGATGACCCAAATTCCTTTTTAATTGCCACCTTTTCTCGAACAAGATCGCCAATGTTCGGAATTCAGCCAGAGTTTGGGTTTCACGTCGGTATTCGAAGTGGGAGAAGTGTTTATTTGTTCGCTAGACTGGGCATCAATGAACTCTTGTAGATCCTTTAAGACAGGACAACGATTATCTACGTCAAAGGTCACGGCAGCCCCCACAATGTCTGAACTGTCAAGGTCTGGAACATACATTTTGATGCCAGAAAGTACTTCGTATGAGGTCTGCCCACCCAGAGATCTTTTAGGGAGGGTATTTATTTAAACTATTGTGCTCTAATATGCAATAACTTGCCACAGTTAGAAAACATATACAGGTCAGTAATGTCATTAGCATGATTAGCAGACCATGTACAATGAAAAGCCCTGTCATATTAGCTGTCAGATTTGCCTTAACCCACCCCCCTATATAAGCAATGTGTTATATTGTAGATCTCTGGGCATAGTGACGCACCCCATACCTTGGAATACATAGATGGCTGTTCTACATGCCAGCTGACTCAGTCCTCTCATCTCAGGACCTTTGCTCTGCCTCAAAGTCTCCGCTCTGTGTGTTTTTAAAACAACACGTCCCGGGTTATATAAAAAACATGTGTTTTCAAAAACAGCAGCTGGGTTTCTCTATTATGTCTACGTACTAGTGTCTGACCACAGAGAATAACAAGGAGCAATGTTATTTGACCTTTCATGGGCTGTTCCGACTAAGGGGCCCATTACGATGGCGGGCGGACAAAGTCCGCCCGCCACCGTAACAGTAAACGGGACCAACCGCCAGAGGTGCGGCAGTCCCGCTGTGCCTATTAGGATGCGCCCGCCACCGTGGCGGTCGCATCCCGCATTGTTTACATTGCGGCTGGCGGTGCTGTCAGCAGCACCCGCCGCAATGTAAAAAATGCATGCAGTGCATTGGCATGCACAACGTGACAGGAACCGCGCGGTGCCTGCCACCTTATGCATGCCAATGTAGGGGGGTACCAGAGATGCCCCCCAAGTGCAGCCACCTACCCTCCCACCCCCCCGGGGGCTTTCAACGGGCCCCCAAAGCAATTCCCGCATGCCTTTCCATGGCGGCAATACCGCCATGGAAAGGCCTTCACCGCCAGGCATCCTAATATGGATGGCGGTGTCTTCCAGACACCGCCACCATATTAGGCCCGAGTTCCGCCCGGCAGGCAACCGGAACGATTGCCTGCCTGCGGAAATGCGGCGGACGGTCTTTCCATCCGCCGCTGTCCCTCCGCCATTGTAATATGGCGGCGGGTAAATGGAGGGCGGGCGGGGAAAGATGGCGGGCGGATCGCCACCGCCGGTCGGGCGGCGATCCGCCCGACATCATAATGACCCTTTAAGTACCAGGAAAAGAACAAAATACAAAAACATGTGCTGACTAAGTGTGAGAAATTCAATGTGGCATAAAAACAAGCCTGATATTTGTTACCGTCTGAAAAACAAAAGCGGGACACAACATGCATTATTAGGCTAACATAAGGAAAACGACAATGGGTTCTATAGGGAACACACAACAGGGGGAGGCCACCTACCTATTGTACATCAATACCCCCAGGAAACCCTTAAGGGCCCTGCATGTCAATCGCCTCAAGCCCCACTATGAGAGTTCCAAAGTCACTATGCTCCTGGTGGAAGATGATTGAGTAGAAGAGGAGACCGAACCTCTCCCAGACCTCCTATATTCAGGGAGAAGGATAGGACAGTGAATGGATTCAAACTCTCCCCTACCATGACCCAAGAGCAACAGTGGAACTGTTGCCACTTGCTGGGGCAGCTTGCCTCCCTTTTCTCACTGACCCCTGTGCTCACTCATCTGTGTACCCATTACATAGATACTGGGGACAGAATGCCTGTTAAAAATACAATTTAAAGGCTGTCTGACAAGGTGAGAGCCAGCATCAAGGAGGAAGTGCTGGAGTTTGGAGTGATTGAGCACTCCAATAGTCCTTGGTCTAGCCCAGTGGTACTGGTTCCCAAGGCCGCTCCACTGGGCATAACTCTAGAACTCAGGTTTTGTGTGGAATATAGGGGGTCAATTCAGTCACCAAGACTTATGCACACCCCATCCTCCTAGCTGATAAGCTCATAGATACATTTGGAGCTGTCAAGTTCCTAAGTGCTTTTGATTTTAGTTCTCGGTACTGGTAGATTGTCCTAACTGAGGGGGTCAAGTAGAGATCTGCATTCCTTACTCCAGAGGGCCACTTCCAGTTTAGGGTGATGCCCTTTGGGTTAAAGAATGCACCTTCCATCTTCCAGAGGTTAGCTAACAGGGTCCCGGCTGGGATGGAGGCTTTTAGTGCCACCTGCCTAGATGACATTACAGTCTTCAGTTCCAGCTGGGATCACAAATATTCCACCTTCAGGAGGTGCTTCAGGCTCTGCAACAGGCAAATCTGACTATCAAGGCCACCAAATATCCAGATAGGGCAGGTATCTGTGGTCGGCCTGGCACACCAAGTGGGCGGGGCAAGGTGCAGCCCTTCCAAGCCAAGATTGAGACTGTCCTGGTTTGGGAACCCCCTAAAACTCAGACTGAAGTGGGGGCCATCCTGGCCTCACTGGATGCTACAGGAGGTTTGTCAAAGGCTATTGTACCATTATTGCCCCTTGACTGAGTTGACTTCTAAAAAGCAGCCCAAGAAGGTGATCTGAACAGAGGTCTGCCAGAAGGTCTTTGCCACTTGGAAAAGAGGCTAAGCGTACAGCACCAGTACTCAAGCCCCTTGACTTCTCCAAGGAGTTTATTTTCCATAAGGACCACTTGGAGCATGGCATAGGGGCTATGCTCTCATCTATGCTCTCACAGCTAAATGAAGAGGGCTTAGACCAAACTGTTGCCTTCATTGGCAGGAGGCTACTTCTCAGGTAACACAGGTGGAGTACAATTGAGAGGGAAGTCTTTACAATGGTCTGGGCACTGAAGAAGTTGGGACCATACTTGTTTGGGACTCACTTCCAGGTTCAGACATACCACAGACCTCTCATAGGGCTAATGCAGATGAGAGGTGAGAATCCCAAACTGTTGAGATGGTCTATCTCCCTACAGTGAATGGACTTTATGGTGGAACACTGCCCTTGGACAGACCACTCCAAAGCTGATGGTCTCTCTAGGTTCTTCCACCTTAGTGCTGGGAGCTTTCATGTTAGTGGGTAGTTCTCCTTACTTTCAGCTGGGGGGACACATGTTAGACCTGACATCATTGGTGTCTTCCCCCAAACCTTTTTGCCTTCACCCCTCCTGTTTACTGAATTCGTTTTTGTTGGCATTGGAACTGCACCAGTGCTAAAGTGTCTGTGCTCTCTCCCTGAAACATGGTAGAATTCTCCTAAACCTGATTGGTACATTTAATTTACTTGTAAATCACTAGTAAAGTGATACTACGCGTACTCAGGGCCTGTAAATGAAATGCTGCTAGTGGGCTTGCAGCACTCATTGTGCACCACTAAAGTCACACTTTAAAATATGTCTCAGCACTGCCATTGCAGCCTGTAGTGCAGTTATAAACTGCCAATTCAACCTGGCAAAATAAACCTTTTGCAAAACCTAAACCTTCCCTTTTAATACATATAAGTCACGGCTAAAGTAGGTCTTAAAAAGCCCATAGGGCAGGGCGCATGGTATTTAAAAAGTAGGATGTGTTCTTAACTTTTACATGTCCTGGTAGTGAAAAATTCCTAAATTCTTTTTTCACTAATGCCTTTGACTCCCATTGGATAAAATTGAGTTACCCTATTACTTGTAATAAGTGCTAACGTTTTATTGGGAGCAGGTAGAAATGTTATGTTTGGACTCAAATGAATTGTAATTTAGATTCTTTCTGATAGTGTCCTGGGTCACATGACTGTGAATGGATATGTTGTTGGGGTTTCTGTATTCCTGCCAGACAGTGAGTTAAAGGGGATTGGCTATAGGTAGGAGTGGCCATCCTGCCAGAATGGCTGGGGGCAGAGCTGTTTCATGCCCCCACTTACATTTCAAAGGCTTGCCTCCAGCACACACAAAGGAACCTGACATCAACCTTTTGACACCCCAGACTTCTTGGATCCTTGGCAGGGAAAGGGAAGAACTTTCCAGAACCAGATATGGGGTAGCCCAGGATGTCCTCCTACTTCAAAGACCCTCAGAACAACTCTTTAGTACACTCCTGGACCTCTGTAAGACTTCTGATGGTCTCAACTGCCAGAGAACTACCCTACTGCCACCAGAGGACTACCCTGTTGCTAGAGGTCTGCCGTCCTGCTTGAAGGAGAACTGGACTATCTCCTTGAACCAAGGGTCTGCAGAAGTGACTCCAAGCGCTAGTTGGCTGGCCTCCTGTGTGAGCTACAGGGACATAAAAAACTCCTGAGACCTTAAACTCTGCACTGGGCCTCTGATAGAGTTAGTAAAAAAAAAACAAAGTGGTGCCCCTCCAGGTCCCGGATCTTTGGAAGTGGTGTTAGACGTGCTTCCCCTACCTAACCCTAACGCTTGGGACTAAGAAAAATGTTCACCAGAAAGTGTCATTCTGTTTATTAAAATATATTCTAGTTTTCAAATTTGGTTTGGGATTTTTCTTGTGTTTGGTTTTCACTGATGCAGGCTTCACATCTTGATTCCAAAGGACACCTGGTCCTGTGCCGGCCTGGGCTCCATCGTGGTCGGCCTGAACTTGTGACTTTGTCCCTGTCCAGCGTGACCAGATAACCATAATTGGTGCTATTTAGTTCTAAGCACTATTTTCCATAAAATCTTTGAAACTGCATAACTCTGGTTCTATTTAGATTTTACTTGTTATGTGTTCTCTCTTTATTACTGTTTTTGTGCCTCATAAACACTTTGCTCATGGACTCTAAGTTAAACCTGAGTGCTTTGTGCCAAGCTACCAGAGGGTTAAGCCCAGGTTAATTTAGTGAGTTTTGTGGTTCACTCTGACAAGGATTGTGGTTGTTGGCTGAGTTGGTCTTCCACCCACCTCAACCAAAAACCCAATTTCTTACACCAACATTCAGATTTACATTGCAGAGCCGCAAATTGTACACTATTCTGTGCCCAGTCAATAAATGGATTATTCATGGTGAGCCAAGGAAGCGTCAAAATTAGTTGAAAATATGGGGCATCTGTTAAATCAAAAATATTGTCTCTTTTTGAGATTGGAAACAGTTCATTATCAGTTCTGCTGTGCCTTGTGTGATGGGTCCTGACATGAGCTTTGCAACATATGTGGCTCTAACCTCTTCAGATTTTATCTTCCACTGTATAAGTACACCTAAGGTCTTAGTATACTTCTAATCAATAAAATCCCCTGTGGCTCCTAAATTTAACTAGAGCGGAGAAATGAGTATGTGTCTTTTGATGATCCTGCAATGTTAAATCTACTATAAGGTGAGCTGAACTCATATGCATTGCATTTAATACCAACTTGCCCGGGGTCAAAGATGAGTGCTCAGAGGAAAGACCCTTAATTTTTACGAGCAGATTTATCAAAATGTCATGCAATGCAGTGCAGCAACCCACCTTGCTGCACTGTGCTGCGTTGCGTGACAGGGAGAGGGTAGGAATGCTCAATTTTTAACATTATATGATGCATTGCTGTCCTTTCCTTGCGCTGGCACACTATGTGCTGCCTAGCACCCACACAAGCACCCTTGCACCATGGTGCAAAGGTAACACAAGGACATGATGGACGGAGTGCTGAAACATTTCAGACACTCACCCCCAGTCACCGATCTGGGTTGAATCCATCATCTTTCTTTAGCTCACTTCGCCACCCCAGTTCAGACCCAGCTATATGCAAATCAGTCTTGACCCTGTGCCTCATGGGAACAGTCCAGCCCGAACTGCCAATCCAGGTCTTCCCTGGACCGGAAACAAGCATCCTGGGACCGGTTTCGGGGTAACACCCCTCATCAGCCAGGCTAGCTTGAATCCAGTGGCAAAGTGAGCAAGGGATCCACGTCTGGGCATACCCTGCCAACAAAGGTGCCTGCATTGCAGACCGGATTGTTTTTGTGCATGAAAGGAGAGCTTCCTGCACAAAAACAATCCTTTGAGGCTTTTTCCTCTTTCTATGTGTGCTTCAGAATGCAGCGCACATAAAAAGAGGAAAAAATTAGGAGAAATAAAAATATTTCTCCTCGTTACGCCTCCCCTTGGAAACCGTAGTGCTTTGATGCATTCCCATGTCTACCACTCATGGTAAATCTGGGACTGCACCTCCCTGGGGCATAGTAATGCAAGGTAGCAACTTGCTACCTTGTGTTACTCCAGATTTACCAAGCCACACAGGGCCAGCAGGGTGGCCTTGCTTGACTTAGTAAATCTCATTCTAGGTTTTGCGTCATCCTGCGTCCACTTGTGTGGCACAAAGGCAACACAAAACCTTTGATAAATATGCCCCTGTGTGTCTAACCCACAATATAAACATAGATTCTTAGACCTGCATTATTCTATTTTTCTCTGGATAATTGTTGGTTCCAGTCTGCATAGATTTTGGGGATAAACATCTGCTTTCTCTAATGATAAACCAAGATAGATTCTATCTCAAATTATAGGCTTTGCTCACCTTTACATTTTGCCAATCTGTGATGTATTTGTGAGACTCTACTGAGTCCCCTGTAAAAAAGAGTTGCTCTTGTTTCCTTGAGCCATCCTGTTTATAAAATCAAGTGTTGAGACTGTACTAAGTAACTTAGCGAATCTTTTTTACCCTGTTTAATCTGAAATTCTGAAGAAGATTTCATTGAATATTCAAAGCATGAATCAGTTTTATAATGAAGCGAGATGCAATCAGACAACCAGACAGCAATTCAGGAGCAATATTCTTCTAGTTAAGCACCCTGATATTCTAGAGCTCAAAGATGGCTGCCACACTCTAGTTCACCACTTCAGCTTCCATCTTAAACTGTAGAATGTTAGCTAGATCTGCATCACTATTTAGTATATGAAATCACATGTGTTAATAATTAAAGATAAGAAACAGCGTTCCCAATTTGGTGTTCACACAGCCAAAATCCCTCTCTTCTGAGGGAACTTAATCAAAATAACTCCAATGTTCGTCAAATTTGAGTCACAATATTTTTATTTTTCATGGTGGTATTTTATGTTCATCATTCCACCAGTCGCAGCCACCCAGACCGCCAAGTAGCCGCAGAATTTCTATCCCCTGACGAAGGGCTACCCTAGCCCGAAATGCATTGGGCGGAAGGATATAAAATACCATTTTCATTGTTGATGAGAAATGTGATTGAAATGAATACATTTCCTAACATGGTGGAATGATGAACATAAAATACCACAAAAGGTCCTACAGCGCTACGTTGATAGATAAGCAATAGGGGTAGCTGCAGCATTTGGAGCCGTGCTGTGGCCCCATCTCATGAAAACCTATTAACCACAGGCCTTTTTGAAAACTAGACAACCAGGGATTCCAGGGTGAGTGTCTTGCTGAATCCCATGAGGTTTTCTTACCCAAAATGCACTGAAAACCTCAAAATTTGGCAGAAATCACACATTTTCCTCACATTTTTGTGATCTAAACTTCCAGAATCTGCAGGAATCCACAAAATTCCTACCACCCAGAGTTGTCCCACTTGTGTCGATAAAAACGCTGTGCCACTTGTTTTAGTTTCCAAGAACATTACGCAATTTTCTTAATATATTTTTGGTTTATCTGTTCTTTTCTTCAACTTATTTTTCCAGTTTTTGAGACCTTCCATTTATTTGATGCACCACATTTTCCTTAGATTAGTTTTTCTTTTTTGGAAAATATTTTTGCATTTTTGGGGTTTTAATTTTTGGATTTCCTACACTAGACCTGGATTTCATTTTTTTCAGGATTCTCTTCAGCTACAGAACTGCAAGTATAGTTCTAATTTTATTTTATTTGGTCATGATGTTTGGTGGGTTGATTTATATTTTTGTGATGGATTATATTGGTATGGCTGTATTGTATTTTTAAATTGATTATGCATGTGTTATGTTTGTAAGATGTAATCCTTATTTTGATTAATGAAATGTGCTGTGTACATTTTAAATTTTGTATTTAAATTTGAATGCTGCTCTGACAAAATTCTTGATTTTAGTACTTCAATTTGGAGGGAGTAAAAGTGTTTGTTTGCTCAAGTTATGTCTGATGTGTTAATGGTACTGCTATTTTTATATTCAGTTTAGGTTAATATTTTAAGTAGTGTAACTTTAATTACTGCTTGCTAGGACATGTAAATTACACTTTTTTAAATTATAAAAGTAATGAAACGTTTTCTAATGTGCACTTTATGTATATAAGTCACAGTTAACTTTGTAGACTTGTTGGTTCGTTTGTTGATTTTTTTGTGGTCTGTAGTGTTGGTCAGTTTGATGTGTATGACATAGATTCCTAGTAATAGGACTGTTTGATGTTTCAGAATAAGTGAACTTTGTTTCATAACATTTGATGCATATGTTTGGCTTGCCTAGATTTTTTTTAACGTAATTTAAGGAAACAAACTGTTTTTGTTGTAAATCTTGGCAGCTGCGTTCCTTAGTCAGAATCTCTAACCGTTGGTACATGATAGGGTGGGCCTTTCCAAGTGCACATTGGAAGGAGTTCTGCTGCCATCCTTCTATTGCATTGTAAGTTTTGCCTCTTGGTTCAGTGTGCTGTCAAAGACATTCCATCATGGTATGTGGAACCTAGGTTGGTAACACAAAAAGATTATGGACAGAATGCTGAACATTGTCAAACATTCACCCCCAGTCACAGATCTGGGTCAAATCCATCAGTTATTTTGCTCGCCATTTGACCCGAGTTTGGACCCAGCCATATGCAAATCAGCCTTGACCTTGCTCCCCATGGGAACAGTCCAGGCTGAATTGCCCAGCTAGGTCCTCCCTAGACCGGAAAACAAGCATCCTGGAATCGGTTTCGGGGTATCAACACTAATGAGACAAGCTAGCTTGAATCCAGTGGCATAGTGAGCATGGGACCCATGTCTGGGCATACACTTCCCACTTAGGGCGACTATTACAACACAAAAAGATGATGGACGGAATGCTGAACATTGTCAAACATTCACCCCCAGTCACAGATCTGGGTTAAATCTGTCTTTTTTTGCTCACCATGCCACCCCAGTTTGAACCCAGCCAAATGCAAACCAGTCTTGAACCTGTACCCCATGGGAACAGCCCAGCCTGAACTGGCAGGCCAGTTCCTCCCTGAACTGGAAAACAAGCATCCTTGAACCGGTTTCGGGGTATCACCCCTCATCAGCCAAGCTAGCTTGAGTCCAGTGGCATAGTGAGCACAGGACCCACTTCTGTTCTGGGGGTGAGTGTTTGACATTGTTCAGCATTCCGTCCATGATTTGTTCTTCTTGCATTTGTTGAACGTAGGTTGGTGCCTGTGCCCAGCCTTATTCACGTTTCCTGCTCAGTTTTTATTTATTACATTTGTAAAGTTGGGATTCAAGTAATAAGTCACAGTGCCTATATACCTAATTTGAAGGCAAAATGGCTATGGCTATATGTTTTTAATACAAATGTAAATTGGCTATTTGTTGCTCAGTTTTTGTCCATATCTGATGATCTGAAAGAAACCCTAGAGCAACCGATTACATCAGGGGAATTAATAGAAGACATTAAATCCCTGTGTAAAAACTCAGCATTCTGACCTGATGACTCTCCGCATTTGTTCTACGTGGAATGCTGGCCCAGTCTAATGCACATTTTTCTAAGGGTTTTCAAAAGTGTATTGGACAAATGGGGGTTCATGCATCCTTTAAGGAGTGGCAAGAACTTCAGTCATACCCAAGCCACTGAACCTTCTAGATGAATGTGGATCATATTGCCCCACAACAGTCCTCCACGTAGATTTTAAGATTATTTCGAAGATTCTATTGAAAAGATTGCAACCCCTAATAGGCTCATTAAGATCAGTTGGGATTCATAATAAACCATCAAGTTGCAGATAATTCTAAAAAGGCTTTACATAGACTGTCAAGTGACAGATAATAATAAAAAGGCCTAACATATGATAAACATAATAAAGAAAAAGAAAAAATCAGCACTACTGATATCTTTGGACACCAAAAGGGCATTTGATCGGATCAATTTGAGTTTTTTTACAGGAGGTGTTAATAGTCAGGGGTTTTGGTGCACCCTTTCGATCAATGATGCTAGTGGTTAGTGTGAATCCCAAGGTGTGGGTTAGAGTAAATGGCAGGAACTCCACAATAATAAGGATTCAGCGAGGCACAAGGCAAGTGTATTGACTGTCTTCCTCCTTACATCTGCTATAACTTTAGACCTTAGGCCAGAGTATGTGAAAAAAACTTAAGAATAGAAGGTGTGAAGTTGGGGTTAGTCAAAACCACGATGATTGCAGACTACATTTTAATATTGATAATTAACCCAGAAAGATCCTGTCCAGCCTTACTAAACACCTTGCAGAATTTTGGTAAGCTCTCGTTGCAGAAAATTCTGTTTAAAACACTAGTTATGGTCCACAAGGCACTTCATCATACAAGTGCAGGCTACCTTAGGACAAGAATCAGCTTTTACGTCCCCTATAGAAATCTGTGGCCATCTAACAGCCATCTGGCCAGGATCCCTAAGATTTGCCGCACTTGAGCTGGTGGACGTGCCTTCTCCTATCTAGGGCCAAGCTTCCCTTGAGTTCCGCTCAGTGGATGCCATCTCGATGTTAAAAAAAAAAAAAAAAGCTGTAAACCTGGCTTTTCAAACAATAATAGACAGTCCGATTGTATTTTATAAGGTTGCTGATAAGCGTATCACAGGGACACTCCTTGGAGTAGCCGTGCACTTTACAAATTGCATTTCAGTCATTCATTCATTCCTGTAAACTCAGCAAAATGGGTAAGCATACACTCTAAGTTTAAGATGAGCTGCAATACGATTAGATATCTAGGAATTAGACTGTGTACCACAGTTGTGGGTATATTGTTACATGGGTCGGTCCTCAGGATCGGTTTGTTGCTAGGATTGGTCCACCTCTCGATCTATCCTAGCCTTATAGCCGTAATGGCACAGGTCACAGGAAGGATCAAGTGGGGGAAGGAAAGGAAGGGAACAGCCGGGAGGGAGATCTGAAACAAAAAGCACAATTGTAAGGACCTTCCGTAACCCTTCCCTATCAACATAGAACATGCATGGAACCACAGTACTGAATGGTGTCACCTCTATATACCTGTAACAAAAAGGAATACACTTTGTAGAAGATGGCACTTCTATAAAGGGGTGCCGTCTGTGTGGAACACTACGTGTTGTGCCTATAACTGCATAGGAAAATCACATAGAGAAAGAAACATATCATGAGCATAAATCCTGAATATACATAACTGGACTGCGACAGTACGGAGGCATAAGAACACTATGAACCTACCCTTGTCTAAACTCCATAGTACATCACAGGGATAGAGCGTAGTCTTCTACCACTCATCATTACCCCTGTTAAAACAGAGCCAGAACAACATGGTTATAAGTCTTTGAACATCAATGTTACCACCAGTGTTCCTGCGTAGTATTCTTGAATACGGTTACTTCACCGTTTGACAATAATCCACACAGTATAGCATTCAACTGTAAAACTAACAAAGCTGTAACACTCCCTGAGTAATGAGCGTTACCAGGAAGGAAGTATAGGACCTGTATATAAGCTCCAGCCCTCAGCGCATATGTGACTGTCAATCCCTCTGGATGGCCATAGCTCTTTAGGGTATACTGGGAGCAATGGGTATCAAGGATTCAAAGAAAACACCGCCGGCCGACAATACCGGCCGAGTACTCAAGGGAAATGAAGCCAGCCTCCGCCTGAGCCGAACGCTCCCTTACGGAGGATGAAGACCAGGGAATCAAGAGGAGAATCGAAGCACCCTTACCCGACCTTTTCTTGTAGGAACCAGGGACGGCTGCGAACACCACCGGCGGGGACGAAGAATTTCCGACACTGACTTGTGTTCAGTCTCCTCCTATGAGCCGTTTCAGCGACGTCGTGCGTGACGCGCACGGCCTCATGGGAGTCGTAGTTCGTAGCGTGACGGTGACGTCAGTTGAAGAACGATCGTCACCCATTACAGTGCGCTCGATGTTTTGCGCTCTTAACAGTACATCCCCTCCCTAACAAGAGCGCACTAAGGGGCCCGGTTTAAGCGGGTGTGTTCTGTGGAATGTCTTCACCAATCTAGGAGCGTGCACACCCGATGCAGGTTCCCATGAGTTCTCCTCAGGGCCATACCCTTTCCAAGCCACCAAGTACCATAGGCTGCGGCCACGCATTTTTGAGTCTCTAATACCTTGCACCTCATACTCCAGGTCCTCATTGACCAAAAGAGGCGGAGGTAATCTCCTAACTGGTGTGGAGGAGGGTTTCAGTAAAGACACATGAAATACTGGATGAATGCGCAAGTGCGATGGCAGTTTCAGCTTCATAGTCACTGGATTTATGCGTTTAGCTATCTTATAGGGTCCGATATATCTAGGGTGGAACACACTATGCTTCCTAAAACGTATATTCTTGGTGGATAGCCAGACTGCGTCACCCCTGCTGTACAAAGGACCCTGACGCCTGTGCTTGTCTGCGGTGGCCTTGTACTTGATCTTGACTGCCCTTAGGTGCTCCTGTGCCTTCACTAAAGTCTGCTGAATATGGGCCACCCTTTTCGTTACTTCTGGTATATTGGTGTCCTTCGTTGGATGGATGAATGGCAGGAACCGTGGATGTCGACCGTAATTGCAGTAGAACGGAGATGCCTTTGTGGAACTATGTGTGGCGTTGTTATAGGCGATCTCAGCAAGCCACAGGTAATCCACCCATTCCTCCTTGCTATTGTCCACATAACATCTTAAGTACTGCTTGAGCGTTTGGTTGAGACGCTCCGTCTGCCCGTCTGTCTGGGGGTGGAAGCTGGTAGATAAGGCAGTGTTGATGTGTAGGGAAGAACACCACCTCCTCCAGAACTGAGCCGTAAATTGTGAGCCCCTATCGGATACAATGACGTCTGGTAATCCATGCAAACGGACCACGTGTGCCATCAGTAAGCAAGCCAGCTGGCCAGCTGAAGGTACCTGTCTACAGGCGATAAAATGCCCCATCTTTGTCAGGTAATCAATAACTACCAGAATGGTTGTACACCCTTTATCCTGTGGTAAACCGACAATGAAGTCAAGTGAAATGTTCTCCCAGGGACTGGTAGGAGTAGGGAGCGGTTGTAGCAAGCCCTGAGGGCGACGATGATCAGATTTCATCTTTGCGCACTGTTCACAGGAGGATACCCACTCTCTAACGTCCACCCGCAGAGAAGGCCACCAGAATTGCCGATTGATTTGTTCTACGGTCTTCTCCACCCCAATATGACCTGCACTAGGGGAATCATGGCACCAGGCAAATACTTGTTTTCTTAGCTTCAGCGTAGGAACCAAGAGGCGGTTATTGTTCATAGGGAAGCCGTTCCTCACTTGCCAGTCCGAGTGACTTTTGAGCCAGGTTCTCCAGGTAAAGGAAGCAACCCCTTAAGTATGTCTTTCAAAAAGGTATCTGGTTGTATCACACATAGTACCTTCATGGGGTCAATGATGCAACCATCAGGAGTGCTTTCCGGGTCTTTGGCAGAGGTTTGTCGCGTGAGAGCATCAGCTTTCCTGTTCTCCGAGCCAGGTCGATATGTTATGATGAAATGATAACCAGAGAAGAACAGCATCCAACGAAGCTGACGCGGGGTAAGATGCCTTGCTGCCGTCATGAATTGTAGGTTCCTATGGTCGGTATACACCGTAACCACGTGTCTGGCTCCCATTAGAAAATGTCTCCATTCCATGAAAGATTCCTTAATGGCCAAAAGTTCCTTTTCGGCAATGTGATAATTCCTTTCGGCGTCATTGAGCTTCCTAGACATATACGCCACCGGATGGAGTTGACCCGTGGAAGAATGTCTCTGCGATAAGATGGCACCCAACGCAACTTCAGAGGCGTCCGCCTCGACTATGTATGGTTTCTCAGGATCCGGGTGTGACAGGATTGGGGAAGTTATGAAAGCTGTTTTCAATGCCAAAAACGCTTCTTGAGCTTCGTCGCTCCACACGAACTTCTGCGATTTTCTCAGTAGATGTGTTATCGGGGCTACAAGTTTGGAGAACTGATTGATAAATCGTCTGTAGAAGTTGGCGAAGCCAATGAAGCATTGCACATCTCGAATATTTTGGGGGAGGCCAATCCTTAACAGCGGTGATCTTTCTTTCAGCCATTTCCTGGCCTGATGGACTTAGCATGACTCCAAGGAATTCCACAGTGTGGACATGAAAGTCACATTTGCTCAACTTACAGAACAGATGATGTTGCTGTAGGATCTGAAGCACCGATTCCACATGTTGGATGTGAGCATCTTTATTCTCGGAATAGACGAGGATATCATCGATATATACCACTACATAGTGGTCCAAGATCTCCCTGAGAACGTCGTTCAAGAAGTATTGAAACGCCGCAGGGGCGTTACATAACCCGAACGGCATCACCAGGTACTCAAACAGCCCGTACCGGGTCTTGAACGCTGTTTTCCACTCGTCGCCACTTCTCATGCGAACCAGGTGATAGGCTCCTTTTAGGTCCAATTTGGTGAAGATGGTTGCCTTTTTCACTTGCTCCAGCAACACACTAATTAGCGGTAAGGGGTACCTATTCTTCACGGTAATAGCATTCAATGCTCTAAAGTCCACACAAGCGCGCAGCTCACCATTAGCTTTAGGGATAAAAAAAGCGGGGAGGCGGCAGGGGACTTGGAGGGGCGGATAAAACCCAGTGCCAGGTGTTTGTCCAGATAGGCTCTAAGGTGGAGGTTCTCAGGTTCCGTTAAGGCGTATATCCTCCCACTAGGAACTACTGCCCCCGGAACAAGATCGATTTGACAGTCGTACTGTCTATGAGGTGGTAGCTCCTCCGCCTGGACGTCATTAAACACCTCCTCATATTTCCGATAGACAGCCGGGAGCTGGACGTTCTTTTCTGCAGCGGTGGCAACACACGAGCCACAAGCTAGGGCAGTGACAGGTTCATCCGGTATACTGAAACAATGTTCCAAGCAATATGAAGAGTTCATTTGCACTGACCCGGCAACCCAATCTATCTCAGGGTTGTGTCTTTGTAGCCACGGTAACCCAAATATGATCCCATATTGGGGAGCGTGTATGATACTGAAGGTTATTTGTTCCTTGTGTGAAGCCCCATAGTGCACCTCTATTTCTTCGGTGTTGTACCCTATGGGTCCCGTGCATAACTTCCTTCCATCCACTGCATAGACTTCTTCAGGGAGTCTTTGGGCACTAGACCTATTCCTCTGCGTTTAGCTTCTCCCATGTCCATGAACATGCCCGTGGCTCCTGAGTCCACCATGGCCGATGTGTGGATCCTTTCCGTTGGTGTAACCACTACTACATTAATGTATAAATGTCCCGGTGATTCCTTCTCTTCGTTCCGTAAGGAAGGGATGTATGCCTGACTCCAAGAAACCCCTTCATTTTTCTTTGAGTCAACTAGTTTTCCGACTTTGATTCCATAGCAGCCGTTGTCATCCTACCGCTACGAAATCTACTTGTCTTGGGTTTTACCGGGCATTCTCTAACGAAGTGTCCTCTCTTGCCACAATATAAGCAGAGCCCTTGCTTACGTCGGACGTCTTTTTCTCCCTCAGTTAATGAGGCCCTTATGGTTCCAATCTCCATCGGTTCCGATGCGGAGGCGTGACCCATCTCTGTGGGTTTCTGCCTTTCATAGGACTGTATGTGTCTCTCCTTCTTTTTGTGGTCCCCTTTTCGCTCACTCATTCTATGCTCTAAGCGTAGCACAAGATTAATTAAGTCCTCACACGTGTTAGGCTGTGGATCTATCTGTGCTATGACGTCCTTGAGGTCCTCCCTTAATCCTTGATGGAAGAGAGCTGCTTGTTTGGTTTCAGGCCACTTAGTTTCTGCCACTAACCTCCGAAAAGAATTTAAATACACCAACAAGCTCTTGTTACCCTGTCTTAACTCAAGTAACTCTCTGTCGGCTGTGTATGAATCAGCTCTTCTGTCAAAAACTTTCAGGAATTCCACCCTGAACGCTTCCCAATCGTGTAAGAGGGGGTCATCACGGTTTACCAGAGGCACTGCCCATTGCGCTGCATCACCTGCTAGGTAGGAAATAAGAAAGGCAACCCTCGCCTGATTTGTGGGGAACGACTTTTGTTTACATGAGAAGTGAAGCATCACCTGCGTTAAAAACACTTGTACCTTCTCGGAATCCCCATGATACCTTTCCGGGGTGGCTAACGGTATGGATACAGGCATTTCTACCACTACTGCCGTGGAAGGTGTTGCTGCCGTACCTGCATTGAACGGATTCCTCTGCATCCCATCCACCCGGGCTCTTAAGTCTGCTGCCTCCTGACGGGACGCAGCTAGCTCCCCTGGACCACGGCAAGCATCGCTATCACATCATCTAAGGTGGCCATACCCAACACAACCCGACCGGGAGGACAAAAATTCGTGGGTCGGAAATTCTGTTACATGGGTCGGTCCTCAGGATCGGTTTGTTGCTAGGATTGGTCCACCTCTCGATCTATCCTAGCCTTATAGCCGTAATGGCACAGGTCACAGGAAGGATCAAGTGGGGAAGGAAAGGAAGGGAACAGCCGGGAGGGAGATCTGAAACAAAAAGCACAATTGTAAGGACCTTCCGTAACCCTTCCCTATCAACATAGAACATGCATGGAACCACAGTACTGAATGGTGTCACCTCTATATACCTGTAACAAAAGGAATACACTTTGTAGAAGATGGCACTTCTATAAAGGGGGTGCCGTCTGTGTGGAACACTACGTGTTGTGCCTATAACTGCATAGGAAAATCACATAGAGAAAGAAACATATCATGAGCATAAATCCTGAATATACATAACTGGACTGCGACAGTACGGAGGCATAAGAACACTATGAACCTACCCTTGTCTAAACTCCATAGTACATCACAGGGATAGAGCGTAGTCTTCTACCACTCATCATTACCCCTGTTAAAACAGAGCCAGAACAACATGGTTATAAGTCTTTGAACATCAATGTTACCACCAGTGTTCCTGCGTAGTATTCTTGAATACGGTTACTTCACCGTTTGACAATAATCCACACAGTATAGCATTCAACTGTAAAACTAACAAAGCTGTAACACTCCCTGAGTAATGAGCGTTACCAGGAAGGAAGTATAGGACCTGTATATAAGCTCCAGCCCTCAGCGCATATGTGACTGTCAATCCCTCTGGATGGCCATAGCTCTTTAGGGTATACTGGGAGCAATGGGTATCAAGGATTCAAAGAAAACACCGCCGGCCGACAATACCGGCCGAGTACTCAAGGGAAATGAAGCCAGCCTCCGCCTGAGCCGAACGCTCCCTTACGGAGGATGAAGACCAGGGAATCAAGAGGAGAATCGAAGCACCCTTACCCGACCTTTTCTTGTAGGAACCAGGGACGGCTGCGAACACCACCGGCGGGGACGAAGAATTTCCGACACTGACTTGTGTTCAGTCTCCTCCTATGAGCCGTTTCAGCGACGTCGTGCGTGACGCGCACGGCCTCATGGGAGTCGTAGTTCGTAGCGTGACGGTGACGTCAGTTGAAGAACGATCGTCACCCATTACAGTGCGCTCGATGTTTTGCGCTCTTAACATATATACAAAACTAACTTTCCTTAATTGATATTGGAGCTTATATTGCAATGTCATCCATCCCCAACCACAACGCTTAAATATTCTGCATACTGGCATGAATGGTTTCTTGTGAGAGTTGCTTTTTGGTGCCAATGTGGTGTGAAAAACATACTGGCTCGTTGAACCAGCGGCTGGGCTCGGGGGAGTTCTGTTTGTGTCCAGTCTTTTGGTTATCTAATGATACCCCTAACATATAGATAGTACTATACTACAACCAGCCATGCATTCACACTTCCAGCCACCCATTCACTTCCCCACGCCATGTACTGCCCCTTCTCTCACGCTGCCACCTTACACTCACCTTCGACACTTCGTCTCATGTACTTGCTAACCAGTCTGTCTTTCCATGCACTCACTGGGCACTCATTCATCCAACCATCCATCCCAGTGCTCACTCATTCTTTCATGCAGTCATCCATCTAACTATTCATCTACATTCACCATTGAGCTACCAAACCCAGTGGCTATGAAATTGCTAAGTTATACTATTAAGGTAGCGCTTAAGGAATGCCGTTGCATTTTCTGAGGTTATGGTAGAAGAAGATGTTCTCTGCTCCAGATTCTACTGATCAAACTTGGTGCAAAATCTGAAGATCCCAGATGGAACATCTTTTGTAATATTCTGTGAGCAGCATTGGGGGCAACAATATGGTATCATATAAAGGCTGACAAGGCAATTTCCAATTGAATTATTTCGCTGACTGGGAACCAAGGACAGAACCTAAATTAATTTGAGGTGACATCTGCCACCACTGCAAGTACTCTAACAGTTAAACTAATGAATGGAAGAAAGGGTTTGCACCGATAAGTTACTAAAAACATTTTTAACCACAGTGACTGTCAGGGGCTTTGGGACCAGGACTTCATTGATGAAACAGTTTTATATCATTGTGCAGATTGGTGCTTATAGATTTAATGAATACATAATTATAAATGTTTCAAAGTTATCTTCACACACACTTTTTTTTCCAAAACAGTTCTTCGTTGTGTTAGATATTGTTTCTAGTTTTCCCCTTTATTTATATTTTGTATATTTTGATTGGCACACAAATCCTATTCATTTCATCCTTCGTTATCTTGGATTTCATTTTGTTTAGATTGGCAAGGAAGACCTGATGGAAAAATCATTGTCAGTATGCCTTTACGTAGTAAAGTAAGTAGATGAGATATGTTGCAGAAAGACAGACGGGTTGGTGTGAAATGTATGCAGTGCTGTTAAGGGAGTGCTAATGCATCTTGCTTCTGTTTCAGGAACTCAGTGTGTTAACTGTGTGCAGCAGCCCTCTGCCCCTCATTGATAATGACTGTAGCGATGAAGATATGGTTATAGAGGTAATTACCCTTTTTGCATTGTTATTCAGACGAATAACTGGAACAGCTTGATTTTAAAAATAAAGATGCAATATGGTATCCTTCTTGATCGTATGATTTAATACGCTTAAATAGTGCCTCTGTGTTGAACATTCTATAAACACTGAGGTAGAGGATCATAGTATTAAAAAGTATCTACTAAGAACAGTGTACACTTTATGCGAAACGTGTGCAAAGAGCGACTATTTACTTAAAATAACCAAGGTCTGAAGGTGCTAAAGATCATGCTAACTGCAGCATTCATACTGTGGTGAAAGCTTTACAGATAACCTATCTTTTGATGCAAAACAAGCACATATACATAGGTTAGTTCCTAGTGCACACAATTTTCTATGTTATGTAGAAATTGGCATGCTGAGACAATTCTGTCTAATAACTCATGGCTCCTTTCAATACTTAGGGGCCGATTCTGATCTCGGCCAAACAGCCTCCTAACGGCATCGGGACCCTCCGAATCGGAGTCGGAAGCCATGTTTCCGATCGATTCGGACGAGTTCCCGAACGTGCAAGTACGATGCCCCCAATGCTCTCGAGCTGCCTGACTCGTTTCCAGACGTCGTTCGGAAAAACGACGTCATCCGGATCCGACTCGCACAGCCCAATGGCATTGGTTTCCTGACGATCGATTCCGATGCACGACTCCGACAGCTGTCCGGAGTCGTCAACTCCGACACGAAGCGGCTGTCGGAGACGTACTTTGTGGGGCCTTAGCGGGCCCCCCTTCAACCGGGGCCTTCAGAATTGGTCACAGGGGGGTACCCATGGTTCCCCCCTTTCCGGGCATGTACAGTGGGGCGGGCACCTTGGGGGGCCCGCCACAGGGTGCACGCTTGTCCACACCCTCCCCTTTTTGCAATGGGGGCCCTTGTTTGCGTTCTGAACACAGGCTCCCATTAACTGCAATGGGACTCCGAGCGAGCCATGTCCCGAGTCGTACGGAGACATCATACTTGCTCGCTCGGAGTCGACGGAGCCGAGTCGGTCGGAAAGCCCTCCGGAGCAGAGTCGTCCAGAGGGGTTTCCTGCCGAGATCGGAATCGGCCCCTTAGTATTGTTGTTGTGTGTAGAATCTTTGTCCTATTGAAAACTTTTTCTGCAGAGTCACAAAACGTGTGTGGAGCATGCTGGACACAAATCGTCAACTGTCACCTGCACACAGAGTAACTCTTCAATACAAAGATTTATAAAGTGTTCAATACCTCTACACACCTATGATTCATTATGAGCGCATGCGTTTTGTAAACACACTCATTAGATGGACACAGGATGTGCAAAATTAGGTAGAAAGTAATATGGTAATTACCTATCACTATGTAAACTATAAAACAAACTAACACACTCATTGGTTGATGTCATCAGTGAATTCATCAATGATGACATTCGAGATGTCATCAGTGATGTCATAAATGATGTCATAGAACATGTCATGAGTGATGTAATATGTGAGGTCATAAGCAGTGCGTGGCAGGAGTGCAAGTTATAGTTAGCTCTACTTACTACAACTGGTGAATTACTGTGGTTTTTTGAGTTCAAAATGTTAATGTTATCACTGACATATTCACCTATCTATAACGTTACTTTAACCTTTTATTTTTTATAAGTCCCAAGAAAACCCTGGTCATTTTTACATGGGTTACCAGGATTGGAATATGTTGCCTCACTCAGACCCTTTATTACTCACTATTGGAACACTACTATGAAGGACAAGGTTAATACTAACTATCTAAGGCCAGACACACATGACAGCTGTTGTCTTCCCCCTTCGACGAAAGGCTTTTTTATATGTACAGATTGCAAGATATATAAATATAGTACCAACAAGCTTACATAGTTTAGGTATAACTCTCATAGAACTTACAAAATAGGACAATTTATTAATTGCAAAAGTACCTTTGTTGTGTACGTTAAATGTACTTACATAGGTAGCAACATAAGAGCTCTGAAACTATGAATACAAGAACATTTCAGAGCAATTGAGAAATTGGATTTACCTTATCCTTTAGCAGAACATGTTGAAAAGATACATCTGGAATGATGTGAAATCGCTATTTATGGAAAACAGCTAGTGTCCCATAACGCGAAAGGTGGCAATAGGGAATTAGCTCTAAGACAAGCTGAGGCATAATGGATTTGTCGTTTACGCTTTGTGAAGAACATTTTGATAAGGAGAAAGACTTTCAACATTTGTTTATGAGATAAGGCTAATATGTTTGGTCTATTCTATTGAGTGATGAATTTGATATCTTCAATGTTGTGTGGATAATTTTTTTCTTTAAAGAATTGACTATAGTTGAGGTCGATCTTGTGAAAGTTTGGATTTCCCAATCCATTTTAAATTACAGTTTTGTATATAATTGATATACAGAAAGGATATTTTAATTGAATTCAGGACCAGGCATTGGGAAATGTTGTACGGATTCTCTATACAGTATGATGCATTAAAATAGGTAATGTCGGAGTGTACGTTGAATTAATCAGCGACAGATATGGCTTTGTTTAGCTCTACAAGCAACTGTTTTGGATTTAGGCTCCTCCAAGATGGGGCTAATTTTTCCCTTTAAGTGGGGTCATTCTACACTAGTGCTGTCATAATATACACTTAAGGCATTTTGCAGAATTGCAACAAAGCTATAAGTGTGCATATGCCTGAATGTCATACACTTCTTTCCAACTGCTTATGATACTATGGGGAAACCTTTTTTTTAAAGTTTATTCTAATTTTGGTTGTTATAATGCGTATTAGTTGAATTTTGAATATATAAAGATGGCATATACTCTCCACTCAATTAGAAATGCATCAGTTTTCTTTTTTGGGGAGTCGGCAGCGCGCACGAACCAAGATGGCCGCCGTGCCTTGAACTCCGTCCTCACCTGCTTCACCGACGATTTTCTTCTGACAACAGGGGCTTTGCTGCAGCTTCGTTTTTGCCCCCAGGTGTTCTGTTGTGGTTGCGGCAGCGTTTGGCTGAATTTCGGAGGTCTGGTGCCTCCGTGGGAAGTGTAGTAGGCGTTTTTCAATTCTCCTCATAGAGGGCTCTTGCTCTCTACAGCATTCTCTGGCAGCCTTCCACACAGAGGAGGCGGACTTAACCCACTGGGCACCTCCTCCCTTCAGAAGCCTTTTCCCCTCTTAAAGGGGTTTTTGACCTGCCTCTTGTTTGCCACAACTTTGCTTTTGTGAAAGGATTAAAGGGATTTTGTCCTTTTATTATCTATTGCAGCTTTATTGACACAGTGTTTTAAGTCATTTTGGAGCTGTTTTTTGACTCCTAATTTTTAGTATCCTGTCAGAGCTCCTTACTACACTGCAGACCTTTACTATTTGTGGTGTAATTAATTTTCTTTTCTTATTGTCTGCTCTCTGTTTACCAGTATGGAGTCCAAAATGGTGTCAAATAAACGTAAACAAGCTGTTTCACCTCCTCCTACCAAAGCCAAAGCTATAGACTCCCAAGATGATTCATTGGCAAAAGTTTTGGAGGAAATTCAAGCTATTCATACTAATACTGACACAATTTCTTCAGATATCAAAAATATTCAGAGAGATATGGCTTCCTTATCGATGAGAGTTGCAGATAATGAGATTAAAATTTGTGATAATACTACAGCCATTACATCTATGGCTCCACTTCTTCCTCAGGTTGCCTCTCTCCAACGTTCCTTACTTGATTTGGAAAATAGAAATAGACAATACAACTTACGCATATTTAATGTTCCGGAGGGAGTTGAGGGTCAGAGTTGTCGTCTTTTCTTAGAAAACCTTCTCCCTAAACTATTAAATATTAAATTTCCAGAGCACTTTGAGATTGATAAAGCTCACAGAATACCTTCAATTCGTAAACCTCATCAAGTCAAACCACGACAAATCATTTTTAAAGTTCTGAGGCATCATCATCTTCTCCTTATACGAAAGGCTGTCCGGGAGATCCCTTCTCTCCTAATTGAAGGAAATAAAGTCTTTATTCATCAGGACTTTGCAAAGGAGACTGTTCAAATACGACGCCAATTTTCAGAATTGCGACCTCGTTTGCGAGAAGCTGGATACAAATATGGACTTTTGACCCTGCGGTTATGCACATCTGGAAAAATGACATCTCCAAGTCTTTCTCAGCTCCTGCAGATTTAATCAGATTCTTGAATCAGCATCATCCTATTCTCATGGACTCTCAGCCTTCCGGTTCTGCGGGCTGATAATAATAATATTTTTCTACCCCTCACTGTAGGTTGTTATTCTATCTCTATGCAGGTGCATATTAATGGTGGTTTTTTCTTGCTTCGTACCTCCGTCTCCAATGTTCTATTGGTATGAGGTCTTGGTGACTGACCTCGCTTTATGTTGTTTGTCTTGTTTTGTCTTTTTATATGGGCTACTGTCTATCTCTTATTCTCTTCTGTTACTTCTAGGACAATATGTATAGGCCACAAAAGTTAGTTGTTGCTTCATTAAATGTGAAGGGTCTCAGACACCCAGTTAAACGACGTAAAATTTTAGAATATCTCCACAAGTCTAATGTAGATATCTGTTTTGTACAAGAAACTCATGTTAATGACAAAATATTGCATACTATGTCTAAAGGTTGGGTAGGGCTTATAGTTTCCTCTCCTGCTGCAAAACGTAAAAATGGTGTAGCCATATTTTTCTCACACAGAGCTCGTGCACAAATTTTGTCACATCATCATGACGCAGATGGTAGATTTGTTTATGGTCAAGTTCAAATTGACAAACTCACTTTAAATTTGGTCAATATTTATGCTCCTACTTCTGATGACCCTGCCTTTTGGTCTTATGTCTCTGCTGAAGTATCAAAATTGGTAATACGTCCCTTATAATGGGTGGTGATTTTAATCTTATCAGAGATCCTTTGTTGGACCGGTCTTCTGTTTTTAAGTTCTGGCCTCGCAAAGCATTCTTTGCTTTGAAATCTTTCCTTTCTGTTACCAAATTGGTTGATTTTTGGAGATTGGAACATCCTACAGACAAAGATTTTACTTTTTATTCTAATGCTCACTCTTCTTTTTCTAGAATTGATTACTTATTGTCCTCACGTAATTTATGCCACATGATTAGTGAATCAGTTATACACCCTATTACGGTTTCGGACCATGCTTTAATTTCATTTTCTTTATGTATTTCTGATCCCCAAATTCCTAATAAAAGATGGAGAATGAACTCGGAAATAGTTCTTAACCCAACCAATTCTAAAAAAATGGCCTTAGCTATTACTGATTATTTTTTTAATAATAAGTCATGTGACACTTCCAAAATTATACATTGGGATGCTTTTAAAGCTTACATCCGTGGAGTTTCAATTTCTATTATGGCGCACGAAAAATAAATCTTTTTATTCCCACCTCACCAAATTAGAGACACAGATTGCATCAGTGGAACGACTTTTTATTACATCTAGAGATCCACAATATAAATCCCAACTTCAGAAATACAGCTACGAATATAATTGTATGCTTAGTAAAAGAGCAGGTTTACTTATTTTAAAAGAAAAATCAAATTTTCATTTTAATTCCAACAAATCTGGTCGCCTGCTAGCTAATTATCTACGCCTCAAGCGAGACAGAATTCAAATTCCAGCCGTCAAAACGAATAATGGTACATTGGTGACAGATGTTGAAGATATACTGAAAGAGTTCCTTTCCTTCTACTCTTCTTTATATCACGAACCTCTTGCCCCTCACAACAATGTTATCAATGATTTTCTTAATTCTTGTCGATTGCCTCAGATTTCTGATACTGATAGATCAACCTTAGATAACCCTATTGACGTTAAAGAAATTTTCGCAGCAATTAATGCATTAAATTCCCAAAAAACTCATGGCCCGGATGGAATTCCGGCTGAATTCTATAAATGTTATCAGGACCAATTATCCCCTTTTTTACTTTCCCTTTTTACAGAATTTCAGCGTACTTCCATGATGGGGGGATCTTTTAATGAAGCCACTATAATTGTTCTTCCCAAGCCTAATAAAGACATACCTAAGTTTCAAATTTTCGTCCCATTTCTTTAATCAATCAGGACTGTAAAATATATGCAAAAATTTTAGCAAATAGATTATCACCCTTATTTTATTTATTTTATGTGTTTTATAGAGCGCGAACTTGACCCGTTAGGGTATCAGAGCGCTTTACATGAGAGCAAACAATATACAGACAGGCTTAGAAACAACCAATTGCAGATCGAGTAGTAGGGGGCCGGGTGCCGGAGATATAAGGGAGAGAAGGACACGTATTTACAGTTTACAAAACCAAATACTGAAGACGAGATAACATATATACAGATTATGTTTACAATTATTCAAGACAAGGTACCAAGTTTCCGATGGGCGACTAGGTAGTCCGAAGGGAGGCAATGGACGGCCATAGGTCAGGGCCATAGTGAAGCATGAGGCCAAACTTAAGCGAGGAATTTGCCCATAAGGAAGGTTTTGGCATCTTTTTTAATCGAGTTAGAGAGGGATTCTTCTGATGTCGGGTGGGAGAGAGTTCCATATTCTTGGAGCAGCCCCGGAGAAGGCCCGATTGTAAGTTTTTTTCCCGAAAGCGTGCAGGTTGAAGCAAGAGATTTCTGGCAGATCGGGAGTTTCTGATTCCTCCGGAGATCACAAGTTTCTGTGCCAGATATGCAGGGGAGTTAGAGTATAAAGCTTTGTGCGTGATGCATGCTAGCTTCAACTGTATTCTAGCCTCTAGGGGAAGCCAGTTGAGAGCTTTCAGGTGTGGGGAAATATGATCATATTTTCGTGTGCCGGTAAGTAGTCTGGCGGCCGCATTGAGGCAGGCTTTAAGAGGTGCCAGGGAGATCTTGGGTAAACCCGAGAGGGTAGAGCAGCCATATTCCAGTCTAGAGATGACGAGTGCTTGGACTGCCATTTTTAGGTCGGGAGCATCGAGGAAGGGTTTCAATTTCCTAAGGTAGCTCAGGTGGAATCTGGCTGTTTTGGCCATCGAGTTGATGTGGTCCCGCATGTTCAGGTTGCTGTCGAGGGTAATTCCCAGGGATTTAGCCGAGTCCACAATGGTCGGTGGGCAATTTAAGGCTGTGATAGCCTTAATCCATGAATGAATATCAAGGTTGGTACTGGGAGGGAGACCAGGAGAAATTCTGTTTTCTTTGCATTGAGTTTGTTGATTGGATGCGAGCCATTGGACGGTGAGTTTCAGGGCTTCGTTCAGGGAGAGAATCTCTTCGAGAGATGAGGTTTTGATGTAGATCTGAGTGTCATCAGCGTACATATGATAGGAGATATTTGCAGTGCGTAATACTTCAGTAAGCGGTTCTAGGTAAAGGTTGAAGAGGGTGGGGGACAGGGTTGATCCTTGAGGGACTCCAACCGTGACCGGGGATGGTGACGAAAGGTTGCCGTTGATTAGGAATCTCTGTGACCGGTTTTGGAGGAAGGACCTAAACCATTCTAGAACAGTGCCATCCAATTCCATTCTGAGTTTGAGGCGTTCGAGTAGTTTTTCATGGTTAACCGTGTCGAAGGCTGAGGATAGGTCCAGGAGAATTAGGAGACAAGTTTTGCCTTGGTCAAGGGCTTGGAGGCCATCATCCACGATGTGGAGCATGGTGGTTTTGGTGCTGTGCCCTGGTCTAAATCTGGATTGGAAGTCATCGAGCAGGTGGAAGTTGTTAATGTGTTGGCTTAGCTGCTGTTGCACACATTTCTCCAGCACCTTGGCTAACAGGGGGATGTTGGAGATGGGTCTGAAGTTATCGGGAGAGGCTGGATCCAGCGACGGCTTTTTCAGAATGGGGAGGACTTGGCCGGCTTTTAGGGAGTCAGGCATCGTTCCCTGCTGGAGGGAGGCGTTGATTATTGTAGTCCAACTAGGAATAATGGATTGGGCGACGGCAGCTAGGCAGTTGGAAGGGAGCGGGTCATTAAAATGGTTGTTCGGGTTTAAGGTGGAAAGGATTTCAGAGATGGAGTCTTCTTCGTAGTCTTTGAAGACAGACCAGTGAGCATGATTTTTAGGAGGAGCCTGTGGCTGCGTCGTGGTGGGAGGAGGCGGGTCAAGAAGGGGTTGAGGGTGTGTGATGGAGCTGAGTTCGTTTCCAAGGGCAGAGGTTTTGTCAGCGAAGAAGGAGGAGAATTCCTCTGCGGATATAAGAGACTTAGGGGTTTCTTTCGACGTTTTGGCCAGTTTATTAGATTGGTGTTTGACCAGTTCGAAGAGCTTGTGGGGTCTGTTCTTGGCTTTCTCAAGTTCAGTTCTGAAGAAGTCTTTTTTTGAATTGACCCTTACTATCCAATATTATACAACCTGACCAAACTGGCTTTATGAAAGGTAGACTATCCGCTCATAATACACGGTTGCTCTGTCATACATTATCCCTTGCCAAAGAATCCAGTTGTCCAATTAGTGTAATGGCCTTAGATGCAAAAAAGGCATTTGATAAGGTTAATTGGCAATTTTTATTCAAAACTTTAGAAGTATTCCGTTTTGGTCCTATCTTTATCAATATGATTAAGGCATTGTATTCAGCCCCCTCAGCCTCTATTTTTGTCAATGGTATGTGCTCCTCCTCACTTCAGTTGTATAGAGGCACTCGCCAAGGATGTCCTCTCTTCCCTTTACTTTTTCTTATTGCAATAGAGCCCCTCTTATGCTCCCTTCGTAATAGTGATACTTATACAGGTGTTGTTTTGAAAAATACTACCATTAAACTTTCTGCTTACGCTGATGATGTGTTATTATATGTTACTGATCCCCCTACCTCTATACCTATTATTCTTGATATTATTCATAAATATGCTGAGGTTTCTGGTTACTCCCTGAATACTAATAAGACAGAATTTATTCCATTAAATGCTTTTTGTAATTCTACAATGTTGGAGAATACTGATATAATTTGGTCTCCAAAAAACTCAAATATTTGGGAATAACTTTTACTGATTCAATTAAAGATACAGTTGAAACCAATTGTTCTACTATTTTAACTAATACCAAAGAGAAACTGGATAGCTGGTCTAATCTTCATCTAAATTGGTGGGGACGTATTGAAGCAATTAAAATGTCTATAACTCCACAAATTGTATACCTCTTGTCTATGTTACCCTTCTCTTTCCCGTCCACTTTTTATGCTAAATTATATAAGTTATTTACTAAGTTCATCTGGAATAATAAGCCCGCACGCATCAGTCTTAAGACTTTACAACTGCCCAAATGTGAAGGTGGGGTTGGTCTTCCAGATTTAAAAATATAATTTTGCATTGCTTGTGGCACAATGTTCCTTATGGTTCCATATTATCCCTCCCTTTAATGCACCTAAATGGCTTATCCTGGAGAAAAATATTTTGGCTCCATATCCATTAACTGCGTTTCTTACCATGGCCAATGGTTCTTTTGGTAAACGTTCCTCTATTCTTGCCAACTCTAAAATTGCCCTTTTATCATTTGATAGTAGCTTTTCTATTACTTTGTCTTCCACTAAAAAAGTTTCTCTTTGGTTCAATCCTAAACTCCAAAATCATAAGCATATTTCTTTCTGGAACTTATGGATTACTGCTGGTATTTTCTTTGTTGCAGACATATGTCAATATGATATGTTTTACACATTTGATGTTATTCAAGCTAATTACAACCTGCCCTTGTCTGATTTGCCCAAATATACATTACTATGTAATACGATTCTTAATGCTTATCCGCAACTACTTTCTATGTCTCAGTCCTCTGGTATGGAGTTTTGTATTTCTGTGTTCAGCCGCTCAGGACATATAGCCTCTAAAGTATATAAAAAACTTACCACTTCAAATTCCTCCTTCTCACATCTTAATCAAAAATGGTCACCACACATAAATCTTCATTCACCTAGCATATCCTGGAAGGATATTTGGAAATCCAACACGGCTAATTATCTTCCGGCTACTCTTATACAAACTAATATTTACCTGCTTTACCAATGCTTTTGGACTCCAGACAAATTATTTAAAGCTAAACTTCTAGATACCCCAAACTGTTGGCATTGTCAATCTACAACTAGTGACCTACAACATTTATTTTTCAATTCTTCTATTACTCATCAGTTTTTATCAGAACTGTGGAATATTATTACCCGGATCCTTAAGATCCAAACAACTCTATCTTTTCATGTTCTAATCCTCAAATCCTCTCTTTTTAAATCTATATTATCCCCTATGGATTGTAAATTGTTTGATTTCCTTATTTCTACTGCAATCAAATCTATTACCTGTAATTGGAAAACGCTACCTTACTCTCAGTTAATGCATGGTGGGAATGGATTATTTTTCTTAGACGTGGGCAATGCTTTTTTCCACGCTCTCCTAATGATTCCTCTCGTTCTAGGTCTAATATGTGGTCCAGTCTATATTCCCATATCATTGCATGTTCTGCAATTTAAAATACTTATTTCAATTTATATTAGTCAATCTTTGCTTACGGTAGCCCTTTTTTTGTTTATATTATCATTTATATCTATTATGTATTTCTTAATGCTGGTATAGGTATTCTATTTCATTATTAATGGTTGTTTTTTATTTCTTATATTGTAATATGTTCCTATACTCTACTGTTCAGTATTATTCTTTGTATTGTGTTTAATATTTATGAAAAATTCATTCAATAAAACATTTTGAACAAAAGAAAAAGAAATGCATCCGTTTTGTCTTCTGGTGCATTTACTTCAGGGGTAAATTATGTACTTCCTGTTTTGTACATAAATGTGCACCCTATCTTTACAACATCTCACTCGCTGCCCTTAGTGACGAGATGCCAAGCCTAGGACTGCGGTCTTGATTTAACTTGCGGTATTTATGGCATGTACAGTGAACATTCTGTGATATGATTGATGTAGTATTTGGCTAACCGCATGAATTGCCATGGGAGCAAAATGCTATCTGATGGAAATCCTTAGAATAACCATTGGGTTGATCCCACGTGTATACACCAGGAATAAGGTGAACCTCTAGGACTGATTTAATTTTGCCTGATTTGGGAACTTAAATAGTACAATTTGGTTGTTTACTGAGATATATATATGCTACTTTTCAAATCTCAGTGACAACCGCAAATCAAAAACTCAGTAAGTGCACTCAATATTCTCCATTTTGACAGTGATGTGTGGGATAGCTGAATTGTAGGGGGCACAAAGGAGCCAGACCCTTTACCAAGGTGCACAGGTGCTGTATACTCTCTGTAATAAATGCTTGCAGCTTATTTTTTGTACTTTCAGTTATTTGCATCTGTAATAGTGAAGACAAACGTTTGCAGACATTTATGCTTCAGTTTTGCTGCAAGCACTCTGCTCGCTGTTTCTCCCCTCAGTGTAGCATTGCTGAATTCTTGCCAGGGTACAGTCTGCTCTATGAAGTGCTAAGAGTCTCAGTTGCCCTCAAGGGGCTAAGACTGTATGCCAAACCTTTTCGTAAGGCATAGCCTCATTTACTGCCACATGCATCAACAGAAGGATTTGCGATTCCTAAATAGCGATTTTTAAGGAATTGCTATTTAGGAATCGCAATTCCTTATGCATGTGGGAATCGCAAAATAAATTGCGATTCCCAAACATTACCTAATAGCGATTCACAAATTGCAAATCGCTTTCAGTTAATGTCACTCCATTCATTCCTTTGGACCTTTAGGCCCATAGGAATGAATGGGAATGCATTCGCAAATTGCGATTACCAAATTGGTAATCACAAATTGCGAATGCAATTCCAAGGGTGCCAGGAGACGATGGATTTAGGCCCAGATCTCTGTACTGGGGTGAATGTATGACATTGTTCTGCATTCTGTCCATCAACTGTTGTTTTTGCATTTGTCACCCCGAGTGGGACGGGTATGCCCAGACGTGGGTCCCGTGCTCTCCATGCCACTGGAATCAAGCTATCCTGGCTGAAGAGGGTGAAACCCGAAACCGGTCCTAGGATGCTTGTTTCCAGTCCAGGGAGGACCTGGCTTGGCAGTTCGGGCTGGACTGTTCCCATGAAGCACAGGGTCAAGACTGATTTGCATATGGCTGGGTTTAAACTGGAATGGCATGGTGAGCAAAAATACGATGGATTTAGGCCCAGATCTCTGTACTGGGGTGAATGTATGACATTGTTCTGCATTCTGTCCATCAACGGTTGTTTTTGCATTTTTCCCCCTGGTGCACCCCCCAAAAAAGGTAAGTATGCACATGTGCAGCACACACATCCCATAAGGGCATGTGTGCGCTGCACACCACTTTGAAAAATGCACTTTTGTGCATTTTTCAAAGCATGCGCAAATGAAGTTGAAGATAATTAGCGTTTCCTAAATGCACAGTTCGCATTTAGGAAAGGCTTGATGCATCGCAATTAGGCAATCACAATTAGGGAATCGCAAATTGCGATTCCCTAAATGCATTCGCAATGTAGGTAATCGCCAAAAATGGCGATTACCTAATTTGCGAATTCAAAGCCTTTGATGCATTGGAAAAGGCCTTTTTCCTGTCGCAAACGGGCCGATTCTGCAAAATCTACCCGTTTGCGACCGGAAAAAAGCTTGATGCATGTGGCCCATAGAGTTTCCACTTCTTTTTCCAGGGATTTACTCAAGTTTTCTCTAGTTTTCCTCAATCTTGGTGCTTCTGCAATACATGTTCTTAGGACAACCTTAAGTGAGTCCCACACTATAAGCAGAGGGTGTGAGAAGTTGGCCTGGCATATGCTGTCCACTAATTATAGTGGGCACCTTGCACCAGTCCAAACAACCCCTTATTGGAGATAGGTTAAAGACAACCTTTATTGAAAGCTATCCTAGTGGTAGCTATGGAGAGCAGCCTTCAGGCTAAGTCTTGAAGGAATGTAAAGCAGCTTGTTTTACCAGTCTATAATCTCTTGAGTGACCAAATGAAAGAGCACCACACCAGGTATATATTCAAAATATATGTATTTATTGCTAAACACACCCCTCTAGTCTCTTTATGAGGCTAGAGTTCGAAGTACACAAGTTATAAGTTATTTAAACACAGTAATAGCACAAATACACGTTTGGGCCCTAGGGGCGTACCAAACCATATACCAATAAAGTGGTATAAGAACCACGACTGAACTAGACACTAGGCCTGGAGCCTCTAGAAGTGCTTGGACCACAAGGAACCACCCAAGGTAGTGACACAGGGGACCCACGGGGGACGCGTGCAGTGTAAATACACAACCGCGATACGCCGTTAACTTCTATGGAGAAAGTCGCGATCAGGAAATTAAAGAAAAGGGACACTTAAAGGAGGACTTGGAGCAAACCCTTTGAGAACTAGGTCGTTCTAGAGTCTCTACCCACGGGAGCACCGGAGTACTCGTGTTACCTCACCCAGGGAAGCCGGGTGCATAGGTGCCTTTCGGGGTCGGATTTCGTCTGTCGATTTGAATGGCGATCTGCTGCAAAGTGCTGCTGGCGACCAAGTGGAAAGTGTCCGGGTGGATCCAAGAGTGGATCGGAGATCTGAAGAAACTGAAAGCAGAGGGGACAGAGTCTGGGTCACTAGCCAGTGACCAGGAAGGCGATGAGCAGATGCCCACCGATGTCGAGTGCTTCAGGTAGGTTGATGGTTGTCTTGACTCTTCAGCCACGAGGTCCAGGAGGCGTTGTCGGCGACCAGGAGCAGGATTCGGGCTGGTACACGATGTCTGTCGAGTGCTGAGGCGTCGGCGACCGGATTGGACCCAACAAGCCTTGGCAACGGCAAGTCTTGATGAAAGTAAAGAATGACGATGATGCAGACCAGCAAGGTCTGAGGAACTCACCCAGCGAGGGTAAGTGAGGGCAAGCCTGGAGCAACCAGGGTGCCCAAGAAGAAAAGGATTGGCCTTCGTGAAGGGCTACTAGCCAACGGGCTAGCGACCGCGAAGGAGCCTCGAGACGTCGCACGTGGAGCTGGCTCACAGGACACTCGTGGAGTGGAGGCCAGTGATCTTCAGTACAGTTAGTGCTGGAGGCTAGGGCTACTCGGAGCCCAAAGCATGACTTCGTGGGAGACCCAGAAGAGGATGCACTAGCAAATGCGTGCGGTGTCCATGGGTCACAGTTCCACGTTACCCACGACAGCTACGGGCCTCAGCTTTGCTGGGGACTCAGGGCAGCCTCGGGGAAGTTTGGAAATCCACCTCTGGTGATGCAAAGACTTCGGCGTCCGACGGGAGCTTAGGCAATGCAGACCGGACAATTGCTTCTTTGGTGCCTGCCAAGCAGGGGAGTCACTCCTTGGCCCCAAGGGAGATTCTTCTGTCCTCTAGTCTTGAGTAGAGCGTCGAAGGTCCAGGATTCTGTTTCAGAGTTTCGTCCAGGGATAATCTAAAGTCCTAAGGACTGAGTTCCTATACTTATACTAAGTTTAGGGGTTGGACTACTCTGTGGCCCCACCTATGGGTGGGTCAGGGCAGAGGGTGGCTACACCCCTTTCCCCTTGTCCAGTTCGCGCCAAAGCAGGGGCTGCAAGCCCTGATCCGCTTTGAACTGGGGTATGCACAGGGACACCAAGTGTGCCCCCAGTGCAGGACTTCAAAGCACCCGAAAGTGCTCCCGCCCAGCCCCAATACACATTATCCTGTCTGGGGAGGTGGTCACACCTCCCTGGGACAGGAAACCTATTGTCCAGGCCTCCCCTGCCGGAGTTTCGTCCAGCAGCAGGAGGCCAGACTTGTGTCTGTGGCAGCAGCATCCATTTTGTGATGCCAGGCTTTAGAAAGAAGTTACCGGCCAGGCCAGGGTTAACATGTCTCTCCCTCTAGAAGGGTGGAATGCTACCCCGCCGCCAGAATTGGTGGGGGTAGTATTCCAAGATGTTTGACACCAAACACGACATGTTTCGGTGCAGCCATTCCAAAGTTAGCATTTAACGCGAGGTTATAATGCGCTTAAGAGTATATGGTCAGGCTGCACTACAAACAGCATCAGAGAAGGGTCTCCGAATGCTGCAGAGGGGACCTGCTCATGCAGGGGCACCCTCTCACATAGGAACCTCGCACTCTGCCTTCAGGATTGATAAGGCCTGCCATAGGAGTGACTTATAGGTTTATATGTGTGTATGTATATAGTGATATAGGTAGCCTATATCACAGTAAGAGGTGCATGCACCACCTTACCCAGGCTGCAGTAGCAGACCTGTGGTGTCAGTTTGGATGGCCTTCCAGGGGTGGCACAATACATGCTGCAGCCCCTGGCAGGCCTCTGAGGTACCTATGCCCTTGGTACATAGTATACCATATACTAGGGACTTATAAGGGCACTCCAGATTCCAATCAGAGATGTGCCTAAGGCACATGGAAACCATTTTACAGAGAAAGCA